>CM070039.1:19975000-20012220 GCA_036250615.1 Ptychadena robeensis
GTTCGCGAACTTTTGCGGAAGTTCGCGAACATCAAATTCCGGGTTCGCGCCATCACTACTCATCACTAATCTTGTGACATTGCAGAAGCTTATCGAAACAATGCCACAGCGAATGCGTGCTGTAACCAAATCTATTATTAAATCAAATATTAGAGAGCGTGACCTCTGATGTGGGATGTTCCAGTTTTTGCCTTTCCATCGGAGCTTGTCTGTCTGCTGCTTCTGCTTAAATATAATGTCTGATTTTTTGCCACCATTGACTTTTACGTGAGTGTAACCTTCACAAATATTGCTTATTTCTTGAGTGCAGTTCTGCTGTTCATTGTACAATTTTGTCCAGTTTATCCAATTTAAAATATCAGCTATAGCCAATGAGAATGTAGAATTCTGTTCTCACAACCATGTTTTTTGTGGAATTTTCATGACAAACTCAGATCATCTAACAGCGATTAGTGTTGGCCGAACATCGTCCAGATCTCTTCGCGAAAGGGCGGATCGGACTTTTAAAGAAGTAGGCGGGGAATTTGAATCAGAAAAACTGGACGTGACGTCAGTGACGTCACATCCGGTACCTGGAATGCATAGTTCCTGGTTAAGGGAGCTGGATGTGACGTCACTGACGTCACTTCCTGTTCTCGAGCCGGTTTTCACTAGGAGACCGGCTTCATGTCTTCTAGTGAAAAAGATTCTTCCTCCAACACGATCTCACTGTTTCTGATCCTGCCGGAGGAAGAATAGGGATCTCCTTCTCGCCGTCGAACGGGGCGGGTCGAACACCCGTACTGCTCCCTGGCGAGAAGGAGGGCGAACATCCATGTTCGTCGCCAAACTGTCCGCCTTGCAGGCAGTTCGGCCATCACTAACAGTGATATAGAGGTCCAATTTTTATCTTTAGCACACCACCTATATCAATGTATTCCATAGGAGTTGGCACACTATGGATCATTTCCTCCAAAATACACGTTTTCTTCAAACTGTAAATAATTTTTATTTATGTTTCTTTTAAAAAAAAAATACCAAAAATACATTCACTATTGAAAGCATTTTTTTGGCTTCTGGTGAGTCTAAAATAGAATGAATAAGCCCTAGGTTATTTGCAAAAAAAAGATTTATCATGTTACCGAAGCACCGACGATGTCCATCGGTGAAAGTGATAGTGAACTATTTCGTACTCACATTGTTTATAAACCACTTAAAATTCTTCCTCTGGAAACAGGAGGGTGCAAAGAGACTACTTTTAAAAATTATTTTCAATGCAAGCAGAAGCCTAGAGGATAGACGATTGGTGAAAAAACTTGTTGCCATGACAACAGTCAATAGGTTAGGTGACCTCTTTTAAACCAATTGGATTGCAAATTCATATCTAAGGGGATAATGCATTTATTTATATCTTTTGAAGTAAATACTTTTTTTTTCAGAAGAATAAAATATTTTAATAAGATACTGTCATCTGGCACATTCATAGACTGCGAGGATTAGCTGGTATTGTTCGTAATGATGTGTTTACATGCAAACCCGTAGATGCCTAAATGAATCGTTGTTTTAATTGGTTTATGTTGAAAGATTCTTTGATCAGAAATAACAGTAATATATATTAGCATGCTGCATTTTAAAGTGACACTGCCTTTCATTAATCAAGTGGCTGTACGGTTGATTAATTTGTACAAGGTTTAAATTGCTATGAAAATTTATCATTCATAGGCATGATCTCCATTTACATATATGTTAATTACGGTAAATGTAATCTGTCTCCAGGTCCTGTGGGCTGCATATTAAAGAGGAGTGGTGATCACAGAGGATACTTATATAGCACTTACAAAGTCAACTCTCTCTAGCATTCAAAAAAAGTCATTTTTTTCCCCCCTCTTGTCAAAGGTAAAATAAAATTCAAACATCTTCAGCTTAAGGCAAGTTCAAATAAGATTTTTCCTCGTATCTGGTGCCAAAACGCTCAAGCAAATTAGTCTATTCTTTTGTCCACTATGAGAATTACCTCCACACTCTAAAAGGATTTGTCCAACTAGCGTCGGAGGGTAATAATAATAAGCATACAATTTTTTTTAATATATCCGTTAAACAGAAGAATTAAGGGTTTTAGCAAGTCTGAAACAATCTTTGTAACATAATTAAAATTAATTACATTGCTCTGCAGGGATAATGCTGAGGTCTGTTGAATGCCCTCCACTCCTAATGAATTCGGGTAATAAGTGCAAAGTGGTGGAGAAAGGATAAATACAATTCTAAAAAATCCTGGGGCGTGGTTGGTAAGGGTGTGTTTGAAGTTAAACTGCAATGGAGGAAATGGCAATAGCAGGGAAAGGATATTACCTGCATGTGTGTATTGTGTGGGCATGTGCTTTTTATAAAATATAAATGGTAAAAATTTTATTTTGTAAAATTTGGATTGAAGGGGTAAAAATAAATTAATGTAGTAAAGAAACTACAGTTTTTTTCAGACTATAATATGCACTTTTTACCAATAAATCTAATGGGGAAATGTGTGTTTGTCTTATGGTCCGAATATGTCAAGAAATTTATATATATATAAATATATATATATATATATTGTCAAAAACATTCTGGGAGCAATGCATACCAGGAGGTTGGAATGTGTTTTTTATTACCTCTAGCCACTGTATTATCAGTACCGATTGTCTGAGCACACTGACCAACAAGCTGGGTGAAATGAGTGAACTGACATAGCATGAGTTGTGTATTAACATTCTGCATGGCACTAAAAGAAATTATGTGAGAAAGACTTTCCTCTTAGCACTGACCTTCTGGCTTGGCTGGAGGAATACACAGTGAATTCTTCATAGTCCTGCCTACCTTGCTGGAACATACAGTATAATCACTTTATATATGAAGAGTGCCTCTGTTTTTTGTTTTCTAATCTTCTCTCTAAAACTTAGGGGTGCGTCTTATAGTTAGGAGCATCTTATAGTGCGAACAATATGGTAAATTCCTTAATTAGATTCATCAACTTCTTTAAGACTGAATTCAAACTAGCTGAATTAAACTAGATTGCCTAGTGGACAGTGACTGCCAAGTATGCACAACTGCTCTGGATCACCTGTGAAATGAGACAAACCAGGCAGTTACCACATATCATGATTGCCAGCTGGTTGTTCATAGGAGGAACATGGGGGCCTTTGGTAGATGATTGAAAGCTGCCCATGTCCCACCTAGACAAATTTGGATTGAACATTTAAAGTGTCAGGGAGGCTGCCAAGTCACACAACCAACTGTCTGAATTCAGCCTATAGTATAGTAACACATTATATTGACCAAGTTCATCAGATATCCTATGGCAAAAATATGGATAATTATATGGAGATGACCCACACTTTGATTATAAAACAGCTTCCATTCTTCACAGGAGCATCCTAAGTAGGGCTCCACTTTATATTGTGATTGAAGTATTTTAATGGCTTTGTCTTTAGCTTTTACCCAAACATGTTATAATCCTTGCTTAAGAAGATCTTACTGAAAGTGCAACCTATATCTGGGCACATTATATTCTTTAGTTTGAGGATAGTTCTTACTTTTAGGTTTTGCAAAGGTTAATTTGCACAGTAAAATCTAACTTGGGTTTTATCAACATGGACATCTACACTCAAGCACAAATGTTTACTTCAGTGGGGGCACACATTTAAAGTACATAGCATACACGTCAGTAAAAATAATATAATGTATTCTCAGCTATGTGAGGATATCAAAGCCTCACCCACAGCCTTAAATGACAGAGAAATTGCCAGATGCCAGGGTGCAAGGTATCAGATAAATAGAAAAATAGAGTAAACAACATTAAGTATTCCCCTGTGGGGCCCAACATTTTTTTCTTGAGTTAGGCGTTAATTTGCCTGAAAGTTCTGTAATAATATAAAAATAACAGACATGGGAGGCCTAGCCTCTGGCCAAGACCAGAGGCTTTGGTCTTTGGGCAAAGACTGGGAGGTCCTGTCTCTAGTCAAGGAACCAGAGCTCCTGTCTCTAGTAAAGGACAAGTGGTCATGATCTCTGATCAGTCTCTGGTCAAGGATAGGAGGATCTAAGCTCTGGTCAAGGATAGGGGGGGGTCCAATATCTGCTCAAGGATCAGGTGTCTGGTTGGTCTCTAGTCAAGGACTGGGAGATTTGGTTGTTCAAGGTCTGATTAAGTCTATGTTTAAGGGCCATATTCACAGCAGAAGAATATTGACATTTAAAAAGGGTTGAAATGCTGAGTCTAAGCATAATTCACAGCAGCAACCTAAAAGGAATGGTGGACTTTGGTGCTATACAAGGTCCTAACCTTAAAAGCAGATAATCATAAAAAGAAGTACAAAGATGATGGCAATCTTAACAACAGTTACTTGAGAAAGGTCAAGTTAGGATGGAGGCAGGTATTGGCAGGAACAAACTGTAGTATGTAACTTTAAAAGCAGAGATGTATGATACATGCCAGGTACATGGTCACTGGAGACGCAGAGGGTTGCAGGTAGTGCAGAAGGTCACTGAAGCTGGGCAAGTCATAGAGAACAGGAGACCCAAAGTATTACATGCAGCAGTGAGGTGGTAAATACTAATGTAATGTGACTCCTTGCTTGAATGCAAAGTAATGCATTTCTACACATTCAGCCATCAAGAAAATAAGAAAATCGTCTCCTGAATAATCAAAATGGTGGCTCACTGGGCAAAACAGAGATAATTGGCTTTTATAAATGAGAAATCAAAGGACCCACATAGTAATTGATCTCAACTGATGTTGAGATGGTGGTTAAACACTCTTTCACTACCTCCACAGGCTGGCATTAGCATCTTCAAACTAAAAGTGGCAAAAAACTTGGACCAAAGTCAAAATTAATCATACAAAAATGTTGAAGTTGAAAAATGTTTTGTAAATAATGAGAGTGAGCTAAAACAAAGTTATGTACTTTCTAAAGTTAGGGTGCATTGATACCCTAACAATCTCCTACATTATTGCAACACACATTTGTTGACACAGCACTAACATTTATATAGATCCTCAATATCAACCAGAATAATTATTTTAGAACTCTGAAGGGCTACAAAAGCCTTTGTTTGAATGACCATGTCTTTTGATTCTTTGTAATGGCGTGCACGCTTTCAAACTGGAGCAATGTTGAATTAATTGTTGGCTATTTTTTAATATTATTATGAAACAAGACATGTATTTTGTTGACAGGAAGTATAAATAACCAATCTAATATAGTAATTATAACATGTCTGCTTTTTCCTAATGTGCAATAATTATGATTAAGCAATTCTGTTTGTCCAAATAAAAGGATATTCTCAGCGGACCAATTATAGCTCCGACATAAATGTTCCAAATTTAAGTTCTTAGGTACAAACAGACATGTAAATTAATTTACCCTGCAGAAAGAAAGAAATTTATATTATATTATTTATATATGTTATTGTAAAATATAGTAAAAATAACAATGTTATCATTATTATTGTATAGGGTTCCGCAAATGCTCAGTAATGTAATGCTTTGCCTCCACTATACAATAAGGATGCCCTGCATTAAGGGATCCAATTAATCGCAACCCATGCATTAGGGATGCATTTGGAATCCATACTTGCACCCATACTTGCGATGGCTTACGTTGCGTTAATATCAATGCAGTGCTCTGTGTTGATTTTAATTTAATACAAGCTGACAGATCACACCAACGGATGTGTCGACACAACTATTGACTTTCAATGAATGTGTCAACATCCCTGGTCTTAAGGCATAGTGGAGTAAAAGCCTTAAGGCAGTAGTTCTCAATATTTGCGTCACTTCCTGTATTTGGATCGGGAATTCCAGTGTGGAGCGTCGTATCTGTGTACCAAATACCGAAAGTGACACACCATGAATCACTTCTGGCATGATCAGAAAAGTATAATGTCCCCACACTCCTATATTCCCACCCTGCTTGTGATGATGATGTGCAGGGTGAGGAGTAAGGAGGGAGAGCAACACCCCCTCTCTCCTAAAATCCCACCCCGCTTGTGGACATCAGCTTTGTATGACAACCCCTGTGAAATGGTTGTTGAACCCCCAAAGGGGGTCCTGACCCACAGGTTAAGAACCACTGCCTTAAGGTTACATAAAAAGTCTAATCCACCATTAGAAACAAATACAGTTTTAAATTAGTTTGCAATTGTCGAAAATGTATATTCTGTACTGCTGTACTGAAGACTAAATAAGATTGTTAACATTTGTTGTGGTTGTCTGAGCTTGGATTGAATAGTGCAATCATTGGGTAAAGGCTGGATAGTGATTTATCAGTCAACACAGGTAGCATAGGTTAAAGAGCCTAGGGTGGCAAAGAAGAGTTTAGTAAGAATATAACATTATAACTGAACAGGCTGAGGTCAAGGCTGGCAGTAAACACACATAATTGAATAACAACTTTCAATGTAGATGCAATTTAAAGAATTCACAACTGTGTATATTATACTTATAGTTTATAGTTTTACAGAAAGAAAAGGTAAGATTATCTTGATATTGAAAAGTGTGTTACATACTGATGTAAACATATCATGTTTCATATGGAACATTACATTGACTGTAGCTACTAAAAGAGCTTGACCCATACAAGCTTACACTTTAATTGTTTCATTTTGTTTTCTAAAATAAAATACTACTGATGGTTTTACCTACCAAATAAATCTGTAATCCCATCATAATATATGAGTATTTGAACCTGTGAGTTGTGAAAATGGTCTTTAGTTCCCCAAATGAAATTTGTCACCCTGGACCAAATATGCTTGCTCATTACTACTCTACTCTACATTACTACTACTACTTTAAATGGCTAATGAAAATTATGAAGACATGGTGGTTAATTGTTGTTTAGTTATAATTAGATATATTTTGGCATTGTGAGTTAATTGCAAAACCCCCTAAACAAGGTAACATAACCAAAATACTAGAAATGTAGAGAAGGGTTGTTCTATCATATGTTGTTTTTGCATAAATTAGGTTAAGTCAAGTTAAGTAAGTAAGTGAAATTTCGACTCCAAAATGTCAACTTGTGTCAATGTTTCCACAACCCTGCTCTACAACTCCAGCAATTATGATGTTGATATCATGTTCAGGGGCTTTGCAAGTAACTCACAAGTTAGCCAGTTAAAATTTTAAAAAAGAAATATCAACCATCGTCAATTATAATGCAGTTATAAGCAAGGGTGCACAAGTGGTACTCTGGTACTCAAAAGGGGCCAACAACTCGCTCTGCGTACCTGCATTATTGTTACAAAGCTCATATGCATACTAACAAATTGGAGGCGCTCAGTGTCTGGGCGGCCGCAGCTAAATGTTAAATGTATACACTTTATGTCACTTGGATAAATGCAGGGGAATATGAAACTATAAAAGGTTGCAGCTAGGGTGTGAAATTGGAAATGTAAATTACTGATCCAAAAAAAAAAATCTGGGGGATGAAAGTCAGAGTAGGCATATGTAAGGGTAAAATCTGACAAGATAAAAGCACTGTGTGACTGCTGGAATATGACTATGAAAATTTGACATTTGGACTGCAGGTAGTCTCAGGGGTTAGTTACTTACCCAGAAAATGTCATGGTTGTACTACTGAGGTATAAAATCTGGGCGTTCAAACGTGTTGTACTGTGAGAGTTACATGTGACCCAAAGCCAGCTGGTGACCTGTGCATGGAGACAGCCAATTGGAGGCTCAATCAGGAATAGGGAGGTCCACCTGCAGCAGAATCTATCATGAAGGAAGCTGATGCAGAGGACTGTGAGAGAGACAGTGAGGAAGACCACCCAACATATGGGGTGAGTACCACACGCCATCTCCTAGTACTCATCTGAGGAGCTCACTAAAAATGTGCACCCCTGGTTATAAGTAGTGTTGAGCTCGAATATTAGAATTGTGAATATATTCGGCGAATATCGGCTATTCGAGAATTTGCAAATTTCGTGAATATGGTGGCGGATATTCGCAATTTCGGATATTCGCGATATTCGCCATTGGGATGCTTATGTCCATGCATAGTGAATATATATTCACAATGTGAAAATAAATAGCACATGTGACCATTCATTTTGAAGGTAATTGCGAGGCAAATTCGAATATTTCTAGTTATAAGCATAGAAATGCTGACATTGTACATTCTATGTATGTTAACACACAACCGAAGAACCGAAGAACCTAACGATAAACGTGAATCTATTCCTTATCATTTGTTCCAATTCTCTACTGATTGAGATGTAACACTGAAATATTCCTCTTGTAGTAAACAATAAATATAAAAATACTTATGTCAAAGTCTATTTTCCCACACTTAGCACACAAAGCCAATACTTTGTAACTAGGCACCTTCAATGAACTCGCAATGCAGCATAGATTTCTCACAGATTACTAGCTCATGGGGGAGATGCACCTGAATATCAGGGGAATTCAGTTTGACAGCAATGCGGATAATCACTTTATTCTGCAAAATGGATATAAAACTCTCTGCACTACTTCCACAAAGAGAAGAGAGTGTGTTCTTCATCACATGGTTAGATTTCATGGTTGGGCAATTTGCCGTCCTTGAAATTGGCCCAAACATTTTAAATAACTACCTACTCCTCTGAGTGTGTTCTTGCTCATAACTGTTTAGGCTTCTTCGAGGCATTCTCTTTCACAGCGTAAATCCCTTAGACTTGATTCTTTTTATGTAGAAGGAAAATATAACTTTTGTTTGCACTGAACTGGTAGCCGAAAACCCTTGAGAGCTGTGAAGCTAAGAAGTTCTACAGCAATCCCTTTAGAAGAAAAATAATGTACATACGTTTCTCAGCATCAAAGACGTTTAATGCGCAATGTATTGCTGCAAGACAATTAAGAGCTCTGGAGTATTTATGACAGTGGACTACTCTCGATTCCTAGACAGCTTAGCCAAAGGATAGAATTTTCCAGCTGGAATATCTCTTAATGAAACCCCACAAGACACTCAGAAGAAACTGTACTCAGGGCTTCACAGCAGAGAATATCCACATTAAGAAGGAACTCCAGACAAGGCACAAAACAAAGCAACGAACAATAAATCCATCTTAAGATTAGTTATGTGGATTTTGTTTTAAATTGCCAATTTGTATTAAATGCTTTGCTTTACAATGAGTTTTTATGCCCAATATTTGTTCAGAGTCTTGGACAAGAACATCTCTGTATTTACTACAATGTGGGCCAGAGCCCAGGACATCAGGGTAACGGGGGTAATGATACTCTTTAGAATTTGCATAACGTATTTTGCGCAAGATGCACATTCCCCCTCTAAAATCAAGGGTAAAATGTGTGTGCTTCCTATAGAGCGAATACACCAATATAAAGCATGTTCCAGCAGAGAAGAGGTACTCCTCACTACTCAAACATGCTGTATACTGGTATTTACTTATCAGGAAGGGCAGCGCCTATAGGTAGAGACTAACAGAGACTTGCTTAGGCTGCCCCTCCTCCTGAGTAAATCAGTATTTACTCAGGAGGAGGGGCAGTCTAAGCGAGTCTCTGTTAGTCTCTAGCTATAGGTGCTGCCCTTCCTGATGATTAAATACAGTATATAGCATGTTTGAGTAGTGAGGTGTTCACAGCATGTTCAAGCAGAGGGGAAGCACTGCTCAAAAACCTGAAATTATTCTATCTCTGAGTTTCTGGGCTGTCAGCAGTGCCTCCTCTCTGCTGTGTACTGGTACTTATTAGGGAGGAGGGGCAGCACCAAGAACTGGAGTGAGCCTCTATGCGAGTCTCTGTAAGTCTTCAACTCTTAGCGCTTCCCCTTCTTCTGACTAAATACCTGGATACAACATGTTGGCTTTTTAGTTTTCAGTGGGAAATTGAGGGGAAAAAATTACTTCATGAGTCTGTCTTTGAGTAATTGTTTCCCTTGATTTCCCTCCCAAACACTGTGGTGCTTGTTATGGTCTGGAGCATCTTATTGTGCAAAAAATACAGTTAATGTGTTAGGGCCCATACACGTTGCGGTTTTATAAATGTACACTTTTTTTTTTTTTTTTTTTAAACGCAGCATTTACGCATTCATTTTTATAACATCCTGCTGCATGCATTTTTGATGCAATTTTCATTGATTTGTTCAAAAACACAAATGTAAAACGCAGATGTAATGTGCAAAACACATGCGTTCTTGTATATATACAGAATTGCATGCCTTTGAAAAACACATGCCTTCAAATAAAGCATATAGTATGAAAGGGGCTTTTAAGGCTGTTTCCTCAGCGTCTAGGGCTCCGTCGACCCTCCCCTGCATTAAGCGCATTCATTAACGGGGAGGACAACAGACCCCATATATATTACCTGCCTGCCGCACTAACTGTTTACACAGCGTCAAGCTGATCCTCCGGCGGAGAGGTTAACGCAGGGCACTACGTCAACCTGCGGCTGGCGGATCGGCTCCATGCTATGTAAACGGTCAGTGTGGCAGGCAGGTAATATATATGGGCTCCATCAACCTTCCCGTGAAGGTGTGCGTTTTACGCAGGGGGAGTCGACGAAGCCATAGACGCCAGGGAAACATACCCTAAATGTATTTCTCTTCTGGTCACTCCTGGGCATCTAAGTCTAGATTAAGAAAACCTTCCTCTGTACAAAGCAAATTAACCTCTTGAGCCCCCAGAGTGCCAGAGCATTTTTTTCATTTTGGTTTGTATATTGCACCTTTTAGCATTTGAAATCTACCCTGTGTTTTATGTATTCTTTTTAGGGGTCTATATTGGACTTTCGGTTTTGCGCTGTCCCGGTGACATGCCTCCTTGGATCCTCCAGCTCTTCTCCCCCCCCCCCTCCGAGTGACGTGATGATGTCACATGGGGGGGCGGAGATTTGAAAAGTCACACCAAGTTAGAGAGGGTTAACTGGAAATGGGCACATCTGGGGCACCAGAGACTTCATTTTTGTCGAGATTTAGTACATAGCAGCATAGCTTTGTGCCCTGATTTTTGTGTTTTCTCATTCAATTTATAAAAAAAAAAAAAATTTATGTTACATAATTGTGTGTTTCAAACATTATTATATTCAGGATGTCTATTAGACCCTTGTACAGACATATTTTGTTACAGGCCTACAACATAAAGAAAAAATTACCATTGAAGTCTATGGTGCACTTTTGGTAGAGAAATCTGGACCTCAGCAGTGCGCTAGGGAGGTTAAACTTGTAAAAATTTAGGATTTTTACCAGTTCACGTACATTTCATTTATAGATGATTTTCTTATGTTGCTTTACTTTTTGTCTTGGGGATATGCCTTCCAGGAAAGTGAGCAGTTTCCTAAAGTGGGTCAGTCTCTTTCACCGCTTGACTGTGAAATTGGAATATTCATCTATATTTGTATAAATATTTTTGGTAACAAAGCATACTTACCAATATTCATTAATTCATTGTAGTTTCAACCCCCTGATATTTATTTTAAACTATAAAGAACAATTTCCGCTGATGAAATTGATATGCACATGTGTATTTTAAGTAATGTAGAGAATAGTGAAGGCTAATCTCTATGCAAGGCAAACGGTTTGGCCGCGAACATGCAATGTTCATTTTTCTTCCCCTGGCTTACAGTACGGGTGTTTCACTTGCCATGTTCGAAGAAGAAGGAGCAGCAAGATCCGGCTAGTGGAAGAATATGTTCACTAGAGACAGGGAACCCTTTTTCTAGTGAAAAAAAAATTGGCTTAAAACCGGTAGTAATGTCAGTGACAGCACGTCTGATAGTTGGATTAGGGAACTGTGTATTCCAGATACCGGAAGTGATGTCACTGACGTCACTTCAGGTTTTTCCGATTCAAATTTCCAGTGAACAGGCAGGGAATTTAAATCTCCCCGCGAACAGGTGGACGTCGGACTTTTCTAAAAGTCCAATCCACCCGTATGCGAACGGACCTGGCCGATGTTCGTCCATCACTAGTAGAGAAATAAAGCATAAACTTATAGGTTTTACCTTAAGTAAATGTTATTTCACTTTAAACACTATTCTATAAGACCAGTAATGAAAAAAGGCAAAGTGATATACTCCTACTAAAAAAGACTGAATGCTTAACCACAAGGTACTATATAAAAAGCTAGCTTTTGTGTGTTCACACCTATTCAACAACCATATTGTACATATTTTAGCTTTTATATTTTTTCCCCTCAAAGGTTGTTTTGTTGTTTCAGATTTTCCCTTTCTTACAAATGTCGGGGAGCCCTGGCTCACTGCTCATGTAAGGAGTCATTTATGATAAATTGGAGACACTAGGCATGGACAGTAAGTTTGGGTTCACTTTGGGTCAGTGTATGGTATTGCTTGGAGAGGACACAGCATGGCTCCCCTGTCACCTAAGCAGAAAGTGACAGGAAATATTTTAAAATGTCACCAGAATAAAAAGAAGGGCAGATCTTTTATTTAAACAAACATTCAACTGCCACTTTACTTACCAACACCACAGTCTTAAGCCCCCCATACACCTTATAATCTTCCCATACAATTTCTGTACTATCAAATTTTCTTCTGCCAAAACCATGTAATATGAGGACCTTTCTACACCTTCCAATCACTATGTATTCTATCAGGGAGGACCTGGCACTACATAGCAGTGATATATACCTTCCAATCACTATGTATTCTATCAGGGAGGACCCGGCACTACATAGCAGTGATATATACCTTTCAATCACTATGTATTTTATCAGGGAGGACCGGCATTACATAGCAGTAATATATACCTTCCAATCACTATGTATTCTATCAGTGAAGCCACTATACTACACAGTTGTTGATCTAAAGGAGATTGTATGGATCGATCTTAAGGTGTATGGGGGGCTTTAGACACATGTGTTACATAATTTAACAACAACTCAGTAAGAGTTGAATCAGTCCAAGTCCAATCCTTAAAAGAGTAAATAAACACACAGCACAAAAGGTTAAAAATGACTTGGGTGTACATTTCAGCTAAGACCATCCCTGATCCCAGCCAAGCTCTAGGGTAAAACAAGCTTTAGCTGAAGCACTCGCTTTGTCACTCTGTTCTTTAACAAAAATAAAAGTTTTGGCTTGAGATATGAAAATCATGTTCACCATGACATTTTCAAAACTCTTCAAGTTCTCCGTAAGAATCAAGTATCTCTAGGTAACTGCGCATTTCCACAGTCCTTGAGGGTTCTGTTCCGCAAACATAACCTTTTTCGGTGCAAAAAGAAATTTTTTTCTTAAAACCTATTGACAGTTGAATCATTATTTCAAGTTGTGAACCTGCATGAGGTATGTGTCTGCCCTTTATTTATTTTAACTACTCTGGACTTCTAGTTGACACTTTTTAATCTACTGTATCATCATATTGCATTGTCTTCATTGTAGAGGAGGTCAACGTGTATGTGTCCACCGAGAGCAATTGAATTACCCCTTTTTTTCTTGCAGGCTAAGTGGCATAGAAACATCCTTGGGGATATCTTCATCAATGTCTTCAAACTCACTCCTTCCGCGGTACACTTGTAACACTTTGTAAATATTGAGTGCGAAGTGTAGGGCTGAAGGGCTCTAACATCATGTTTGATGTGGGCCGGCTACAGCACCAATGAAAATTTGTACAAATATATACAGTACGTGAAATGCCTAAAGACTTGTAGATTGGAAGGGCGAAGATCACAGAGTCTACTATTTATAGTGGCAATTCTAATGAATTCTCCCTAAGCAATGCTGCACCAGCGCAAGGCTGCAAATCCTCATCTGCCTGATCATATATTTTACAAAATGTTTTTATACAGCAAGAGTATGTTCTTTACCAAAGGACAATGGGAACATTTAGTACAACGTGGCACCATTTAAAAATTATTAAAGAAGAAATGTGAACCAATAGAAAAATATAGTGTTTATAATAGGAAGTTTTAAAATTTATAAAGCCATACATGTGACATTCAACAGGTATTCACTGCAGGTGAATCATCATTGTGCATTACACAGGTTTGGTTGGCTAAATAATTAATCGATTCTTCTCTTAGTGAAAATTAAAGATGAGCACAGAAGTGAACATTTACTTTGCAAAGAACAAAAAAAATTTTGATTGGATAACTGAAGTCAGCACAATTTCACTTTATTAATTGAGGTAGGTGAATTTATTTTCCTTGCATATCATTTGGATTAATTGCAAAGTTATTTTTTTTTTACTGTCACTAACTCAGATAAGTGGAAACTTGCATGGTGAAAATGACATACTCTGCTCTCTAGTTAAGTCAGTGGTTCTCCAGGGGAGCACGGCCCCTCATTCTTAACCTGTGTTTGAATAGGGAGGGGGCTTGATAATGTTCCTAAATAGAAAAGGGGGGCCCTGCAAGGAAAGTTTTGGAAGCACTGAGCTAAGTAATCATGTCATATAGAAGTGACAGGAAGATTCACTGACAGTGAATTTATTGAGTATTACATTTTTTTCTTTTTTATTATGTCTGTTATAATAGATATGTTTATGTGCCTTTAACTATGACATATGACACCATAACCTAACACCTTACAAATATTGGTTTTCTTTTAGGTATTTTTAGGGTGCAATAAGATATTTGTAATGTAACATTGAAAAAAAATAAAATTTACAAAGCTAAATGTTACAACATTGTTTTCTTTATAATTTACTGATTGCAAAGGTATCATTGTAAATATTTCGGATAGCATACGAAGCAAAAGAACCATGACTTTTACACATTTTTTCCCCTTCTTATTTAGAAGTTTTCCTGTCAGAACAAGAGGTTATAATAAAAATCTATATAGTGGAAGCACCAAACCAAATGATGCAGCTATGAGACAGTGTGCCCCCCCTTATGAGCTTAACCAAGCTTGATGTCCCCCTTGGTAAGGTAGGGGGTCTTTTCCCGAAAACCTAATCCAATATTGTGGGGGTCTACATGTGTGGGCTCTTTGAGATTTGAGGGTAAAACAAGGGCATACCTAAAGATCTTTGACCCCCACTCTATAGAATTAAACCTCTCCTGGACCTCTTACCCTTTCTCAGGAATTAAAAAGTCCTTGAAATAATGACACCTCATTTTAACAATATTTGCATTCCTACCATTGCACAGTTGTATATATGTTCAATGCTGTAATCCTCTCCTGCTTGCCAGGTACCAGATTGAGCCTTCCTCTCTGATGTCCTGACTACTGATGAATACTAATGGATCTGGCTCAAATATATTCACTACAAGGCAGGGCTTGTCAGATTCTATGACAAATGAGGGACTTTATATGGATTGGTTGGGATTTGAAAAAAATATCAAATATAATAAAATATAAATTAATATAATAAACATGTGTATCTCCATATGCATATGGGGTTTATCAGGTTAAATTGGTCAGACCTGTCTTCTTTCCTGGAAGATAACTTTTCTTGACCAGCGAAAAAGCCGAAAAATCTTAGATGAACATGGCATGCGGAGTCAATTGGGCTTTTTATAAAAAGAACCAAAAAATGCCACAAAAAAACAACTGGAAACATTGCAAATTGTTTAGAATGCCCTAATTAATATTATATTATATTATATATTAATATTTTTCCAAATGCCAAGTATTTTTTTGGCCCTAAAAATGCAAAATGCAGGTAAATAAAATTTTAAGAGCCTTTTGCTTATGCAATTAGTGAGAAACATGGTAAATGGGTGGCAACGCCCCTAAAAAACACCAGCCATTGGAAAGATTGCCTGTTGCCAGAAATTGACTGGGAACTGGTACCAGCACTAGTCCTATTGGTTGTTGTGTTTGGTAGTGATGGCCTAACTTTGACCAGGTCCGTTCGTGAACAGGCGGATCGAACTTTTTAAAAAGTCCTAAGTCTGCCTGTTTGGGAGAAGATTTAATTCCCCAGCTGTTTGCGCGGAATTTGAATTAAAAAAAATGGAAGTGACACCAACAACGTCACTTCTGGTAACTGGAATGCACAGTTCCCGGTTTTGATATCCGGACGTGATGTCACTTCTGGTTGACGCCGGTTTTCTTTCACTAGCAGACCGGGTTCTCTACCTGGTCCCTGGTGAAAGAATTCTTCCACTGGCCGGATCTTTCTGCTCCTGATCCGGCCAACGGAAGAATAGTAACCTTCTTACCGATAGTGAACAGGGCGGGTCCAACATGTGCGGACAGTTCGGCCATCACTAGTGTTTGGGTACTGGTACCATTCTGTAAGTAGTCTGCAAGAGAAACTGTTGACTGCAAACTGGTCGTTGCCATGCGGCTGATTTAACAATCACTGCCAATGAACATGTAGAATTGAGAATTCTGTGACCAGCTAACTCCATCCCTATTTCTCAACATGAATCACTGCCAACTAGCAATGGTAAAGACTGGCAAGAAATGTTCTCCAAGCTTCCTCCACATTTGACCTACAGTTAGATGGCTTGAACAATTTTGCGCAGAGGAGGCTTAAGGAGAAAATAGAGAAAGCAGCTTTGGAAATAAGCAGATGGCTAAAGATGAAGGTCAAATCAGATTGAGAAGTTTGTCAAAATGTGATGACATCAGTAATCTGTAAACTGTTATTGCACCTAGCTGGAGGTGCTGAAAACATTTTGAAATTACGGAGGAAAAAAAAAATCTGCTGCAGACTCCTTCACGGCGACGAGAACGATTGCCTGGAGTGGTTCTAGTCTATGGAAGAATGCCAGACGTAGAGAGCGACAGATCTAGAATTAATGACATTAAGCATGCTTTTCTTTTATGCTCAATAATAACTCCATTATGATTGATACAAACCACAGACACTTTATCTGGTACAAATGGAATCGTCTGTCATTGACTATATTAAATCATCAATTTCTGCATGATGAGGATCGTTTAAGGTAACTAATCATCTGTCTCGTTTCTGCCGTCTTTAAGGGTGATCAGATAACATTTTGAATAGTGCCTGAGCAACCATGACAATCTAACCCTTCCGTGTAAGGATGGAGCGGGGCCCATTATGCCGTCAAGCCCTGTGAAAATATCACAGCTTTTTTCTCTCCATAATATGCTGCTGTAAATAAATCACGGCACGCAGCAAAGTTTATTGATCACAAGCACTTCTTTGCTTGTGTCTAGTGAAGTCTCTACAGAATAAAATGCTGCTTTGTATTTTGTCCTGTCAAAATATTAAACGGCTCTGTCAAGCAGAGTCAGGCTAGCATTGATGGTGTAATTCCGCTCTAGCCTTCCTCTTTTCTTTTTTTTTTTCTTTCCCTATCAGCGGAGAGCCTTACCAAGCACATTTTTTTTAAAACTTTCCAATTATAGCTTCATACGATTAGGAAAGTGGAAGATAAAGTGGGCTAATTTAGACAAGGGATATAAGGATATACAGGACTGGTAGGTAGGAAACTAGGTTCTAGATTAAAAAGAAAATGGCATATTAAAGAAAAGAAAGACTTTGTATGTTTTCTATTTAAACACACCTAGTGATTCTTTAATATATATATATTGTATTTTCCAGCATATAAGGCGACTTTTGAATACAGGAAAATCTGTTCAAAGTCGGGGGTCATCTAATACGCTGGGTGTCACCGTTAGGAGGGGGGTGGAAGGTGTTCTGCCGTCCCCGACCGACCATCTAGGGAAGCCCGGAGGTCTGCTTCCCTGATCCCTGCTCCCCACACTGCGCGCTGGCCGTCAGGAGCCAGAGGGAGAGACCTGCAGAATCCCCCTTGTCCCCCTCCTTCTCCTTCCCGATGTGTGTGAAAGTAGCTGGCTGCTACTGACCGCAAATGTGCTCACTAGCGACATTGTGGCTGACATTGGTATTGCAGGGATTATGAGATTAAAGCTAGAACACATTAAATAGCTGTACAAAAACTTCACTTTATAATTCATACACAACTGTATTACACTATATTACATTTTTAGATTTCTGGGGGTTAAAAGTAGAAAAAGTAGAAATAACAATTTTTATTTGGTGTGCATTTGAAGAGAGGTAGCGAGAATATCCCAAATATTTTAACTGGAAAATTTGCAGGTGAGTCCCCTGTATGTTCTGGGTTAAGGTTCCCTGAATTCTATTGTGTACACTTCTACACAACATGTACACAACAACTTTGGATGAGCTGGGCTCTCATGAACGCCACGTATCCCTGTAAAGCTGCGGCGATGTACTCTCTGGCCGGAGCATTTCCAGAGATATGCGCCATGGTGACGTGCAAGGGGGCAGAGGGGGGGGGGGCACCATAGACCTCCATGGTAATCAATGACGCCATGTTAATTAATGACGCCAGTAATGTGGAAAGGGCCGGGGGAGGGCGGGAATTTTATGTAGTGAACACTGCTGTGATTGCCCACGATTGCTAGCAGAGTGCTAGGGGGGTTAATAAGTAAATACAATTGAAAAAATATCCAACACAGACTCAGCAGTCCACCTTCCTCAGGGCTTTAATATTGTCTCATAAATACCAGTATGGCTGAATGGTTGTGATACTTACGGCCCCAAACTCCACCCTGCATTCCAAAAATGAAGGGTTGCAGCACTAGAGAATTTTATTGACATTAAATTCCTTTTTGGGATATCAGTTTTAACTACATTTTTATTTGGTATAGGTATCTATTTTTTGAGGTTTATTTGAACCTTTTTAGGTTATGGGTTAGGACACAATACCTTCTTTGGAGCACCAGAACAAGGTTTTGAGATCCCCTACCCTAACTATGCAGTCTTCCCACTTTTGGGGTAAGACATATCAGCTAGTACGGATAGAAGGTGGGATTTTTTATGTAGACGTCCTCACTATTGCAGTAAAAAAATCAGCTAGTACGAATAGGAGGTGGTTAAAGAGACATTTAGGTGGTATTCCAATACTGTACTGTGTAAGGGATACTCTTCATGGTAGTCCTGATGTGGGCAAATTCATTTAGGACAAACCTATTAAGCAGGATCATTTGTATGTGGTTATTGCTGATCCAGTGACAACATTAAGGGGTCCACATGGGAATTCAAGAAACACTTGATCCTGAATTTAACCAGCCAGAGCCCAAAAAGTTAGTATCAGCTTGCTTAAGCAAGGAAGAATATCAGAAATCTCTCCAAGGAAATGAGTGCACTTCCTTTTTCCTAGATGGGGCTAAGGATTTTGTGAACATACTGGAAAACCCAAAATCTAAGAGCTGTGTTAAGAATATTTCTCTCCCACAAAAGATGTGATACCAGAAGGCATGTCTGAGTCAATTGTTGGAGATTTGGTAGATGCTGCTACAATAAAGAGGTTAGGGAAGAAGTCTTATGTGGCATTGTGTGAAAGATCTACAAAAGCATTCAATGCTCCTAAAGGCACTGAGGGTAGTTCTGATTGAATTAACGTATTACTGTTGGCTTGAGAGAATCTGCCATAGTAGTTTTCCCATGATGCTTCACTGGATTCTAGAACAGGCACAGGGTCTTTTCTCTGCTTTATCCTGCAGGGAATCAGATCCAAAGAATCTTTCTCCTGAAAAAGTAACAGTATGGAGCCCACAAAATAATTTCTGCTGCTGAAGTAAATTTCTGTTCTTAATGTTTGGGTTTTTCTCTACTTCATTTAAGCTGTGTTGAATAATAGGTCCGCATGAAAAAATATCACCTGGGTGGTTAATGCTCAAAAATCGCCTGATTCCCTTTAAATTAGAATCAGGATAACACATCTAAATTCTTAAAAAGCAAATTGATATCTGCAGTACAATGTAGTGCCAATTTTAAACATCTTTACATTGGGGAACCAAAACAGTCTCTCAACAAACAGATGGCCCAGGAAAAGAGGACAATGTCTAATGGTCAACACGTTTCCTGTACTTTAAGGAAACGTGACAGGATAGAGAAGTATACAATTTAAACCTGGACAGTTGCTTCACAGAAGGTGTGAGAGAGAACATCTATGTGACGTTAGAACAGCCCTCCATCACCACCATCTGTCTTCCATATATAATTGTTTTTTACCAGCATATGGTTTCTCCAGGTTTTTCGGTATCTTTCCACACTCCAAATACATACTTGTGTACAGATTCATGGCACCACCAAACAATAGATGGGCATAATGATACTTTTCTTTCTTCTACCTGAGGCCCAAGGAGTCTCGCAACAATCAACATACAACTTACCAGAACTAACTTTCAGAGTTACTGAGGAGCAATGTCCGACACACATAGGGGTGTCTTACTAAGACCAGAGTTAGTGTTGGCACACAGGGCAGTTATTTGCATATCCTGAAGTGACTAAAGTGTGATAGTATGCCATCTCTTAATGGCAGGTCCCTACACAGGAGATCAGGTCTGCACGACCCAGTGTGCAGTGTGCACCAAGCAGCTCCTCGTAGCTAGGTCTGGCGAACAATTTGCGATACTTTGTAAATACAAATATTGCCTATGCTGCTCATCACTAGTTCCAAATACAGGAAGTGACACTATACAACATAACTGCCAGGGGTCGCAGATCTAACAATGTTGACAACCACTGACTTAAGCTTCCCATACACCTTACAATCTTACCATACAATTTCTGTACAATCAACTTTTGTTCTACTAAAACCATGTAATATGAGGACCTTGAGGACATTTCTAAACCCTCCAATCACTATACATTCTATCAGGGAGGGCCCGGCACTACATAGTTGTTGGTAGATTTAATGGAAATTGTATGGGGTATGGGGGGCTTTAGACTGTGCCATATATGCAAGAGTTGTGTGTATATATGTACATATTAGGGACATTAGATTGTGAGCTCCTCTGAGAGGCTGTTAGTGATATGACTTTTTACACTGTAAAGTGCTGCATAATGTCTGCACTATATCATAGTTATTCATTCTAATGCCGTTTAATAATGAACGCTAGATACATTGAAAAAATGGTGTATTTAAGTCATTAAATGCTCCATTTTATATAGCTATATCTTTTATCATTAACAAATATATATCAGTCACCTATTTTATAAATAAAAGATAACACAATGCTATCCTAATTAGACAATTTGCTACAGATAGGCAGTGTATTCCCAAACCTTTCAGACATGGCCTTCCAATACATGTGAAATATATGCTGTATATTGTTATACATATGCTTATTTCTGAACTGATCATTATAGCTTGCAGTTTTGGAGTAGCTCTAGATATCAAGGAATGATGAAGGATAAGAATGTACTATTCATCAGCACCGTTTTCTCTGCTGACTGCTGCATATTGAGAAAAAGCTCTCAACATTCCGGGGAAATAATGAGCGTTAAACATCACAGGTTCTAAAAACAGCCGTGAGTCGGGTAACGCTTTATTTTAGTGGCTGGGAATTAAAGAAAATCTATTTGGTGAAGAGGATACAGCCGAGTCCCAATTTACATACTCATCTCTAATAAGTATATATGACAAGTGTCATGTAAGGAATAAGCATGTGTTGTGGATGAAATGAAATTTATGTGTGCATTGTAGGTTTATGCGTGTGACAAAAGGCAACAACCGCTTCATTTTTTAGTGTAAGAAAATCTGAAACGCGTCTCGAAGAATGATGAGCAGAAAAACCTACAGGCAACTCAAGATGCCAATTTGTATTTCCTTTTTTGTTTTATGAGAACAGTATCACACAAGCTATTTTAAAAGTGTTCAATTGCAAGATCTACCAGGTTATGCGAATTTTGAAATCTTATTTTAAATCGTTATGGTAAAAGGGTTTTTTTTTGCCTGAAGAAAAATTGGCCTGTAAAAGATTTTTGCCTATGAAATAAAATCACAAGGAGAGAAATATAATGTTGTGTGACGGCAAATATTAGGTATTAATATCTCATACTTTACTAATAAATCATGTAAAGTCATCTTAAGTGCGAGGAAACTATTAAAGTGCTCTAATAGCTGATTTATTGCTATGCTGTAAATAGCTTCAAAAATCTATCAACTAAATGTTGGAGCTGGGGAATCCCTTATTGCAGCAATTGAAATCTATTGCTGATTTGGGAGCTTGGTGGTCAACATCCCTGGCATTTTGGGTCATTGCAGATGAACCTACATCATTAGATTTCATGATTGATGACAGATTTCCTTTTGGGGATATAGAGGATTTCTTTAGTACAAATCAGTATGTATGTATTTGTGGGGTTTTGGGTTTACTTTAACCCCCCTAGCGTTTCTGACGGCACCATCTCATCCAGCGTTGTCCTATCGGTTAGTACGGATCTGGACGAGAAGGTGCCATCCAGTGAAGATCAGAGCCCTGGCAGTGCATACTTACAGTTTCGCCCTGTGCCGGTGGCTCCGATCATCTGATCATCGATGCCCCCCCCCCCCCACCGAGTGACGCAATGACGTCACATAGGGGAGACAGCGGGAAATTTAAAAGTAAATTGCACAAAAACAGTTTTCCATGCAGAAAACTTCCAGTGTGGTTACCCAGATGTGCCCTTTGAATGTAACCCTCCCTCCCCTGGTGTGTTCATCACACCAGAAGACAACAAATGTAATAAAAATGTTATTATAAACAAAACATAAATATGAATACATACTGTTTTAAAATCTATCATACCAAATAAGTATTTTTGAGATTTTATCATTCAGATGAAACCTTTTATTATTATTTTTTTTTATTAAAATTTTTGTACATAATTGTGTGTTTTAAACATTATTATATTCAGGATGTCTACTAGACCCTTGTACGAACATATTTTGGGAAGTAACTGGCCTACAACATAAAAAAAATTCCATTTAAGTCTTTTTTGGTACAGAAATCTGGACCTTGCAAAAGTGCTAGCGCACTACTGTCTTTGATTAATTCCCTTGGGAGTCGGAAGATATATGATCACCTTCTTTATATAGTGGGCAGACATGTTAATCAAAAAGCCTCTCCCGATATTTTTGTTTTGGGGGGGGGCAAAATTTCATGAACAGACCCTGGCTTTCAACATTGGAGTCCTAGCCACCCTCCCCTGTCACTGCCAGCCAATCAGAAACTTGAAGGAGAAGCATAAAGACAACTATAGGGGTACTAGCTGAATACAGTAAGTAGAGTGTATATAATGTGCGCCTCTCTGTGTGTCTCTTTATGACAAGATTCTGCAATACTAATGCAGCTAGTGTGAAATGGCCCATAATCTGTACCTGTGTCGTAAGAATGGGGGTGCAGGGACACAATAATGTTCCTATTTCAAGAAGGCGTGGCCTACAGGGAAAGTTTGGGAACCACTGGTCTAGGAGATTTCCTTCCCATTGCATCCTTTCACTTGCGTTAATGCTAATGTAAGTGTATTTTTCCTGACTCCAAGTTTATATTGAAAACATTGTTTAGAGCCTTCAGGTGACAGAAAGGAAAAGGGTACAAGGCAAAAAAGCTCCTCTAATTACTTTAGTATTATATGTAGTGATTTTCAGCTCTTGATAACTTCTTGTTTTTCCAGGAACACAGTAAAGACCAATATGGCAAATGTAAGGAATACATAAATAATCATTTTATATATATATATATATATATATATATATATATATATATATATATATATATATATATATATATATATATATATATATATATATATCTCCATCCATCTAGTATTATCATTTTGCTAAAAAATACCATATTTTATATCACAATTTTATATTAAAGTGGAACTACAACCAGAAATCTATGTTTTTATGAATGGCACTAGAAGTGCCAATAATAGGGAGGAATGCAGAAAAAAAAAACATTCCTGTAATGACCATTTTAACAAGATTACCACACACATCTCCCCTCACTTCCTGGTTCACTGAAGGCAACACATGAAACTGGGGGTGCAATATCGCGGGTGGCTACTGGGGGGCATTCAGTGATCTTCTATGGGAATTTTCAAAGCAGATCACTGAGAATTCTAAGCTTCCTGTGACGTGCTGCCTATTTCTGCCTACAATGAACCAGGAAGTGAGAAGAACTGCTGAATTATCTACTTAAAATTGCTCATTATAGGTAAGTTTTTGGGGTTTTTCACTGCATTCCTCCCTATTATTTGCACTTCTAGTGCCATTCATGAAAACCTAGATTCCTGGTGGTAGGTCCGCTTTAAGGCAAATAATACCATTAAAAATAAAGTTACCATAGTATAAATACTATATATTATTTGAAATAAAATATGCAATATGTATTTATGCCATATTTTTGGGGGTATCAGTCCTGCTTCTGTTGTTCTACCCCCATTTTAACTTAACTGACAACAGCTAGTGAACTTCAAACAGATCTTAAAATGAAACAACTGGCATATCCAAGGTCAACAGATTTTGAGGCCTGAAATATAGTGTCATCATTTACCGTTCCTAACCATAGTTACCATTTATACTCAAATAAAAGTTGCTCTGAATATAAGCTGAAGTACCTAACTTTACCTATAAAACATGCAAAAATGGAATGAGTATAAGGGCCCCCATACACCTTTAGATTTCTCTGTCAGATTTCCTTTAGATCTCCTTTTGTTTTACCTAAACCATGTAATATCAGGGACTTTCTAAACAATCAGTTTTACCTGTGTTCAATCGCAGAGGATCCCTACACTACATCGTTTTTTGGTAGATCTAAAGGATATCTGACAGATCTAATGGTGTATGGCCAGCTTGAGTCTAGAGTGGGGAATGCAACAGCTTCAGGATGATATTATAAGAGATTATATTATTAGATAGATTTCAACCAGATGATTTGTGAGTTAATTGCAATGCCTTAAAACAAGGTATCATCATCAAAACAATTAATCAGAAAGGCACAAGTTCCGCACACCTGAAAAAATGTATTCCTGATTCGTCAGACAGTAGACACATGATGTGATACAATCACTCCTGGGGGTCACCTCATCCTCTTGATCCCATCCACATTGGGACTTATTCGTAGAGATAGCACCTGGAATCCATTAGCGGCAAGTTACACCCATATCGGAGAGGGAGTCTGTGTGGGAATAGTAACTGACACTGTGAGTGCGGGTCTCACTCTACTTTACAATCTTATGATCACAAAAGTTGGATATGTATGTAAGGACTGTAGGAACATTTTTAAATAAAATGCAGTTTTCGACAAAAAAAAATCAATTTTTTTCACATAAAAAAATTCCAAAAGTTTGACTTGTCTTTAAGTTGTATTTATGCAAAACTGCATGGGGTAAGGCAATGTTAAAATGTTACTACAATCTTTCCCTACAACTCCAATGTTGGTGATGATACTATTGTTATACTTAAGTATATACAGTTATAAAGTAAACTCATAACTGATATGATAGATCATCTAATAATCTATCACAACGGAATCTGAATCAAAGAGATGTTTCACAACATACCTACTTTACCTCTGTTGTATCACATTTGTTGAAGTTGTATCTGTTGAATTATATATTTGAGAGTTGTGTATTCGTATAAATTAAATTATCTTCAGATTGTGTTAGTCATTTCTGTACCATATACAAGACAGTTAAAGTGGATCTATCAATGAGAAATTATGACTTATTTTAAGAACATTTGGATTAACGTAAAGCTGATTCTTTGGCTTAGGAAGTTTTAGTCATACACCTTAGACAAACATGCATCTATTTGCTGCAGAAGTTGTAAAATAGCTTGAACACCTAAACAGCATTAACCTCCTGAGCGTTTGCACAAAGTGTAACTTGCGGTAAATTTGCTGGCCCCACAAACTCACCATCAGGTACACTCAGGAATACTCACATATACCTGGGGAGCCCACAGTGAAAAGTATCAGCGGACCTGAGAAGCGGGGCCTGGGCGGTGACATTGACCTCCATGTTATGGCAATGCCAGCTTTTTTCAACACTTCCCTGGCATCATAGATGACGCCAGGGATGTGTAGTGGGGTGAGTAATAAATCTTTTAAAAAAAGCACCCAATATGTGAAATGCTCAGGAAGTTAATTCATACAGTGACTGGTCTAGATTTTCTAAACACTAACTCAGTCCTCCTTTTGGTCAGATTCTGACACAATTTGGCCAGAGTCTCACCATTCTCAGTTGTAGCTCTACTATTTTATCAAAAGGGTTTTGTATATTCTTGTGACAGTTGGGAAGCCTTCTTCAGGGTACCTTCTAGATCTTAACTTGTCCCTAATCCAATAGAAATGAGATGGAGATAGGGATGGACCAGGAATACCCATTGGAATTTGATAGTAAAGTTGTCATGAGCGATGTATTGAAACTTTGATTGCTGACCTCCATGTTAAAATGCTAGCTGACTGGTTGTTACTGTGACCCACTAGCTTCAGTATTGTAAGTCACTGACCCCAGTCATGTTTTTATATCAAGCAAGTCAGAGAAAAAGTCAGAAGACATGATCTGAAGTCTTGTAATGGACGGCCAGGAACCAATAAACACAATGATGGCATCTTAAACTATTCCAATAATATGTCTTATGCTATAATAACTGAATTATGTGTAGGGATCTCCAGTATGAAAATGAATAGATCAGGCTTTCTTCTTATTTATTTTTTTTACTATTCATGTTCTACTCCGTACCTATGCTTTAAGGTCATCTGACCTTATTCAAGCACGCCAATGGCTACAATGATTTAGAGCAGGATGAATAAATAATGATTTGTATGGAGATAAGCTGTTAATGGACTTCTACTGCAATCTATCATAACCTTGAATCTAGACAAGTCCTAAGTATAGAATGCGCAGAGATCATTGGTGGATGCTATGTTGCTGTTGCAACATACTTTAAATATTGATTACCATATACAGCTCTTTTACATAAATAATTTCTTTATTTTTTTAATCATAAGAAATATGTTGCTTAGATGGTGTTTTAGGGTCAATTTGATGCAAATATTTATGTGAACTACACTGATTGAAAGGAATATGTTGATGAGCATGTTTAAGGCTACCCTGGCCACATATTTTGGTAGTAATTAGATTCCCAGGGTGTACATTTAATCCTTTGGCATCTTATTTAAAAAAATAATAATAAACTACTATTCACAATGGAATGTTGGACTCAAGGGAAGGTGTGATTTTTTTTTTAAACAACTGGGCAACCATAGAAGGCTACTGACTCACCACTGAGGATAGTTCTATAAAGCTAGCAGTTGTTGCGTAGGCCCTTGGGAACCAAAGCTGTCAATCACTGTTCCGGTTCAAAAACCATAACGATGATTGATAGCTTCATCTCCCAAGAGGTTCTGCGTGAGCTGAAATATTCTACTTCCACGTGTTGTCCTGCTTGAACGGACTATTTTATTAGACAATTGATAACCTTATAGTTAAAATTTGGTGAGGGCTGTTCTAGGTATTTTTTTCCCCCAGTTTCCTTGAATGGCTATTATTATAGTCTAAGATCTGTGTTGTGGCTTTAACAAATGAGACCTTTAATTCCCTGAGGTGTCTTCTACTAACAAGGAGAAAGCCCGAGTGTGACAGAACCATTAAGAAATCATGACATCAACGTGGGAGTGTTTGGTCTTTTGTTAATTTACATAGTAACAGGAGCTGTCGGTAATAAAACCCAGTGTGCATGTCTCAAGTATTTCTTATTATCTCTCAAATTTTACACAGAATAGGTTTCATGAGCTTTTTTATCCTGTTCAAGCTAATTGTTGAAAATTTTAATAGGACTTTATTGTTTGTTTATTATTACTCTATACCAGGGGTATCAAACTTTGACCTGCGACCAAATCTGGCCCACAGTGTAACTATATTTGGCCCACAATATTTTTTCAAATTTTCTTTTTTAAGAAATGTGTGCCACAGAGATGTTATTCATTTGTCATTTGGTTTCAGGTATTATATTATTACACTTTGATTCTTCCAGATTCAATATTTAAGCAAAACTCAAGTTTGTTTCCATAGAAGTTCATTATTATATCTGAAAAACTTTTTAAAAAATATCAGATTAGCGTGTAACTTTGTTCAACATTTTACTTTCTGGCTCTTGTGTTTGAGTTTGACACCTAGTCTACAATGGGACCAAAAAGGTTTGACACCTAGTCTACAATGGGACCAAAAAGGTTTGACAACTAGTCTACAAAGGGACCAAAAAGATCTACATGCGTAAGGTGAAGGAACATGCTAGAATTAGAGAACAAGTCTATGGTAGCAGTAAGTGATTAAGGTTCGATTTTGAAGCTCTTCAGTAATGCTCTTTCATTGGTGCAGAATTCTTGAATAGTATTGATAGCAAATAACTTTTGTTGCGAATATTGTCACTTCAAGAATTTGTAAAGATCTTGAATATAGTGCTATATCTTCTCGAATATACAAGATTTTTTTTACATAAGTACCCGAAACGGTATGAACTGCATTTGCAATATATGCACATGTACAAGTGCCAATGAGTGCAATAAGGGTAATCTGTGGACAGTACCATGCATTGCATTCACTATATGCACGGCATGTTCAAGTGCCAATTTGCTTAATGAAGGTAACAATGACTGTAGATCACAAATTTTCAATTCTCAAATTTACTAATTTATTTTGAATATTGGGTGAAAATTCACAATATTTTGTGAATATAAATATTGTCTATGCTGCTTATAACAATTAAGTGTTTTGACAATGAAAGTCAATCCATTGAATTCTGTTTTCTCTATGTTTATCTCCAGCCTCTGTTAAATACTGTATGTTGGCGGTCACTCCACATTAGGGAACAAGCTACCATGCATAGACATAGGGACATTTTTAAAGAATATGTAGGGTTTCTCCATGTAGATAAGCATATACCCATATATAACATGCCAGAATCTGATTCATTGACAAGGGGGGGGGGGGGCACACCAGATTTTAATTTACTGTTATGTGACTAGTTGCTATTTTGTATTTACACTTCTTGCTTTGCATAATTGTCATTTAGCTCTGTAATTGCTTTAATGCACAAAAAAATGTTTTAACAACTTTTTGAATATCAATTTTCTGGGTGCATATCAAATTGAACAATTCTCTCAGGAGTAAAAAAAAACCAAAGAGGAATATGGCCATGGCAATGGTGGTTAGGAGTGTCGCCGACTCAACTGAAATCTAAACTTATAGGTAACTGTGTTTATTGATAGAAAACCTTTAAAAAAATTACTAACCTATTCTTAAAAATGCCATCTGCCTGACCACTTTCTTATTTAATGAGTCAAAATAAGCATTCCTCTAGGGAAATAGTCAAAGGCTTTACATAGTTGTGGCTTGAAGAAGAATTCCAGCCAAAATACTTTCTTTAATGGCTTTCATAAAACCAGAATGGAAAACACAACTCAAATGTTAGACATATTGACATTATTTTGATTCCTTTTTTTTGCATTTATGTTCACATTGGGCAAACTTCCTCGTCAAGACACTAAGACAAAAAATCTTCCATGATATAAATACCAAGATTTCTTTACTTCCTGTTTAGACAACAGTACAGAAAGTAAGAAGACATTACCTTACGATACAAAATAGAAAAAAATGCATCTTCTCCAGAGCCTAAATATGTAAATGTTTGTTATTGTAAGGTACTTACCCAGCGGAGGATCCCACATTGGTTGTTGTGATTGGGCACTTTGCCCATTTAATGAGGATTTGTCTGTAAGGACCTTGGCTATCTTGGGTACCACCTGCTGGTGGTACTGTGCTTGCGCTTACCCTGGGTAGTTTCCCTGGTCCCCAGCAGTTGGCTTCCTACAAGTGTGGGCTGGGTTGAGGACACCTGTCTCATTAGCCTGAGTCCTATATAGGTGTGCTGGGCTCCTGATCCTCACTCTGAACTCTAGTCTCTGACATTGTCATGTACACTATTGCCCATTATAGCCTCTGTAAAGCAATGTGTTGGGTAGGGTTGGGATGGCTCCTGTGTTTTGGTTACCTGCCTGTTTGCATGTTGCCAACACTGACCCTGATTTTAAATATTTTGTTTCACATTTTATTGACCTGATTTTGGATTGACCCTGGCCATGCCTGCTGCCCTATTCATCTGTACCATACTTTCTTGGACTGGCTTTTGTTTATGACCCAATGGTTTGTTTTCTGGATGACCCAATAAAAGCCTGTTACCTGGATATCTGGTGTTGGTAGTGATTGTGTGCTCATGCACATTACAGGTATGTAGTAGGTTAAACCATATTGTTGAATAGGTAGAGCATTTAAATTCGCTATGTGCATATATTCTGTAGACAGCTATAGATATGAGTAAAGAGATCATAGTAATCCAGGCCAATATAAACTTTCAGTACTGGTGGAAGATATGGTGTAGGAACCATGGTGGTCATAAATGCCACAAAGACCAGGGAATATCTTGTAGAACTGTTTAAAGATAAGTGCTTTGGGGAATTTGAATGGCAAGTATGTTATAAAGCTTCTAATAGCAATGCTAGAAAGACTAACAATATGCAATGCCATGCAATGACATGATTGCAAATTAATTGTTATCCATCAAGGCCTATTTCCATCTTTTAGCAATTGATGTAGCTGGTTTCCAAAAAAAATATTTGTTTAATGCCTTCTTTATAAACTATTAGTGTTTAATCTATGTAAACTGTTTGTGATGGACAAAAAAAGCACAAAGAGCAGCCTGCCAAACAAACCAATTTGTTACGGCCAGCGTTCCTATATTCATTTGTTACTCTGCCGAAAAAACAATGACCGTCAAAATGAATGTATTTATATTTAATCTATATGTGTCATGTTTTATTGATGACCTTTTGCAGCTGGGCTGGGATTTCAGTCTGATTTACTGCTGGGGAATAAACAGATTATTAGCAGCTGGCTCTGGGCTGAGAGAATCTATGCATAATAATGTATAGCAGATAAATATTTGTAGTGCATTAATTACTAAGGAAGGAATGAAAGACATTAAATAAAAAAAAAGGAAAGACAAAATTAAATAAATGACAGAAAGCTCTTTGAATGAAAAATAAAATCAAAATCTAAAAGCATTAAAAGCATAAAGTAGAATTCAAAATATAAAAAAAATGAAAACAAAAACCAGAAAAAAAATTGCTGCTTATTTTGAAAAGTTCACACATGGGAATAAAATACTGTCCAACCTCGTGACAAGCAATCACTGCCAATAGTAATAAGATTATTTCCCTCTTGGAAAATTCACAGAAAGCTTTCGATCCATGCTGAGCACATTCAAAGACGGAGCGCCAGGCACACTCCCCTTGTTGGTTCATTATCATTCTTAGGTTATCCAAGGCAAGTGAATCAGGAAAGAAAATGAATTAGTGAGAATTAAGAAGCCTCTGTGGTCTGAACCCTCTCCAAATCTCAGTGAAGATGAAAGGTAGACGCTTATGTCTTGCGTCCCATCGTTCTCAGTAATAGAGCCTGAGCTCCCAGCCAGCTTCCTCCAGAGCCTCGGCAGAAATACACAGCCTGTTAATGTTGCCTAACGTCTCTTGACCGTGGGTTCATCCATGTGGGAAAAGTTTCACTAGCCGGCAAAAAAACTCCTCTCACTCGATTAATTACAGCAGCTGTTACAGCACCTCACCATCAATAACCCCTGACAACATTGTCACATGTACATTTTGTGTTATGGACGCCTTTCATTGATGTCCAGGAATAAGTGACTATTGTATACTAAGCACTTATAGAGTCACCTCTTCTTTACATTTACATTTCCAGTTCTGTGTTTTTTTTATCTATTTAGAAATATATATTTGGCAGGTTTCCCCGCTGCCTTCAAACCTCCTATACGGTGTAGATAAGGGTAATGTGCAGACCATACGATTTTCTATATATAGAAAACATACGGTATATAAAAATGTTAAGGAATTATGAAGTAATTGTATATGTACATTTTGTGTTATGGACGTGAAGTGACTATTGTATACTGAGCACTTATAAAGTCACCTCTTATTAAATAAGCTTTTACATGTTATCAGCTCTGTGATATGTATTTTATATCTATTTAGAAATATATATTTGGCAGGTCCCTCGTGGCCTTTAAACGTCCTATAAGGGGTAGTATAGGGTAATGTGCAAACCATACAATATTTCATATATACAAAAAATAGATGAAAATGTTTAGAAATGATATGGAAATTGTACATTTTGTGTTATGGACGTCTTTCATTGATGTCCAGGACTAAGTGACTATTGTATACTGAGCACTTATAGAGTCACCTCTTCTTATTAAATAAGCCTTTACATGTTATCAGCTTTATAGCATATATTTTATATCAATTTATACAGAAAAAATTAGAAATATATATTTGGCATTGCTTTCAACCATCCTATATGGGGTAGTATAGGTTAATGTGCAAACAATACAATATTATATCTGTAGTGTTTCATTCAAAACAACTGGACTTGCTGCACTTGCAAATCAACTGGACAAAACACAGCATGTCCAGTTGATTTGAATTAAACACTACAGATATACAATAACCTGGATGAATGAGAACCTCTACATAAATACTATATTATATACATATACAAAACATAAATTATAATGTTAAGTAATTATGAATGATAGAACTTTCGGCCTAAATAAATTTAGCTTTTTTGCTTCCATTTGTAACTTTGACATCAAAGAGAACAGATCCTTATACATTAACAAAAATTGCTTTTGTTTTCTATGGTGGCTTACAATTACATAGATAAGAGCTCTGAAATCTATTAAATTGTGAGCTCCTTTGATAGACAGTTAGGGTATGACTGTATCTGTAAAGTGCTGCTTAATAGTATGCGTGCGATATAAATACAAGTTAATGATAATAATTGAATTCCATACTATATATGTATATGTGATGTATGTATGTATGTGTCCAAATAATATTTTATAATCCTTTTTTGAAACAATATAATCAATCTTATTATGAGACATTGTTATTTAAACTTATGTAAATATTATAACAATATATTTCTATACTTCATTAATCCCAGTGTGTAAAAATCGAAATATTTTAGTTACTGACATCATTCAAAATAAAACACGCAAGAAAAAAAGCACATTTGCATGATGATGCTTCGAAACATTTCTTTTTTAATTTTACATATAATGAGAAGAAGGTATAAGAGAAGCAATTAGCAATTTAACATTTGTTAGCTGTCTACATTTGCGCAGACAGTTATTACCTAGAAATGCAATAAGTAGCTGCCAATAAAGAACAAAATAAAGCAATTTGATGAGACCCTGCAGGATGCTGCCGCACTGAGCAGATAGTCAACAAGGACTGAGCGGAGAATATTGCCCTGTGCTGCCCGTCTCTGACCATGGAAATCCCTGCGGTCCACTTGCATTTCTGCATTCTCATTTCATCATGAGCAAACTCTGTGCTGCTCAGGTTCCCTCCCTGGGCAAAGTGACATCTGCCAGTCTAGACAATGAGGACAAATTAATGTTTATCTTCAAACTGCCTCTCACTAATAAGTGGCAAGCCATGGTGTGAACAATTTTCTGCCACATGCTTCAACTTTTCAATTTATTTCCTGTCACTTCTCTTGTAAACTAGCTGTTATAAACAGAATGATTATCATTCTGTATTGGGTAATTAGGATGGTGATTTAGGGGAACTGGATTGTGAGTGTAATTGGATAACACATTCTGTCCTTAAAGGTGTTTCCTGCAGCACCTGTAGATTTTTTTTTCTTTCCAGTTACCAGTTGAACCTCTTGATAATTTAAATGGAAAGTTTTTGCGTTTTATACAATGTGGCTTATCTTATTATATTGTCGGTGTAACTGAGCACCCTGCTGACAGATACATTATTCCTGCAAAAGGGAGGTAGGTGGGTGCCACTTAAAGGTAAGCTCTACTTTATTTTCAATATGAACAAAGTAGTTATGTAGTTATAGTTGTGTCAATTTGGTGTGACTTTTCCTGTTCTTTATTCTTACTGTTCATTCCTTTAATCTACAGCACCTACTAGCAGATTATCCTGCTGTTAGCTATGTTTTTATCAGACGGCAGCAGCTAGCATCCATTCTAAACATAATTAATAGTTCATTCCAATTACAGGCATTTAAACCCAGTGCAAACGCTAGACTTTCGTTCAGAAAATGTTCGTTCTTGGTCATGTTATTTGAAAATCTATCCTGCACTAGTGCTGATCGTGGATATGTTTATTTGAACTTGAAATCTTCATTATCACGAATATTCAAGGTTTTTTTTTCATCCGTACCCAACTACAGTCCAGTGCATTCACAACATGTGCATTTACAAGTGCTGATTTGCACCTTAAGATTAGTGATGAGCGGCATAGGCAACATTCGTATTCGCGGCATGCCGCGAATTTTTATGGAAAACATTCGGAAAATATTCGCATTCGGCAATATTCGGGGTTTTTTTTGTTATTGCGAATATCGGCAGTTTATTGCGAATTTCGCGCGCGCAATATATGTTTAACATGGTGCGAATTTTTATGCGAATTTTAAAAGTGACGATTTTCGCAATATTCGCATCACCCCAATATTCATTTACAAATCTGTTGATGGTGTTGCTAAGCTCTTGTTGCAGCCTTCCCATTCGTCCACTCACATTGAGAGGGAAGTGTAATGGATAAAAAATACAGAATATCCGGAATTGCGAATATTCGGCAATATATTCACCATCTTCGCGAATTTCCGAATTGACGATATTCGCGATTAATATTCGGAATCCGAATATTCGCGATCATCACTACTTAAGATAATAATGACTGGAGATCATAAATTCTCCAAATTACCCATTTATTGTGAATATTAGGTTCAAATTAATAAAATTATAAAAATTGCCTACACTTCTTATCACTATTCTGTAAAGCAATCCCCCATTAGTCTCTGGTAAACCATCCTCCTAAATTCACAATTACTAGTTAATTGGTAGGCACCATTTCCCCAATAAATAATCAATTATTGGAAAAATTTGATATCCAAATATCCCATTTTCTCCAACTAAGGACTTTACACAGTACCTGATTATTATGAAAAACTTTAAAACATTCACTGAAATGGTTAAAGGAACAACTCGCCCTGGGGCATGAATACAGCATAAAATGATTATATGGCTCCACCCCCTTGAATATAAACCAGGAAAGGAACATATCAAAAAGTATGTATACAATTTTCTGTTTTTATTTTTTTTCCAAACTATACTTCTTTAAAACCAGATGTACAATCAATATAAATATACAAGAGATAATGCAAATGGTAGTTACAAGTGCTCTTGCAGTGTTTAATCATATGCTAGACATATGCATGAACATAACTAATCAATGTGATTTGCAACATAAGATACAACAAGGTTCCTGTTCCTAATGTCCCAAGTGCGTTGTAATCAATGCATTTCTCGGTTTGGCTTCCTCAGGACTCAACCACCACCTCTGTGTACTGGTGACATATCTGGTAAGGGTTAATGGGCATCACTCATTAAAGTCTAAAACCAAAACCTATTTAGGTTCCTCCATTGTCTGAGAATTGGTGCACGGTAACATCATTAACATTTTGGTGCTAACTCGAACCCAACACTTTTAACAGCAGTTTAATGGTTAGGTTTAACTTCTTGCTGCTGGTTCCCTCAAATTATATTTTAAATAAGTTGTTGTTAAAAAAAAGTTTTTCTAAACTGTCATCGCTATTTTTGTGTTCAGCAAATACATGTTTTTTTTGGTCATTGACCCTCTTGACTCAGTACTTCAGTTACTAGCCCAGAACACAGTTTTTACTCTGACTGTTCTGATGTGTATGTATATTTTTGATCATTCAAGCTACAAGGTCAACAGCCAAGCACCTAGTATATCTAGAAGGGGTTCAGCAATGGCAACCACTACATTTCTTTTTGAAGTTGATTATTACAGCTTCATGACCACTGTTGATGAATTATTGTTCTTAAGCATGGTTCCCTGTGCTGAAAGTATGCAAATATGTTTCAGATTTGAAGGTTAAGTGTCATTAAGTACAAAATGACTGGCAATCAGGGTAATCATATGTGGTTTGTTTATAAAAAAAAAGCCATAGGCACCTTAACGCACCTGAACCTGTTCTCTCTTTTGATCTTAGATCACCACTCAGATTTTTCACAGGAAGCTCCATCAAGTGCAAAGTGATGGTCTAAAGCGCTAATATCATCCCCTACAATGAAAAGCTTACAGCTGGTATTGAGGAAAAAAGCTATGGAACTTCTAACAGATCAAAGGGCCAGAAAGGGGGGTGACACAGGGAGTACAGGTTTGGATAAGTCAAACTTCCATCCTTCCCCCCTTAGAGATTAAGAAACAAATACTACTTGACATGGGTCCCCTGGAATATGTTGATAAAAACAGGAATATAAAAAAGAGGGTTTATGTACTGTACTGTATTTTTTCACTATAAGATGCACTGGACCATAAGACCCCAATGTTTTGGAGACAAAATTAGAAAAAAAAAGAAAAACAGAGACACTGCCATTCATATATAAAGTCAATATACAGAATGTTCCAGCAAAGTAGACAGGTCTGGACCATGCAGTGTTCAATCTGTATTCCTACAGCCAAAATGCCAGTGCCAGGAGGGAGGTCTTTGCTGCAGCATAGTGTGCAGGACTGAAACTTAAGCAGATTTCTATACACTAGCAGTACCCATTCTATGAACACACTGACCAACTTATGAAGAGACACATTTTAGAATCTGGCACTAAACAACTTGCCCATGAGCAGCCATTTAGAGATGATATGAATCTGTGTTACAACATGTATTTATTGCAATGCAGAATGTTAATGTAAATACACAACTCATGCTATCTTATTGTAAAATGTCCATAAGTTGGTCAGTGTATAGAGAATGGGTAATGCTAGTGCTAATGCAGATAAAATCTCCTTCTTGGCCGTGGCTTTTTGGCTTGACTGGAGGGAATGGAACACATTCTTGCCTCTTAGGATGCATAGCTATTGCTCCCAGGATGATTGGGACTAAAAAATTTTTTTTTTACATATTTGGACCATAAGACACAGGGACACTTTCCCATTGATTGTAATAGTAGAAATGTGCTTCTTATAGTCCAAAAAATATCAAACACATATATTTCAGTATAGCAATACCTAGATTAGTGACTTGCCTTAGATTTTCAATGCATTTCCCTTAATTTTACCAGTTAATCTGGTGCATGTACAAGTGACGATTTGCACAATGAAGGTAACAATGACTGGAGATCATGAATCCTTGAATTCTATGAATATTGCCTATTGCTGCTCTAATCACTAACCTGTAATATTAAGTATAAATATTTAAACCTGCAAAAGGGAGGAGATCAGTAGTCAGCAGAAAGAATTTTATTTCAGCTTACTGTGAAGATCAAAGGGTATTTTCTATTGGCAAGCTCTTGATTAAAAATAAAACTTTTTTGAACCAACCAAAAACTGCCATCTACCTTAAGGAGGTCTGCGGAGGCTTATTCCACATGCTCAGTCCTCATGGCATTTACCTTAA
>CM070039.1:20013450-20025475 GCA_036250615.1 Ptychadena robeensis
GCTTGATTTTTTGGTTCTACAATTGGATTTCATTAGTCTTTGGCTAGGATAAAGTGAATACTAAAGCTTGCACTTTCTAAATTTTTGTTCAGATAATTACCTAAACACAATCTCTGAATGTTCTTAATTTTAACAGCCTCCAGATTCCAGACGCTCATTAAATATTAAGCAAGGCTTTCTGATCATGACACCTACAAATGCCCAGGAATATATGAATGACCATCCCTAGAGTTCAGCTGTTTCCAGTGGAAGGTTCTGTTATTGGTACAGCATACAAAAAGGTTTGGCAAAATTCGCACTTCCAGCAATTCATGACTGTGCTCTTGTGCATGAAGCCAGACACATAAAGACATGGGTTGTTGAGAATATTGATTTTTAATGTTAATTGGTCATTATAGAGTTCTAGGCACACGCATACTAAACACTAGAGATGGTCGAATTTCGACGATTTCGACTTAATTGCAAAGCCCCTGAACATGGTATCAACACCAAACTTGCTGGAGATGTAGACAAGGGTTGGGGGTATACTACAAAAAAGAAGTAAAAATTTCGAAAATCTGAAATTCGACTTTATTTTGTAACTTAATTTATGCAAAAGCTCCATGTGCTAGAGCAAACCTTTTTTTTTTTCAAATGTTCTCACAACCCTTCTCTACATCTCCAGCAATTTTGGTGATGATACCATGTTAAGGGGCTTTGCAATCAGCTCACAAAGTTAGCAAGTCGAAAAATTCGACCATCTCTACTAAACACATTCAAAAACAATTGGTTTGCCAATTGTGAGCCAATTACTCATATATAACATTGTTATATATAGGCAATCAATTAGAAAACCTAAAATGTATACCTAGTACAGCAATGTGACCAATACGTTTTTTTCTGAAAAAATATTCCATCATTTAGCTTTGCATAATCATATCTTTGGATTTCATAAGCACTTTAATATGCTGTTTTACCAAGGACATTTTTTATAATGTTTAAATTGGTAAGGTTTAAAATTAATTGCCTTTACCATACCATATTATCTCTATTGATCCCAATTAAAGGTCCCAATACAAGTTTAGATATTTTCAACCAGAACAATTAAAGCTTAAAAAAATTCAGCAATTTTGACAATTTCAAGTTAATTGCAAAGCAATTAAACATGGTATCACGGAACATGGTATCATCACCAACCTTGCTGGAGATGTAGAGAAGGGTTGGGGGGTATACCACAAAAAAAGTATTGCTCTAACACAAATAGTTTTAGCACAAATTAAGTTCAAAGTCAAGTAACAATTTTGAAAATTGGAATTTCACTTTGATTTTGAACTTAATTTATGCACAAACTACATGTGCTGGAGCAAAACTTTTTTTCCAAATGTTCCCACATCCCTTCTATACATCTTCAGCAATTTTGGTGATGATACAATTTCAATCAGCTCACAAAGTCAGCTACTCGAAAAATTCGACCATCTCTATTGGAGAGCTAATTGCAAAGACCCATAACATGGTATCATTACCAACATTGCTGGAGATGTAAAGAGAGATATCTATAATAGATAACTGTTGTTCTAGTTCAAAGTTAAGTCAACATTTTGACCATCTCTGCCAGCAAAGCTTTCCAGTCTCTTTACCCTCCGTCTTTGTTGTGTGGCTATAATGTGTAAAACTGTCCAGCCAACTGTTGTAGTAAAGAGTAAGGATGAGCAGATAGGCAATATTGGTATTTGCAAAATATTGCACATGTTTCGTCTAGTATTCACCATAAATTCCTAAATTTAATCATTCATGATCTCCAGTCATTATTACCTTTATTGTACAAATGCGCACTCGTACATCTGCATATTACGAACACAATGCATGGTGTACTGATGTAAAAAAATATCTTGAATATTCGCGATTACAAAGATATAGCACTGATAGTTGAGATCTTCGTGGATTCTCAAAGTGCCGATATTCGCAATAAAAATAGGCAATTAGAATATTGGTGATCAACAGAGAACTAGCTGAGGTGGACAATAGTCAATCAGTAGACATCTTTATAATGTGTCTCTATAAATGCAGAAGCTAATTGCTCCCTTTATAATAAGGGTGTATAAATAAGGTTGTTACCATGTGTAGTTACCATTCACCTAGTGGTCAAGAATAAACAGGTGTACATCGCTCATGGTAAGGTGAGCAAGGTTCCCCTCTCTGGCCAGGCTGGACACAATGGTGAGGACAGTGGAATAGGCGCACCTTTTGTTCTTATCGATTTATCATGGTGCTTTATTTACTATGTCTGCATTTTCATTATCGTGGCAAGGGATGGTTAAGAATTTACATACACCTCTATCTTCTATCATTTGCAAGTCATTAAGAATCGCCCTGCATCGTGACATTCAGTGCATGCAATTACTGGCATAAATGATAAGAATACCATTAGTTAATTGGTTTCACCAATTTAACTAAAAATTTTCAGCCGTTCCACTCTCCCCTCTGCTGCCTCATATATTTATTTATTTTAACGGAGGAGTGGAAGCAGAAGGTCACCTCGCTGAATGTGAGGTGGAGTGACAGTAGATTTCAACATTAGACAACTACAGCTGAAAAGTATTTTGGCAGCTTCTTCTTTGTCTGCTCAAGGGGCTTTTCTTTCTGCATATTTATCAAGTCCAATCTTGAACCTCTTGATAAATTAAAGTTCAGGTTTTGTAGAATGCATCTTTTCATGCGTTCACTCAATAACCATCCTTCTTTGTGTTTTAAAATATTCTTGCATATTGATGGTACTTGTGTTGTATGAGTGACTACTAGAACAGCTTATGTTGCAATGGAAGGATTCAAGGCTACAGGTCAGAGCATCAAACGAATCGTTAGAGTGTATTTCATCTTAGGAACACTCTCCATAAAGAAAATAATAATATTAAAAAAAAAACAACAGTGTAAAGCTGTAACTGAATATATCTGCAGGAATCTCAAACATATATAATTGATGGTTAAATCTCAGTCAGTTCAGGATTGCCCAATCCTTCCTGTCTCCTACACTTTCTTATTTGTCATTGATTGGGCTCCCTTCCTGCACAGTTAAAAAATTACATCTACTATTGTTTAGATTTCAGGTTTTTGTCAATGGGAAGCCCAACCTGATGAGGCAGTGTTGCAGACACTATCATTTCCTTATTTTTTACAATGGAAAAAAAACCTGGATTTCATTGACATTGGGTTAACCAAAATGTTTTGTATCTGGAGTAAGAGTTAAGCCCCCCATAGACAGGCCAATTCCCGGCCATAGTTGCAGCCGACCAACCCGCTCGCTCCCGCCGAGCACATAAAGGTTGGTCGGTGGTCGGCCGCAACTATGAGGGAGCCCACCTTGAGTTTCGTAGAAAAAAAGCCAGCAGGTCAGATCGCACACGGATCCGTCCTGCTGATTCTTTTTCTGCCCGACTGTGCTGCAGGCTGTTAACTCGGAGGGGGAGTCTCCTTCCCCTCCGAGTTAATTGGCTACAGTCTGACAGGAATCGGGTGTGTTAGTGGAACACACTGGATTCCTGTCCTCTCTGTAGCCGACTCCTCGCCCTCGTCACCACATTGTGAAGAGTCTGCTAGAAGTCTGCCATAGATCAGGAAGTCTATGGCCGGCTTAACTTATAGCAATGTGTTACATAGTTAGACAAGGTATGACATGGCCATTAAACTCCAACATCAACCAACATTGATTCAATGTGCTCTATTTTAAAGACAGATATGTTTCTGGTACAAAAACCCCATTTGAAACAAAAAAATAACATACCAACAGTAAGAAAAGTAGCTAAAGCAAAAGCAACAAAAAAAACACAGCAATTTTGAAAAATCTGCTGGTGATCATGGCAGTATTAGAATTAGAAGTTGCTAAGGGTCCTCCTTGCTTAGACAAATCCAATTTATCATATTATAAATACCCTTATAGGCAGCAAGGGAGCCTGTAATTACCCCTCAGACCTGAGTAACCTAAATGGGGTTTGAAGCACATACCGAATCAATGTCCAGTCGTAACTGCATATAGTAGAAAAAGGTCTTACTTGTCATTATAAATATATATTTTTTCAATTATAAAAATAATAAAGTGAACAGTCCATCATACTTTGGCTCTTGATATATTTTGTCCAGGATTTCCGTTGATTCGCATATCATATGGCAGTATTAGATAGAAGATAGAAATTTTTTATTTTTTTATGTTATTTTTAAGTTAATACCATTGCCTGTGAATTAGGTGTTGTCACTAAAGCTTAGGGATGGTTTCCACATGCGTCGGGACCCCCTCCGCTAAGCGTATTGCTTAGAGGGAGGTCCCGACGGAGCACATTCACTTACCTGATCGGCGGATGCTGTGTCTTCACAGTGCCAAGCCATTCCGCCGATGCAAGGCTGAACGTAGTGGAGTACATTGAGCCTCTGCATCTGCAGATGTCTAAACACAGCATCTACCGAGCAGGTAAAGTCTACGCGCTCTCTTGGGATCCCCGCCAAGCAATACGCTTAGTGGAGGGGGTCCCAACGGATGTGGAAACATAGTCTTAGGCTTCACCATGTGTTAAGGATGCACTGCGTTAACTGATCCAATAAACACAACCTATGCGTTAGGGATCTGTCAGTGATGCGTTTGTGACATTTCCATTTTTTGTGTGTTTACCATGAACGGATTGATCAACACATGGAATAACGCATTCTATTGCGTTTTAACAGACTCAATTAATTTTCTATGGGTTTCAATGACTTGCATTGGCTTACATCGTGTTAATGTCAAGGCAGTGTTCTGCATTGATTTTAACGCAACACAAGCTGACGGATTACACATGAACTTGACTTTTAATGGATGCATCTACATCAAAGTACGTCAAACGCAGGGTTTTAACTTATAGTGGAGCCTAAGCCTTAATTTGCTGGAAAAGCCAAAATGATCAGTGAGGAAATTTTATCATATCTGTATTCCATGAATAAAGAATAAAGTATGGTCAGGAAACTTTTTGAGTTAATTGCTAAACCCTTGAAGATGGTAATGTCAGCAAAGTTACAAAGGGTGCCCCAAATTAGAGACGGCTGATTTTGTGAGCTGATTGCAAAGCCTCTGAAAATGGTATCATCAAAATTTTTGGAGAGGTAGAAAAGGTTTTTGGGAATATTTGAATTTTTTTTAACAATATATTACAAATGTTTTTGCATATATTACGAACTTCTAAATTTTAACTTGACTTTGAACTTAAATTATGCAAAATCTATTTATGTTAGAGCAAATTTTTTTGTAGTATACCCCCAACCCTTTTCTACATCTTCAAGTTTGGCGATGATACCATGCTCAGGGGCTTTGCAATTAACTTGAAATGGTTGAATAAAAAAAAATAGACCATCTTCACCCAAAATGTGGAAAATCTGTTTTTTGTTCCTTTCTAAATAAAGTTTTACATATAAAAGGGAAAACACATTGTTAGGGAAAACATCAATTTTATTCATTTTACTTGAGATATATTACCAGACGTCCCCCGCAGCAATAATAGTGACAATACTACTGTCACAGAGGATGACACCAGAGCAAGAGTGACACCGGATATTCAAAGGGTTTGGACTCACTGGACCATTGAACAAAGGTGCAATCCGGGGCTCAGAGTCTAAGGGACCATCTGGTGTGCACCAGAGCAGCCCGCGAGGGCTGTTGGGTTTTGCTGCATCTAACCCCAGGTTGCAGTTCCTGGATACACCCGTGCAATTTGGCATTTACCAATATGTAGTGCCAGGAGTGTAGAGATAAGCAAAGTCCGTGGGACGAGCCAAAGGTCTGGAGGCAGTAAGACAGAGTAGGTACTGAAACGAGGATCAAGAGGTAGGGAAAATCTGTTGGATGAGCAGAGAGTCTGGAACCAGGAAGTCAACAAGGCTCTCTTAAATAGTGAAGAAGGGAGGAGCAGCTGACAAGGTAAGGAGCATCACAAGTGTCCAGCAGAGGGAGCTCTGCTGCACGAGAGTTAACCCTCTGAGGCAAGGAAGGTATTAGGAGCAAAGATCCCCTTGCCCTGTGGAGATCTGTGACAACTACATTTAGGCACTTTAAAATTAACCTAAAAAGTGACTGGGCAGCTTTATTATTATTATTATTATTATCATTTATTTATATAGCGCCAACATATTACGCAGCGCTGTACCAATACTTAGAGGGAGATTACAACACACAATAACACAAGGTACAGGTAATGACAACAGGAGGAATAGCGGACCCTGCCCGGGTTGGCTTACAGTCTAATAGGTTGGGGAAACAGAGTATACAATAGGTGGGGGGGGGGGATGGGACTGGCATGGTGGTGATGTTAGAAAAGAAGAGGATAGGCCAGCTCCTGAAGAGAGGTGGGTTTTAGGGCTTTTTTTTAAAAGTGACAAAAGTAGGAACAAAGAGTCTAATGGGACGAGGGAGAGAGTTTCAGAGAATAGGAGCTGGCCCTAGATAGTCCTGAAGCCTTGCGGTGATGAGGTTATTGAGTAGGGGATGTCATTAGTAGGTCCGGAGGAGTGGAGAGGGCAGTTAGGGGTTTGTATTTGTGTACCAGGTTGGAGATGTATAGGCGGGACAGTGGATGTGGAGTGATTTTAAAGCAAGGCACAGACTTTAAATTTGATTCTTGGACAACTGGAAGCCACAGTGTAGAAGATGCAGAGAGGAGCAGCAGATGAAGAGCGGGTAGAGACGTGAATGAGTCTGGAAGCCCTATTCATGATGGACTGAAAAGAGGTGACAAAGTTTGTTAGAGGGGAGACACAGAGAGGATGATGTTACAAGTACGAGAGATGATGAGAGCATGTACCAGGACTTTGGTGGTCTCTGGGGAGAGAAAGGGGCGGCTTTAAAAGTAAATGTCCCAAGTATGCTTCTAGCAAGAGAAACAGCTATTTGTTTGAACTAATATAAGAACAATGCATTAAAAACATACCAAATTCACCTCTTTGGAGGCAAAGTGTAAGCCCAAATCTCATAGTCCGGGAAATCTCATTATTATACTCTTTTTTAGACTAGTGGCCCCTAAGTGCAACACATGTAATTGCTATAAAAACATTTCTCATTGGTCTAATAGAAACATTCAGGGAAGTCTGTGTTGAGCTTGCTCCTTTTATTGAATGTTTGGGGTATATTACAAGTACATGTAAAGATTCAAATTACTTATCATATCTACCATCAATTTTTGTACATCATTAATTCTTGCAGTATAACATTGAAATCAATATTAGCAACATCTATTATAACCTCATCTCTTCTTAATTAATACATTTTGCTAATTGATATAGATCAGTGCTTCCTAAACCTTTTCCTTAATAGAACGAGGGTTTCATTTATGGATGTAAATCATAGATATCAAGAACATATTCCTGTTTTTTCTACCTTCCTTAGTGCAAAATAAAAGGCAGGCAATTAATATTTTTCCCTTCCTAGGAAAATGTCATACAAGATGCATGACAATGGGACAGTAAAACGTATATGTTTATATATATATAGGCAAAACCTACCCATTAGCATCAAACAACACTTACCACTAGCCACTCACTGCTGTCTTTCATTAAAAAATGGACACCCATCTACTGCTCCCATTTGCTATGTATGTTGGCCTGTGTCAAGGTACTCTATGCAGAGCAGAAGCAGTCGAGGGTGGTGAGGTAGCGCTAATTGCACATCTCTCTTACCACAAAGAAGAGTTTTCTGTTTAAAACAGGCTACTCATTTGCAGTTGTCCACTTTGCTGGTATTTCATGGCTATAGTAGATATTGTAGTTTAAGAAACTCTATTCTAAATCACAAATTCCAAATGATTATTAACATACTGGTATACATTACTGCTTAGTAACAATATTTTAGCTATATATGTATTATTTAGTCCAGAAAACACTCTATGCGGGAACACCTACAGAACTAGTAGTATAGTAATGGTGTGTAGGTGGCAAATAAAGCCTATTACTGCTAAGAGGAAAGGGTGAAAGGGTAGAAGGCTTAGAAGAAGAAGGGTCAGGTTTGGTCACAGATGGAATAGACAGTAAGGAAAAAGTTGTCTATGTACTACTAAAATAGTGTAAAGAGTGGTAAATAATCATGGTGGGGCAGTTTAGTAATTCATTATTGCTTCCAAATTCACTTGCTCTTTCCAAATACATAAATACAAGAGACTTCAATATGACCTCTTAGGAGGAATTAGAGGCGCAATGGTTGATTCAGCCCAATTTTGGACACCTAATCAAAACAAATTAACGTAACGTTTTTATGTACACCTAATCAAAACAAATTAACGTAACGTTTTTATGTACAGTAGTATATTTACAGTTATTTGATGGTTCATTGCATATGTGGTCAGCAGTGCGAGCAACCTTCCAGACATTCCTATTTTGAAAAAAATAATTCAGAATACATGGACAACCAAAGCTTCAGCCTTCCTTCAGCCTCTGCCTGCCTTCTACACACTACAATAATCTGTAGTTCATAGTGATGGACAAACAGATATATATGGGTTGGGGGGGTAAGCATCAAACTTTGAAATCACCTTTTTTTTCTTCTCCCGGCGAACATTTTCACAGCTTACCGTTAGGAAGAAGGTGACTATTCTTAAGCTGGCAGGATCAGGAGCAGAAAGATCTGGCCAGTGGAAGAATTCTTTCATTAGAGACCGCAGAGAAAAGCCGGTCTCTCGTAAAAGAAAACTGACCGGAAGTGACGTCACATCCAGATAGAGAAACTGGGGACTGTGTGTTCCAGGTACTGGAAGTGACGTCGACTTACGCTTTTTTGATTGAAATTGAATCCTTCCGCAAACATTTTTAAAAGTACTATCAGCCTGTTCACAGACGGACCCGAAGTTTGGCCATCACTAATTGCATGTCAGGATAGAGGTAGAAAGGTTTAGAAGTCTGAAGGGTGTATGTTGGGGTACCTCTAAGGGACAAAGTCTATTTTGGGAAAGACATAATAGACATATATTCTCTTTTTTAAACCCAAAGCCCCCACATAAATTGTGCTTTTATTCTCAGGGTTCCGCTTACCTGCAAACATCCAACAGCCATTTACTGTCCATGGCCAACTTTTGTGGAACTTTCAAAAGACCTGTGCAACACAGATCTAGATCACAGCCAAAAAATACTATTTTAAACGTAACCTGGATTATTTATGAGGCCAAAGAACACTGTGCAAAACCAGGGAGCAGTCAATCAGCTAATCAAAATCCATCTTTCCGCTGACTACAGTAACCTGAGTCTGGCTGCTGCTGTTGTGGTTTACTGCCCTTTGCACATCATCTCTGCTCTCTGCGCTGCCTTATTAAATAAGCCTGAATGTGTTAGAAAAATATTATCATTGAAATGCTTAAAAAATCAACACAAACAGTTACAAATGCCTATCCACAGGGCACGGAAAATAAGTTTTTATTGCCTCTTTGTGTGTGAAATTCTGCCTAATATCACATTCCCTGGAAAGAAATCTTGCCTGAGCTGTAACCGTTATGGGGTTTAATTGTCCCAATAAACAAGCTTTTAAAACAGTTCTAAAATGTTTTATAATAAGATGCTTTGGTCTTTTCTCCCTACAACTGCAGAAATAATTAGAAGTAAGTGCCGTTGTGTACAATGCCTTCTGGACTAGGCTGAAGGTGAAGGAGAGAGTAGCATGATACCCTTGTCAGCTGCAAGGGTAATTACTGCTGGCTGAAATTACTCAACATTTGTTTATAAGCTCCCTAGAGCATGCTCTAAATAGATTGTCTGTTATAGTCCAATCATATTAAAACCCTGCTTCTTGCAAACAGCTACCTCCTGTTTTCTGTAAGCCAGGCTGGAAAATCATGCTGCTCACTTACTGAAGACAGCACGATGCAGATTTATGCTTAATGTGACTGATTTTATGAGCTGCTTTATAACAGATCGCATGCTTACTGTATTTCAAGTTTACTCACTATGTAATTGTTAAATGGCTATTAGACTGGTTTATTCTTGCAGGTGGAAATCCCTTATACAGTCTGTTGAGAATGGTGATAAATGCAGAAGATTGGAATAAAGTACACTTACCACTGCGATAGGTATCCTGTATTGGTGGAAGATTTAACTACAATTTTGTTGGTTAGCTACAGACATCCCTTCAAAAAATAGCACTCAACGGAAAGGGCCTTCTCATTTCTCCCTCATCCTCCTTGTTTTCTTCTGACAAAGTTGAACATTCTCTTCTGAAGGAACCTTTTTTGACACTGCCCCATACTATCTATCTATCTATCTATCTATCTATCTATCTATCTATCTATCTATCTATCTATCTATCTATCTATCTATCTATCTATCTATCTATCTATCTATCTATCTATCTATCTATCTATCTATCTATCTATCTATCTATCTATCTATCTATCTATCTATCTATCTATCTATCTATCTATCTATCTATCTATCTATCTATCTAGTTGTCCTGGGCTCACTCTGAAACCACCAGACTTGTTTTTCTTCTCACATTGAAACCTTTGTGGCCTTTACACTCCCTGATCTATAGCATTTGACAGTCCTTCTGGTTTTTAAAAGCAATGTATGCTATGCATAGGCTACGGCTGAATGTAATAATGGAAAGACCACACACACTGGTAGAAGGCAAGGGAATAACTTCACTTCTCTTAGCAATAATATGCACAGTCTTCCACAGATGGTCACAGTCCATCGGGTACCATCAGTTGCAAACATTACAAAATTCAATAATGAAGAATGGCTGAGGCTCTCACCCAGTAGAAGAGGTGTGGATTTTCTGTAAGGGAGAGGAGAGTTGTAGCATAAAACCATGGCTTGTCAGGGAAGTGACACTCAAATGGTAATGCTGATCTCTGTGGTCCCTAGGCCTGGTGGAAAATCCCACTGGAATATCCTGGCAAATGTACCCAGGCACATGGCATACATCCCCAGAAACCTGACACAAAACCTGTCAGTTTGCAAAGACCAGGAGCCCATCCTATCAATCATATGTATACCCTATGTGGCACATTCAGCACTTCCCCTGTTACTGGGCAGATTTCCTACTATACTAGGGATTTACAGAACTAACTAGGAGGAACAACTATGAAGGTTATGGTGAGAAGGGATTAAAGGAATCAAAAAGCCCTCAACTCGAGCAGTTAGAAACCCTCATTTTAAGTAGAAACCCTCATTTTAGGACAGTGGGTGGAGCCATGAAAATTATTTCTTTACATCCCATCAGCCAAATGCACATCCAGAGCCGCTGGTGTACAGTGCAAATATAGCCTTTATGGTACAGAGCCATTCATTCCAAACTGCATACAGCTGTTTCAGGCTAGTTGACCATCATCAGTGAAGTGCATGGAAACCATGGCTCTATGGAGTAGGGCTTGGGAGCCGAACTAAGGGGAACAACCATGAAGGTTATGGTGAGAAGGGATTGAAGGAATCAAAAATCCCTCAACTCGAGCAATGCATAGCACAATCAAGCCTTCTTAAAACAGAAGGTAGTCACATGGCCCAATCCATCACAAATCCCAAACGTTTAGGTAGAAACCCTCGTTTTAGGACAGTGGATGGAGCCATGCAAATTATTCCTTTACGCCCCATCAGCCAAATGCGCATCCAGAGCCGTCTCAGAAAAACATTGCCAAGCTAAAGGTGCCCATACACCTTTAGATCTTTCTGTCAGATATCCTTTAAATCTATCAACAACTATGTAGTATAGGGTCCTCTGCGATTGAACACAGGTAGACTTGATGGTCTAAATGTCCCTCATATTACATGGTTTTGGTAAAACAAAAGGAAAACTTAAGGATATCTGACAGAGAAATCTAAAGGTGTATGGGCACCCTAACAGAAGAATTACATTAAATTCTGTTTCACAACATCTTAATACTCCTGAATGACTATAACTTTAGACTCTCTAGAATTCCATCCCTCATTAACTTTTTTCCACTTTAATTTTAAATATGACTACAAATTCAGACCTCCATGGGTTGATGAATTTGATTTCCATTTAGAATTTGTGTATGATTTTTTGTTGCCAGCACACTCATATATGTAAAGAACAAAT
>CM070039.1:20034940-20042440 GCA_036250615.1 Ptychadena robeensis
AATGTTCCTAAATAGAAAAGGGGGGCCCTGCAAGGAAAGTTTGGGAACCACTGCATTAGGTTGAGCTATTTGACAAGCTCTTTTACAAATAGTTCTAAAACCAGCACATTTTCAGTAAATTAATCTTTTTTATTAGAAATGTCCTCTTTATTTTAATAAACACTGGCTCTTGTTGATATTGTAACACATATGGGAACTAATAGGCATGGCCTTTTCTACCGCTATGCGCCCTCCTATTGCACTCATATCCAGTGGCCTCCATCCCTGATATGGGTTGCCCTCCCTCCCCTTGGAGATCTGAACAGCACATGCTGCCAATGGGGGGGGGGGGGTAGTTGATGGGTACGGGGGGACTGCTATTAGGGAAGAAGAAGAAGTCTCTCCCCCCCTGTCAGCAGTTCAACTAATAGCACTCCCTGGTCTACTGCGGGCCTGAAGCCAGAACCTTCATAGGGCCCCTGAACTGCTAGAAAAAGCACTGCTTATATGTGAAAGCTGTATGGTGGTTATAATATTTATTTACAATTGTGTAATGATACTGTAATGATAATTTATGCTGATATGTTAAGGTTAAAGTGGTTTCTTCCAATCTCTTGAGGTGGCACACATTATGATAACCTTTCAATATTAACTATCATTTGCCTCATTTGTTTTTTATTTTTGTGTCTGTAACACAAGGTTGCAAAAAGAGTGAATAGGGTTGATTCATGTATTTAGTACCAAAGCCTAATATCAGCCAGTCAACTTTAGAATTCTATAAAACAGATTAGAAATGTCAAACCTTTAAAATAGTGATTCATTATGAATCACTATTTTTCTGATGCAAATGCCTGAGGAAGGGGAGACTTCGGAACCCCTGAAACAAGTGGATTAATTAAGGAATGGTGAATTAATTTTTTAATTTTCCTATATTTCTTCCAAACGAATATTGGGCGGCTGACATCCTGGGCCAATTGAGATCTTTGTTAATTGGCTTTTAACTAGAGATGGTCGAATTTTTGGATTTGCTGGAGATGTAGAGAAGGGCTGTGGGAACATTGGAAAATTTTTTTTTGCTCTACCACATAAATTAACCTCCCTAGCGATATGCCCGAACCCAGTTCGGGCAAAGGGACCCTGCAATTAGCGATACGCCCGAACTGGGTTCGGCACAGCGTGGGAGCCCACCTGGTCCGGCCGCCATCTCGATCTTCCTCCTCGCCGGCTTCTTCCGGGTCCCCAAGTGACGTCACGGAGGAGGGACCCGGTCTTAAAGAAAATGTTTTTTTTTCGTTTTTTAAATCTTTTTTTTTTACTTTTGGACTGGATTATAGACATGTCTTTCTATAATCTAGTTCAAAAGTGGATCCCGCTAGCAGAAACGCTCCCGCTGAGCGTTTCTGCTGGTTGGATCATCTCCGGCTGCACCCGAGTGATCGGCACTCTGTTCCTGATGACGCCACGCGCCGGGCGGTACAGAAAAAATAAATTTTCTTACATTTTTTTTTTCATTTTTTCACATTTGTTTTCATTTTGATTGGATTGGGTAAATGTTTTATAAATGTTTTATCCAATCCAAATCAAAAGAAAAGAAAACAAGTGTAAACTTTTTTTTCTGTACCTCTAAAGCCGACCATAGCGCTTCAATCTGTGGCCGATTTTGTGAATGATCACCATGCGCATTCGGGGTGATCGCTTGGTGATTAATCGCAAAATGAACGCGCCCACCTGAAGCAACCGTTCGTACACGCACAAACTTGATCAGCCAGAGAACAAACGTTTTTCCCTGGTCGATCGCCAGTACTTTGAATGGGGACAAGGGTCCCCATCCAAAGTATTGGTTGTCAAATCGTAAATGGTGTATTTCGAATGATTGACCATGGCATGATGATGTCATCATGCTGCGGCCGATTGTTCGATAAACGCCCGCCAAGCATAGCGTCTATGGCTGGTTTAACCTCACTAGCGTTACGCCCGAAGCAAGTACTGGTGCGGTCTGATCGTGAATCAAACTGCGCCCGTGCCGGAATCAGGCGCAACCGCTGACTCTCTGTGTGCCTGCAGCATTTCTACAGAGCTGCAGGCAAACAGAGCCTTTCTGATCACCGATGACGCCGATGGGGGCGGAAAGGCAAAACACTGTATCACTTTTGGTACAGAAATCTGGACCTCAGTGAACCGCCAGGTAGGTTAAGTTAAAAGTTGACTTTGAAATTTTGACTTGACATTGATATTATCATATCATTATCATATTATCATTATAATATTCTGGGTGATCCATAAATTAACATAGCAATGTTTTCTGTGTTTGTTATTTTTTTGTACCTATGAATAAATCAGCCGTTGTCCGCTTAGTTCAGAAATGCCATTATTTACACCTTTCACACTCTCCCTAGCCGAGATATATAGATATATATATAAATAAATATAAAGGGCCGATATACTACGCAGCTCATAGTCATATCATCAGGAGGTGTTCATAACATATTTTCACTACAATAGTCAGATATATGAAAAAAAAGTTTTTTTGCAGAAGCCAATTAACCTACCAGTAGGTAGGTGGGGTGCGGGAGAAAACCAGAGTACCCAGAGAAACTCCATACAGATATAGGAACAACAAAGGTATTGCATATAGTGCCCAGACAAAGATATGAACCTGAGAACTCAGTGCTGCATAGTCAGAGGGCTAACTGTTGTGCCACCAGAACAGATAGGTAGATTGGTGTTTTTAATGTCGTCTCATAAGTATACAGTAGTGATGCGCAGCATAGGCAATATTCGAACTGGCGACATTTCGCGAAATATTCTATAAATATTTAAAGTAAATTAGAAATTCCAAGATTTCCTATCATTGTTATGTATTGTGAAAATCAGCACTTGTACAAGCAAACATTGCTAACACAATGTGTGTTGTCACAGCGACATCTAGTGGCAAAATGTGAAATAGTAGTTGCAGTGCATGGTACTTTCCCCAGAATCTTGAATATTCGAGATTACAAAGATATAGCACTATATTCTAAATCTTTGTGAATTCTTGAAGTGCTGATATTCGCAATAACAAATTGATTAACAATAGTATACAGTACTGTTGTGAAAAAAACAATGTTAAGGAATGAATTTGGTTCAATAAACTTGATGAACATTTGGTCTTTCTTTACCTCAAGTCAGTTTCCACCACATTTATTTAAAGGTGTACCATTTTTGTCCAATGCTCTTATCATGCAGTAGGGAATATTTATCTGTTAATCCTTTTACACCTCCGCAGCCAATCCACATAGTGGTAGATGGCATGAGGGTCATTAAACAATGCATTCATTATAACTGGGATTGTTAAGTTAGATCATAATAATTTTCTTGTCAAAATGTTCAGTTACATAAATTGTACATATTAGTGTGCAGTAGTTTTTTTCTTCTTTATATAGTTAATTAACTGTTACGTATTTCTTTTGGAGTTTCTGTTAATATAAATGTCGTATCTAAATAGCTGTATTCTGATCCTATAAAAAAGAAGGCCTCACAAATTGTGTTCTGCTCTCCATTTTTTTTCCAGAGAGATAAACATAGACTTACCAGATGAAAGATTTAGGTTGGACACCCAACATTTCTTTACTTCAGTTAACCCCCCTGCCGTTCCGGACGGCACCATCTCATCCTGCGCTGTCCTGTCAGTGCTGCACTGGACGAGATGGAGGCTTGAATAAAAATGTTATTATAAACAAAATATAAATAAATACTGTTTTGAATGCAAAATAAGTATTTTGGAGATTTGCGCTGCTACGGTGGCTCCGATATGAAGAAGAAGCTGCTGGAGGAGAGTGGAACCCTCTCCCCACTCCACCCAGAGTGGCATGATGATGTCACATGGGGGCTGCGGCGGGAGATTCAAAAGTAAATTGCATAAAAACAGTTTTCTATGGAGAAAACTGTTTCAGTGTAATTCCCCAGATGTGCCGGACGGACGTATTTTGGGAAGTTACAGGCCTACAACATAAAGGCTATGGTGCGTTTTTGCTACAGAAGTCTAGACCTCAGCAGTGTGCTAGGGAGGTTAAGCAATGCAGCTTGGTCATCTCTCTGCCAACATATTATAAATTATAGATAATCCTCCCTTTCTTGCATTTAGATATAATTAGAATTAATTTGTATATTTAAAACCTAATGCCCACCCCCCAAAAAACAATGATGTGATGTGAATGAGGTGATTTAACTGATCTTTGAAATATTGAAATTGATATTTAACACCCCTAGCGCTTCTGACGGCTCCATCTCATCCAGCACTTTCTTGTCTTCTATTGCAGTTGAGGAGATGGAGCCGTCCAGCTAAGCTCAGATTCTGCTCTGTGCTGTCCGGGGGATCTTAAGCTTGCTTCTTCACTAAAGCAAGCCGGCCGATGTCACCCCTCTCCCAGCCCAATTTGCATATGAATGTCCCGCGTGGGGGGGGGCTGTGAATTCATATGCAAATTGGGCCATCTTCAAAGAGCACACCTAGGAAATTACCCCCATTGTCATTTCCAGATGTCCTCTTTGAAGTTAACCCTTTCAGAGGGTGCCAAATGCCATTGTATTGGATACAATGATAACTGTATCCAATACAGTTCAAAGTAAAACAGAAACAAAACACATTTCCAATTGTAATACAAATTTTATTATAAACAAACAAACATAAATACTGTTTTGAAATCTTTCATGCCAAATAAGTATTCAAGAGATTTAAGCATTAAAATTATACATTTTATAATTTTTTTAATGTACTTTTTTTTATAATAATTGTGCGTTTCAAACATTATTATATTCAGGATGTCTATTAGACCCTTATACAGACATATTTTGGAAGTTACAGACCTACAACACAAAAAAAAATTCATGAGAGTCTATGGTGCGCTTTTGGTACAGAAATCTGGACCTTGCAAGAGCGCTAGGGAGGTTAATTATTCAATGTAAGTACATTTTTTTTTAGCGAATAGAATATGAATATTTCTGAATTACAGTGGAAGCACTTCGCAGTTACTTAAAGACAACATAAAAAGAAATATATTCAGACTGAGATGCTGATTATTTAAAGACCTAAGACATAGCATCTTACATGTGGAGTCATGACTATGACCTTGTGTTCACGCTCACTCGTACTATTTCAGTTCCTTTTGTTTGTCTATATATTTTTTTTCCTTTTTTTGTTTAATTGGATGCTTGCGTCCTTGTAGGCATAAGTATGTATTCTCTTTTGCATTCACCAATATTTGAAAGGGGTGAGAGAAACATAAATGCTCATTGTATGTATTGTCCTTATTCATATTTGCTGCATTGTTGCTGTAGGAACAAGCGAAGAGGCACATTGGTCAATGGCTTTGTTTGCATTTCTATTTTTTAAAAAGCTCAAACTATATAATAATGGAATTAAACCTTACCAAGTTGCGTTTAAGTGCTTATACTTGTCATTCAGTGTACAGTAGGTCAGTAGGTTAATGTTTAATTAAATATTCCATGTTTAAAGAGCAGTACATCAGTAATTAGCTTATTGACAGATATTGATACAAATTATGCTAGACCGCATAAGTAAAGTTATCTTTGGAGCCAGATTAAAGTATGCACAGTACATCATTTATTTATTGTATATGGAATGAGGGTTTATCCCAAAATGGCGCTAATAACTTGTGATGAGTAGTGATGGTCAAACATAACATGTTTGTTTTTCTTACCCCCACAAACAGTAAGGGTGTTCGACCCACCCTGTTCACCGGGGGGAAGAAAGGGACTATTCTTCCGCTGGCCGGATCAGAAGCAGAAAGATCCAGCCAGTTGAAGAATTCTTCCACGACAGATCGCAGAGAGAAGCCAGTCTCTTGTGAAAGAAAACCGTCATCAGTGACGTCACGTCCGGATATCGAAACCGGGAACTGGGTTCCAGGCACTGTTGTCACTTCAGTTTTCTCCGATTCAAATTCCCTGGGAACAGGCATATTTGAGATCACGAATTGTCAAATTCACTATATTCGCAAAAAATATTTACCATTCGAATATTTAAGCTAAAGACTTCTAACAACACACTTTGGAGTTTGAATTGCATGCAAACGTGGCTATACATGTCTTCTTCACAGTTTGAGTTGACTATATGTGTGATAAGTTTAGCTAATCAACAATTTTGTCCCACTGTTTCCCCAATCATAACATGCTAATCATCTTCGAAATGTAGCCATACATAGGTCGATCATTTTGCAATTCGATCCTCTTGCATCATTTAAAATCGATCGTCAGTCAAGAATTGATTGTACCACCACACAGTGTAATTGATTAGTGATGAGCAGCATATGGTATATTCTAATTTGCGTAATTTTGTGAATATATAAGGAAACATTTAAACTCATAAAATTCTATTCAGCTGTATTCTATTGCCTTACATTGTGCGCGCCTGTTCACAATGCTGCACATTGATTCGCGATCCAGCTTTACAGCTTCTCTTCTTTATTCTGTGATCTTAGCCAGTACCAGTACTGTGCGTACTGCGCATATCCATTCGCAATGTGCACAAATATGCGCAATGTATGTCAACAATGTTGAGGCATAATATGACAAATATCTGCCATTGCGAATAACCGAGCACACATTTGGGAAATATTGTGAATTCTAAAATGACGGATATTCATCGAATATATTTGAATTTTGAATATTCTCGCTCAACACTATAATTTTTTTAAACCAAAAGATTCCTTTTCAGGAATCCATTCCTTCTGTATACACTTGTACGATTGTCTTAAACTAACCACCATGTCCGATCAGTTTTCAATCGATTTTCTGTGCAATATAGGTGGGCAGGAATCCATTCCTATTCAAACGACGTGAACAGACCAATTTCTTGGTCGATCAAACAGAAATATCAAACTATATATATGGCTTCCTTTATTCAGAGACTCACCTTTAGAGCAAACAACACAGAAAAAAAGTCAAATGTGTGACCTGCTATAGGTCTACTGACCCTGAGAAAGAAAAACTGAGGAATTACAATAACTGAAAAAAACTATGTGTATAAAAAGGTTTTATATATATATATATATATATATATATATATATATATATATATTCCATGCTTAACTGTGCAAACAGTGAGTACCCAATTGCACGAAAGGATACCCCAATTGCCCTCACCAATTCGCCACAGGTGAAACCCAATTTGGGTTGGATTATCTAATATATCACCATACATGTATCTTGTCATCCCAAAAATTTTTGCAGATATTATTGGCAGATCCTGAATTTTACTGTGAACCCCAATTCAAAGCAACTGCAACTTTCTTAACAATCAGTGTTTCAGCTAAGGACTGTGTGTTCTAACCCTTAACCCCCTGGTGGTAGTCCTGAGTGTGGCAATAATCCCGAGCCACAGTTGGAATGACATAAGTGTTCCAGGTAACATCCTCCAGCAAATTCAATTCACTGATCGTTTCTTCTCTTTTAATTCTTGGGATGCTTATGCCTGTGAGAAAATAGAGGCAAATGGTGCAAGAGCCCCATGTTCCTGGGATC
>CM070039.1:20047440-20054290 GCA_036250615.1 Ptychadena robeensis
TCCTAGCAGGTCATTTACTCCCATAATTTAGTTTGACTTATTTTGGTTTCTTATCCATTACAAGTATGTGGCAAATTGATGGTCCCTCTCTGTCTGTACTTTGTAGTTTTTAAATTTGAACATGTCTATGGAAGGAGATGCCTGAAAAGAGATGAGCTGCTGAAACCGTAATAGCTTTCAAATCTTTTCACTTTTTAAAATCTTGGGTTGGATGTGTTTGTATTGCATTTAAAATCAGTCTATTTTTTGCATTACTGTGGGTATTTTTTTTTCCTTTTTAAATGATTAATTAGCCTGCAGTGTAACTGTCTCACACGGGTCACTTTGTTCTGAAAGTTAACAAGTTATCCATTGATCTTAATTTTGGGTTTAGTATATTCTAGACACAGGCAGTTCAGATCTGACTACTAATCATTTTTTTCTGTCACTGTAATGGCTATGACAAAATGTTCAAGTGCACCTGTCATTTTGTGGATTGTTGTAGAAAAAGGTTGATGAGGAGAAAAAAAGTTTATTATTTTTTGTTTATTATCTAAACTCAAGATCAAATTGTAATGTTTTTGCAGGTTTTATGTATTTATATTTAGCCTTTAAGTTACAACACGCCTTTTATTGCATCTATGAAAGAATAATGTAGCCAACCTTGGTCAGAAGCATTATCAGCCTGTGGTGAGGGTAGTATTAGATGGACTAAAAAAATAAGTGACTAGCCAAGAGTAACCATTTTTTTCTCTTCTGGCATGAAGGTTTATACAGCTGAATATAGAAGTGCATGTGTCAGGATCCAGAGCAGAGGGGGCCGACCAGACCGCAGACAGGCAACACACACTGACATCAAGACAGAGGTATGTGAACCAAAGGTTGTTTATTGTGCATTTACAAGACAGGAACAACCAAACAGGTGCAAAATAGTCCATAGTTCTGATTTTTAAGTATCCCGAGTTCAGGAGAAAAATCAGAGTGAAAATGCTCAGCGCAGAACGGGTGGGTGAGGTACACCTATATAGCCTTCTGGCTAACGAGACAGGTGGCCTCAATCGAGCCCATGCTTGCAGGGAGCCACCTGCTGGTGACTGTGGAAACAATCCAGGGAAGGACAAGCACAGTGTCCCCAGCAAGGGGTGGATGTGGTTGAGACAGCAGACCCTTTCTTTAATAATTTCACTGCCTCCACCTCCTGGAATTCAAGCTCGGCTGGTAGCTGGGTGGTAGGAAGGGTTAAATTTTTTTGTGTCCAGAGACTGGCTTTAAATTAATCTTCCATATTTAGTAGAGTAGAAACCAACCTAGATATATAAACCAAAGTAAAATTTTTACCAATTTTACCAAAAAGGCTAGAAACACTAAATTATCTGAGTATAAGCCTAGGGTGGAAAATGCAGAGGTTAAGATACAGAAACGCACAGTAAATATGCTTTTGTTTCAGATTATAATTTTTACAACTAGCCAATTTGTAAATTGTAGTTTTTGCATATATAAAGTTAAAATGTACATCGACTATAAATTTCGACTTGACTGAACTTTTTTTTACAAAAACTAGATGCTAGAGAAATCTTCTCACAATCCAAATTTGGGGATGAAGGAAATCCACCCAGTCTGCCCGTGAATTTTCTTGATTTCTATCTCTTGACTTTTTCTCACAGCAGGAGTGGAGGAGTAATTAATGGTTACTGTGGCTCCAGTGAACACATCAGGGGCATTTCCCTTAATTTGGAACGATCTTATATCAACATGACACGTCAAAGGATATCTCCTTGTTGAGATATGGATGGTGAAAAAAATTGACAGGAATTTTACAGTGGGCTATTGAGTTGAAACTAACTTGACTAACTTGACTTAGAAACAACATTTCTGATGAAACTTACAGTCAAGCCTTGACTTACAACCAGGAGTATGGCCAAGGCCAAAACATGTTGTGTAGTTGTAAACAAAGACCAGGGATGTCAGAGAAGCATTTGTCCTTCTCTTAAGCTCCTCTTATTCTGTTACTGGGACACATACAAGTTATTAGTCCAAATGGTCAGTTTTTTTTGCCTCTGATGCCTCAAGGTACTGTATTTTGTGAACTATAAGACGCGCCACTAAATAAGAACTTAAGTTTGGCTGGTGGATGATCATGGTTGTGCCTTCGCAATCCACCTGGTTGGTGGACCAAGCAGGGAGCTACCAGCCAACGGCCCAGCTTAAAGTACAGGAGACGGAGAGGCAAATGAAAGAACCCCCCCAATTTTGGGGTTAATGACTTCTTAAAGGTGCTGTATGAGTCTGCTCCTCCTTCCCTGGTGCTATAAGAATTTTTCTTAGGAAAGAAATAAAGATATTTTCACTTAAAAAGGTGGGAAAAGAAGAACCTACACACAAGAGATTTGTGAAAAGGGATGAAGTTTCAGTTTACATGCAGCCATATTACTAATAATGTTGTATGTTCTGCTATGTCTACACTTGGCAACATGGATATGTCAGCATGAAGTGGTGATCCGCAGTTTGCCTGTGTTTGTGGGTGCATTAGGTGCTGCATTGGCCCTACAATTTTGTATTAAAAAACCGCTGAAGCATCCCTTGACAGGCCCCATGTTGTGATTGGTAGTGGTGAGCATCTGGAATATTTACTATTACATACATATAAAGCTATGTTCAAGATCTTCGTGAATTATTACAGTACCGATATTTGCAATAAAAATTGCGATAAGAATATTTGCTAGTGATTGGTATAGTGGGGCTATGATGCACTTGTGGTGTGACCTGTCTTCTTTAAGGAATGAAAGAGATTTTCAAACTATCAGATGCACTTTTTCACACCCAAAACCTGGGGGAAAAGTGCCTGCCTCTTATGATCCGAATGTGCAACTCCAGCAGCCGTTTGGCCGCTGGTGATCATGCCTTGGCTTCCCACCAACTCTCCCGACCTGTCAGATGAGAGATGCGGCCACATCCAGATCCCTCATCTGTACTGTTTCTACCACCAGAGCCCTGCTGATAGAAGCAGTACAGCAGAGAGAAATACACGGAAGCTGCCAGCCAGCATGTTCCATGAATGCCTGCCTGAAACTGTGATCCCCGTTCCATTCACAGCTGGCAAGGGAGATGAACAGTGCAGAATCCCCCACTCCCCCTCTGCTTCTGCCTGAAGTGTGCTCTCTAGTGACACCATTTTTGTGGCTTAAATTAGGTACTGCAGTGGATTTTTTTTTTCAAGTGTTTTGAACATTGAAAGATTTTTCTCAGGTTTTCTTTCTCTAAAAATTGGGGGCGTCTTATGGTCTGGTGCGCCTTATAGTCCGAAAAATACGGTTCTTGATTAATGTTGGATTGGTATACCTACACTCAAACAGTGCATCCTATAGAATAAAAAATGCGAGGATAAAATGCGAAAAAAATATAGCTGTTCATAATCATTTAATTATATATTCATCTTTTTCAATCACATTCTGTTGATTAATGTTAATCAACATTTAAATATGCAGTAGCCTTGACAGTGTTGTATTATTAAGAAGAAGTTACGTCGGTTGCATTAGTGCTGCAGTTCTGCCATAAATCAATCAAGAAAGATTGGAAACAAGATCAAACATGTTTTATGAGATATACAGTAGGAAAAGAACATCTTCCAGTCTTTTTAGAAAAATGATTTTTCTGTACCATTAATAAAACAGATGTGGTAATTACAAAGGGGGGCTGCGATTATAGTGTAACCATAATTATTATTTATTATGGTGTCCCTGTCGCTTTATTGCAGGGGAAATTCATAAATTTGAAAGGCAGGTTTCAAATAAAATCTACGGCATCGTTTCTGTCCTCCCCTTACATCTTTATCGTTCCTCTAAACACCGTGTCATAATCACTCACTGTCTTTTTTTAGTGTCATTTTTCCAAAAAGGTATAACTCCGTATTAGAGCACAAAATGTCTCCATTCTTGGTGAACATTTGATGTGAGAATCAAACATGTGACTCCTGAGATATATGGCTTCCATCTTTTTATTTGTTTCTTTTTCTACAGCCCTTCTGTCTTTAAGAGTTAAAAAGCCCCTTTTTGTCAGGATGGTTACAATTAAAATTTAATGACCGTTACCATTGAGTGATGCTTTTCTTTAGTATTCGACTGAATGTCGACTTATAATAAGTAGGACAAAGTAGTGTCTTCCATGTAGCATAAAAAGTAAGTACATGAAAGGACAATTGTATTTATTGTACAGTTAGCCCATCAAATATCAGACAACTTCCCGGAGTAACTCCCATTTTAGGTCTTATTCATATATTTCCTCTGTCTAGTAAAATCGTTTCAATGTATTCTGAAAGGTGCTGCTAATCTCTGCTCCTCCTTTCCTGGGCTATACATTTTTTTCCTTTGGAAAGAATAAAGATTTTTGTACTTTCCTTACAAACGATTTAAAGAAAAGGAATGCCTTACCATTAACAGTCCCTCTGTTGTGATTGGTGTATGATGAACCTGTGATGTGACCTGTCTTTAAGGAATGACAGAGACACTTGTTTGATAGATTGGATTAAAGACCTACACTCAGTAATGTTTGTTCTGTTTATTATACATCTTTAAGGTATATTACTTTAATTAGGGGGACTGTAATGAATAGAAGACCCTGTGTGGGGAAGTAAGTGGGGGCACCATATGGGGGTATATGTTGAGGTGTGGTAGTCTGAGCCTTCAAGGCACTTTCTAAGCTAATTTATTGGAAAGTTGGGCATGTGTGAGTTTCATAGGAACAAGGACATTAAGCAGTGCAGCAAAGTTACGTTCTATAAATGATAAATAAAAAATAAAATACAATTTCAAATAGGTACAATGCAGGCTTAGCAAGGGCTGATCTCCTACCAGGTCACGTGTCCTCAGCTATGTGGATACTAGGATGACATCACTTCCAGGTTACAGGTGGTGTAGGGTTCTGTAGGATCAGTGGAACCAATGGTTTTAAAAGCGTTGCCTTGGAAACATGCCCTGCGGAGCGGTACAGCACCTGTAACCAGGAAGTGATATAATCCGTAACCAGGAAGTGATGTCATCCTGGTATCTACATGGCTAAAGACACATGGTCTTGTAGGAGATCAGCCCCTGCTAAGCCTGTGTTGTACCTCCTTTAATGTTAGTATTTTATCTTTCACTTTATCATTCACAGAATATTGATGTACTATGTTGGGCACCTTATTTCCTTCTATTTGTCCTCTACAGGGGGGCCACCCCTTCATATCGGGAGCTGCACACCTTCTTGCTACTTAATCACCCACCCCTCATACTGATCAATTTTTACTCTGTGATGTTTGCCAAGTTCTATACACCACCTGAGTGCATTTCTGGCCATTGACATATCTTCCGTGTGATCCCTGCTGACAGTTGTGTGCAACTATTTATTACCTTTTTTACAAGTGAGTTTGAGACTAAGGTAGCCAAGTCACATATATGCCCCACTGTCGACTCTACCTGGTGAGTCTCCAACCAAATGTGAGTCGTCCTGGAGTTCCAAAGTGATTATAATTTTAGGGACTGAATTGCATATAGAAACAAATTGCAGAGCTCAATTCCCGAAGATAGTTTCACACATACATCTCTTTGCTCAGCTCCAGCTCTTTTGAAAAACTGAATTGAAAAAAATGGTCACTATCCATATAGGTTATATAAGGGTATGGGACATGTCATATTATAAAGTTGTTTGCATATGAAAATTAACAAGATTTTAATGTTTGTATTAAAATGTGGCGCTACTCATGAAAGCTTTAGTGTTTCTACTAAACTTGATATTGCTTTAATTACTTTAGATCTGAGCATATTATTTCAATCATTTATAGTAAACATTACCCATGATAGAAAGACATTGATGTAAAAATAAAAGGTGACTTGGAAGAGCAGCATTTGGAATGCATTTAGTCAAGTTACTTCGAAAGCTAGATTTCCTAGTGAACCCATATTTAAAGTCAAGGTTTTAACTTAAGCTATTGAGAGTATTCATGGAGACAAATTACCCAGATCAAATCTATCTATGTGTGCACCTGTCATATGTAGTAAATATTGATACTTAGATACCCTAGAAGAGTTTGCGTTTTTGTAACCTGGCACACTTACAGCTTAAGCTGTAAACATCATTAAAAAGCATGAAACATTTTTCCTTGACTTCAATATACAATTAGTACTTTATTTCTCATGTCTGGTGGTAAGTACCGCTAATAGTCCAGCTCTGTGATATTTTTGTGGCCAGTACCCTATTTCTTTTCATTCCTAGGTATTTTTTTTTTTACTTATTTACTTTTTTAATTGAAAAGTTAATTTGAAATCCCCTGGACAAGGTATAATTACCAACAGTGATGGAGATGTAGAGAATGGTTGTGGGAATATGAATTAAATACTAAGTTAAGTCAAATTCTGATTTAAATTTGAACTTAATTTATGCGAAAACTATGTATCAAGAACAGGCTATTCATATATGTCTGAAGTTCGAAAAAACAACCCCTAGAGCCACTGAAGGATACATGTGAGAGTTGTGACAACTTCACATACACGTATTGCCACTGTTCTGATGCAGCCTGGATAAAAAAGGGGAAACATGCTCACCCAGGGCACCAATCTCCCTAGCACCACCCCTGCATCAACGTTTACAAGATGGCCTCCAGCCTACATGTTTTGTTTTCGTTTTGTTTTTTAAATACAAAACCTGAACGTTTATAAAAATGAGGAAACACAGTAGTAATTCAAAAAACAGTAACAATATGAGAAAAAGAGAAGATGCTCTTTATGTATGGTGACCGGGGCCAATCCAGAGAAAGACCCGTTACTTATCCTGTTAAGCTATGTACCATCTAAAACTTTTAAAGCCAATCTTACACACTCTGAGTGTATATATATATATA
>CM070039.1:20064421-20090677 GCA_036250615.1 Ptychadena robeensis
TAAAATTATTCCTCAAAAATACCACTTGCCTAATAATTCTGCACTCCCTGTATACCTTAGGAGATTGAATTAGATTTATTCATAATTTAGGGTATTTTTTGTTTTTATTAAAAAAAATATATTCTCATATAATTTTCTAACCTGTAGTTTAAAAATCATAAATAAATTCCAACATTGACTTGCATAAGCTTGTGTTCTTTATGGTAGACATCTCAGTTCAATTACCACATCAGGATGAATATTTTCTTTGCTTCTGGCAAATCATTTAATTGTGAATTCTGATAAGCATGTAAAAATAGATTTACAAAAATAATATACCGTATAGGTTTAAATCTACGCATTACTTCAGGGCAGCTCTGCTGGAAAAAAACCCTGATCTGTTGGAGTTTACTGTAATTGTTTCAGCCAAATTACAAGTGCATTACTCTCTTATGAGAAGACATATGTTTTTCATTAGCGCGCTAAATACAGGAATTACTCTTCAAAGCGGTCAGTACAAAGATATTTACAATAAAAAAAAGATGGTGTCTGCCCAGTTGTAATTAGCGGATTTTACATTTACATTTTTGTACTTTTTCTCTGAATTTGTGACATCACAAGACATCTATTGGCACAGGGGCCACTCTGGCAATGCAGGAAAATGCAAATTGTGACTTTTTCTATTTTAATTTTATGTAGTTGAAAAAAGAGTCCAACGAGACATTGTGATTGTGTTAAGTTCAAGTACAAGTAAAATTTTTGGATAGCATTAGACTTCTGGATAGATTGTTTGGACAAAGATTTCCTGAGGGAGCCCTGGTCCATGCTCCTCCATCATCTTATTAAATCTCAACATGAATTGGCATCTTTTGTCCTCTTATCTTCCAAGCAAGCAATAGCCCGATCTTGGAAACAGCAGTTGACTCCATTCCCTGTAGTACTACGACACATTGACTCCTTCTTCATTAACAAGAAGCTAACTAGCATTCTGCTGGTCCCCCATCCAAAATTTCCCAAGATTTGGTTGCCTTGAATCTCCTGTGCCCATCCTGCTCTTTCTCATCATAGTGTTGCCATCCTATGAGGTCACTGGACCCTTCCAATTCAAGTATGCCTGAAAGATTCAACTCTAATCGAGTTCTGCATTCCATTAAGGTGGTAGTCCCAATTCCCTGTTTAGGCCTCTGGTACCTGCCCTGTCCCCCGTTCCCCATCCTCCCCAAGTTTTGTCTTGCTATGTTGTCTTGGCTCTCTGGCAATATGCTATGTCAGGGAGCCGGTGGTGATTAGGCGTCTATTCCATGACATACTGTTGTGCTCCGCATTGTGCACGCAATACCATTTTTTCCAATCCTGATTATCCTGTAAAACATGTGTTTCTGGTAATCCTATGTCACCTTGTGTATTTTTTGTAAACTTTTCTCATAATTTAAAATAAAAATGATTGAAACTGAAAATTTTTGCATAGCACGGGGAAAAAATAGTAGCAAAATTTTGCAAAGCCCCTGAATAAGGTATTTTGACTGAACTTTAACCCTACTAGTGGTCAGCACATACCACGTTTTTTAAAGATGTCAAAGTAATCTGCTGTGCTTTCTCACCCTTCCTCCACACCCTTCACACCACACATGTGAGGAGCAAAAGCGACATTTGCTGCACAACACGCAGGGCAATGGCGTGCCTCTACCTCTTCTGAGTCATTGAGGACTGTGAAGAGATAAAACCTGAAACAATCATTTACAGATGTAGAGCATGTAAGTAACTATTGTGGAGCTCAGGGTAAGTTTGGGGTGACCGCTAGGGAGGTTCAACTTAATGTTTGCAAAAACATGTAATAGAACAATACCTTTTTGTAATATTTCTCTCAACTCTTCAGTACATCTTTAGCAAATTTGGTCAAAATACCAGCTAGTTTAAATTTCAAATAAAATTTTATCCATCTTTACCTGTTTGTTTTTAATATGATGTGGGGTTCCATTAGAGAGATTTCTCACCACTTACTGACAATTATTTCACTAGACAGAGAAATGGAAAAAAATTCAGATACATTTGGCAGTAACAGTCTCAGTTTAATTTAGCTAATGAGATATCTTGAATGGCTATATAACAAAGATTGCCAGCATTATTTTTCCAGGGTCTGTTCAAGAAATGAAAAGAAAGAGAAAAAGAAATAGAAAGTCATTCTACCTGTAAAAGTAAAAAATTTGGCCATGGAAATCCAACGTGTTTCCAGAGTCACAAAAGGCATCTTCTCCTTTTTGAGGGCTGAATAAGAAATTTGGATCTGGACCAGGTGGATGTTTTAAAGGACTGATATCTAATAATGAGTAATGGCCGACTTTCAAACAGATCCAACGTCCGAATATTCGTGGGTAGATTTCAATTCGAAATTCAAAAAGATTTTAAATCGAGAACCCTTCACTAACGTCACTTCCAGTTTTAAGGTACCCATACATGTTGCGATTTTTCGTGCGATTTTAGCCCTTCCGACCGATCCGGTCGGTTGGGTAGGTCGATCGTTCTGGATTCCTAACATGCAAATGCAGTCCGACCGATGCTGTTTTTAGAAAAATCGGCCGAAAAGTCGGTCGGGTCCCGAATAAGGATGCCTGTAATTTTTGGACGGTCGGCCACTCTTAAAAGATTCCCAATCCAACGAGCCGATCGGTTGAATAATCGGCCGAATAATCGGGTGAAAAATCGGGCATCCGACCGACTTTTAAAAATAGCACTAAAGCAAAAATCGGGCATCGAAATCAAATATCGCATCGGTCCCCGAAAAATCGCAACGTGTATGGGTACCTTAAGCCGGTTTTCTTTCACTAGAGACGGGCTTCTCAACCCGGTCTCTGGTGAAAGAATTCTTCCACTGGCTGGATCTTTCTGCTCCTGATCTGGCCAGCAGTAACCTTTTTCATGCCGGTAAACAGGGCGGGTTAAACATGTCATGGTCGAAATTTTCACCTACGGACAATTCGGCCATCACTACTTTATTAGTAGTGATGGCCGAACTGTCCACAAGATGGAAAGTAATTGATATCCCTTTCTAGACATATTCATTTGCTCAAATAATTCCCTACATCCAGGTTACCTCATGGACTTTGTTGACTCCCACATGTGGCTTTGCAAGGCCACCTACTCTATCTGTTCAAGAGTACTGCTGTCCTTATAAACTGTTCATGAGTTAATCACAAAATAACACTTTTTTCATAATCTTTTTCTTTCTAAAAAATATGGTAATAATAAGGTACGTTGCTTTTTTTACCAATAAAAATATTTTTTAAGACAACTGTCCTTGATCCTTGTGTCATTCTGGCATCTAAAATGACCCAAAAGTTATGTCAAACATTTGGTAAAAAAATAATACATATCTTAGAAGATAAATACAATTCTATGTGAGAACAATTGTATTTCAGTAGCTAGTGTGTATCTGTTTACTGCGATGATAAAAAATCCCGGAATGGACCTAAACATAAAAAAAAAAAATAATGCTCTCTCCATGGTTTACGGTGCTTTATCACCATGTCTAAGAAATCCATGACTTGCTCTTTTGCCAGTCGGCTGCCAAAGGTGTTTATTTACTGCTAAAAAGTTTATATAGTAAAGCAGTGGCCACCACGTTTTGGTAACATAAAACAGTTGTTCCTCCAACTGTCAGTTGAAGGGACAGGAGTTATATAGGATTTGCATCCAACAGTATTGAACCAATTATTAACCTGCATATATCATAGAATATTATTAGGACAAAACTGGAATTTTCAGGTTTAGTAACTTACCGCTAAGGCTACCTGCAGTCCTTTGTAAGTTAAATTTTAAACAGTCAGATTGTGATAATCTATTATATTGTAAGCCTGATTGGGCAGTATCCTCAACTCCTCCTGTGTCATAACCTGTACCTGTGTGTAACCTTATATTGCATCTCAACTCTAATTTAATGTACAACACTGCGTAATATGTTGGTGCTACATAAATAAAATATAATAATAGCAATAAAAATACCCTTAGATATGCATTCTCTTACTAACAATACCTACTTTTTGCCATAAGGTGTCCTCAGTCTTCAAAATCTTTACTTCCCCACACCAAGTTTTCTAACTGCACCTTACTTCTTACTGTCCTTTACAGCTCAACAATTTATTACAAACTAAGAAAGATAATAGATAGTTGCGCACAACCGTCAGTTGTGATTGCATAGTTACAGTGATGTCAGTGGCCAGAAGGGCCCTCAGTGGGTGTATGGGGCCTGGGCAAAGATCACAGAGTAAAATTGGGTCAGTATGAGGGGTATGTGTTTAAGTTGCGTGTAGGTGTGCAGCTCCCCTATGGTTGACAAAGAGCCTCCGCTCGAAACACATCTAATTGTTCCTGTTGAGCCCTCCAGCATCTGTAAGCAGGAAGTGATCTCATCCCTAACTAGGAAGTGATGTCCTCCTGGAAAGCGCACGGCCCTGAGAGATAAATCCTTGTAAACCTCCTTTAATGTGAGTATCTTGTCTGTTGTTTTATTTTATTTCATATTATTTAACCATTTACAGTCCCTTTACCTTGTTGTCCCTTACCCTTACCTTACTTACACAAGGCGCACTAGGTTGTGCGCCTTGTGTCCTTGTTCCTATTAGCCCAACAATGTATGCCTCAGTGAGCAGCAGTGGTCCAAAACCATTTTAATGGCGTGAAAAGAAATGTGAAAAACGTGATATGTGTTCACACATTTGGTTGGCAGAAGTAAGCTTGCAGAAGGATAATTAATTAAATAAACTTAAGTAAATCAACCTTCATGCGTTCCAAGAATATTGTCATAAAATCCAACAGTGAGATATTCCCAGTATGGTATGGCTCTTTTCCTGTTCTCTTTTGAGTTTTTTTCACCCATCTTAGGATCTATGATGTTGTTTTCTGAAAGCAACACCTACCGTATCTTTCGGACTATAAGACACACCTGACCATAAGACGCACCCAGTTTTTAGAGCAGGAAATCAGAAAAAAATATATTTCATGTGAAAAAATCTCATGCAGTACCCCTTTTCAGCCACAAAAATAGTGTCACTAGAGAGCACACTTCGGCATCTCTTCTTCTCACACACGGAGAAGGGAAAGGGCCCCCCTGATCTCCCAGCACACTGATCTCCCTGTCTCCTCTCTGCTGCGTGTGTGAGGAAGCTGCCTGAGCGTGCAGCTCTCCCCACACACATTCTGCATTGGCTATATCTGCTGGGCTCTGCAAATATAGCCAATACAGTTCAGCTCCCTGACAGCTCTCCCTCTGCACACAGCTGACTCTTTGCCAGGAGAGCTGGTGGGGAGCCAGGTTGTGATCATCGGCGGCCACGGGTGGTCACACATTTGGACCATAAGATGCAGGCACCTCCCCCCCCCCATTTTGGGGGTGAAAAAATGCGTCTTTAAGTCCGAAAAATACGGTATATTTCCTTATATTACCTATATGACACTTATTTATCCATGAGATGTGAATGAAATCTGAAGGAAAATGAATGAAAACTGGTTAAGTTGTTTGCTAGTTTTTATTGTGTGTTTCTGTACTCTCCATAGATATTCCCTTAAAATTCCCAATGTTAATAATAAAAAAAATATATTTAAAAACTTGAAATAGTGGTCCGGAAGTCCTTTTTTTCATGGTGTGCTCATGACAGCAAATCTAAGTATGTGTGTTATCTTTGTTGGAGAGTGACCATAGTAACAGCCGCTTTTATGTACTGAGCGCCGAGCACTGAATAATGACGCGTCCACACCTTAGAGAGTGCCTGACGTCCACATGACTTCTGCATTGCTAATTAGAAGTAGAAGCTTCTGGGTGCTGACAATGGTGGTGGGGGAAGTCATTTCTATAGTGGCTGTAGAGCATTACTTACATGGAATATAAAGTGGTCATCTGCAAAAAGGACGGCTTAACAGGTCATTTATTTGTTGTTCTGTTTTTATTAAATTATGTTTGAGGTTTCCATATATAATGGAACATTTAAAAGGCAGATTGTCTAGAATTACACTTTAAATAACATTTTCAATCAAATATAAAATGACATTTGTTCTGCAGTTTATCTCTGGCAAGTTTATCCCTCCTGCAACATATTTGTAATAAATATTGATGTAATTGTGTCCTGCACTTTCTTTATTGCTTTCCAACAGATTCACCTAAAGTGAGAATAAAGCTAGGCATACATGGTTCCATTTTAGCATTTGATCAACTATCAAAGTTTACATCGATCGAACTTAAATTGTATACTGCACACATGGTTCAATTGCGGAAAATTGTTCAATACTGTTCAAGACATTAATCGTAAAGTGATCGGACATGTTGGAAAATGTTCGTCGATTGTATAACAATCAAACTAAAATCATAGCATTTTGCCTGTTTGTCAGGTTGATTGTATTTGATGACACATTTATATATGACTCTTTCCTGAGTTTGAATGTGATTGAAACTAAAATCGCAGATTTTGGACATATGACGACCTTATTATGATCAAACCTTCCATGTGGTACTACTTTGGATTCACTTATGATCGGTATTTGATGAAAAGCCCAGAATTGAAAATCGATTGTCCTAAAATCGAACCCTGTATGCCTAGCTTAAGGCTGGCCATACACACATTGATACCTGTTTAATTAATGAATCCTTGAGTCCAGCGTAATGGCATCACCACACTGTGCTTGAGCTTTGTCGATTGTCAAGGGTTTACCAACATGTTGGTTTCCTGTTCAACTGAGCTTTCTACAAGCAGGATCGATTGATTCCACACAAAGAAAGGCTGGATGCAATAGTTGCGCAAACAATCGATCATGGCGAATGCGCATGGTGATCGACTGTGCTTAACCTCCCTAGCGGTTGAGACGAGCCTAGCTCGTCCGAGCTTCAGGCTCGCCTCAACCGCCGGGAAAGCAGGCAGCGGGGAGACCCTATGCCTCCCCGGAAAGCTGCAGCGATTGTCTTCATCGCTGCAGCATTTCCGGGTTGTCGGCACCGCCCCGATCGCGTCACGGTGACGCGGAAGGGGGCGGGGGGGGGGCGGCGCCATAGACCTCCATGTTAATGGAGGAGCGCCGGCTTCCCCTCTCACTTAGCTGTTGTCAGTAATGACAACAGCTGCGCGTAGAGCTCCGGCGGGAAGCCGGAAACGGCAGGCAGTGTACAGAGTACACTGCCTTGATCGCCCCTATCGTGCCGTTGTAAACGGCGCGATACGGGCGGTGCGCTAGGGAGGTTAAATCTATTTAAAAATCAACCCATGTATGGCCAGCCTAAGAGAGTCGTGAGAAACCATTAAACAATCTTCAATGGCCTTCGGCCATAAGGAGGTTAAGCACTACTAATCCAATCAGCTACTATGTTTTTTTAATAACAAACAATCCTATCTTTACTTTTCATCCACCATCTTTTATTTATCCTGTAAAGCTAAAGTATTTTTATTTTACTCTCATCTGACAAACTGAGATATAGTTTGGTCAGGACACACTACGGTGTATCTGATGTTAAGACAACATCTGCATTTTGTAATAATATATTGTGTGGCGTAAATGTATTTTGTCTATATCCCGAAGCAAGAACAAGCAAATTAACTTCCTTGATTCTATTATGCAATGGCATTAATGCAATATACAGGTGACATTGATAAATCATCACATTTTTGCGGGACTCAAAATTGAACCAGATAGATATTTTTGGTTTTAAAGGTAAGAGTATAAATATGTACATTTATTATTATTTCCGTAATTGTTTACATTTCTGCTGTGAACCAAAAGAGCTTGTATCACGTTCAATAATAAGCGTGCCGTATATATCTTTAATAAATGTATTATGCCTGGCTGTCCGCAGCTTAGACTCATTATGATGTCCAAACAATATTTATATTATCTGCATTTAAACTTAATTGTGCATAATGTTGTGCAAGACTTGCAAACTCTGTTGTCTTAACAAACATTAGAGGAATTTTCTAAGCTTGGCTGAGTGTTTTGTTTCATCAGCAGTATTTTTAAATTTGAAAAGTAAGTAGAAAAAATAGCTTTGTGCGGCTGGATTTAATCATTAAGCACCTAATAGCTGACATTAAATAACACTGAAAAATAAAAGTGAAAAGAGCGTCCTTTTTTTTGTAGCTTCTTTTTTTACAACTGTAACATTTAAAATAACACAGGCAGGATAATACGCTTTAGTTCTTTTGACAGGGGGGGGGAGGGGGTTTCAAATAAATTGCATTAAAATTTAAGTGATTTTTCCTTTAGAGTTCTTATTGAAAAGCTGAGCAAAATATTATGCATTGAGGGGCAAGTGCATAGGGCAGGGTACGAAGGTCTTCTGTTGATGACTAGAGATGGTCGAATTTTTTTGCAAACATTCAACCATTTCGATGATTTGCAAAGCCCCTGAACATGGTATCATCACCACACTTACAGGAGATGTAGAGAAGGGTTGGGGGTACACTATCGAAAAAAAGGATGTCTCTAACACAAATAGTTTTTGCACAAATTAAGATCAAAGTCAACTAAAAATTTAAAAAATCTGAATTTCGACTTTATGTTTTTTATGTTAATTTATGCAAAAACTACATGTGCTAGAGCAACACTTTTTTTTTGCAAATGTCCCCACAACCCTTCTCTACATCTCCAGCAATTTTGGCGATGATACTCTGTTCAGGGGCTTTGAAATCAGCTAACAAAGTTAGCAAGTCGAAAAATTCAACCATCTCTATTGATGACATCCAGAAACTGAAAATTTTGAAACAAAACTATACATAGAAATCTATAAATATAGTCCAAGTTAATATGGGTGAACAATACTCACTCTGAAATAACCCCGGGCATATTCACCCATCCTGAGGGAGCATGCAGGGGGAGGTGGGGGTGGTGCCGTTGACCTCCATGTTAGGCAGTACCATTTTTTTCAGCAAATCCCTGGCTTCATTGATGATGCCAGGGGTTTGAAAGGGGGAAGAGGTAGATCTGAGACGGTAATTCGCCATAATTGCATGAAGCGCGATGCTAGGCATTTGAAATTGGAAGGAGGTAGGGCTGGGAACGTAATTCGCCGTGATTGCATGTAGCTATGTAGGACCACTGCTTCTATAGCATTTTGCATTTTGTAATAATATATTGTGGTGGAAGTGCCTCGGTTCAGGCATTGGTTCCTATTGGACTTTTGATTGTGGCATCTATCTGGAAACTGCATAACTTTCAGTACATTTTTCTGTTCGATGGCTAAGCTTCAAGCTTTGAGTTTTTTGAGTTCAGCTCCAAAGATTTTATTCACCACTAAACAACATAGTTGCTAAATTCTATATTTTCTAGATTAGTGTTGAGCGAGAAAATATTTGTGCTCCAATATTTGCAATTGAGGATATTCGTCATACTATGCTTCAACAGAAGAGAAGCTGTAAAGCTTGTTCGCCAATCTTTTCAAAAAATTGCACACAGCTACACACGATTTAAGGCAATAGAATACAGTTGAATAGAATTTTACGAATGTTCCTTAACCTCCCTAGCCTTAGGGGCTTTTCATGCCATTTTTTATGGCACGAAAAGCCGTTTCCTGGGCAATTGCGATTGTCGGCTCTCCCCCCAGCCCTTTACACAGTGTGTAGGGAGAAAATCGATGCCCCCTCCATTAACATGGAGGTCTATGGTGCTGCCCCGCCCAACGGGGCCAGAAAGGTTCTGTATGCCTGCAGCTATGTAGAAATGCTGCAGGCACACGGAGAGCCATCGGTTGTGTCCGATCCCGGCTAGGGTGCAGTTTGATTCACCATCAAACTGCGCCCCTACTGGCCTTGGGGCGTAACACTAGGGAGGGTAATACATTTAAGAAATTACACAAACTCAAATATACTATATGCCGCTCAACACTTATCTAGATGTGTTGCATTGCTAAGATTTTCATGATGGACAAGTTTCCTCTAAATGTACTGCCTACCGATCCAATATCCAAGAGAATGTTAGTGACCTCAAAAATGTAGTACACTCTGTCCTTCACAGTATAAAACTACTTCCCTTATGCTACATTTCATGAGCAGTACAGTATTTAAAGCCCGATGCCTTTTATATTAATCTATACCAATCTTTTATTACACAAAAACAATCCAATCTTCAAACTTTATTTCACAATTCAGCACAAAAATGGCTTTTTTTGATTCAAAGTTCCACATATCAGACCTTACTAGCTGATTTTGAAAAGTCAAAGTGCACTTTGAGCCAATTTCAAATGGAACATAAAAGTACGTGAGAGCCATGTAAGAAAAGTGTGTATTCCCAGTAAGCATAATAGCCTTGTGTAGCTTGTTCTCATATCAGTCTGCTTAAACAGTTTCTATCATGAGCTGCCTGTACTAGGAGAAAAAACGAGTTTCCCTTCAGTGTGAAATGTTGAGTGTCTCCTTCAGCAACATGCAATATATTTTAATATCTGTAGGGCCGTATTTATCAAAAGATACTCATTGAACGGGGAGAGAAAGGGCAAAACTAAAGCACAAAATGAGAAATGGAAGATGATTTGTTATAAAAAAAACTGACAGAGTTAAGAATGTTTAGTCAATAAATTGTATAATTTTCAAGCAAATTCCAATTCAGTTTGTATACCATTGATGTACAGTTATAATGTTTTACATGATTCCTTGTCTGGCCATGAGTATCTTATTGTAAATATAGTCCAACAAATATTAACCATGTTGCCAGAGGAAATCTTTAACATTTTAGGTTGAAAGGAAAGTCATCCTTTCATTCTACAAGCTCATCATTGACTGAACTGTGAGACTGATTGAAACTTCATAAGTCGATTTAAAAGATCGGCCCAATGTGAAAATTAAAGTAGGGTGTAGGAAAGGGATAATTCAAAAGTATGATCTCCTTACCATAGTGCAGTGGTTCCCAAACTTTCCTTGCAGGGCCCCCCATTTTAATTAAGGGATCTTTTTGAGCCCCTCCTCCCCATTGAAACACGGGTTCAGATGAGGACCATGCCCCCCTGGAATACCTTCGTGTCCCCCCCAGGGCGCCACTTTGGTAACCACTGCCATAGTGTATGGATCTTTTAATGCTTTCTTCTTCTTTGCGTTCTCCCCATTCATTTTGGGGGTTTTCCTCCCCAAACGGAGGCCTAAACATATCAAAGCATGAAGGCAATTGATAGTCAACAGATAGCTCACACAGTCAGTAAATGGTGTCCATCTCCCATTGTTTCATAAAACAAGGAGATACATTTTTACTCTCATGTGGTGACTTTAAATTGACACCCCCTTGCTGTCACATGATGTTGTAAGTCAGAAAAATATACCATATACATTAAAAATCAAGGAAATCTCAACCAAAGGTTGAAACACTAAAGGGTGGCCAGCCCAGGGGATTTGACGTGGCTAAGGGGACTTTAAGTTAACACCCACACATGAGATAAAAATAAGTAACAACTTTATTACATATCATAAATATATACATATACACAAACTTTATTATCTTTATTTACCTTAATTGGAATTCAAAAACAGGTTATTATAAAAATTCACTTTGATTCACTTTGTCACAGTGTCAACATGTTTCGCCCACATAAGGGCTTCCTCAGGACAGCAAGGAATCTAAAGAACCAACATAGACTAAAGCTGGGAACACACAGCTCAATAATGGAGCCTTTCGAGGTTCCCTGCAGCAGCGTGATGACGTCATAGTCAGGGAAACAGGGATGGCCGAATATGATATGGGCCAGATAGATGGCCATGGCGCTCAAAGCGGGCATCGATCTGGCCCATATATACACATGTGTACCCAGCTTTATTTATCTCATTTAACATATATGCATATATATATATATTGCATGTTGAACAAACAGAAATATATATAGAAAGAAAACAATATATAATACTAACGACATACAAGTATGTGGGTGCAGATTGACCCTTGAGGACAGAGAGGACCCCTCTGCATTCAGCAGTAGAGGCACAGATGACGGAGAGGAGAGGACAGGGGCAGACAACAGAGAGGGGGGAACGTGGGGTGCACCCCTCCCCCAACAGGCTGAACCAGAGCTGCAGATGAGAGTACACACAGACACCAGAGAATTAATGGAACTTTGCTCTCTGTAAAGTTATTAACACCCAGATAAGACAATGATAGATTACTAACCTTCCTAGCACTCTTGTGAGGTCAGATTTATATATACTGTATATATATATATATATATATACATATTTATATTTGTTTTCTGTTTATAATATATATAAAAATATTAATTTGGAAATGTGTTTTGTGAATTAAAGGTAAAATAAAGTTCCCTATTGGATCATATGTGGTAACTAGGCATCATGGGAAATCGTCAGAGTTTAATGGAGATCAAAGTGAACTGACCAGATCCAATGCATGCTAATAGCTAACCTCTCCATGTAATAGTTGTCTTCATCATGTATTTGCAGCAATTTGTTTTCTGGGGTATAAGCAGATATGAAGTTGATCTATTCTATTGTACTCCAAAATGAGTTCAGGGGTTATATCAACAGGAATGTATATCCATAAATATTGGGACATCGACACAATTCCAAAATTTTTGGCAAAATACACCACCACAATGGATTTGAAATGAAACAAACACAATGTGCTTTAATTGCAGACTGTCAGCTTTATTTTGAGAGTATTAACATCCAAATCAGGTGAACGGTGTAGGAATTACAATTTGCATATGTGCCTCCCACTGGTTAAGGGACCAAAAATAATGGGACAGAATAATAACCATAAATCAAACTTTCCTTGCTTAATACATGGGTGCAAATCCTTTGCAGTCAATTTCAGCCTGAAGTCTGGCACTTTCACCAGACACTGGGTTTCATCTCTGGTGATGCTCTGCCAGGACTCTACTGCAACTGTCTTTAGTTTCTGCTTGTTCTTGGAGCATTTTCCTTTCGGTTTTGTCTTCAGCAAAAGAAATGCATGCTCAATCGGATTCAGATCAAGTGATTGACTTGGCTGTTGCATAACATTCCACTTCTTTACCTTTAAAAACTCTTTGGTTGCTTTTGCAGTATGCTGTGGGTCATTGTACATCTGCACATTGACGCGCAGTCCAATGAGTTCTAAAGCATTTGGCTGTAAAAGTAACATTTAAAAAAATAAATATATCTTTAGTATACCAAACAAAACAAAACAAAAAGAAATGGGATTTTGTATGTGCCATGACTACATGTTTATACATGTATTACATGTATACATTATTACATTTAAAGTGCACCATAGACTTCAATATGTCTGTACAAGGGTCTAATAGACATCCTGAATATAATAATGTTTGAAAGAAACAATTATGTAAAATAAACATTTTTTTTTATACATTTAATGAGAAAACACAGAGAGAGTTACTGCAAATGGGCACATCTGGGGCACCAGAGACTTTTTATTTGGGCGATATTTAGTACATAGATGCACTTTGAAATCAGTTTTCTACATAGAAAACGAATTTCATGTAATGTACTTTCAAATTTTCCCGCCGCCTCCCCGATGTGACGTCATCACGTCACTCGGAGGGGGGGGGGGGTGGGGAAGAGACCGAGGCATTATGGCAGTCTTGTCACATCGGGGACACCGGGACAGCGCAGAACCGTAAGTATGCGCTGCCGGTGCCCCGATGTGTACTGGACAGCACCATCTCGTCCAGTGCGATAGTGGGAGTAGCAGCGCTGGACGAGATAGTGCTGTCCCAACCGCTAGGGTGGTTAAAGATAGCGCAAAAATTTTGCACAATTTTTGTGCTGTCTTTAAATAATGTCTATATATATTTGTCATTTCTTTTTTCTTTGTTTTGTTTGGTATAAATGTACGTAATTGGGATGTAAACCTTAAAATACATATTGAAGTAACCATAAAAGAGCAACTACGGCTTTTCCTTATTTAATATATATATCTTTAGTATGTTGACAAAGGGGCAATGAATGAACCAGGTAAGGCCAGTGTCATCATTAGCCCAGGATTAGGGCTATAGGGTTTGCCCCTTGTGAATAATACAGTCCTGAGGTGACGCCAAACCTAGTAAGCCTTAACATTATGAACTTAAACTGTAAAATTTATTAATTAGAATGTGTAAAACATTCATCAACACGAAATGTACTGCTAAGAGCATCATTACTTATCAATATGTGCAAAACCCAAAAACAAATTACCATCAAAGCTGATTTGATTTCTAATAAGCAGCACTAAAGCCTAATGTGCTCTGCATTTTGTTTGTATATATTTTGTGCAATACTAATAATGACACCGACGCTTGAATACAACTCTAACAAGATATCGGATTAAGTCAGGAATAAGGCATTCACCTTTCCTCATGTTTGGTTTAGTTTGAATGAAGATACTCAATTGAAACAATGATACACTCTTGAGCTGTCCTCCGGAGAGCTGTGTATTCCGCTGAAGAGATTCATGAATATGTGCAAGACTACAATTCAGCAAGAAGCTGCCTTCATAGAAGAGCCACCAGGAGCTTATCGGCTTTTACTTATTTATATAATCACACGTTGTATTATCTTCCGCTCTGCAGGAAGACGATATACTACATGGCATAAATATATATGCAATGCATATATATATATATATATACATATATATATATATACATATAAATATATGTATAACATTCAGATGTAAATACACATTGTTTGGAGCGTCCCTTAAAAAGAACAAATATTTATTAAAATATAAAAAAATAGAGACTGACAAAATTTGTAAATACACCCAATTTACATGGTAATTTTTCCTTGAAACAGGGGAATTATAAATAATTAGTGATGGCTAAACATCGGGCGTCCGGCCCTGCATGCAAATTTCCGATGTCTGCATGTTCGCGGTGAACCGCCATTACCAGTGCCAAACATTGTTGCGATTTTCCACTCGATCGATCGGTCATTTGTTAGTTTATTGCATGGTATATCGAACAAAAAACCTTCCTTCAAGCGTGACGAGTGAGATCCATCGATCACTCTCGAAAAAGATCGAACCGGGAACAGACATGCCCGTATATCCCAGTCGATTGTGGATGCGGACCACACAGCCCCATCACAGCTCAGAGCCAGGACAAAGGAAAGGGGGCGGAGATGAGCATGGGTTGTTGTGCACAGGAAGTGCAGGGGGAGCCCCCCTCCTTGCAGTCTTCCTGTGTCTAATCTTTGCCTGTCAGCAACTCCCAGCTGCTGTTGTGAGATATTTTCCTACGGAAAGGTGTTATTGGCTAACAGTGTACCTCCTGACCATGGTGTGAGGGCTCAGAGCTTTATGAATAATAAAATATAGGTGGTGGGTCCAACACCCATACTGTTCGCAGGAGAGGAGCCTCTCCGGCCACCACGCGAACATTACGACCATCACTATTAAAATCAGTCCAGAGCTTAAACAATGATGGATCTAAGCATCTCATTGTTACCACAACTTGCTTTGAGCAGAATAGAAAACATTCTTACATGGTGTATGCAGAATGTTTGTAGGCTAAACAAAGGATGTATTTATGCACAAACACACACAAAAGGATTGATTCTACTGGACACCAAATCCTTTGCAGTCAATTACAGCCTAAAGTCAGAAATGCATAGACATCAACAGACGCTGGGTTTCATCCCTCTGCCAGGCCTCTACTGCAACTGTCTTCAGTACCTGCTTGTTCTTGGGCCATTTTCCCTTCAGTTTTGTCTTCAGCAAGTGAAATGCATGCTTTTTAAAAAAAAAAAAAAGTTTTTTGCAATGTTGAACCAGTTCCATTGGCAGCCATACATGTCCACGCAATGACACTACCACCATCATGCTTCACTAATGAGGCAGTATGCTTAGGATGAACCAGTTCCATTGGCAGCCATACATGTCCACGCAATGACACTACCACCATCATGCTTCACTGATGAGGCGGTATGCTTAGGATCATGAGCAGTTCCTTTCCTTTTCTATACTCTTCTCTTCCCATCACACTGGTACAAATTGATCTTGGTCTCATCTGTCCATAGGATGTTGTTCCAGAACTGTAAAGGCTTTAGTTAAATGTTGTTTTGCAAACTCTAATCCGGCCTTCCTGATTTTGAAGCCCATCAATGCTTTACAAGGATTTGTTGTGAACACTCTGTGAAGTATTTTCTTGATTGTTGACTTTGACACACATGCACCTACCTCCTGGAGAGTGTTCTTGATCCGGCCAACTATTGTAAATAATTCTTTTGTCATCTACCACACTTGTTTTCCGTGGTTCTCTTAGTCTTTTGGGGTTGCTGAGCTTACCAGTGTGCTCCTTTTTTTTAAAGAATGTTCCAAACAGTTGTTTTGGCGACTGCTAATGTTTTTGCTATCTCTGATGGGTTTGTTTTGTTTTTTTTAGCTTCATGATGGCTTGCTTCACTGAAAATGACAGCTCTTTGGATCTCATCTTGAGAGTTGACAGCAACAGATTCCAAATGCAAATAGCACACTTAAAAAAATCAATTCTGGACCTTTTATCTGCACATTGTAATTGGGATAATGAGGGAATATGACACACCTGGCCATGGAACATCTGATATGTTCATGGAACATCTGATATGTTCTGATCGATCGATCTATCTATCTATCTATCTATCTATCTATCTATCTATCTATCTATCTATCTATCTATCTATCTATCTATCTATCTATCTATCTATCTATCTATCTATCTATCTATCTATCTATCTATCTATCTATCTATCTATCTATCTATCTATCTATCTATCTATCTATCTATCTATCTATCTATCTATCTATCTATCTATCTATGTGGGGTCCTCTACTCCTCCTATGTCATACCTGTATCTGCTGCGTAATATGTTGGCACTATATAAATAAATGATAATATTAATAATATCATTTGATGGGAAATTTCTTTCAAAGCCCATGTGTACATGGGCTTATTTTTATTCATAATGTAAAGTTTATATTTCATTGTTTTTGCATTCCCAGGACACATGGAAGCCATAATTGATAGTATAAAATGATGATGATATAACACATACAGGATTTTATTTGATTTCTGTGTAACAAAAAAATCCACAAATTTGCATTCCCATTAGAAGACATAAAAGCATAGATATTGCTAAATATGAGTTCTAACAATGCCACTTTACCGCCTTAATGACTTTGACTGGCATGTTTAATCTAATCTGTCAGTTATTACTAAGACATGTATATCTCATAATGAATTTGCAAATCATTTTGCAGAATTTTTATTCCTTGCTAGAAATGCCATGACAAACCAGCTCCATCTGTGACAAACAGAATCCTGGAGACAATTGTATTCCAGATCTACCATCGCACAGCTTAGGGTTACGATCCCACCAATATTTAAAATAGTTCAGATTACATTCCATTGTTTGGAGAAAGAGTTTATTACTCATTATCCACCAGTTTACTCATGATTGATATAACATTCTGCTCAGCGGGGGGAAAAAAACTGAGAAAGTTTTATGAATAATTTATAAAATCTTGGCATATTTAAGATACCGGCAGTAAGCTCCAGAGTGTGGATTCATATGATTTTCTTTATTACATAATGGCAGAAAATGTTCTATACATGAGTCACTATTAAATACCAGCCGCAAATGCTAAAATATTTGGATGTTCTTCAGGTGAGAGGTCGGTGGTTTTAAAGTCACCTCTTTTCAGTTGCACTTTTAGGGATATTATTTTCCTTTTCATTATTAAATATTATATGATATCTTATTTCCCTTGATTTCCCTCCCAAATACAATGGTGTGTCTGTCCAGTATAACACCAAAAAAAGCCAAACAGGGACCAAAGAGAACCACCCCTGGTGTGTTACTAGTTTCAGGATCTAGCAGGACTTTTGAGGCATTAAATCAATAAGTGTTAAACTGTAGCTAAACAATCAATTTAATTGGCTGCCCTCTGTCCAGTTTATATCCCAGGTGCCCAACCTGCAGCCCTTTGGGTGTTCTTCAGCAATCCACCCCCCGGTCCCTAAAACCTAACTGTTAATGCATAGGGCCTAGCAACTTACCTGTCTGCAGAATCGAAGGTTATGTGCCCCATCAATCAATATTGCCCCATCAATAATCAATGGCTTTGATGATATCTATGAGGCACATAACCTTTGATGATATATATATATATATAAAATAATGTCATAAATGAAAAATAATGTCTTGTAGCTCATTAACAAACACTTATACAAGTCAGTACAGATTGAGAATGTTACGTGCGGCCCTTTAGTGATGTCGAGGTGGCCCTTCGTATCAACTCAGTTGTCCACCACTGGTTTATATTATTAAACATTATACATATGTCATGACTAATGTATTTATTAACCCCACCCCCACACCCTTTGGGTTTTATTCACAAATAAAAACATTGACTGCAATACAATAAAACTTATTGGATTAATAATTTAATAAATTTGTGGTTTAAAACAATAACCAAAGAAATATACAGAAATAATAATAGGATTGGTTATGAAAAAGATTAGATGGACCAGTTATTATATTTGTAATGTAGAAGGCCATTTCTTTAGTAAACATAGTACACCAAGGTTAAACCTCCCTAGCAGTCACTATGAGTATAATTCGGGTTAAAGTTGTTTTAAAATAGGTTGTTTTAAAATAAACATACTTGAGCTACATTCACTGTTACTTACCTGTCCCTGGCAACCCGCAGCAATGCTCCTAATCAGTGAATTTGCAGATTGTCTTGGGTTACACCTTTTTACCATATCATCTATGATGCTGATGCTATGAGGCGGGGGGAGGGGCATTGAGCTGCATATTAGGCAGGTAATGATGCTTTTCCCCCTTATATGTGACCGGAGGAGTAGGTAGGGTGGGGAATCAGCACAGATTAATCAAATTTTATTGCTCATACATTTTTTTAAAAATAAACAAGATGCAAACTGACTGCTATGAAGGTTGATAGATTTTAGTAGTTTTATCAAGTATATCAAACACCATCATAGCATTTCGTGACTTAAGCTGGTCAGCCCTCAGGATGGGTATTCACACTTCAAATTATAGCAGCCCTTTGGCTGGTTGTCTATCCAGGCGTGTAAATGAAGCATTATTATTATTATTATAATGATGAGTTCATAGATATTTAGAATCCTAGTGATGGGCCCAGATACCGGAAGTGCCGTCACTTTTTTTTCAATTCAAATTCCCCGTGAACAGAGGGACGTCTGACTTTTTTTAAAGTCGAATCAGACTGTTCGCAGACAGACCTGGCCGAAGTTCGGCCATAATTACCCCCTACCTCTCCCAAAGTAACTACTGACAATAAATTGATAAGTTATCTTTCAGGTCAGTTGGTCCTTCCACCTTTACTAAGCATCCCTTCAGCAATCAAGTGTGAACTACACACACACATTTCATTGCAAAGTCAGGATTCACCCCCAGGGGGGTGCCCATGACAGCCTGGTTTTACAGGAAGTAGGTTGTTTGATGCTGGCTGTCAACTAAACTAAAAGAGGATTGGTGGCAATGCGCAGAAGTGAAGAGAATGAGCTGTCCTTTCAGAGATAAAAAACAAAAATACATCACTCTGTATTTTCCTGCTTGAAGTTTTCATGGGTTCATGCATTTTGGGTATTCTGATAGATATTAGTGTTGATTGTGAATATTCTAATCGCAAATTTTTATTGTGAATATCGTCCCTTTGACAATCTTGAATATAGTGCTATATCTTCGTAATCCTAAATATTCAATATTTTTACATCAGTACCCGCAACTACTTCACAATTCTAATTCACAAATCGGAACTACTTCACGGCTTCACAATATGTGCATGTACAAGTGCTGATTTGTGCAATGAAGGTAATAAAGATCACAAATTCTTGAATTATTTTTTTTGCATTCAAAAACTTTTCTTTTCCAATATTTCAAATACAAATACAAACACAGGTTTAGAACATGGCTTGAAATCTACTATTTACAAAGAGCGGGAATTGCATTTCAATCCCACCCCTTATCCGCATAGAACGTTCTTCCTTTCCAACGACATGTCCATCATCCTTAATTCCTCCCACCCCCCATCACCACCACAGAGAGAAAAAAAACCCTGGAAGAAAGAAAAAGTAACACCAACTGCTTATATCCCAACCTCTCATTCTCCCCTGCCCTTTCAACTCATCGAAACGTTACCTCTTTTCCCATTGTAACCAACTTTTCTTACATTTCCCTTCTGAATTATGCAATGTCGCAGTCAGATCCTCCATACGATGTATTTCCACCATCCTGTCCATCCAAGCTGATAGACTAGGTGGTCGAGTTTGTTTTAATGTAAGTGGAATCCCTGCTCGTGCTGCATTTAGGAGGTGACATGTGAAAGAGCTTTGATACCATTTGGGTGACATGTTGTTACCAATTCCTGAATTTATTGCAAATATAAGGCCAGAAATTTGGGATATTTTGCGAATACCAATATCGCCTATGCTGCATATCACAAACAGCTAGATAGTCGATTGGATTCCCCCTCCATTCATCCAGCGCAAGCACTTTGGTGTGGGGCTTTATGAACTGGAGATCCAAAGCCAAACCACCAATGGGAATATTTAGTAGCAATTATACTGAAAGTCACATGGGAAGAATAATCATCCCACCTTGCGTACGTGAAATATTAATGCAGAAATTAAACCTGGACTGGACTTATCACTGAGCACATAGCAGAAGCTGCAAGCATTTGAAATGTTATAAATGTAATATAACAATGTAATATAACAAATTTATAACGTTGAATATTCTCTTTTATGCAATTTTCAACAATGGTCCCCAGCTGCCGGTGGATTAGATGAGGATGATAGTTATGCTTGAACATAGAAGATCTACTGAAAATGAGTTATTGACTTAGAGTTCTGGATATCACTCACAGCCTAGTTTGTTATGCATCTCCAAGGGTCTAGTTTGGAAACTATGGATTGAGATGCATAAAGAAGTTCAAAAACTGCAGTGGTCGTTCTGGATTCTCAGGGGAGCAGACAGCAGCACGGAGAGTCATATATGACTAGAATACCGAGGAAGACGGATAAACAGGCAGTGGGCTTATGTGTGCGTCTATGTACAGTGGGGAAAAAAGCATAGATAGGCATACAGGCAGATAAAAAAATGGATATAATCAGATGTGTCAGCCTGTGTATAATGGTTGAAACATGCATGTTATTGTGGATTTTGCATACACATGACAAGAATAAGGTAAACTTTGCAAACAAATCAATTTTCTTTCATTATATTAAGCAACCATTTACTTCAACAATAGGAAAATGGAATGGAAATATTTGATGCAATCAAGTGCTTTGAAAGATGGGAATGTGGCCTTTTTATGATAGTTACAGGTTCACTTTTGGCAGAATCAGCTTTCTTTGCAGCTCTCTGTATTTAATCACATGACTAGTGATGGCCGAACTGTCCGCATGGTGCACAGTTCGGCCACGACCATAACATGTTTCTTAACTTTTCTTCCCCCAGCGAACAATACGAGTGTTCGACCCTCCCTGTTCCCCGTCAGGAAGCAGGTGACTATTCTTTCGCTGGTCGGATCAGGATCAGAAAGATCCGGGGCATGGAAGAATTCTTTTACCAGAGACCGGGTAGAGAAGCCAGTCTCCAGTGAAAGAAAACCGGCTTATACTGGTAGTGACTTCAGTGACGTCACGTCCGGATAGCGAAACTAGTAACTGTGCGTTCCAGGTACCTGATGTGATTTTTTTATTCAAATTCCCTGTGAACAGAGAATGGGGATCTTTCCACAGACGGACCTGGCCGAAGTTTGGCCATCACTACACATGACAGAGTTGTAAGAAAAGTCAAGACTGGAAGACATTCATGCATTAGATGCCATAATACTAGTCTAATCAATGCCAAGCATGTGTCACTGACCGCAGGCAAACCTCCAGTTTTTTATATAATAGGTCTGGGAGCAAGGTGGATGTGACACATCTGAAAGATCTGCTATGTCCACAGCCCCTCTGCCTGCTACACTCACTGAGCTTCTGTACTACCACTCCGGGCCAACAGAACAAAGAGTTCTGGCTGCTCTGCAACAAGCTCTAGCAATGTCACAGCATGCTGGGGTTCATAGTTACAAACTCCAGGAGTAGGAATACAGTGAGCTCAGTGAGTGCAGCAGACAGGGGGGTTGTGGAGCAGGAAGATGTTTCTGCCATATCTACCAAGGGAGGAAGGAGGAGAGGTCTGCTAACATGCAGGAAAACAATGCAATGACAGACAGGCAGATAGATAGATAGATAGATAGATAGATAGATAGATAGATAGATAGATAGATAGATAGATAGATAGATAGATAGATAGATAGATAGATAGATAGATAGATAGATAGATAGATAGATAGATAGATAGATAGATAGATAGATAGATAGATAGATAGATAGATCTATTAGATCGTAGGTGTCAAATTCTGGTACAGGGGCAAGAATAGATAGATAGAAAACACCCAATATGTCTTAATTATCTAGAAAACTGGTCTTAAGCCTCCCATGCACTCATAGATCTGCGGATGATTTTGCGGGGGATCGATTGGCGTGCAGGTTTGCGGCAATGGATCGTCTGCAAAATCACCCACTGATCGCAGCTGGCCACCTGGAGTGACCGATCCATGTGGCCCAAATCACGATCTGCCAGAGAACGGACTTTGGCTGATCACATGGATGGGGACCAGCGAGTGCACGGTGATCCGCCTTGACGGTTGTTTTCTGGATAATTACTATACCCTGGTCCCCATCCAAAGTATTTTATGGGAATCCATATGTGAGTGGCACACATTGCGATTGCTATATGATATGTTCGGTGGATGTCCGAAGCAGCGTGGTGACATCAGGTCGAAGGCACAGGAGTCCATATGTGTATGTGTAGCTTAACTCGTCCTGTCCCTTCTTTCTGTTTCTTCTGCTCATTCTGCTGTTTCGATAAGGTAATGAGGCATTATTCTTAGAATTGTCTATGTCCAGGAGAATGCATGCTTTGTTTTGTTTCCTATTCTATCTTCACAGCACCCTCTAGTGAATGAATGCTGCATTTAATGTTCTATGAACGAAAAAAGGAAACCATTACCTAGAAATTATACAATGTAGTGCAATTTTGCTAGAAGCATTTCTAGAATAACTATAGCTAAATGTGTACATTTTGTGCTCAGCTAATAATAATCTGCAGTATCAGTGGTAGTGACAGAAACAACAAAACTTTAAAAAGTAAAATGAACAGTCCCCAAAGTGATGAGATGTGTACGTGCACAGCTATACGTGATCCTACATGATTATTTACAACTGAATGAATGAATCACTTTTATGCAGTCTATCCATCAATTGTGGATGAATCAGAGGCTGCCCAGGTTCTTGTTAAATATGGGCGCAAACACGCACTTTCCTTCAGAAATGGTAATTTTCCTGCAGAGTGGTAACCATCACATGATTATAAAGTATCACACCACAATGATATTGTAGAGATTACGTCGATTACGTCCCTTGGGGTGTTGCTCTATGTGTTCCAGTTCTTTATGCTACATGCGTTGGTGTATAAAACAAATAAAATCAGAAAAGGCTGAGAAGAACCATTTATAATGAATGCAACAGGGTCAACAGGGGAACACAAGCAACTCAACAATGAGGAATTAACCCTATCATATGCCAACAACTGTAATTAATGTAACTGTAAAACAAAATGTATTCATTTTTGGTTGTAGTGATCCTTTAACAATAAACCACATATGGTTTTTTTTAAGATGGCGGGAAAAAGACTGGAATAGAACCAATCCCATTCATTTGAATGGGACAGGATCTACTACTGTGCTAACAGACGATCGTTTCAGCTGCATGGGTCAACGGTCAAGCTTATATTCAGAGCAGGGTTTCTAGCCAGTGTGGGACCTTAGGCTATGTTTCCACTATACATCAGGACCCTCTCCACTTAGCATATTTCTTGGTGGGGATCCCCACGGAGCACATAGACTTTACCTGCTCAGCGGATGCTGTGTTTATCCGCCGATGCAGAGGCTCAACGTACTCAACTACGTTCAGCCTTGCATCAGCGGAATGGCTCGAAGCAGTGAAGACACAGCATCTGCCAAGCAGGTAAGTAAATGTGCTCTCTCATGACCTCCAGCCAAGCAATAGGCTTAGTGGAGGAGGTACCGACGTATGTGGAAACAAGGCCTTAGGCAAAATTTTGCCTAGGGCCCCCTGTTGAGCTAGAGTGCTATTGGAGGAGAAGAAAAGGAGGAACATTCTGTGGCTCCTCCTTCCTCTCCTTCCCCCTCCACACACACACCTGCACTCTCCACAACCCCCCACCCTGCGGCCGGTCGCGCTAGCCCGGATCGGGGCATGAATAGAGGGTGCCTGTGTCATAGAGGGTGCAGTATATGCATGCCAGGGACCAGCTGGGGGCCCTATGTGCATGTATATTCCACAAAGCTAGAGAAAGGGCTCTGATTCAGAGGACATCTCAGCGGGATGTGGATGCTTTTCTGGCACACCACAAATGTGACAGTAATGTCCCCTAAATCACAGGCAACAGCGGACAATCCACTGTTTGGGCAGCATGGATGTGTCATAATGATACATTTATTATAAATTTATGTGACATACTGTACATTTTCTTTTACATTCAATACTGTACATTTTCTAACTTGTCGACCTGACTTTTTATTAAATGTGTGTTTCCATTTTTATTATCATTTTAGCCTATTTCTTAAGCCCCCCATACACATTTATATCGCTCCATACAATTTCCATTAGATCTACCAACAACTATGTAGTATAGTGGCCTCCCTGCTATAATACATAGTGATTGGAAGGTTTAGGAAGGTCCAAATATTTCATGGTTTTAGTAAAACCATGATTGAAAAGTTGATTGTACAGGAATTGTATGGAAATATTGTAAGGTGTATGGGGGCCTTTAGGTTGTTTGCTCTCTCGGTTATATCGGAGTTTATTTGCTCATTCTGAATAAAAAGCCACATTGGAACAATAGCAAGCTTTTGGAAAGCAGGAGCATGCTACAGACAATTAAGTCTAACCAAAAAAGCATCCTAAACTAGTGAGAGTTAAAAAAAATCTACAAAGGATATCAAACATACATCTCCAAGGCACGATGTTCATCAGTCCCCAGAAAAGCATAATCCTTTAAGTAGATACAGTATGCTTACTTCAGACTTGGAAGTAGACATCTTGTGGAGATCCTGTCCATTAGCTGACAAACAAAAAGAATGCCTATTGCCATTTTGAAAGGGGGTACCTCTGTATGTGTTAGCACCAGCAGATACCAAATACCAGTAGTACCTACATATAAGGGATATGGAAGTGCACTCTAAAGGTACCCATACACGGGCCGATTTTCCGTTCGATTCCCAAATGTCAAATGATTGTTTGGGAATCCAGTGCGGAAACCCTTGTTTCATGTATGAACGGATCGAAGAAATGTCAATCGAACAGAGAACCAACATGTTGGTAAATCCCTGTTCAATCACCATTACTTTATACTTTGACAATTGAAGTGATACCTTTGTGACATGCCTTTAGATTCAATATGGATGATTGGATGTAATGTTCTCCTTCAATGTCTACCCCCATGATTTTGTCCTGTGGGGGCACATAGCAGTGACATATGCAACATGATCCTTTTATATATTGAAAACTTTAATAGCCATTACTGAAATGTTCAGTCTGGATCATGAAGAAGCTCCAATTGAAGGTGAAACAGTTCCTTATGTACGTGTAGTATTGGCTAGATTGAACTGTATGTGACAGATGGATCCACCTTTGTGTTTTGCACAGATACAAATACGATATATAGGGCCATAGGCCAGGACACAACACAAAGTCGAATTGAACCAGTGACCTGTTGAATTTAAAAGATTGTGTTATGTTTACTGCAACCTCAAAATACCAATATACTTTTTGTATGATTAAGATGCTATGTATTTGTACGTATAGTGTGCGTTATATGCATGTAAGACCATTGAAGATTTATGATCCCTTCCTTCGTTCAGGTGTAAACCCCGTGGGGGTTCCTGTCCATCCACATCATCTTCCTAGGATCCTCTTTCCCCTCCTGAGGAGGCCATACAGGCCGAAACGCGTAGAGGGGTGTACCCCACGGCTGGACCAGCATAAGCTAAGAGATACTTACCTGTGGTTCTTTTGGACAATCTTCTTTTTCTTGTTTTTATGGACAGGCCATTACCATGAATTATGAAGTCGAAATTCCTATGTTGAATTCTTCCCCATGGATAGCCTCCCTATTTAAGGAGGTAGCCTGTTAACCTTTGGTGTACTGGCTATTGACCTTTGGTCAATTGGTT
>CM070039.1:20095008-20114201 GCA_036250615.1 Ptychadena robeensis
CCCCCCCCTCTTACATCTAGTCACAAAGCCCCCCTTATAGGCAGCCACAAGCCTTCTCTCACTGTATACTCATAATCCAAGTACTTTGCCATAATTCAGTTCAAGTGTGTTTTTTGTTATCTAAGAATGAGCACTGGCCTACCCAACCCACGCATGTCAACAAAGAAAATTATATTTCCGGCACCCTACCAAACGTTTTGTGGACAACACCTACCTTACAATTAGTGTGACCTTTTTTGTGTGAAACTCTCCAACTATCACAAGAAAATCCTACTGTTATACAATTTCAGACAACTTGTCAGCTTTGATTAGTATTTGAAAAACGAAAAATCGCAACAACCAGTCTTTTTAGATACTGTATCTGAATTTGGTGGCATGCATTCTATAGGAAATGAAGTAGCAGGTAGTGCTTGCTTTAGGTTCTACTAAACCTCATTTGGTATCATCCAGTTTCAGAACCCTTGCTAGAATACAGGACTGTACGTTTGTTTGTATACTTCAGATGTTGGAACCCTGCGGCTAGCTTCACATGTTCATGACATTTTATACAGCGCATAACCCCCACTGCCAGCACTGAATCCAAAATGTACACACACAAAAAATCAAACATTCAATACAAGACGAGGATGTTTGGACACTTTAATTTAATAATTGACAAAAAGCTAAAGTGGCTGACTAATTAAAACTACAAGTTTTGTACTCAGTTGTCTCACAATCACTGACATAAGGAAATAACATTGATAATATTGTTACAATGGGACCTGTTGAGAAGGGATGGATATACTAAGTAGCAAGTGAAACGTCAGTTCATTCAGCTTGATTGTGATTGATTCAGAAAAAAGAGATCATTAGAATCTGATTAACTCTGATAAGAGTGACATTTTAATGGCTACAAATAAGGTCAGAGCATCTTCAAAATGGCAGGTATATGTTCCATGTATGTAGTGGAAACAACTGTGATCCAAGGAAGAACAGGCAGCCAGATTTTAACTATCTAAAGGTAGCCAAATACGAGGCGATTCTGCCTCGATAGATGAGGGATCGACTTCAGTGGGATGATGTCATCCCGCTGTAGCCGGCCTCTCAGCTGATTGGTGTGAACCCTTTGTGTGACGGCCATTACTTTGAATGGGGACTGCCATCCCCATTCAAAGTGATGGGATCGGCCAGGAATTTACCTGCATGTCAGAATGCCATGAATGGCTACCTTAAGTCTCACTGAGTTTTCAGAAATGTGAAAAATGTTTAAGAACACTAAGTGCTTTAAAACTTGCTGTTCATGTGGTTGTGCAGCCACATTAACCCCAAAGAACATTTGTGGGAACATTCCAAAACAAAACATTCTGCAAAAACCACAGTAAAGTAAACATTTTTTGAATTTTGACTTAACTTAAATGTTAACTCATGCAAAAACTACATGTGCAAGAACCAGTCCAGGTTTTTTTTAACCTCCTTAGCAGTCATAACAAACCCAGTATGAACGGAGTTTGTTTAATAAACAAATTCCTGATGAGCTGGGATCGCATAAAAGCCCCACATCCCCATAAAGCATTTCTGGGTTGCCGGGGCTGCGTCACAGTGAAGCTGAAGGGGCGTGGGTTCCCAGCCATAGACCAGCCATAGACCACCATGTTAAGCCATAGACCACCATGTTAAGGGAGGGGCATCGGTCTTCCAGCCCACTTTGCCGGCGTCATTCATGACGGGCAGGGGAGGGGATTTCGAGTACATTGTACAACCGTTGCGGTACGGGCAGACTGCTAGGGGGGGTTAATGTTCGCAAAACTACACCTTGTTCAGGGGCTTTGAATTTAGCTCACAAATCAGAAAGTTAATATTTTGTTTTCATCACTAGGCAGTAAAATGGTTGTACTTTAAGAATTAGTTAGGAAAGGAGGGACTTTGAGGGACTATGAGGAGCTCTCATAATTTTTACCTCTTGGGCGGTCAGGCCAAGTCGAGCTCAGGGTAAAAAAACTTGCTGAAAGTGGTAACCCTGAGCCAAAATGTGGACAAGGGTGAAGCGGATGGTGACACCGTTGATGTGACCCACCCGCTGGGCCAACTTAAAAGTTGTCAAAGGTGAAGTCTGAGGCACAGAAACTAAAGAACAGCCTGGTGTTCACCAGATCATCTCATAAGGATGGACTTTGCTGCAGACAATTCATGGGTTGCAGCCCTTAGATGCACTTGTGCAGGTATCAGCTGACAAACACCAAGGGGAAGTACCAAGGGATGAAGAAGAGATCGTCCGTGGAAAAAAGCCTGTGGGGATCTTTGACACTTCTCCAGCACCAGATTCTCATGTACTTCTTGTCCCAGATGTGTGATGATGTCACTGTGTGGTGCTGTCAATGGGAGAAATAAAGAGAAAATCTATTAAAAACCCTGTACTGCTTTATGTGCAGAAATCTACACCTCAGCTTTCCTGTTAGTACTGCACTGGAAAAGATAGAGCTATCTGGCGAAGATTGGAGCCCCGGCAGCGCGTGGGCTCCAAACTCTGGAGTTTGCAAAGATTTTCTGAGACATCCAGAAGTCATGGTTTACTGCCCTGTCATGGCCAAGTCCAGACCCTTATAATCTTATCTACAACCCCATTGCTATCTACTTAGCCTAATGCTGTGTTTAAGGTCTCACATTTTTCAGTGCTGATTGTATAACTGAGAGGTTACATTACATATGCTAGTATGATGCTGTTTGTTAGATGCCGACCAACAGCAGGTAGGTGCTGAAAATGTTTGTCACACTCTAAGCTCTTCAGGCAAAGGGCAGCTACACATGGCAGACACCGCATCGCACAGCACGTGAGCACAGCCAGGATTCTTTGACACAGGACTGGTACAAAGTGAATAAGAAAATATCTGGAGACAAAGGATCAGGATAGAACAGGTACGATTCTGGAATATAAAGCAGATTGGTAATACTGACCCCGTGCTTGTCCTCGGTGAGTATCCCAATTCATAAAATTAGCTTTATGCATAGATTCTGATTAATACATGGTGCTATTGTAAAGCTCAAAATTAAATTGAACACATCATAATGTGATACTTTCTAAAGTATTTCTGGAGAACTAAGTAATTATTTTAATAACTACATGAGGTATTTCATTCAATCAAGGTGAGTTTTATGGTTCAGATGGGTCATGCCTTTTGTACATTTATATATTGAAATTTCCGGGACGTTTCCTGTGATATTTCACATGCGGTTGAATACTTGTAAAATGAGTGACCAATCATTTTTGTTTATCTTCCATTATTAAAGACTAAGATGTTGCTTGTATCACTGACCCTCTTGTAAATCAGTAGTGAAATAATAATAACCTATTCACATGTTCCAGTTCCTCCTTTCGCTAGTGTTGAGTTATGTTGAGCGGCATATGGTATTTTCAAATTTGCGTAATTTCGCGAATATATTAAGGAACATTCGAAATTCGTAAAATTCGATTTAACTGAATTCTATGGTCTAAAATTGCGCACGGCGCAATTATCCGCAAAGATTTGCAATCCAGCTTCTCTTCTTCATTCTGTGATCTTAGCCAGTACGAGCACTGTGCGTATTGCGCGTATCCATACGCAATGCGCGCAATTATGCGTGATGTATGCTGGTAAACAATATTGACGCATAATAATATGACGAATATTGCAAAAATCTGAGCACACATTCGTGGAATATTGTGAATTCTCGAATGTCGGATATTCATTAAATATGTTCGAATTTTGAACATTCTTGCTCAACACAAGTGAGCACAGGCAATATTTGTATTTGCAAAATATCGCAAAATTGTTTCCTGGTATTCGCAATAAATTCGAACATTTTGAGAATTCATGATCTCCAGTTATTTTTACTTTCATTGTTTAAAAGATTTTCACAACAAAATACGTCTTAACACTATGTTCTCGATTGCGATTACGAAGATATTGCACTATATTCGAGATATTCGAAAATTCTCGAAGTGGCGATATTCACAATTAAATTAGCAATTCGAATATTTGTGATCAACACTATACACAACATTTGAAGGATCTATTTAATCTTACTTCTTGTCTTTACCAAGACATAGTCATGCCAGACAACCAAAAGCTCATGGGGAACCTGTTAATCCGAATAGTGCAACCTATACTTTGTGATGATAATAGAATCTTTCTGCATATGCTTTCTAATTTAGTTGCTGGTTCCTTACCAAGGAGCTACCTAATCTTATAAATGCAATAATCTCTTATGTCCTTCAACATACAAACAATTCACAGGGTATTACTCTTTTTTGGCTCACAAAAATTATTGCTCTTCTTTTTTTAGATTTTTGATTTGAATGTTCTCACTTTGCCATAGCTAGATTTCATTATTGAGAATCCTAAAGGAAACCCATGGAAGCATATTACAACTTGAGTTTTTGTAAAACAGAAAAGCTGTTGTGTGTTCTTTTTATTAACTTGAATTTATACAGTGCTGACACATTACATAGCACTTTATTGAGAATATAGTCATATCACTTACTGTCTCTTACAATCTAATGTCCATACCATAGCCATATGTATCTATAACAATCTAGGTCATAGTCTAAAGCTACCCATACACAGGTCGATATTTAGTTTGATTCCCGAACGATCAATCGGGAATCAATTGTTCGGTTATCGAACGCAGCCCACGTTGAGCGATCGATCCCGCTCCATAAGAAAACAAATTGATTGGCCAGGAATCGATTGCGCAAACTGGTGTGCATCAATTCATCGAACAATTGCACAGATATCGGCCAGTGTGTGTAACTTAAGTCATATTAACCAAGCAGTTTGTCTTTTGTGAGAGGAAACCCACACAGACATGGGAAAACATGCAAACTCATTGCGGACAGTACACAGACAGATATACAACCATGGGATGTGTGCTTCAACTTCTAAGACACTACAGACATAGAATATTATTGCTTTTGATAAGGAACTTCAGATATGGATATTTTAATGGATTAGACAAACAACCAATTGTTGTACAAACACCCTTTGTATTGGGTGCGCCCCATAACTTCTAATGGTCAACATAGCTTCTAATGGTCCAAAAACAACTACCTCAGATTTCAAATTTTCTATTTTTTTTAAACCAAAATAATAAATTATACAAAAGTATTATATATGAGTTTTACTGATGGGTTTTGTAATTACTCTGAAATACCTATGGAAAATGTAATCTAGTTTCCTTTTAATGAAGGTAGCCATGCATGGGCTGATTCCTGCCCAATTTCTCGGCCGATCAACCACCGTGCACATTTCCTCGTTGGTCACTTTGCCTCAATTCGGGTGCGCCCACCTGGACAGATTGGCCAGGATCCTTTCGCATGTCAGATTGCATGGTGATACGACATGTCGGTAAATTCCCAGCTGCTCCAAAGTAATGTCTGGCATACAAAGGGTGTCAGCCGATTCTCATTTATCAAGGGAGAATCGGCCCGTGCATGGCTACCTTAAGTCAGATTTCACTATAGAAAAGGGAAATGTGTGATGAGAACAAAACACTTATAGAAGTTATTTTCTTCCACATCTCACTGACTTGTAGATAACACAAGCTTTTATAGCTGAAGCAAAATACATGTTCAACACAAACATATTCAGATTGGTATGCTCGTTATACCAAATGAACAAGAAACTCTTTGCTTGAGGAGACTTTAACAACTTCAATTTCTTTTTTTGAAAATAAAATGGCATGGCAACTATGTGACCAGTCAGATGAAACTAAAGGTAATTAGGACGAGTGTGGGGTTAATTTGGTCTATAATTATATTATATTAAGGAAATTAAAATGGTTTCTTTGCTAAATTGAGATTCATTAAAGCTACAGATATTAAAAAAAATATACTATAAAATTACATGAAGCATGTACACATTAATGGCCATTAGTAATAGCTTGATATTTCCAACCAAGCAACAGTTTGGAGGGAAGTCAAAAGGGTGACTGCTGTCACCTCACAAGACAGATTTTATTATGTTCTTGCCTTCCTGACACTTCACAGAGACTCGTTTTCACAATGCTCCATCACAGCTCGAAAAATTCTAGCATATTTTGCATTTCACAGCATCGGCCTTACACAGAGACACTCAATATTCCGTCGCCACGTAAAGCCTGTGAAGAATAGGGCTTCTGTTATAGGCAAGGCATAGAATAGGCTGCATACAGGATGGAGATCCATAATCCATTGTGTGTGCAAAATGACTGCACAGCTCTTATGCTAATAGACAACACAATGGAATTATTTTATGTGCAAGAAAAGCTGCTATATGTTTGCTGTATGACCTAGCCGGATGAAGATGAAGGCAACGTGTTTATTCCCATAAAACATCAGTCCTATTGACAAAATACTTCATACAGGCAGAGTTGGGTATAGGCTACTACCAATAAATCAAATATGAACATACCATTTAACAAATAGCATTTTTAAACATATACAGTGTTGATATATTAATGCCCAGAAAAGCCAAACCAGAGATTTCTATTTTGAGAGTAATGGAAGTATTAAAGCCTAACTCTAGGTTTTATTATTTGCTATATTATATATTGTTGTTGAACAAGCCTTTAGTTATTTCAGTAGTCATATAAATAATTAGGCTGCTCACCAGTTACGGTGTCCTACTCCACTGTTCATTCAGACTCCTTAATGTCAATCCAAAGATGCAAACATTTGCTTGTAGAAGGGGTTATATGCATTTCTCTGTGTATTATAATTATTATCTTGCACTTATATAGCGCCAACATATTACGCAACGCTTTACAGAGTATATATAGTTACATCACTAACTGTCTCTCAGAGGAGCTCACAATCTAATGTCCCTAACACTAGTGTTGAGCTTGAATATTCGATTTTCAAATATTTCGCTAGAATATCGCCATTCCGACATTTCGCAAATATATCATCGGATATCTCACGTGATCGCAATTTTTATTGTGAATATTGCGATCCCATTCATTGCAATGGATCGCGATTATATAGTCGCGATGTGATTTTTTAAAAATGGAAATGATGGATATTCTCCCAGTCGAATATCCAAACTCCATTGGCATGCACTGCGCATATTTGATATACAAATATGGAATCAAATATTATGGCGGATTATTACGAAATCGAATATTGTTTAGTCGCTCATCACTATCTAACACATAGGTCACATGTAACTAACATAGTTAGAATCTTTATTTGGGCAAGCCAATTAACCTGCTGCATGTCTCTGGAGTGTGAGAGGAAACCAGACTACCCGGAGGAAACCCATGCAGACACAGGGAGAACATGCAAACTCAGATAGGATAGGTGCAGATAGGGTCCAGGCCAGGATTTGAACCTAGGACTGCTAGTGCGGCATGGTCAGAGTGCTTACCATTTGAGCCACCATGCTGCCCATGTGTAGATGCGGTGATTGGCACACAACTGCTTACAGTAGCAAATGCAAGAATTTGACACCTGCCCGCTTATGGACATGTTGGGCTATAAAACTGTGTGCATTAACATAGGGTTAGCAGTGTCACTAGGAGGGGGGGGGGTGGGTGCAGCTAACATCAGGTGGCACCATTGCGCACCAGAGGAGATATATACAAAGACTAAAGGACGCCAGTCTTTTAAAAAAATCACAGCTGACAAGTCTAAGACTTTCCCCACCTGCCCCTTGAGAATGGCACAGTCTGAATGGTACAGGTATGCAAGTGGTACACAGGTATGCATGAGGACCAAAAATTTGCTATGCATATCTGGATAACAGTTACTACACACATCTGCTTACTAACAAAATGAGGTATTACAGGTCTGGGTGGCCACTGCCAACCATAGAGAAGAGAGATCGAGAGCATAAGGACCCATGTACCTTCTTTTAACCAGGGCCCGGATTTCCTCTTAATATATAAAATAATTTCCCCAGATACATGTTTTCCACTTACATCTTCATTGTGGGGAACATCTTTTTTCAAATTTTAACTAGCTGATTTGTGCGTTATTACAAACTCCCTCAACATGCTATCATCACCAATACTGCTGAAGATGTAGAAAGAGTTGTGGGAACATTGTCCAGAGAATTAAATTCAAAGTTCTGTGCCTTGCCTTTAAATCATTCCACACCTCCTGTCCCACTTACATTTCCAACCTGGTACACAAATACACCCCTAACCGGCCCCTACTTATGACATCTCCACTCATAACATCATCACATGCACAGCTTCAAGACCTCTCCAGGGCCACTCCAACTCTCTTAACTCCCTCCCCCTCACCCCATTAGACTTGCTCATACCTTTAGCACTTTTAAAAAAAGCCCTAAACACCTACCTCTTCAGTCTGACCTACCTTTCTTCTTATTCGTAACATCACCACCATGCCAGTTCTATCCTCCCACCTATTAGATTAGCTTGAAAGCCAGATGGGGCAGAGTCCTCTACTCCTCCTGTGTCATAACCTGTACCTGTGTGTATTATATTGTGTTGTATCTCCACTTTAATGTATTGTACAGCAATTGGTAATATGTTGGCGCTTTATAAATAAATGAGGATAATAATAATAACATTACATAAAATAATTGCTCTAGCACATGTAATTCTTGCATAAACTGAGTCCATTGTTATGTCGAACTTTTCAGAGTAGAAATTTTGGTGAGGCTACCGTAATCCGGGCGCTTTAAAAGTCCCAAATTCACTTTTTTACATAAATCATACAAAGTCCAAATTATTGCGTTTATATTGTCAGCCCTGCTAAGTAGTATTAGTCTATAAATCTATCAAAAATATGGAGTTTCATTTTTACCAGAGTTCCTAAACGTTGCATTGAATTAGCACAGATATATTTCACTTTTTAAAAGTGCTGCTTGGAGCAATTATGCTTTTTTCCTCAGCTGAGAGTTATGTGTAGGAGTGTGAATCTTGTTGTGGTTCAGAGTTATGCTCCTATTTTCATTAATTCCATGTAACATATTCATACTGCTGTACTTAGAAGCTATAATGGGCTGTGTGTGACTATGTGCCAAGCAATCAATCTGCATTCTGGAATCGGTTTACGGAGATAAGGGTCTTGTAAGAATACATGTATAAGAGCTTTTATCAATGTATAAAGAAATAAACAAATGAGACACTAAGACAAATTGTATTTCATTAAATTCCATCAAACAGTTTTATTGATGTTGAACTCCAGGCACAAGTATATGTTGATGTGGGGAAAGCCCCATGCAGTAAGGTTTAAATGCCAATTTTATACCTAAGATTGTGTAAATTGTATCTTGCTTCCTCCCTCTTTGGTAGAGATGGTTGCCAAACCAGGTTATTTTGGAGCTAATTGCAGTCACTGAACACAATATAATTGTCAAATGGACATGTAGTATGTCCAAGTTCAAAAGTTAAGGGCTGCAGCCGATGCAGTGTGATTTCTAGCCAGAAACGGATACGTAAGCAGTAACACTACCACAGCCACTAGCCGTGTCTATTACCAGTGCACTGCACTTGCCCTTTCCATACAGCTTGCAGTGGGCCTGAAGAAATGTGTGCAGCTGGGTGTTTTCGGTAGCACATGGCATTGTTACAGGAAAGGCAAGCGCAGGACTAGTATGGAAACAACACAGGTTTCCACAGTGTTAATGCTCGCCACTGTGAAATTTGTACTCAAAAATGTATGGAACTTAACCTCCTTGAAGTAATGCCCAAAGCCAGTACGGGCGCAGTTTGATCATGAATTAAACTGTGCCCATGCCGGGATCGGACACAATCACCAGCTCTCCATGTGCCTGCAGCATTTCTACAGAGCTGCAGGCACACTTTCCGGCCCCATCAGTAACGTCGAAGGGGGTGGGGGGGCAGCGGCGCCAAAGGCCTCCATGTTAATAGAGTGGGTGTCACTTTTCTCCCCACACACCGCCAGCTTCTAACTGACACCAGCAGGGTGTAGAGGGCCGGGGGAAGAGCCAGCAATAACTGGGGAGTACAGTGTACTCCGCCGCGATTGCCCCGGCAGCGGCTTTTTGCGCCATAAAGAATGTTGTGAAAAGCCTGTCACGCCCAGGGGGTTAATAAGTGCAAAATCCCATGTGCTAGAGCAATACTACCCTAATAATACTATACTAATAATACACAACCTTTCTTTACATCTCCAGCTAATTTTGGTAACAATACCATGTTTAGGGGCTTTGTAATTAATTCAGAAAGCCAGTTAGTCAAAATTTGAAAAAAAAAAACATTTAACCATCTTTACTCTTTGTCCTTTTTTGACAGTTGTATTATCTACAAAGCAACTCAAAGCTATAATTTTACAGCCAGGAATTGCCAGGATGGTGGGAGGAAAAGATAGTCTTTGAGGAAATTCGATTTGATTAGTGAAAAGCTTGTTATGTTTGGCATTTTCGTGTATTTCCACTGCACAAAACAATGTCATTTTAATGTCAAATCTTTGTACAATGTACTTACTCAAATATTGCTGAACACTTACCTGTAGATCTCTATTTAAAAATGCGTATTGTGTGTTAATAATTCTAATATGTTACAAGGTATGTGTAAATCCTTATTTACTGTAGATCCCAACTACACTTTCTGGCCCCCCCAAAAAGTTGCCACCTGGATTTAACTAAGCAAATAGGTACAAGTCTCCTATCGGATAATTACTGCATGGGCGATTACCTTTCAGTTGGCGACAAATTTTTAACCCCAGCTGGTGCAATATACTGAATGAGGTTATTCCATCAATGGATTTTTTCTTCCCAGATTGCACTGGCATATTCTAAGATGACAATGCCAGGATTCACCAGGCTCAGATTGTGAAAGAGTGGTTGTGGGAGAATAAGACATCAAAGTCAAACATGGTTTGGCCACCACAGAGTCCAGACCTTAAACCTATTGAGAATCTGTGGGATGTGCTGGTGAAGGTTTTGCGCAGCGGTCAGACTCACTATCATCAATGCAAGATCTTAGTGAAAAATGAATGCAACACTGGATGGAAATAAATCCTTGCATGACATTGCAGAAGCTTATCGAAACAATCCACAGCGAATGCGTGCCGTAATCAAAGCTATAGGCGGTCCAACTAAATATAAGTCAACTTTTTTGGGAGCTAGGCAGTGGATTTCCTACATATATCTTTGGGTTTTCATGCATACGGGGCATAAAATGTCTCTAAGTTGCCACATTACATGGGGTTTAGCAGAAAAACATCAGACTGACCTAGGCCTATGCCATTAACCTTTAATATCATAAAATTACCAAATGGTCTGCATACACATTGAAGCTGGTAGGTTCCCCATTGTCATTTGTAGCTTAAAATGTTGTCACGAGTAAATATGAAAAGATTGAAGATTCAGTTCTGGGTTATAACAGTTAAGGTTTGTTCATATATTTCTCATTTTCTTTCATGTTTTTTGTACAATTTTTCAGAAACTCTGTAGTCAGTGTGTTCTAAGACAAATTACTTGACAGTCACGGAATTTCCCTGTGCAAAGAAAACATGCTTTACTCCTTTAAAAAAATCATCCACACTGAATCTGATAACAATAAAAGCAATATTGTTTAGGCAGATTGCATTGAGTGTGCTATAAGGTCTTCTTAAGTAACATGCATTTTCAGCAAGAATCCAAAGAATTGCTGCATAGCACTCAACACAATGGTATATGAAAGAAACATTGTAGACAGTGTAATGAAATATGTGCATTAGTGGTGCTCTTTGGTATATCCAACCCAGTTTTAATAGAAATGTTACACAAATGCTTCATGAATAGGTGTTCAAATAGATTTTCTAAATAAGTGTATTAGGTGCAATAAGCTAGGGTTTATGGTAACATGAAAGTATATCCTAGTGATGGGTGGCATATTATTTAAATTTGCGATATTTCACAAATAATTCTACATATATTCAATTTGATAATATTATAATATTATTTATATAATATTCCACAATTACCCTCAAAATGAATGGTCACATGTGGTATTTATTTCTTTTTATTCAAGAGTATTAGCGATTGTGAATATCCGCTGCCCTTTTCACTAAATTTGCGAATTCTTGAATAGCAGATATTCGCCGAATATTTTCTCAATTTGAATATTCAAGCTCAACACTAGTTACAGAGAACTGTAATATGTTTATTTATGGACACTTGTGTTCCTTTACAGGGTGTGTAATGAGGTGTAATCAGGACTAGTCGACCCGACTACGACAGCATCATAAAAAGCCATACAGCCACCATCTCGAAACTGGTCGTTAATGAAGATACAGCAATGACGCTACCATGTCGGTGAGGAGGCCACAAGTTCCTCTCAAGTCCTGGGGGTTTCTGAGCTTCTTTCTCCTCATTCCTGTGTCTTGTAAACACTTTTATTTGTATTTTTGGCCAGTAACAGACGTGTTAGTGATAACCTTGTCTGTTATTATTCAAAAATCTGCGCCTCCAATTATTTAAACTAAAACCTCTGCGTTCAGGTTAATTGCCATATTATATATATATTACTATTATTGCCATATTAGCATTTTAAGATAAAAAAGTAAGTTATGGGTTTTTGTCATTAGTAAGGTTGACAGTCACTGGTCTATACTAAACTATCGGTAAAAAATTAAGAAATGACCAAAATCTGTAACAAATTACTTTTAATGGAAATCATAAAAATAAAATAAAAATTCAATTTTCTATCATTTTCTGTTGAGAATGATGTAGCCCATAACTCTCTCTCGGTTATATTTAATGAGCATCGATAGCAACATTTATTTTTTTTATTGTTGTTGTTTTTTTAATGGCTTGTTTAAGATGTTGAGCTGTGTAAACCAATTATCTGTCCTATGGGAACCGGGTATGTCTACAAACTATTTATTCTCTAGGGCCATTAGACTTTCTGGAGTGGGCTGTTATTTTTATTTTCACAAGTGACTTTTCAGCATCACATTGGGAATAAATGAGAAAGCCATAAATTTGCCACTTGCAATATAAAAAAAAAAAAAGAAAAAATTGCTACAAGCTCTAAAGGACTTAATCACGTTCATCATCTGAAGGTAAAATGCATAAAGGACGTATAGACAATAGCTAAAAAAACTGGACTGTGACAGGCTAATTATTAGTGCTTCGTTATGAAACTTATTTTTACATAGGTCACTTGGGAAGTGTAATTAAAAATGCATTATATGTGCCTTTTGTTGAAGCTATTAAATTATAAAAAAAAGAGCGAGAAGAAAAATAATTATATGAGGAGCAAATAGTAATGTTGGTCAACAGCGTTTATCTAAGAAAGGAATATCAAGCCAGTGGTTCATTAGCAGTATCTGTGTTAACAGAAACTGTATTTGAAAAATGAGCCATAGAGCAGCTTTTAAGTACTCAGATTAAAGGATTTCTAATGTCAAGTTTAACACCGAAATTATAGACAACATTAGAACGCTGTGAATAATGACATCCTTCATCTAAGTTGGCATGGTGGCATTCATCATAAGATTTGTGGTGCGGGAATAAATGTATTAATTAGCTGGAAAATACTGAAATCATTTGCCGACCGATAATATAGGTGTATCTGTTAAGTTGTTAGTTAGTGAAAACAAAGCCGTGGTTATATCTGCATAGGAATTCATAAAGTCTTGTTTTTTGGGGGGCTTCTGTGTTTTTTTGATGATTTGATGAGGTCTAAAGTTTTACGTGGATATTAAAGTGAATCTTTGAACAAATTTTGCATATTGCAGAGTTTTAGCCTTTAGATTTTTTTCATTCTGTACATAAACTGTAAACTAAAAAAGCTAGTAAAGCTGGACATAGACGGGTCATTTTCCCACCCTTTGTGTGCCGGAAATTGGCTGGGAATTTAACGGCATGCACCATGCAATCTGACATGCAGATTCCTGGTCAATATGACCAGAGGGAGAACCCAATTTTCTGCTGGCCACCAATCGATTGGCAGGATTCTGCCCGTCTATGCCCAGCTTTACACACATCTTCCCTCCTCTACAGAGATTTTTTTTTATAAACCTTAAATCAATTTTTTAGAGGTGCAGTACAAAAACGTTTGTATTTAGGATTATATTTATTATTAAACCATTGTGTTTCTGTGGCTTAAAAGTCTAAAGGAGTTCTAGGCTCCATTTCAGGTAGGAGACAGGTGGGGACATGGGTCTTTTGTCCCTCTCCCTTCTTTGCTGTTGTTATTTAGGGATGTTGTTCTGAAAAAAGAGGCTACATTTAGATAAATGATGAGAGCTAATTTTTTCTGATCAAACCTTAAAGAGGCAGGAGACTACCCACAAATTATACCATCCTGAAGAAGTGGTCTGAGGCACCACAAAACAAGTTGATGTTTGTAGAATAAAGATCTTGTACACAAACTGATGGGCTCCTCCAACAGCCTTATTTTTTCTGGGAACCACCAAAAAATCCCCATTGTAGTTATATATCGAGGGAACAGACAACTACATTGCTCTTTCACCCCGGGCACCCAGAGTCAAAGACGTGCGACCAAGACAAGAGTGAGACACCAAATAGGGACGGTACAATTTCCCTAAACGCCTACATGCGCCTGGGTTGTTGGTGCAGGATTGCTAAATTACACACACCCTGCCCCAGAAGCCAAAAAGTGTAAGTCACAAGTCTCCATCATAACACCTATCTTATTTGTATCTATAACCTCGGGCATACTCTCTCTGGACAGATGAGTATGCCCAAGGTTATTTCTGGATGAGTTTTGCTAGTAAACAAACTCACCCCGAAATAACTCATACTTACCGCTCAGGAGGTTAAGACAGATGTGAAGGATGTGTCTTGTCAATTGCCGGAAAGTGCCTACATTCTGATAAAAAAACACCAACAAATAGTTGTTATAAATGTTTACAAAGTTAAAGACAGAGATGGGGTTACATGTATTTCCCTTCTAGTTAGAAGGCATTAAATAGGTGTTCTTGCTGTTGTGCTAGTTCTTTACCCCACAAACAGAAAAAATAGCATAGGTATTTCCAGGATGAGTAAAGCCTCCCATAGACACTTCCATCCGCGACCGATTTTGCGACAATCGATCGTGCAAAATTTTGCTGCGGATCAAAGCCCAAAAGATTGTTTGGCCAAAGAACTTACATGTGCATTTTGCTTTGATCAATCACATCCAAATCCTCATCCAAAGTATATGCTGGCACACAAAGGGTGAGTGATGACTAGTGTTGAGCGGCATATGGTATATTTGAATTTGCGTAATTTTGCTAATATATTAAGGAACAAACGAATTTAGTAAAATGCCATTCAACTATATTCTATTGCCTTAAATTGCGTCTGTTCGCAATAATTCGCAAAGATTCATGAACCAGCTTTACAGCTTCTCTTCTTTATTCTGTGATCTTAGCCAGTACGAGCACTGTGCGTACTGCGCATATCCATTTGCAATGCGCACAAATATATTGCGAATTCTTGAATGTCGGATATTCGTCAAATATATAAAAAAAATTATTATTCTCACTCAACACTAGTGATGACACCATCACTTGCGGTTGATCGGCCATGCATTGTGCCATCCATGGGGGGCTTTAGTAATACAACTTTGTTACAGTATAGACAATGCTGTGGTATTGTCTGTGACAGGCTACATAACATATGTCAGTGGTTCCCAAACTTTCCTTGCAGGGCCCCCCTTTTCTATTTAGAAACATTATCGAGCCCTCCTCCCTATTCAAACACAGATTAAGAATGAGGACCTATGCCCCCCTGAAACACCCCCCCCCCCCCCCCCCGTTTGGGAACCACTGATATATGTAATGGTTGATTTTGCTCACAGAGCTACTTTAAGTGCAGGCTTCAATCCAAGCCTCTAGAGATGGTCAATTTTTTTTTTTAAATTCCACCATTTCGACGGTTTCAAGTTAATTGCAAAGCCCCTGAACATGGTATCATCACTAAACTTGCTGGAGATGTAGTGAAGGGTTGGGGGTACACTCCAAAAAAGAAAGTATGTCTCTAACACAAACAGTTTTTTCACAAATTAAGTTCAAATCAAGTAAAAATTTCAAAAATCAGAATTTCGAATTTAACTTTGAACATAATTTATGCAAAAACTACATGTGCTAGAGCAAAACATGTTTTGTTCAAATGTTCCCCCAACCCTTCTCTACATCTCAAGCAATTTTGGTGATGATACCATGTTCAGGGGCTTTGCAATCAGCTCACAAAGTTAGCAAGTCGAAAAATTCGACCATCTTTACAAGCCACATGAACGTACAAATATCCTGATGGTATAGACATAAAATTATTATATTTATACTTAAGTATACTTGTCCTTTCACTCCCATAAAAAAAAATGAAACATGCATTTATGTTAAAAAGGTGATGACAAAATTGCTGAGGTCTTTTCGGAAAGCATAACTTCCAATTTATTCCTCTACAAATATTTTTTATAAATTTGCTTTTTTTTCTTGCGCAATGTTTATGTTGATATATTTCCTTTTCTTATTTCTCACCTTGGTACTTTCTCCGGCAGCGACTGCCAAATCCTTTAATGTCATGTAAAGAAAATGTAACATAAGTGCGGCTCGTGATATAGAAAGGAAGACAATGCTGAACTAAAAACATTATTTTCCTACTGAGAGAAATTTAACAAAATTGCCAGTTAAGTATTACATACATTTCGGAGTTGGCCTGTCACTTCAAAACAACTCACCAATTTATCTTTCCCAAATGTGTTTTTCTTAAGAAAAAAAGATTGAACATCTCACGAACAAGAAAAACAAATAAAATAAGCTTCATCGTTCAAAATACCAGCAATAATTGCACATTGCATACAACATGTCAGATTACTTCCTGTGCATTCTGGCAAATGGCAACACTCCGGCAGCATGAAAAAAAAAAAAAATAAATGTCAAGAGGTTTCCACTGACACGAGAGTCAAAAGCGGTGTAATTCAGATATATGTTTATGTGTAAGCTAATTTACTGGAGCTCAGGTGCAGTGCAGTTACGCCATTATACTTCCAGAAGAAAGACTTGAAATAAGAGTGAAGCAGTGCCGCAATTATTCGTAAAAATCCAACAGGTTCTAAAATATCGCTCTTTTATCTTAGGCTAGGTTCCCACATAGGCGATTAATCACGGCACGCTCGTCCATTTAGTTGAATGGGCTTGTCCCCACTTCAACTAATGGCCACAATCGACCGTGGCTGGACTCGCAATCAAAATCACGTGTCCCTGTGTTCTGATCATGTGCGGACACGATTTTTCTGCCCTGATCACGCCCATAGACATGAATGGACACGATTTTTGATCAAGTGCGAAAGCATTCTTGGACGCAATTTTTACAATCTTCCCAATGTAAAAGTTCGCCTGGTCAATCGCGCAGGATTGCTCATGTGATTGACAAGACGATCTTTACACAAGTTTTTTTGTAAAAAATCGCCCCCATTGAAAACAAAATATTGCATCCATATAGAATGAATGGATGCGATTTTTGATCATGATTAGGGCGTGTTTTTAAACAGCGTTTTTCTGGAGGCGATTGGGGCAGACAGGATCGATTCCATAGAGAATGATTGGGGCGCTTTTAACCTTCCTAGCGCACCGCCTGTATCGCGCCGTTGTACGGGCGATTGAGGCAGTGTACAGAGTACACTGCCTCTCGTTTCCGGCTTCCCGCCGGAGCGCTGCACGCAGCTGTTGTCATTACTGACAACAGCTGCGCGAGAGAGAAAGCCGGCGCTCCTCCATTAACATGGAGGTCTATGGCGCCGCCCCGCCCCCTTCCGCGTCACAGTGACGCGATCGGGGCGGTGCCGCCAACCTGGAAATGCTGCAGCGATGTAGACAATCGCTGCAGCTTTCCGGGGAGGCATAGGGTCTCCCCGCCGCCGGCTTCCCCGACGGTTGAGAGGACCATGTTAGCCATTGATGAATACAGAAAGTTGTGATGTCCACGTGGCTCCTGTGTCCTAGCTGCATGTCACCACCATCACTGTGGCTGCCCACAGCATCTACTATTGATGTCAGCCTAGCATCAGTGTCCCCTATCCGAGCATCCCAAGCATCATGATCTATGGGGGTGTGTACTTTAATTACATACCCGTTTTCCGGAAAAAAAAATTATACCACCAGTGATGTTAAAGTGTTATTAAATCCTCATGTAAAAATATAACGTACATATTCTTTCTTATAGTAATTCCATGTGTTTATTTGCACTCACTGTCCCTACACTTGGTGTTGCATATCTGTCCCAGACAGACCCACGGCACCCCTCTATGTTGGCACCCTGACCTATACTTCCACCTCCTCCACATCAGTGATGATGTCGGGGAGGTGGGTAGGAGATGTCATTGATTCCCAGCATCCATTATGCTGGAAATGTGAAGGTGGGGCAGAGTGGCAGGAAAATCCAATCTGTTTTGATTTCCTGTTCTGCTATTTTGTTTTTAATAAATAAATGGTAAACAGGCAGAATGCCCACGAGGTTAATAGTAATGTAAAGGACTTTTGTGAGCACGTAAAAATAATAATAAAATGACTATAGACTCTCTGTTAAGGATGGGCGAAAAGATGTGAAGGCTGCCATACACGGCACGGATTCGTGCAGGATTCCGGCGCGATGGATTCCGGGCTCGTGCACGCGGAATTGAGTTGAGTTGTAGAGAGGGGTTGGGGTATACTACAAAAAAAGAAAGTATGTCTCTAACACAAATAGTTTTGCACAAATTAAGTTCAAAATCAAGACAACATTTCGAAAATCGGAATTTCGACTTTATATTTGAACTTAATTTATGCAAAAACGACATAAGCTACAGCAAAACTTATTTTTTTAAATATTCAAAGAAGAGGTCTCGCTCTGGGAGTAGTGTAGCCAACATCCCATAATAAATTATTATAAAGAATTTGGACTTGGGGTATGAAAAAAACACCAAGTCAGTATACCCTCTGTAAAAACAGAGGCAAGGGGACTTTAACGGCTACAATTAGATTTTTTAGAAACAACAAAAGGTAGTCACACAATTCTTGTTTAAAATGTCACAAAGTATAGCATCTTTATTAAAAAAAATTCTCATGTTGTGTGTCCATCACGGTACACCAAAGATACACAGAAAGAATACAGGTTGACATGGCGCACTGGAGTCACATGTGAGGTGTTAGTGCCACCACTTCACTGGATTATAAAGAAGCATCGATAGATTTTGTCATCCCGACGTACGTTTCGTCACAAACTTTCTCAGGGGATGATGCTTAACCTCCCTAGCGATATGCCCGAACCCAGTTCGGGCAAACTGAAGCTGCAACT
>CM070039.1:20114301-20138325 GCA_036250615.1 Ptychadena robeensis
TTACAGAGGGTATACTGACTTGGTGGTTTTTTCATACCCCAAGTCCAATTCTTTATAATTATTTTTTTAAATGTTCCCACAGCCCTTCTCTACATTTCCAGCAATTATATATATATATATATATATATATATATATATATATGTGTGTGTGTGTGTAATTTGCAACAGTAGCCTAAATTAAAATTGACTGAAATGATGTACCCTATGTTGACGCTAATTAAACCCAGTCTTCTTTGCTATGTGCTATAATGAGTTAAACCATTTATTGGGCCAGGTTTTGCAGGATGGTATTGCAGGAACACACATACATCATACTTCATACAGGTAGTACTGTAATAGACTTTAAAAAGGGTCATGGTTATTAATGAAATTTTGCTGAATGATAGATCAGTTGGTAATATAGGCCATATCCATCAGATAAATGTATTATTAAAATATTCATGAATCATAAACGTGTGATAAATCTTCGGCAGTCATGTTTACACCTGGCAGAATTAGAGAATCAGTTATTTTTGCTTTGCTAATAACCTCAATTTGTTTCACTGAATAGAGTGACTGTATTGTGGGGCCAGTGTCCCTTGGTCTAATGATATAGTTAGGTTAGGCTAACAATGATGGCTATTAATTGAATGTTGAAATCATATTTGGTTTTACTTAAGTTGCCAGTATTGCTGCTACGTTGTCTCTGTTTCTGTGCTTCAGTCATAGTTTCACCAGTAGTGATGGAAGAACATCAGCTGCTGCTGTTTGCGAACAGGCGAATCGAACTTCCGCAAATACCTGCAGTTCGCATGCTTGTGGTGAACCTTTATTGACCCTTATGGAGGGCGAACTTCTCACACCTTCAGGTGATATTTGTAGCCAAAATACCAATAAAAAAAAGGCAAAAGTGTGCAACCACCTGGACAGTGTCATGACAAATGAAGATCAATGGCTAAACTGTTCCCCCAAAATATGGATTTTTTTAAAATGCTGTTTTCTTCAGGTCTAATGGCCGGAAATCACATCTAGATAAAATATTTTGCCAAAAGTTACCTGACAGTACCTTCTGCAGCACATCACATTTAGTCAGATCTCTCTGCAATGCATAATACAACATACCCCACCCCCATAGAAGGACTTTTGTGGCCCAGTAATAATGAACTACATGTAACAGAACACCTTAGCTATAGCTACAGATCACTGGATGGAGTATAATAGCAAAGAAGCTCAGCCATCCCTCAATCAGCAGCAGCTCTCCCTATCTATCTAGTACTGGAGACACAGGATAAATCTAAAATGGCCACCGGGCTGCTTTTTTTTTGAGGGGGGGGGGTGTCCTACAGGAGCGAAAAATTTGTTATTGGCTGTACTGTCCCATCTGACTATAGGGTGAAGGGTCAAACTTTGTCTCCATGTTAAGGTCTAACACCCATAATGTTCGCCAGGATTGGGAATTGCGAACATGCTATGTTCACCGTGAACTTCCACCGGGCAAACTCTTTGGCCATCACTATTCATTAGTCCTAACTTGACCTGTTTTTTTTTTTGTAGCAGTTAAAGGCCCATTTTTCATTATACAGGCTGTACTAGGAGAGTTGAAATAACCTCCCTGGTGTTTCCATTGACTCAAATTTTCTATCCAAAAGCAATACAGGAAATAAAAAGCGATTTCTACATAATTTCTTTGTATTTCCCGCCGACTGTGGCTGGCTGGCTGGCTTCCGCAAATAATAAAATAAGGGAATTCAATTTGACTAAAATTTCGATTTTCCAGATCGAATTTCGATTCAGTTGTGGATTCTTATCATTCTCTAAATATCATTTTGTAAATAAGTCTTGAGTTTTCATGTGATAATGTTGATTTTTGCAAATATCTGCGTTTCACAAAATTTGCGATGACGATATTAACAATCAACACTAGCCTATATTTAAGTAGAAACTTTGATTTTAGTAAAGAATTTTGGTTGATTTTCGACTTTTTCTATGAAAAGTTAAAATGGCCCAGTCGAAATTTGACTATGCGACATCAGGGAGATGAATCCAGTAAAGAGCCCACAGGACCCCAACACATAGTGATGGAGTGGGCACAGCTGGAAAAGCTAAGCTACCCCGAGTGTTGCTTAGAGTTACCCCTATCAGTAATGAAAATCTACCCAGAGCTACACTGCGGAATCCCACTAGGGGGGTCAAGTATGTTAAATAAAAAAAACTTTAAGGTTTTAGGCTTGAATAGAGTGGTAATCAAAGCCTAATATCATCCAGAAAACCTCTCATTTCTATGGAGCAAACTAGATGCAACTTTTAGCTTGCACGATGCAATTTTTAGCTTCACAACCCTCTAGCCATACTGAAGCATTATTACTGCTGTGCAAAGCCCTGAGTAAGGAGGGCTGATGAGTCCCTGAAATGCATTTGATTATCGATATTTACTCATTAATGAAACCTTGGATAGGACTCTATAAGCACTGTGGATTGGTGCTTTAGATTCTGTATCTTCTTTACAATACACACTAATGGCCCCATACACCTTACAATCTTACATACAATTTCTATACATTTAACTTTTCTTCTACCAAAACCATGTAATATAAGGACCTTTATAATCCTTCCAATCACAATACTTCTAATCCGGCACTACATAGTTGTTAGTAGATCTAGAGGAAATTGTATGGAGTTATCTCAAGGTGTATGGGGGGCTTTAGAGTTTCAACAAGGACCTTAGGATTGAAAGCTGCATTTCCCAAAGCATTACATTTGGAGAAAATAGTAAATCACCATGAAAATCTACTCTAGCAAATCAAACTTTACTAGCCAAAAAAGAATGTTCAGATTACAGGGTACACATATACTGTATATATAAATGGAAGATTTGGTAATGACTACCTTTGTTCAAGTGGAGAACTTTGTAACCTCTGTATGTGCTTAGCAAAAGACTTGTGCCTATGCTTTGAAATAAGTACTTTTAGGTCTAAAAGTATCAATTGGCATAACTGCCCAGCCAACGCGACATGAGGCATCCACCAGTCGTTTTTCAGGCTTGCGCCCCATAAATCTGTGTCAGGGTTGTTAGCTAAACAACCCGCAAGCACCTGCACAAAGTTACAGGCTCGGTCGTTTCAAACATGTAAATGTAGCCTAACAGAGTACTCTGAGCCCAGGATAGAACAATGAAGCCCTAAGTAGGTGTGGGCTCAGAGAAAGTGGCATTTAACTCTAAACAGTTAATAGTGGAATTACTGTCAAAGCCAGCTTTGCATAAGTGAATATTACAGTAAAAACGACATTATTATTATTGAATTGTTTTAAATAGTTCAGTTCTAGCTACACCTACCCTTGGTAAAGTATTTTCAAAGTCATTTCAATTTACAATCTCAATAAGTTTTATATCTGCCATTCATTATTTGTATATCACCGACACCTAGTATGTCAGATTCACATTTCAACCCTCTTTCTTGCAATGATTAAATTACGCTGGAAATTAATGTTATCACTTGCACAGATTAATTAGCAAAGTACCTTTAGTAGCTCAGATGTTTGGAGAATAGCTGGACACATTGACATATGTAGTTTTACAGAAGTGGCCCGTGAGAAGTACAAATTTGCATGCACCTTGCGGGATGACGAACGACATCTAGACTTCAGAGAAATGGCAACCAAAAATATAGTACAAAGTGCCATATGTATTTCCATATCAATGACCCAAGGGAAATTGGTATTTGCATGTGGCTAATACTGAGAACTATTGCTATGAACTGATTTTTTTACTGAACATTTGCAATGGAAAGTATAAAAATAATAAATGAGGCGAACAGAGTTGACGTAATACACTGTATGGTATTATGGTTATTATTCAAATGAACAAGGATAAGGCATACATAACAATGGACAAATAACGTCACAAAGAAAGGAATAAAAAAAATTTAATTATTGTAAAAAGCTTACAGATACAACAGTTGGGAATGGCTTCTGTAGATGATGAGCCCAAAAGCCCAAACTGGTTTGCTACAGATATACAGATCCTCATGTCCAACAAATAATTAGTGATGAGCGGCATAGGCAATATTCAAATTTGCGAATAATTTGCGAATAATTCTACTAATGTTCCATCCGATATTTGCAAATATTTGCAATTTAAGTGCATTGTGAAAATATATTGAGATTACCTTCAAAATGAATGGTCACCATGTGGTATTAATATTTGGTATTTGGTATCGAAATATAAATTTGCAATGCATGGCCATACATTCAAATTGCGAATATTCACGATTGTGAATATCCGACGCCATCTTCCCAAAAATTTGTGAATTCTTGAACAGTCGATATTCGCCGAATATATTCACAATTCAAATATTCTAGCACAACACTACTTTTATGTTAATATAATATTTGTGTTGTAGCTTCTGTAACATTCATTGGCTCTCCATGATCAGAGTCACTTGGCAGTCTAGATCATTACTACTTAAATTCTTACATTTCGCTTAGCTTGACTGAATCAGTATTAAATTAAAAAATATATTAGCCTAGCTGACTGTGAGTTAATTCCAAAGCCCCTGAACATGGTATTATCACTTACATTCCTGGAGATGTAGATAATGGTTGCGGGCACATTACAAAAATAGTATTGCTCTAGAACATGAAGGTTTTGCATAAATTAAATCAAGTAAAATTATTTTTAGTTGAAATTTTTACCTAATTTATGCAAAAAGTACATGTGCTAGAATGATTATTTTTGTAATGGACCCACAACCCTTCTCTACATCTTCTAACAATTTTGGTAATAATGCTATGTTCTGGGTGAGAAAATATATATTAGCATAGCCTTGGTGACTATTGTAAGGTGAAGATAAATGTTGGGCTCAGAAAAGTAGGATATATGTACAAAAGTACGTAATTGGTCACATGCATGGAAAAGTATCAAAACAATGTATGTAGACACAGAAATTCTAAAAATACACTATCTAAAAAGTCATCACAACAGTAAAAATAGATAACCCTTGGTTAATGTGATCTCGAAAGCTCCCTCAATGCGTTTCACCTGACATAAAGGGCTTCTTCAGGAGCGGAAAGGTCCCAGATAAGGTAAGGTTTTAGCTGGTGTTATGTTGCTGCCTTACATATGGGAATAATCTACAACCCAAAAGCAAAAGAGAATAGAGTCATTCCTTAGGTACTTTTAATATCAACCTGGTCTATACCATACATGTAAGTGTATCTACATGTAATTAATAAACACATATCCATCTGAGCTACAACATTCAACGTTGAACGTTCCCTTGAACTGATACAGAGGACTACTGTGGGCTCCCCCACTGGACAGATGAGTTTGCCCAAGGTTAGCACATGGTGAGTTTTGTTAGTAATCGCCCAGGAGGTTAAAAGTCCGTTGGGCCTAACAACCTTAAGTGATCAACAGTTTCCAAAATACATAATTGGTCACATGCATGGAAAATAATCAAAACAATGTGCATAGACACAGATATTTTTTTAAATATACTATCTAGTAAGCCATCACAACAGTAAAAGTAGATCAACACAACAGTTAAAATGTCACAAAAATTTGCCCAGCAAAAAAAGGGGTATAACCCTTGGCTCACATGGTCTCCAAAGCTCCCTCAATGCAATTTGCCTGACATAACGGCTTCCAGATTAGGTAAGGTTTAAGCGGGTGTTACGTTGCTGTCTTACCTATGGAAATAATCTACAACCTAAAAGCAAAAGAGAATAGAGCCATTCCACGAGTATCAACCTGGTCTATACCATACATGTAAGGGTATCTACATGTAATTAATAACACATATCCATCTGAGCTACAAAGTTCAAAGGAACATGCCATAACAGGAAACTTGTCAAACATATCATGAACCTGGAAATAGTCCACTGATACAGAGAACTGTTGTGGGCTCCCCCACTGGACAGATGAATATGCCTGAGGTTAGCTTGTGGTGAGTTTTGTTATTGCCCAGAAGGTTAAAAGCCTTTTAGGCCTAACAATCTCAAGTGATCAACAGTTTCCAAAATACACAAACCTGACCATGTCCATGTCCACAAAAATCACGACAGGCTGATTAGATAATTACATCAATGGGAAATTGTTTTTGTCCGCTCACCATTGAGTTTTTCAAATGCAGAGCCACAAAGCTCTGCTTCTTGTACTTCAGTTCAAAACACAATTCAGATATATATATATAATGGACGATATATTCTTTTTTTTTTTTAGATAAAAGGAACAGAATGTTTCTGAGTTATAAAGACTACTGTCATAGGACCCATACAGCACACTTTGTTAATAAAGTATAGTCAAGGCTTATTATAATGAGCTAGGGAACATCAGAGAAGGTACAGTAGTTTTTTCTCCTTTGTATGGACACACTAGTGGGCCAAAGCTCAGAGGTCTGAAATGCTTTTCAAGCAAAACTGTAGATAGAAGACATGTTTGAACCTTGCTGATGTAACTGGTCAATTATGACTCTGGTTGAAACAAGTTTACTGTCACATGGGGCATCATGCAAGTGGAGTTCATATAAAGTGGCTTTAGTTTATGAACATAACTGTCATTTGAACGTACATATTTCCCATCTCAGATTGTGACATATGAAATTCTATCTCGAGGGGCTTCATTTTTGCTTCTCTTAAGAAGCATACATCTGCTGTTATTTCTGCCTGTCATGCACACCCTATGGCATGCAATCTTTTTTATGTTTTATAAATTATCCATCTTAGCAATCTAACATAGGATTCCACACATTGTGTTTTTTTTTTACCCTTTGTACTTCATGTACCTCATATTGGGAAAATTCATGTTTGGCCCTAGTCAAGCCTCCTTTCTGTTGAAGTTGCACCACGGTGAGGAAGAAACTTAATTAAACCTGAGTAAATACTTAATCTCACTTTGTATAAAAACTATGCAAATTAGTTTTCCCTTATTGATATCAAGCGGCAATACTACATTTATTTAACCATTAAATTGCAGGCAGCTAAATATGGGATTTCTCATATGGGTCCACAGTACAGCAGGTAAGTAATGTATTTCACAAACCATGAGATGATGTGTTGCATTAGATGCACCTTATACATTGTCCTTTGATCATCAAAACATATCAGTAGGTAGTAGGGGAAGCTGTCAGAGGCTGCTTCTGACAACTCCCCTGTCCCCTGTTCCTGCATTTTTGAGGAAAGATCTATTGGGTCTGCTGGGTTCAAGCTGCCTGGCTGACATAAACACAGCAGTAGCAGAACTACAGGAAAAATCTGCCAGGTGGATCTTCCCTCTGCTACTGCTTTGTGTATATCAGTCAGGCAGCTCACATACACATGGCATAGGAAAGATCTGCCCTCTGGTGTTTTTTTCCTCTGGCTCATCTTACAGCTGTGTTTATGTCAGCCAGGCATCGGGAAAATCCACCCATAGGAGGATATTTTCTCTGCAGTGTGTATGCGTGGTTAGATTAGATCAGCTCCTGTCTTTAAAACAGTATAGAACACTTTTCCATCACATGACAGCTCAGGGATTTTTTCCACAAGTAATCCCCTCCCGGGTTCCTACTATCCTGTTTCCCCCGAAAATAAGGCCTCCTTCAAAAATAAGGCACCCTCACATTTTTGACTCACGCTGAAATATAAGGCATCACCCTGAAAATAAGGCACCCCCTGAAAATACAGTACTGTAACTCTGGACAGGGAGGATCAGAAGGGGTTACTAAAATGGTAATCCCCCCTCTGAGTCTCCTGTGCCATTTAGATTCCCCCCTCTGATCCCCCTGTGTCACTTTAAGTTTTCCCCTACCCTGATACCCCAGTGCTGTATTCTTCTTCATGGAAAAATAGGACATCACCCGGAAAAAAGACATAGGGCATCTTTAGGAGCAAAAATTATTATATAAGACTCTTATTTTCGGGTAAACATGGTAATTACCAGAGCAAAATAATATCAGAAAGCCTACCCATCCATGGTCACATAACACGCATTGGCCAATGTCCATTGGCACTGGATCCATAGTCCACTCTCAGATTAGTCTCCATTAGGAGAAACTGTCTCTAATGGACCAGTAGAGTTTTAGGAAGCTTTAATTCTAAAGAATCTAGATATTTTATATGAACCTTTTTAATACTTGTGCAGGTAAAATAAAAAATATATAATATATATTTATATATAATATAATGAAAAAATATATATATTTTTTTTATTTCACCCATTCATTTGACCAAATAAACATTCATTTACATACCATATAACTAACTAAAATTTCATAACCAAATTAATGACTAGTAATGGCCGAACTTCTTTTAAAAAAGTCCGATGTCCACCTATTTTTGGGAAGATTCAAATTTAATTGAAAAAAATGGAAGTCGACGTCACTGATGTCACGCCCGGTACCTGGAATGCACAGTTTCTGGTTTCTCTATCCGGATGTGACGTTACTTCCGTTCTAAGCTGGTTTTCTTTCACAAGAGAACGGCTTCTCTCTGCTGTCTCTTATGAAAGAATTCTTCCACTGGCCGGATCTTTCTGCTCCTGATCCGGCCAGTGGAAGAATAGTAACCCTCTTCCCGCCAGTGAACAGGGTGGGTTGAACACCTGTACTGGTCGCTTGGGAAAGAAAAGCAAACATGTAATGTCTGCGGTCATCACTGTTAATGACATATTTGTTGTGTGTTTCTGTCCCTTAGTATCTGCATCCTAGGCTTAAACTCAATTAATTCAGTTTTGAAATTTTTCTTATGGTAAAAGAAGGGTAGCTCTGCGAATATGCAGATCAGCTTATAGTTGAGTATATCTGGTACATCTACCAGGGCAAATACTTGCCTGGCTAAATGTCTATTCCAGTATGAAATCATTTCTTTTAATTTACCCAATAGTACTACAGGGTATTTTATGGTAATATTTTTCACACTAACATTTAATAAGACTAAATCCTTTTGATTGATTGAGACGGCATTGAGTAAATGATTTTAAAGTAGGTGTTGCTGTCATTTGCCGAGGTTTATTGGAGATGTTGTTTTCTTCTGTTTGGCACAGCTTGGCAATTTTACCTATTGTCCTGTCTTGTTGCTTCAAGAGTCCTATTACAATGATTCCATGTGTTTCTCCAATTTGTATTTGTGATGACTAACAAGCCTGAAATAACTTTATGCAAACTAAACAAGTGGTTTTTCAGTTGGTATTATTTCTTTGTATAAAGTAGTAGATTTCGTTAAACAGCTGGCCATTGCCAGGAATTCATCTCTAGGCAAAACATTTTATAATTTTATTGGGGCGGCAATCACACATTTTTTTTCTTTGGCTATAATAATGCATCTACAGCTCTTGGTGCAAAGAGCAGCCAAATTTGCTGTGAGTTCTCATTTGTATCAGTGAGTTTGCTCATGCACTCTGAAGTGAACTGAAACCGTGCGGATCAGTGGGATCAATCTCACTCAAAGAAACCTTGATCGAACAGGGAACCAATGGAATCCCTGTTCGATTGCCAATAAATGCCATAAAGTATTGAACAGGATCAACTGCACTGCAGTACTGCGCATAAATTGTCCATCCAATCGATGAAGCTCAAGCACAGTGGGGTCATCGACCCATGTATGGCCAGCCTAAGACCAGTGGGTTGTACCTGAGGTACAACATTTGGTCTGCAGGGCAGGCTGATGAAATCAGGCATGTTGTACAACTGAAACATTGTCACTTTAGGTTACACACAACTGTAGGTCCCTGTCTATCTATGTGACAACACTAGTTCGGATCATGATGCTAGTACCCAGTGATTTCTAGATACACAGTACACTTGCATCCAACTCCGAGAACAAGAAGCAGCCAGGACAATTGCCTGCTGTTTTTGGTGGACACTGCCTCATTCACTTAAATAGGAGGTGTCCTGTAGAGATGGTCGAATTTGTTTTTTAAAAATTTACCATTTTGAAAATTTTTAGTTAATTTCAAAGCCCCTGAACATGGTATCATCACCAAACTTGCTGGTTTAGGGGTATACTACAAAAGAAAAAGTATGGTTCTGACACAAATAGTCAAGTAAAAATTTAGAAAATCGGAATTTAGACTTTGATTCTGAACTTAATTTATGCAAAAACTACATGTGCTAGAGCAGAGGCTTTGCATTTAGCTCACAAAATCAGTCGACCATTCGACTATCTCTAGTGTCCTGCCTGCATCAGTCGAATCAAGCCCTTAATTATTATTAGAATTAAGAATTAGATAATTGTACAAGTAGAAGTCTTCACCTGGTTAGTATCTGTGCCTGTGATAGAATTAGTTTATCTCTACAGCTTTTAGAGCTTTATGCCTGCCATACACCCACAGACGGGTGCAGACAGACGAGCTCCGATGAGATCTGGAATGCAACGTGATGACGTCATCGCGTTGCATTCTGGGGCTGCTTTTATAGACCGGGCACCCTTTGTGTGCCGGCTGTTACTTTCAATGAAGAAGCCGGTCTTCATTCAAAGTAACGGCATCGGCTGACATTGGCCAGAGAACATCCGACATGTCTGTTCTCTGGCCGGCCGAACTGTCCCTGTCGCCCCATATGGGCACACGCCGATTGGCGGCCGATTTTGCCGCTGACCGACGGCGGAAAATTCGGCCGCTAATCTGCATGTGTATGCCAGGCATTAGGGTATGTTTTCATGGCAAAATGTAATGCAATGCATCCACATCCCTCTGTTTCAACTTAAATCGATACATTGACATTACCACAACAGAGCCCAGTGCAAGTATGGGTATCTGCTGGTAACTTTAAAAAAAATAAAAAATTACACAACATCATTTCCAGTCTTTCGCAACCATCACTTCCGTGACCATGAAGGAGAAGAAGAATGGAAAGAAAGGCCCCTCTTTGTCTGTAACAGGATATCTATGGATGTCCTAACGCATCTCTGCTGAAGGGACCCTGGCGGATTCACAGACACTGTGGAAACATAGCCTTAACCTCTAGATTGCTCTTGCTGCTGCTTGGACTGACTTATGTATGTATTTTGTCCACTCTCCTGACCAATCCTCTGGCTATTCTATTTATTGGACTGATTTCTTGTGCTTACATTTTTTGGACTTGGTTCCTGGTGTTGAGTCTCCCTTGTTTGAGGTAGTATACCTTGTACCTTATTATATCATATTATGCACAAGGAAGCTTTATGACCATACATTGTGAATATATATGATAAGATAAGAAAGAGATTTTTCCCATACCAATTAATGGGAACTAGGGGACTCTACTATTTGCGAAATATCACTGATACAAATATTACCTATGCCGCTCATCACTACTCCCAGAGACCCTTACAGATTCTTAATGGGAAGAATTTACCTCAATGGTTAAGTTCAAGTCTTTGCCGAGTAGTAAAACTCACTTTTAAAAACCAGCATAGTGAAGGGCCTAGGTGCCCAACCTGCGGCCCTTTGGGTATTCTTTGGCGGCCCTCATCAGTCTTCCACTTATGGCCCCCGAAACCTAACTATTAATGCATAGGGCATGGGAACTCAGCTGTCTGCCGAATCGAAGGTTATGAGCCCCATCGATATAATCAATGACTTTGAAGCACATAACCTTTGATGATATACATGACACAAAATGTGCATTACCATACTACAGTGTTCCCTAATGCATGAAGTTTAATGATTTGAAACAAGTTTTGTTTTTAAAAAAAATAAACATAATGTCTTCTAGCTATGCATGCTGTAATTTTTTTTCATTCAAAAATCCTTCTACAAGTCAGTATAGATTATAAATATTATGAGCAGTCCTTTAGTGATACAGAGGGCCACACTTGTGGCCCTCCATATCATTTCAGTTGCCCACCACTGGTGTTGGGTATACAATAACAGCAGAATCCAAGTGAATAATTTGATGAATAGTTTCTACAAGTCTCTTTTTGCATGAATATACATATTTCGCTTTTCAGCCATTTTATCTAATCTGAATATGTAACTTTTACAAGATTTTGAAACTGACCTGCAATATAAAAAATTCCTCCTTATGCATACACAATTGCTGATGCCTCTTGCAGACTGTGCAGTATATCACAGGAGAATAGATATATTTAATGCCTCTTTAGAGTACAGTCATTTCCAATTAGCATACTTACTGCTGTAGTGAGTCGTTCTTTTAAAACATTATGTTTTATAGTGGAGCAATGATGAGAATAGTAACATTGTTCTCTAAAGAAATACATAAGTGGGTAAATAGCTGACTCAGATGCCCCTTAACACTTAATTAAAACATATTGCCATTAATTCAATTTATACATTCTAAGCTGAACTAAAAGCTTGCGCTCATCGAAGAAATAATCTTGATGGCATTACTGGCATGGTCACAGATGTGGACAAAAGATAGCAAAAAAAATAAATATAATAATAATATTCTCCTTAAGGTACGTTTCCATTTTAATAGAAGACATAATATCAGATAATAAAAGAGATTATATTTGTTCCAAGCAAAATGATAAGATCAATTTTATATTCTAGAGGAAAGTAATAGATTACCATTTAGGCTAAATGAATATAGAGCTAATGTTTCTGCGGAGGCTTTTGTAGATGGAACAACAGAACAGAAATAGTATTATGAGGTTAAAGAGGCTCTCTGCCAAGCGTGGAGGAACCTGGAAGAGTTGTATTTTCTCTCCTTCTCTAAGTATATGATGAGACTAGAAGCAGCAGAAGTTCCTCTTAAGCCCCCCATACACATAGAGATGGTCAAATTTTTCGACTTGCTTATTTTGTGAGCTGATTGCAAAGCCCCTGAACATGGTATAATCACCGCAATTGCTGTAAATGTAGAGAAAAGTTGTGGGAACATTTGAAAAAAAAATGTGTGCCCTATCACATGTAGTTTTTGCATAAATTACGTTCAAAAATAAAGTCGAAATTACGATTTTCGCATTTTTTACTTGATTTGAACCTCATTTGTGCAAAAACTGTTTGTGTTAGACACATACTTTCTTTTTTGGAGTATACCCCCAATCCTTTTCTACATCTCCAGAAAGTTTGGTGTTGATTTGCAATTAACTCTAAATTGTCAAAATGTAATGTAAAAATTTGTCTCTGTCTCTCTCCATAAGTTGGTCAGTGTGTTCAGATGGGTACTGCTAGTGCTAATGCAGATAAGATCTCTTCTTGGCAGTTGCTTTTTGGCTTGGCTGGGGGGAATGGAACAAATTTCTGGGATGCATAGCTATTGCTCCCAGGATGGTTGGGACAAAAAAAGTGTGTTTCACATATTCAGACCATAAGATGCAGGGAAACTTTCCCATTGATTTAAAAAAGGAAACAATTGAGTCTTATAGTTCAAAAAATAAGGTAATGATCATGCATGGTCCTGTGCAGTTTTAAGATTTACTGCATGCACAGGGGATGTTTGTCATGCATAGTAACCTATTTTGAATAAATGCACATCTGGTAACCTTGAGACATAATCCCAGTTTTGCAGCATGTTGTTCTGAACTCTAGTTACCTGGAATTAATTATAAGAAGGCTGACTATGTGGCAATTGAATGTCAATCATCTTTAACAAACACACCCTCCACATACATATTGCATATTTATCACACTGTGTAGGGCTACCTTTAGTCAGCTTAAATCTTCTTCGTAGTACTGGAAACTACTCTATGAGGCAGGCAGTATTGGGATTCTAAACATACTGCATCCACTTCAGGAAAACATACCATCATCATCCTGTTTAATATTTTGTATCTTGGTTTTTAATGGTTTTTACTTTGTAAACATGCTTTTACCAAGTTTTGTTAACTAATACTAGGATAAAGCCAAAAAAAATCGCACCTTTACAATACTATTTCTAAATCATCCAACTATGAAGTCAAAGTCATATTTTCATCCATTGTGTACATGAGTGGAATTTTTCCATACTGAACCAGCTTGATAGTGCCTGTGTTTGTTAGATGGAGGAAGTAGGTCTACCACGGTCCATCAGGTATTATCATCCAAGGAAAGACACCTCTTTGTTCCTCTGCTGGTGGTGTGTCAAGAGGGAATGTAACAATTGTTCTGAATGTCACCTCCTGCCAGAGTGTTATGAACTGACATTTGCCTTTGTGAGCTCAGTGAAGGGAAATATTTATACAACTGTCAATTGAGAACCCATCCAGTTCATGGTAATTCACATGACACTAACAAGCCCCTGGGGTACATCAGTGACCTCAGATCTTATTTACTAACGGTAAGTGCAAAGTGTCCACTGGTCACAAAAATGCTATTTATTTCATGGTGTCTTACAAATTATGAAATGATCTAATTTTGTGAAATTAGTAAACATTTAACCTCATAGTACCAAACATGTTTTTGTATCCATTAATGGTGTACCTTTTGGATCTATCTATGGTCTCGTTTCCAGAATGTGAATATTTCAGCTTAGCTGATTCTATGAGCTGAAGTGTTATTCTGCTTTTTTGGAAACAGTTTTTCCTAGAGCTATTTGTATCTTCTGTAATACCAAATGCTTCAGTGTAGGCTTGGTATTGTTATTTTAAAAGTCCCAAATCAGGTAAAGGCCGTCAAACACGCACTCAGCGGCAGCCAGATCCCTGTTGCCCCAAAGCTCGGTCCGCCAGAGAATGGACATTTCTCTGGCTGATGCCATTAATTTCAATGGAGACCGGTGCCCGCCAATGCTGTGAGCGACGGAGTGCAGCATGATGACGTCATTACGCTGCACTTCATCGCTGATCTGTCGGCCCCCACTTGGTACGTTTGTGGGGGCCTTAAGGCTATGTTTCCACTGTGTCTATTCTAATGAGAAGGACAGTGTCAAAGATGTGTGTGTTTACAATGTGGAGTACTGAGTTGTTATTGTGGCGGCTAGTGATAACATGCTTGCTTTTTTGACCCCGGCAAACAGTACAGGTGTTCGACCCGCCCTGTTCACCGGTGGAAAGAAGGTTACTATGCTTCCACTGGCTGGATCAGGCGCAGAAATATCCGGCCAGTAGAAGAATTGTTTCACCAGAGACCGGGTAGAGAATCCAGTCACTAATGAAAGAAGACCGGTGTAAACAGTCACGCGAACAGGCAGGGAATTTCAATCTTCCCGCAAACAGGCGGACGTCTGACTTTTTAAAAGTCAGATCCGCCTGTTCGCGGAAGGACCCGGCCAAAGTTTGTCCATCACTAGTGGGGGCATGTCCATTGATCTTCGTTATCAGGGTTAATGCTGTATTTTTATTAATATTGTATGTCGCCCTGCAAGTCACGGAAATCTGTCTGACGATCGGTCGCTCTGCGTCCAGTGCAGGGAAAAACCTCAATGGACACATGGCCTTACAAAAGTTCATCAATAATGAATGCTGTTTTGGTTTTCTTTTTAGTAATTGTTTAAAAATTGTGTCTACTAAGCCCAAGATCAGAGTGAAAGTTTTAATTGGCTTCAGTCACATGACAAATATTTTACCTAGAAAAACTCTGTACTTACCTGTACTAAATAAAACATGGTAGGAGTAAATTATTTTTAAATGTACTTAAAAGAATTGTAAAAAGGACATCACTCTTTAAATTTTTTTGTATTTATTCTGATGCCATTGAAGTGAGTAGCTTGGTAGGTTTGTTTGTAACACATGTCTGAAAATGATCTGAATAAGGTTCAAAGCATAATATCAGCCAGAAAACCCAATTTTTCCAACTGAAAAAAATGAAATCCAAGATGCAACCTTAACCAATAAAACCATCCAGCTATATTGTTATTTATAAGGCTTTATATAGCCCTAACATTGGGGAACGTGTGGGCCCCCGAAATGTGTTGAATATTCCTTTTTATTTACTCATAAGTAAAACCTCAGTTTAAACTTAGTTGGCACTTTTGATTTTGCATCTTCATTACAATACGTACTTAGAGTTCCAGCAAGGACCTTAGGACTAAAAGCTGCCTTCCCCCAAACATTTTGAAAGGTATCTTAAAGTAAAGATGATAATATAGACATCTAATGCTGGCCATACACTCTGAGATTAAAATTATGATCCATTAAAACCGACCAATGAAAGCATTTTATCGGCCTGAAATCCGCACATGTCCACATGGTACAACCGATAAAATACGATCGTAATTGCCGGTTGTCGTATTTGGTCTGGGAACATCGGGAAACTTCATACTGTTTTCATAGTGTTTACCGACCAATTACTGCCGAGGCTTCCCCTTTAAAAAAAACAATACATCACAATGGCCGATATAAACGGCGATTAATTTCGATGACATCCTCGTAAAAAAAACAAAAAATACGATCCTAAATTGGATTTTCAATGTGGTAGCTTTTTTGCCGAATATTATGATCCAAACCGATACCGCCGTCGGGATACATTTGGTCTGTTTTAATGGATCGTAATTTTAATCTCGGAGTGTATGGCCAGCTTAACACTACAGGGTTTTGACCACACTACCCTGTTTGAATTGATGTGAAATAATCAGTTTAAAGGCCCCCACACAGGTATTGAATGGGGGCCGACAGATGAGCGACAGAGTGCAGCTTGATGAGGTCATCCCACTGCACTATATCGCACCCGTGGTCCGCGAGCACATACACACATCAGTCGGCAGCAAAATCGGCCGCAGCTTGCTACATGTATGTGGCCTTAAAGCTAGCCATACACAGGTCGACTTTGGCATGAGCGATCTTAGATTTAATATTGTTGTGCGATTTTACAATTGTTCACCAGTCTAACATCGATCAATTGTATCACCATACAGTGTGATTGAGTTAAACTCGATCTATTTATGATCGTATTATGGAGATCATGTGTAGTGCGATCGTAATTATGTAAAAATGATCGTAAAGAAATATGATCGTAATTGAAATACCTAAAAAAAAGTCAGATATTTATACGATCTAGCAAAATTTACGAACATGAAAACTTAAAGTTGATCAAATAGAAATATCGAATTGTGTATGGCCACCTTAAATCTCTTCTCTAATAGGACACAGTAAAAAAAGACCAATATCTGTACTACAAGTGAGCAACACTAGGTATTTCTTAGATGTTAATTTCACTTCAGAATACCTATTGTATGAGATATGCAGATGAATTGAATATGGAAAATTCAAAAATAGAACATATATAGAGGAGCTATGATAGGTTTGTTACATGGAGAAGAAGATATAGTAAAACAGTGTGAAGAACGTATAAAAAAGACCATTTTACAGAGAATATTGGAAGCTGGAAATAAAATGATATACATGAAGGCCTGAACAGCAATAAGCAAACACTCCGATGACCCGGCAAAGAGGGAGCATCACTGCAACGTCACTGCTTATCAGGTTGCAAGACAAGTGTTTTACAGTAGTAGAGCTCCAGGCAAACCGCCAAGAGCTAAAATACAGCATGGACCATCTCAGAAGGCAACTATGTTCAGCCTTCAATGAAGATGAAGATAAAGTTGGTCGTAAAATCAAAAGTAGTAACAATAGGCAAAAACAGCTAGACTTGATATTTTTATTGACAAGATCTACAGCTTACTAGATACTCTTCTAGAAGAAGACTTTTCAACAATTTTCCAACATTTAATGTTCCAAATATGGATTGACAGGCAAGAGTGGCCATGCGGCTGAAGTCTGAAGAGGAACAAACAGATGCAAATACCTTTAGGCTAATATAATCTATTAATTGTTAAGCGGAGGTTGATACCTAACTAGCCAAGTGCCCAAAATCATTCTGTGTATTTATGGCACATAAAAAGCCAGCAAGATTCTTCATAAGTTGCATATGACAATGTGAGGTTTACATACAAAGACAAAGGAGCCGGTGGTGCATCTAGTGCAGGGGTGGGCAAACTTTTTGACTCGTCTGCACCATTGGCTTCTCAAATTTAATAAAGGGGATGGACTGAGAGCCTGTAATGTCTGCCCACCACAGGTGCGCCAATTCCATGCATCGCCGTCATCATTAGGATCTTTATAATTTCATGCACTTAAGAGACCATTCCTAGAGACTGCCAAGTAGAGATGTCCCGAACTGTTCGCCGCCGAACTGTTCGCGGCGAATATCGCATGTTCGAGTTCGCGCGAATACTCGAACACATGGCAAAAATAGTTTGCACCCTATCTTTTTACATTGAACAAACTTTGACCCTGTGAGTCTCAGTCAGCAGGCATAATCCAGCCAATCAGCACCCACCACCTCACGGACCATCCTACCCTCTATCACACAGCAAGGAGAGATGCCATTCACATGCTGCCTGAGAGAGTGGAGACACGGACAAAGGTCAGTGACACGGGCAATGGTAGTGACACGGACAATGGTGGTGACACGGGCAAAGGTGGTGACACGGGCAAAGGTGTTGACATGGGCAATGCCATGAATGACGCGAAAACGACGCGAAAACCCGCCATCGCGACGCAAAGATGACGCAAAAACCCGCCAACGCGACGCGATCCATTGACTATCATTTGAAATCTTTGGTGCGGATTTATTGTGTGAAAAAAAAATTTTCTTGGGAGTTTTGCCATGGATTCCCCTCTGTCATGTCATTGTCCAGGTGTTTGACCCCTTGAAACAAGTTTCCCAACACTATTGTGGCCAGAAAGGGGTCCCTTTGTTTTTTAAAATTCGCCTCCCATTGAAGTCAATGGCGGGTTCGCGGGTTCGAAAATTCGGGTTCGCGACATCACTACTGCCAAGGGGAGCAGCTTTTGAACAAGGTGACAACGAGAAAGAAAAGACAGCTAAAAAGGTCGGATCCAGCACCCGGGCCTTAGTTTGCCCACCCCTGATCTAGTGTAACATTTTAAACTAAGAGAAGATCCCTTACTTTTTAACCACTACACTGACCATCCAATTCACTTAGAATCTCAGAATTTGAGTATGCAAATGGTTTTGAATTATTTGTGAGTTGTAGCAACAAAATTTAAAAGACACTTCAGGAAGTTCTTATCAGCTAATCAGTTTACTATAAAGAAATCTTAATGTCAAATCATCTAAATATCAGGCTGCATATCTAATCTGAATAAATCTTGAATTCATCCTGAACCATATTTAAACATTACGCTAGGTAGATGACTAGCTTGAAAAACTCATATTGAGAATTCTAGTTAAGAGTGAGTACAGAGGTCACAAAGAGAGGGTTTTAAAGAGATTTCCTAGAAATAAGAGTCAAAACTGAAAATGTTTGGACACCGCTCATGAGCAGTGACCATGAAAATAGCTAGGCGGAGAGACTAGGTGGAGGGTCTTTGAAGTTTCATTCAGTTTGCAGACTTCGGGGGACACGGATGACCAGACCATTGGTGAGACAATTGACCCTTCAATGGATGAGATGTATTACAACACTGGTTAGGTGAGACAATTGGTGAGACAATTGACCCTTAGAGGGATGAGATATATTACAACATTGGATAGACACTTTTTAGGCAAATATGTGGAACTTAAAATAAAATATTTTTTTTTTATCTTTTATCTCTTTCAAACTCCCTCTGAATGGGACCTTTGTACTTATTCAATAGGGTGGGGAGCAGGATCTGGGGGTCCTCTTGTTAAAAGGGAACCCCAGATACTGAATAAGCCCCCACAAATGACCAACAACGCCTGGCCCATGTTGTGGGGAAAAGTCCCCCCTTATATTAACAAATATGCCCTGTCCTTCCAGGCTTTTCAAAAGGGGTCTGGTCTGCTCCGGCTGGACCTCAAGCTCTTTGGGCTCCCTCTTTTCCAGTACATACCAGACCCTATGCCAACAGGGGGTCTGGTATGCTCTAGGGGAAACCCGTTCTTTCCAGGCTCTCCCTTTTTTAGTGCCTACTGCCTGCTAAAAATGGCTCTTGTATGCTCTGGGGGGGGGGGGGGGGGGGGGCGGCACACACTTTTTTTAACATTTCCATTGCTTTAAAATAAAATAGGAAATGTAACCATTGATCCCCCTCTGGCACTGTCCAGGTAGTTGTACCCTTTTGATTGCTTCATCTCATTCTACAGATTCCATTTATCCTTTTTCAATACTTGTGTTCTTTAGTTAGACTGAGCATGCAATTACGGAAATGGGAAACTAAAGAAATTGAACCCAGTCAGTTGGTATTAGGTAGGCAAGAAACATCTCTGGATGTCTTCATCTGTTTTTAAGGGCTTGCCCACAGTAGGGAACTGCTGCATGTGTGGTAATGCCCCCCATTCATTTGAATAGCAAAGCCATGTAAAAAGCATGCCTGATGCTGTTTGGACATGGCTTTTCTGCATCCGCTGATGCATCTGATGCATGAATGGACTCATTGCCACAACAACAACACTTTGTTTATACAAATGTGGTCACTGCTGTATTCACTTGAAAAGGAGGTGTCCTGTGTCTATTTCCCCATGGTGGACACACATCCAGTGAGGGGAAAACAACACTGTGGAAGTTCTAAGGAGAAGTTTTAGGTAGCTTAATGAAAACCATCTGCTCTTTGAAAGGGCTTTAGTATAACCTGTTTCTTGTTAACTATATGTTTTGCTTGGAGGATATGCCAGACTCTATAAGAACTTGTCTTTAACAATTGTATAAATGTAAAATGAATCTGCTGCATCACAGTTACATGATAATGCATACAGACACCTAAATAAATGAGCCCCATCACTTTGCAAATACCTAATTTGTGTTACACTGAATGAGAGTTTGTCTATATATTCTAATATATATATTCTATATATATATCTATCTATATATTCTATATATATTCTATATATGTTTTTGAGATGCCAACAGGTCTCCATTTCAATACAACCAAATCTATTAAGGACATTCACTACCCAACTTGTTGAAATATTTCATTGCTGGTTTATGAAGCCCAACATTCTACCCATGAATACTGACAGAAAATATTTCTGAAAATACAGCCACAATTATGAGTTATCTTTATATTTTTGCTCTTTAGAGACAGTACACCGAAACCCTGAAGCAAGGATTTATTGAGCATTGCCGCGGTGAGCACACGTTAGCTTCCTACCATCTAGCCATTAAGTAAGACATACGCTACTTCATTTTGAGAGATAGTATCATAAAAATTATTGGCTAACTTGATGTGATTTTATCTAAATCCTAATAAAAACGGTACAAGGAAAAGGTCAGGTATCTTAGCATACAGTATCCTTTAAAAAAACATTAAGAATTGTCGGCGGGTGAACAACACATGTATCTTGTTAGCGAGAGGAATAGCAATGTTTGCTCCTTAGAAATTTTCATGAAGTGGAATTCTTTTGCAGGCATTGAGAATGCTTCTTGAAGGATGAATGAAGATAATTTTTTATAAAAGCAAAGAACATGTTGCATTCTTCCTAACAAAAGTGATTGAAGGGATATTCTTAACCTTTCCATCAAATATCCTTCACTTAAAGATGTCCGTGGCCTTGGGTTAACAATAATCAAGACTGCCTTGTTTTCAGTGTTTTCCAGTATATGTAAAATGTTTGGAAATGAAGATTACATCGTGATTACAATTATATGTGTGCTGAAAGCTCTTACAAAGCCAGTGGTGTGGAAATAGTTTGCTCTCACTAGGATGCAGTCAGTTGCCATTTTGCAAGTGACAGCAAGATTTTTTAATTTTTTTTACAGAAATGCATACAAGCTGTTCGTGTTGATTTGGAGCATTTAGCCCTAACATATTTTTTTTTTAAAGACTTATATCTTTGAAAAGCATTTTCATATTTTTATCTACAGAAAGTTTGGAGTTCAAGTCATACCCTTTATTGGCTGACTGAAGTAATTAACACTCTGAGATGTGGCCATTGCCTGCTTTTTTAAAACATACGTTATGGGTAATCAAAACAGGATACAGTGCAATCCGTGTGGATTTGCCAGCTGTTATGTCTGCATTTGCATGCATGCCAACCCCACCACCCAACACACCTCTTTGGCATCATCACTGACTAGTGAACATAGCATGTTTGCAGTTCGCAATGCTGGTGAATATCGACCCACCCCTTATACCTTAATATGGAGACAAATTGTGACCCCGCACCCAATAGTCAGGTGGGACAGTACAGTCAATAACAATTTTTTAGCTCCTGGAGGACACCCCCCCCCCTTATAAAAGAAGCAGCCAGGTGTCTATTTTACATTTATTATGTTTCTGCAGTACTAGATAAATTGGGAGAGCTGCTGCGGATTGAGGAATAGCTTAGCTACTTTGCTATTATACTCCATCCAGTGATCTGTTGCTATAGCTAAGGTGTTCTGTTACATGTAGTTCATCATTACTGAGCCACAAAAGTTCTTTTCTGGGGGTGGGGTATGCTGTATTATGCATAACAGAGAGATCTGACTAAATGTAATGCAAATGCAGAAGGTACTTCAGGTAACTTTTGGCAAAATTTTTGATATGATTTCTGGCCATTAGACCTGAAGAAAACAACATTTTAAAAAAATCCATATTTTGGGAGGGAAGTTTAGACATTGATCCCTATTTGGCATGACACTGTCCAGGTGGTCGCACCCTTTTGACTTTTTTTTATTGGCTACAAATATGACCTGAAGGTTTGAGAAGTTCACCCTTCATTAAAGTCAATGGAGGTTTGCTGCAAACATGCAAACGGTAGGTATTTGCAGAAGTTTGTTTCGCCTGGACATGGGACATTACTGACATGGACATGGGACATGGGATTGCCTGGGACAGGTAAGCAAGCCCGAGTGTAACTTGGGGTGAGTTATATTTGTAAAGAAACTACAAGCTGCACTCGGGGTGACCTATAGGGAGGTTAAAGAAGCAAGCTTTTGAGATGTCTCTGATCTCTTCTTAAGGCTTCATACAATTTATTTTGGTGGCACAAAATATACACAAAAAAATTTACACAAAGTTATGAGGACATACCATATATTTTTTGGGCTTTGGGCTATAAGATGCACATATAGTCTGAAAGCTTGGCCACTTGCGGCCACCTTGGCTCCTCACCACGTTCTTCACTCTCCTGGCAAGAAAATTAGCGGGGTGGATTTTTCATCTGCCCTTCTGCATCGGCAGCTTGTGCTCAACTCACATACAGCTCTGCCGGTCAGGGCTGGAGGTTTGCCAAAAATACCAGTTTGTGTGCAGTACTGTTCGCTCATTCTGTTTTGAATTCAAACTGTATTCACTCTAAAGCAGGGTACAGACGGCTCGATATTTGAGCCGTCCGATGTTCCCTGCAGCAGCGTGATGATATCGGAGGAGCTGGGGAGACAGCTCTGCTCTCTTCCCGGTTCAGCTGATGCTTTGCATGGAGACTTACGGTCTCTAGGCAAAGCAACGGACATCAGCCCGTATTTACGGTCATGTCAGATATCCCGCACGAAAACAGCGATGGGCACACATTATATGGGCCAGATAGATGGCCGTGAGTGTGCACTGTGCTCGAAACGACCATCAATTTGGCTCATATCTCCACATCTGTACCCTGAATTTCAACTGAATTTGACATCAGTAGTGATGGCCGAACTGCCCGCAAGGCGGACAGTTCAGCCACGAACAAGCATGTTCGCCCTCCTTCTCACTGGCGGACAGTACGGGTGTTCGACCCGCCGTGTTCGCCAGCGAGAAGGATCCCTCTATTCTTCCTCCGGTGGGATCATTAGCAGCGAGATCCCGCCGCAGGAAGAATATTTCACTGAAGACCGGGTAGAGAACCCGGTCTATCAGTGAAAATCTGGCTCGTAAACCCGGATGTGACGTCAGTGACGTCACATCCGGTTAGAACAACCAGGAACTATGCGTTCCAGATGCCGGATGTCACTGACGTCACAACCGGGTTTTCCGATTCAAATTCCCCGCCTAGAGGTGGGGAATTTGAATCTGTCCGCGAACCGTCGGACAGCGGACTTTTTTAAAAGTCCGCGAACAGGCGGACAGCGGACTTTTTTAAAAGTCCGCGAACGGGCGGAGAGCGGACTTTTTTAAAAGTCCGCTCCGCCCGTTCGCAGACGGACACGCCGAATGTTCGGCCATCACTAGACATCAGTCATGTGCAATCCTTTGACCAAGAAGCCAATCATTTATAAGAAAAACAGAGGAGAAGAGAGCAGCATGGCAGTCAGTCAGTACAGTCAGAGGCTATACAGGGAGTGCAGAATTATTAGGCAAATGAGTATTTTGACCACATCATCCTCT
>CM070039.1:20138350-20153993 GCA_036250615.1 Ptychadena robeensis
GCCTTTCTGCATGTTGTCGTACATAAACGTCGCCAAGCTGGAAGGCTCGACGCCTTTGTCACGCCCGCGCGTCGTGGTATCCAGGTGGAACTGGCGCGGCTCTTGGAGTAGGCCCAACTCCCAGATTTCCTGGTCGGGGTGATACTCAGGCCTCAGATCTGCCGGGCGGGGCCCGCGTTTCGGGCATACGATGGGCGACCCCGGATGCATCCTGCCAACTCGCGCGCCCCGGGGGCTGCGGGGGGCGGTGGGGCCGGCGTGCTGCGTCGCTATGCCGGGGATCAGCGAGCGAGGCGCTGGCGCGCCAATGTCTCTCACCCTATCGAGACTGTGAGTATCCGCGTCCGGGGTACACGAAAACGGGTGGCCTTCGCGCCAGGAGGAGGCGGGTGTGGGTCTCATGACATCAATCGACTCGCCCCCGCTGCTGCTCGGTTATTTTATAGGTGTCCAGTGGTGTACAGGCAACACACACCTACCTTTCCCTTTGAGGCTTGCAGGGAGGAGTGGGGGGGGTGCCTGATCCCAGAATCCAGAAGGACTTGACAGGCTTAGAAAAGTCAAAAATATGAGATATCTGGCAGAGGGAGCAGCACCGTTAAAATTGCAAAGCTTCTGAAGTGTGATCATCGAACAATCAAGCGTTTCATTCAAATAGTCAACAAGTCGCAAGAAGCGTGTGGACCAACAAGGCGCAAAATAACTTCCCAGAAACTGAGAAAAGTCAAGCGTGCCAGGCTGCCAGATGGCGCTCATCCTATTGCGCCAACCGTTGTGTGCGGCCATGACGTGTGCAGAGCTGCAGGGGGAAAACAGATTTCAACGGAGTCGTGCTCGCAAAAAGCACAAGTGTGCAACTACGCGGGCGCGTTGGACTCCCGGGGGCGCGTCACTCTTTCCTCCTTCCCGGTCCCTCTAATAAAATTATTCCTCAAAAATACCACTTGCCTAATAATTCTGCACTCCCTGTAGTAGGGTTGGGACCTGTAATGTATGTATTGTATTGTCTGTATTCAAATTGTTTATCTCAGAACTAGAAATTCAAAACAGTTCATATAAACCATATTGGTAGATGAAGGGTTTGCCAGCCATTTTTGAACAGTAGGGTGCTGCTCCTTCCTTCACCAATTCAAGTGAATGAGCTGGCAAAACACCAAACACACGGTATTAATACATTTATATACATTGTTGTAGACTGTTTCATTTTTAGTGTGCATTTTGTGGTTCACTACACACAGCACGTCATGAAAGTGTGATTCTAGTGATGCAAATATGGGCAAACTATGTCCCGAGGGCCAGATCGGGTATTGTTTTTTAATCCAGCCTGTAGCCTTGCTGAAAAGATGTACTGGCTTCCCTCTGCTCATTCCCTGCAATAATCCCATATTGTCATTTTTACCAATTCACATTATATACCGTATTTCACGCTGTATAATACACACCGGACCATAAGACGCACCCAGTTTTTAGGGCAGAAAAAACAGAAAAAAAGGATTTAATATGTTTTCCATTAATTGGGTTAATGCAATATATTTAGTGAATCCAATATTCAATTCAGCCAGTAGGTGTCACTAGCAGCAGTACACTCTCAGAAGAACGTCATCTCTACACTGATCTGCAGCAGGAAGGGGGGGGGGCTGTCTCCTCTCAGTCTCCGCTCTCCCTCTACCGATGTTGCAGTTATTCTGTCCGTGGGAGCTGCAGAGTCATGGCAGTTCCCAGGGACAGGAGAAAGAGATTTTAGATGCTCATCTATATCCCTCTCTTGATTGCTTATGGCAGCAGAACTTTGATCTCTGCTGGAATAGGAAAATTCACAGTTCAGATGGGAGAGCCAGACACCGGGCCGGCATCCCACATCTGACAGCTCCTCCAGCTCCCCAGCTAATCTACGCGGGGGTCACGCATTCGGACTATAAGTCACAGGCACTTTTTGCCCCCAATTTTAGGGATTAAAAAGTGCGTCTTATACGGCGAAAAATACGGTATATAATGAATGTTTTTTTTTTTTTAAATATTGTTTCTTTAGTTAATCTTCTTGACAGTATGATGGGGGGTTTTTTGTTGAAAGCGGTACAGGAAATTTAAAAAGATTTTGTACAGGCAGCCAAAACAGGCTCTTAGTCTGACCCAACTATCAAATTTTACAAGCCATTGTGGCTAGTGAGTCAAAAAATGTCCCCTTCCCTGCTCCGTTATAGGTTCCCCAGATTGGTTACTTTTTTTTATAAGATTATTAATATTCCTGTCCTTTTCCATTATAAATAGGTATATATTTATTTTACATACTCAACAACAGTGAACACTGTAGCAAAATATCTCACCGAAGAGTAGAAAAAAAACTCTTCTCTTAAGAGATACCAGCAATATACATGATTTATAGTTACTGCACGATTAATGTTTTATATACGTTTCCTGATAGAAAGAATATTAATATGTTATAGTATGATGTATGGTTAAGCTACTCGGGAAAGGTCTTCCACTGAGATTCCTTCCTTGCCAGCATACAAGACAAAAGACATTTCTGAAGTAAGAAGACAGATATGCCACTTAAATTAAATAGGAAATGAATTGACCAGCAAGTTGGCATGTCTACCGAGACAAATCATGGACAACATGTCTCTCAACAAGAGAACGTATTTGTTTTGTCCTGCCAGCAGATTTATCACTGCCCAGGCAAAACAGGCAAAATACATTAGTGTCATGGTAAACTGATAAAGAGAGGAGCTTCAATCTAGCCTCTTCAGTGGTGAAAGTCTTTGGGTGGTATTGATCTGCGCTATATAAATCTTGTTTTCTGTCTACGGAAGTGAATCAACAATGACCCCGAAGGTTAACAAACATTGTAATGTCTTTAAGCTGGAGCAAATGTCTGCGTGTTGTACACACTGTATTTAACCAAGTCTGGTCTTGTTAGTTTGCTGCCAAAGCATCTAACTAGATGCTTGTAATCACAATCTATTCATTTGGCAACTCCAGAAAACATGCATATCTGTAAAAAAAATATATGTAAAATCTTATGCAAATATCTTTAAGCGGATCTATTTAAGAGTTAATGTATACATTTTTTAACCTCCCTAGCACACTGCTGAGGTACAGATTTCTGTGCCAAAAGCACACCATAGGCTTTAATGGAAAAAAGGCCTGTAATTTCCCAAAGTATGTCTATACAGGAGTCTGGTAGACATCTTGAATATAATAACATGCTCAGATGCTTTGTGAATAACTCACAATATCAGATAATGAATATTTCAATAATTTACTTTATAGGGTAAACCACTAGATGGCAGTGCAGATGTGCCAGGTTACATAGGAGAGCATAGGGAAGTGATCAATTCTCCTGCAGCTGCCTCATTAGATTGGAGACACACAAAGCACTAAGTTTGCTCTCCTGAGGCTCCGATCTCTGCCTGACGAGCCCAGACCGTCCTCTGCTGTTCTGACAGGTCAGAGCTGGATGAGCTGGAACCGTCAGGAATGGCAAGGTGGTTAATAATGCTTTCAAACTGATACAAAACTGTAGGACATTGACTGCACCAGGCAACCAGGCCTAAGGCTAAATTTCCATGATGTGCAGATGTGTCATACAGGGTACAGGATTCATAGGAGGGGTTCCAAGTCTTCTGCCAATAATTTCCATCTTGCAGCTCTTGTGCCAAGTTCCCCAGGGCTTCTTCTCCCTGTGGGATTTGGCCTGTCTACTAGGACTATGGGCTGCAGAAATCATCATTACCATGTGAGTGTCACTTCCCTACACAGGGCTAAGGGTTGATTCTCCTTTTACTCTTTCCTTGATATTAGAGAAATCTCTCCACTCTCTTTACAGAAAATCAGCACCTCTCCTACTGGGTTAGAGCATCAGCAAACTTGCATTATGGAACTTTTGTAATGTTTGCAACAGTTTTGTACCTATGGAATGTACCCTTTCTCTACTATACAGAGACAGTGAAATACTATACATATTCCTGTCTAGAAGAATAGAATTATTCCCTTGCATTCTAACAGTAAATAATATCAGAAGAATAGCATATATTGCTTACAAGAATTTGGATGACCTAGGGGGCACTACAGCTCAGGAAGGGGAAGGCTACATAAGTTTTGGGGTGAAAGGTGTACCTGCCAGCAAAACAAAGCAAGTCTGCTCCAGGTCATCACTACAGATGTAATATCCAATGTTGTTTTCCCAATGGATCGTTTGCTGTTAGAAATTTGCATTAACACACTTCCTGTGTCAGACATATTTTTTGATGGATAGATGTAAAAGAATTTTTTACATTCTGTTCTGCTGGAAATGTCGACTTTGAACCTAATTTATGCAAAAACTACATAAGCTGTTTCCCTTCTTTACATCTCCATCAATTTTGGTGATGAAATCATGTTCAATGTGACCATCTCTAGGTCTGAGGTCCAGGAGGGATTTAAGGCAGAGAGGACTGAAAGAAAGGGTGGGATTAGAGTGGACCGGAAGCGGGGGCAGGCATTAACAAATTTCTAATGGGCCCAATCATTTCTAGCTAGGTCCTGATCATCATCATCATCAATCAATGCATCATACCTAACCTAATATGCATTTAAATGAACAAACTAGAGTTAACTCTACTAAACATGTTTTTTTATATTCCTAAAAAAAAAATTTGCCGAAACCTTTCATTCCTTTTCATTTAATCAAACCCCATATAAAAAGTTAGTTCAGCTTAGTGTTTTGATTCAGATGTTACAGTAACACAGTCCATCACTTTAATACTGGAAAAGCATCAAATAATTATAAGTGGCTTTTTGTCTATCAGGCAGAGTGAGGATGATTTTTTGGACGGGCATTCTGTTATCTAGTGAGAGCCACAAAATTCCATTATGCTTCTGCTGAAATTGTGAAATAAGCTTTTTTTATATAAAAAAAGAACTACAGCTTTTTTTGGTCAACAGTTAAGAGTTTTCCACTTGTTAAAGAAAACATTTTCTATAAAATGAATTTAATTTGTTATCTAGCCATATAATCCGTAACAAAAAAAACTATGTAAGCAATGTAAATTCAGTCACCTGATGAAAAGCCTATGTTGAGAAATACTCCTAATGACTGGCTCTTATGCATCAGTGGACCTACTAATGAGCTGCCAAAAAAAGCCATGCGGAGCCCAGCTAAGATAGAGCAGGAATGTGAGAAGCTAGAGATGTAACTTCCCTGCTGTGATCCCTGCCTTTCTACTAACAGGGTGCCCAGAACTAAGCTACTAATGAGCATTCTATATAGTATGTCCGAACCAATGATATCTATAGACAATCCACCTGTCTCTTTTTAAATACATAGCAGGATATGTTCCACTGAGAAACCACATTGGGTCATTTTTTTTCTCAATAATTCAAATATATATTTATTGATTTATAATGTGTAAAGTTTCAAAGTTGTGATATCAATGTATATATCTCTATCATTTATGTAAACTTTTTCCAGGCTTATTAATGCGTTTTATTGCTTGGGACGACGTTATGATCTGAAGGATATTTTTTTTTAAAGAATAATACTTTCACCATTCAAAGGTTAACATTAAACCGATGGCTTGATTCACGGTAGCGTGCCCCAAATTAGAACATTTGAAATTCCGTATTGATGTTTCAATAGAGGGAAGGCAATTTAAAGAATTCATTTCAAAGACGTATGTCTAGGATCATGCATCGTTAGGAGAATGCCAGCGGGTAGCTTTATAAAACCATTTACCAAACTCTGTTTGCTGAATTTCTCTAGTCTTCTAAATGAAATAGTTACTGCAGGACACTTTTCAACTTTAACTACAAGCTGGCCGTGGTATAAATCCTGATGACACTGCACTTCCTTTGAGTTCTTCGGAGACTTCCATTTTACTGCGTTAGGAAAAAAAAAAAGTTTGTATTATGAAACGAATGAATGGTAGGTAATTCTCACAGTCTGATTTGACTTGGATCTTAGCTTCGTAAATTTGGTCCAAGAAAAAAAAATAGAGAAGAAAGCATTTTCTAATGGCCTGGATCTGCTGACTGCAAATTTTTTATAGTTTGCCTTTTATAAATATGGAAATAATATGCTAGAAATGTAAAAACAGTAAGTAGGTGAATGACTAAAGGGCGGAAGTTTTATGTCAGCTCACTGGAACTGTGTCTGCTTGAAAAAAAGTATTTGCCATTCAATTTTCCTGAATTAGATGTAATTAAACGCATACTGGTGGGGGTGGAAGAAGGGCTATACTATCTATTTATAGAACAAGCCCCTTTTTTTAAATTACCATTTAAGAGAACATGATTGCTTATAGAGCATTTCTTTCTTCCAGTAGAATATATAGTATGCATTGTATTGTGTGTATCAAGGACAATCTGTCAATTAACAGAGGGATGGACAGAAAATAGATACTTGCATAACATCTGATATTATACAACAGATACGGTTGCAAATTTGTATTTTCATAAGATTATTTGAATTGAACCATTTAGAAATAAAAATAAAGAAAAGAGGCCAAACTAAAATCAAATGATTTAAAGGTTTTCACTTTACAAAGCATATATTTACATTTCAAAGTTAATTATATCAAATAAGGTAAATGTGTGTTAACCCTGAAAAACTAATTATAAAACAGAAAATAGATCGTCGCTATCATACGAAGTGACCAGTCTCACTTTATTTATTAACATGCATTTTGTCCATTCTTTGGAAACAGAGTTAAAAATTAATTTAACATTAAGTTTACACTTTTTTCTAGTCAAGCTTTTATCTTATTGGCACTATGCAAGAGCAAAAAATATTTAGTACAAGAAACTGTTAAGGTAGTCATACATGGGTCAACTTTTGCATGATCGATCTTCCATTTAAATAAAATATTGATTGTCAGTCTAATATTGATCGTTTGTACCACCACACAGTTAATCGATTAAAAAACTATTAATTCCTTAGGCGATAAATCACCTGGCGCTTGCAATTTTCAATCGCCTGCAGAATCGTAGTCAATCACCTACACTATTTTAAATGGACTTGTCCCCATTGATAAGATCGCATGCGTTTTATTTTTCCTGATCGCTCCCATAGACATGAATGGACGATAGCCCACCAGCAATTCCGCAGGCGAAGCAAATTCACCTAAGTGGGAAAATAGCCTTACTTAGATCTGTTGCATGCTCCATAGTACAATTCCATACAAATCTATCTAAATACCTAGAAATCAAATACTTGAACGATCAACAGAAATTTATCAACATGTCCGATCACTGCATCGTGAATTTTATGTTCAAATTTGATCACTTTTTGTAGCTGTTACCAGGTGTGACAGATCGATACCTTTGTATTCACACGTACGCCTGTTTAGCCACGTTGTAATGCTCTCCCGGTCCCCCTCTGTGGCTGGAGCTGTTAATTATAGCGCCTGCTCCATAGTACTAATGGACACAAATCATTTGAAATACCTAGAAAACCCATCAGATACTTGTTTGATCAACTAAAATTTACCAACTTGTCCGTTCACCGATCTTTTGTTCTTATGTCTCATTTCAAACATTTTGGTCAGTCAGTTTGGTTATTACAGGTGACAAAAATATTGAACGCGTATGGCCACCTTCAGAGTATGTACCAAACTGCTTGCTTTCAAACTGTCCATCTGTAATGAAATGTTAGATTTTAATAAGGGGTTGTTTATCATGGTCAGTTAGTTTAACTCAAGACCAAGCCCAAGCATGCTGTGAGGCTTTTACCATGTCAAAATGATCAACCAATAAAAAAAATGCACTTCAGTTAATAAAGAGGAGCAAAAAAAAGATTTAAAAATGGGTGCCTTCAGTATTAAAAAATGGAGCAAAAAGAACCCTCATGTTAATTGTGTTATTACAGCTTTAATTTGTTAAAAGTGTTAATAAGCATGATTTAACAAGAAGTAAAAAAGCATTGTGTTAATTGCAAGCAAAATAAAAAAAAACATTCAGTTAATTAAGATGAGCAAAAAATATCAAAATAAAAAAATGCTGCTTATTTTAATTGTGTTAAAAAAAGCTTTAACATGTTTATATCACCAATGTAAATAAATACAAGCAAAGGAAAGAAGAAAGCCGTGTGTTCAGTTCCCTGTTTCAAAAAGACCAGCAACAAAAAGGGAACTGCTCTGCGATCTACTCCCAGTGCCTCTGAGATCTATTCCCAGTGCCTCTGAGATCGACTGGTCAATAGTGATCAACAATATGAGCACCCTTGCTCCAAGGCATTTACAATTGCTGAATATCTTCACTTTACATAAACTGCTTTAGTACAGAGGAGCCCACAAGTTTGGGCAACTGTAATCTCTCTAATTTCATGGCTATAGCACATGAGAGTTCTGTGATTTGGCACATATACGTATAATAGTTCCTATTTCTCTCCTGAAGAAGCAGTAATATATTTGCGAAACGTGTTAAGATATATTTTAAAAAGTTTCTGTCGACTATTTGTAAACCATTGGAACACATATGGTTTGGGTTCTGTTTATCAAGCCGGTCTGTTTCTCCTTCAGCTCATTTAACTTCCCTAGTGTACACAGTAATTCTTTTTTTTTCCGGCCTTCCTCCTCCCCTCTACACATCACCTGCGTCATCGATAATGCAGAAATGTGGGCTGGGGAATCCATGGTGCCAGAACCAATCACAGATTAGCCGCGGGCTCGCCAGACATAACTATAGACATTCCCAGCTCAGCCAGAGTTTGTTTTATAAACAAACGCTAGGCTCGTCTTCTATCCCCGGCGAGCCTGCGTGATTCTCTATCGTGGCAGGGCCTCTAGCACCGTCATCAATGACGCAATGTAGAGGTTAAAGCACACCTAAATTGAAAAATGACAAATAAAATTCGAATTCTTTACTTTTGAGCTGTCTCAATAGTTGAGAATACTTACCTGCTGTGCTCTCATATGTGGCAATCCCCATATTTAATCCACTGTTCATGCCAGTCTTGAAAAGTTTAATGAACTGCAATAGCTTACATGACCACTAGAGGCTGCTAGATATTTAGTTTTGAAAGGTATAAAAGTAGGCGTGTGTGTGTATGAGGGAGGGGGAGAGCAGCAGAGGGCGATTGTAAGCCTGTCTGCATGTGGAACGCCAGGACCTGTTATGCTTAGACACATAGATCAGTTAAAATGAACTTAGGTTCAATGTGTTCCCCACTGTTACCGGCCTAGGACCCCCATACCTCCTCCCAACAGAGATAGAGTAGTGTCAATTAGCAACTTGTTGGAGCCATTCAATGTAGTATGGATTTTGTAATACCCCCTGAAGAAGCAGGTTAAACCTGTGAAAAGCGTTGGAGAACGCTACATACACAAAATGGACTATATCAAAACTGTTGTTGATTGTCTATCTCATATCAAATGTGCTATTGTTGTATCTTATTGCACAACATGAACATGTATGATCTGTGTATGATTTAGTGGCGTTAAAGGTCCTGTGTGTCTCCGACCAACTTAGGTTGGAAGTCCTCTCTTTTTCTTTATCGAATATTGAGATTTTGACATTTAAACCTACTTTAATGGGAAAGGATATCAAACAGTAATATAAAAGTAGCTCCATAGGCTTGTAAAGGGGACATAATCACTTCACTGATATGTAAATCCCAGTATCCCAACTGTCTATGTGAGAAGCATTCAGGCACATTATTTTTTAAACTGAGAGAAGTGTCAAGGACGGACATTCTTTTGACAGATTGTCCTAATAATAGTATGTGTGTGTCACAGATCGCAGTGACACCCAGTGATCTGTGACCACAGCGGCGCCCTCTACCAGTTTTGCTGGGGGGAGGACCAGGACTTTTTGTAGATCAGCTCCCTCTTCTGGTGGAAGAGATCATGGCACATGATGTGGCTCCTGTTCCCTCTCCTGGCTAATACCTATTATCCCTCACCTGGAGCGCTGTCCAACCAGATCACCTGACCTGTGTATATCAGGAAGTCTGAGGCAACAGGATGTTGCCTGAGCAAAGAGTGCTTTATGTTTCTGATCCACAGGTTCTGCTTCTTCCTATTGCCTTATCGTTACCGACCCCTGGACTGTTTTCCACCACCCTGTTTGCCGCCTGCCCTGACTACCGCCTGTCTTGATAGTGCGCTTTTCTGCTATCAGCGGCTGCCAAGTAAGTGTAGCTAGGGACCGCAACCTGGGGGCTCCCCGCAGCAAAGTTCCATCATTCCTTGTGGAATGCTCTGGTGAATACCGGGGGGGGGGCTAGTTAGACTCTGCGCCCTGGTTTATACTTGTCTGGTGGCACAGTGCGTCCACTACTCCCGTGGCTCACCCATGACAGTCTGTTACAGGGGGGCCACTCTCTCCTTCATTTTGAGAGCTGCACACCTACATGCAACTAAAACACTCACCTCTCATACCCACCTCAAGGTTCACCCGTGACAGTGTGTCAGAGAGGGACATAAAGTACATCAAATAAGTTTAGGAGTGGTTTTAGTATCTGGTTTTCTGGATATCCAATACAAAGCATTTTCTATTATTTATTTGATACATTACGATGATGTTGCAGCAGCTAAAACCACAACCACACCATGTCTTCTGTTGTATATCTTCTTTTCCAATATACATTAATTATACACAGATTTCCCCTTTATATTCATGTAAGAGATACACAGACTTTTTGTACAGGAGCACCACTCATAAATTAATGAAATGTTCTGTGTACTGTACACTAACTCCGAACCTTTGTTACTATTTGTTGATAAGTATCTGCAATCCTCAGTTATAATTAATCCGTGGGGGAATTCCCTTCCTGATAAAGATTTTTTCGCTCTGTGCCATAAGGCATTTGTCATGAGGATTGGTTAAGAAAAAAAATATATATTTTATTGTGAATTCTGTCTTACCTCATTACTTTGATGTAAATATTTAGCCATGCCGCAGCTGACAGTTAAACAATAAACACCAGGCGTTTCTTTTGTTAAATCCGAGAAAATAACACAAGCTCTATTTGCTTCATAGATGGCTATGTATATTGCAAGCTGAACGCCGGGCACATGAAAAAAAAATTCCCTGAGACTGCTGCCCCCCATAATACAAAGGTCTGAAATTGCATGTTAAAAATTTTATGTGCAAGAAATTTCGCTTTTCTGCTCCTTTGCCGCTCTCTCCGCGTTCCAATGAATTCTGGATGAGAATATGAGATTCAGAACTATATCACAGACTGGTGTCGTTACCAATAGTGTTTAGAATGCAAAGAGTCAAAGCCAATGGTCAAAGTCTAAAATATCATTCTGTAGATTAGAAGCAAGAATGGTTGAATATTTATTGGAAACTAGGATTAGTGTTAGTTTGTCAGTCAACACCATTCCATGCCTATTTATAGGGTGTGTATGAAACTAATTGTGTAGCCTTTTAACTTTGTAACGTGGTGCAAATAGTACATTATCTTCATTGGTGTAGGTAATTTTTATCCTAAGAAAGGTAATAAATAGTTGCAAACAACTGTCAGCAGTGGTTACATAGTTACAGTGATATCAGTGGCCAGAAGGGCCCTGGTGGGTGTGTGGTGCCTGGGCAAAGATCACAGAGTAAAAATGGGTCGGTATGAGAGATGGGTGTTTTAGTTGCATGTAGGTGTGCAGCTCTCAAAATGAAGATGAGAGTGGCCCCCCTGTAACAGACTGTCATGGGTGAATCACAGGAGTAGTGGACCCACTGTGCCACCAGACAAGTATAAACCAGGGCGCAGAGTCTACGGAGCCCCCTGGTATTTACAGATGGATTTTGCTGCGGGGAACCCCCAGGTTGCGGTCCCCAGTTACACTTACTGGCAGCACCTGTCAGCAGGAATTCTAAAGTAAAGTACAGAGTCTGAAGAGACGCAATCAGACAAACAGGGTGGTAAAAAATGGTCCAGGGGTCAGTAACAATAAAGCAGAGCCTGTGGACCAGAGACTGAAATACCTCTTTGTTCAGGCAAAATCCTGTTGCCTTAGACTTCCTTAATTACAAGAGCAGGTGGTCTGATTGGACAGGGCTCCAGGTGCATGATAAGGAGTGTTAATCAGGTATGGGTAGGATGGAGAGGGAGCAGGAGTCACATGAAGTGCCACAATCTCTTCCACCAGCAGAAGGAGCTGATCAACGAAAGATGAGACAGCAGAACTGGTAGAGGGCACATCTGCAGTTCCGGATCACTGAATGACATTGCGATCTATAACACAGACAAATAGGAACAAGCGCACAAGCTAGTGCAACATCTGATAGTTGACAAAGAACTGCTGCCCGAAACGCATCCCATTGATCCTACTGAGCCCTTCGACATCTGTAACCAGGAAGTGATCTCATCTGTAACCAGGACGTGACGTCACTCCTTGCTAAGCCTCAACCTTACCTTTTATTATAATTTACAGTGGTTTACTTTGTTGCACTAGGTTGTGCGCCTCATGTCCTTGTTCCTAAAGGTAATATTTATGTTTTAACAATATTTAAAATTAACAAGGATACACAAATAGGAAGCTGTAATTTTATTTTATTATCTAAAAATTATTGTTATTGTCCATCTTTTTTCTATAGAATATACATTTGTAATCTGCTTTATCCCTGAGGACACTCTCATTGGGCAAAACGCTTTGGATTACCGACTAAGTACTATTCTTAAAAAGATTATCAGCCGGTGACTCAAGAAGTCAAGTAGTTTAAAAAGGAACAATTATATGTTGTTATTTGAAAGTGCCTTAAAAGCCCACTGGTTAGACAACTCACCTGATGTACTTTGTGTCCCAGGCTGGCCAACCTCCTATTATTAATAGCTGGGTATATATAAGGCAGGGCTTTGCCCCCAGAAAGTTGCTCTGTGAGGTCAGTTCTGATGGAGAAAAAAATGGCTGGGAATGTTTTCCACTGTGAAATCAGAGATCAGACAGACCCACATCGGTGTAGTCTGCAGTAGGGCAGCAACAATAGCACACAATCTGTTTCTATGTCCCAACTACGAGGAGCCTCTGACTTTGCAGCCATGCACCTTTGCCAGGTTTCCAGTGGGGTGAAATGTAGCCCATAACACATTGTGCAGAATTGATCATTACTGGGGATCCTGCTGGTGCATTGAAACACATCATCCTCTCCCATCAGGATACTCAAGTGCCAGCCCACCGTGGCCTTTCTTTTGCTGATTTTGCTGATTTGCTGATTATTGTATATGATATTATGCTGGCCATACACTCTGAGATAAAAATTAGGATCGATTAAAACCGACCAATAATTTTATCTGCCTGAAATCCGTTGCATGTCCACATGGTAAGCCGTATATTATGCGATCGTGTAATTTCCGATTTTTTACGGTCGTAATTTATTGGACGTTGTTCAAAAATTTTTATTCGTGGTCTGGCAACATCGGGAAACTTTTACGTAGTGTGTTTTGCTAGTTTGTTACAACAATTATATTGCCGAGTGGGACATTGATATTTTAATTCCGGGGAAGGGAGTTGCTCAACTGACTGGTGTCTGAACAGCATGTCAGATGATTGTTATATAGTAGCAAGATTTGATTGTATGTATATATACAGTTATGTTAGATGTATGTATGTTATATACATCTACGGGTGTAGGTATTTTTTTGTATGTATGTATGTATGGAGTATATACATTCTACTATAGATGGTATTATGTATATATAGATATAACATCTATATGAGTATGTAGTATATATCTATGATATACAACATCTATAGTAGATGGTATAATATATATATACATATAATTATAATATATATCATAATATATTATCATCTCTATAAGAGTATATATAGATTATATATCCATACATACATCTATATAGATTATATATATATATATCCACTACACACTATATAGATGTAATATTTATGTTACAATACATCTATATAGATGGATTATCACTACTATCATACATACATACAAAAAAAAACCATCACAATGTGCCGATTAACCGGCGATTATTCATGACATCCTCGTAAAAAAAAAAAAATTTACGATCCTAAATTGGACAAAATGGGATTTTCAATTGGTAGCGGTTTTTGCCGTAATTTACGATTCCAAACGATAGCCGTCGGGATATATTGGTTGGTTTTAATCTATCCTAATTTTTATCTCAGAGTGTATGGCCAGCATTAGTCATTGCTGATAATGTGTCTATGTGTATGTAAATATTCAAGAATAAAAAAAAAAAGAAAAAGAAGAAGCCCACCTGGACACCGGGAGACCAGTGATCCTGAGAGATGGAATACCTTAACTGGAGAGGGGGGAAGGAGAGGGGAAGCCGGGGGGGCCCAGGGGCCCAGGGGCCTGCGAATCACCAGGCAAGCACAGCTTTGTCCCCACAAACAGTGGGGAGGGGGCACTCGTTAAGCCCAACAGGACGACTCCAAAGAAGGCCCGGGCAATGGAAAGGAGGGGGAGCCCAAAGGAATCTCCACCGGACTCAGCCTCACCAGGGATGGAGTTTAATGCCTAGAATACATATATATACTAATCAAAAGGCACCAAAAATTTAAAGAAAAACAAGGAGTTCAAGTATATCCATCAACTTGAATTAAGGGAGAAAAGAACAGCAGGTCTAGCAATGAATTGAATTGAGTGGGTTACCTGGGGAGGTTTGAAACTGATTCCACCGTAGAGAGAAAGGAAAGAGGGCAGCGTATAAGAAGGCATTCACCCCGGGTCAGTACAGGTCAGGCAATGAGCTCCTGCTGGTTTCCCCCTCCTCCCTCCCTCCCAGCCTTAAGCCGCCCTGGGTGGCCCACATGGGACGCCAAGGGAGGGGAGGTACTGGAAATGGGGGAGAACCCTGGGCGGGGCTATCCCGGACCTCACCTTGGAGGAGAAGGAGGGTAGAAGGAGAGACCGACTGACACCCGTAGCCGGGGAGGCCGTCCTCCACCTCACCACGGCCAAGTCCATCCCATTCTCCTCCCCTCTCCAAGAGTTCCCCCACAATGGCACCAGCCCGATCACGGCCGGCTCAACAGGGACCACACACATACACACCCTCGCCATTCCCCCCCCCCCCCTACAAAGATGAGGGGGGGGGGATATGCTCGGGTCTGCTGCCATAGTCCACTGTGGGTGCTTAGAGGGGGGGATATGAATGATGGGCTCTCGTATTATTGTGAAAAGATACGGAGTATCCACCACGATTGACATCAATATTTAGCATATAACATGAATAAATAGCATAAATAAAAGACCATCTTTACCATTGCCTCTAATTAACCATTTTTGACTATGCTGCCTACTTTGTACTAATTTGATCTGACATTCATTCTTGATACATTGTTATGATAACTAAAACGTTACTATTGCTAGTATGTATATATATATATATATATATCTTTTTGAAAATGTGTATGACTCCTATCCTACCTATTTATTTTTGTTGGTGCATATCCTGTATTACCTCATTTATGTTATTTTACAATATATTACTTTGTTAATATGCTATTCAATGACATGCTATTTATATATATAATGCACGTTTTGTATCCATTTTGTATCCATTCTGATAGATACTATTTAATAATATGCCATTTTATGCTATTTATTCATGTTATATGCTAAATATAGATGTCAATAATATGTTACTTTAAAACATGCTACCCATTCGTGGTGGATACCACTTCTTTTCACAATAATACAAGAGCCCATCATTCATATCCCCCCCCCCCCC
>CM070039.1:20154067-20166628 GCA_036250615.1 Ptychadena robeensis
GGGGGGGGGTGGGATGGGCTTGGGATCCTGACGTTTTCGCCATGTACGGTGCAGCAGTGCTGGGGGTCCTGTTTGACCCAGAGGACGGCCTCCCTGGCTACGGCTGTCAGTCGGTCTCTCCTTCCCCCTCCACGGCCCCCTCCGATCTGACAGGGCACAGGGGTGTGCCCCAGCTCAGATCCTGACAGCTTGCTGGCCCGCATGGGTGGCTTCACGCTGGCGCGCATGGGGTACCTGGCGGCGGGGACGGGATGGGGGGCGATGCTGCGGATGGGGATCCCTGGGATCCCCCGGCTGGCTGGCCGATCGGGGATGCCTATCTTTTGTTAGGCCCCAGAATACGGCACATCAGCCGAAGGTGAGGTCCGGGATAGCCCCGCCCAGGGTTCTTCTTCTCCTTCTTCTCCCAGCTAGGTAAGTCTGCCACTTAAAGTCCCCATCGAGGGTGCCTCCCATTATTATTATTACCTATTAACTTAATTTTAACTTTAAAGGTTTTTGCGTTTCCTGCAAACTACACAGCACACTTTTTCGGGGATGTAAATGCAGGGTTTTTTCACCACTACCAAGTCTGTTCCAGGAAAAAATATGTGCCGCATCACAGCTAGTGTGAAATGGCCGCTAAACTTCTTGACTTCTTTATCTATCTTGCCATGAACAAATACATTTTGTGTGATGTGGCATTTGATATAAGTTTTATATTGTTGCACTGTGATTTTTCTTTGGGTAAAATATAAACAATTTCTGTAAGGTTTTGCTGGAACTCAGTATGACATTTTTTTATGTTTGATCACTGGACACGGTCTTTTCTTGTATTAAAAACGATTGAACATGAGAATAATTATATTCTATCCATTTTTAAATCCAAACCCCTTCAACGTGCAAACTGTACTGTACTGCAGCATTATTTATGGTTATTATGATAAGAAAGTTAAATAATAAGTATATTGCATATGTACAGACAAATAAACATTGGTGTATGCCATTTTAAATGTAATATCTTTCCCTCTGCAGTCAACAGGATCAAGTCATTATCTGCTTTCCTGTGTTAGTGTTACTAATAAGACAAAGAATTCTTGCTAGCAATAAACAATTGGAGTCAGAAGAGGACTCGGCGCACAAAGGAAAAAAAATTAAAAATGTAATACTAAATTCCAGATCAAATCATTAATTATCAAAAAATATTCTTACCTACCTTTTGTGGTGACTGAAAAAACGAGCATGTAAGAAATGACAAGCAAGTGGGTCCTGTGGGTGATTGCAGAGGCAGAATATTCATCAACAGCCCCCCAACTTTATTTTGGATCTTCCTGTCTACCAGTGTGGAGAGGAACTGGTTCAAAAAATGTAAATTAAGGATAGCTAGAGTATGGCATATTTTTAAAACAAAATTCGACCATTTTGACAATTTCAAGTTCATTGCAAAGCCCCTGAGCATGGCATCATCACCAAACTTGCTGGAGATATAGAGAAGGGTTGGGGGTATACTACAAAAAAAGTATCGCTCTAACAGAAATAGTTTTTACCTTTTATAATACCGTTCTTACCTTTTGTAATATAACCACTTTCTGTATAGATTTGGAGATACGAAGCACATTTTGGATAAAAGATCTTAGCTTTTGTGACACAAAGACCCATTACTACTTAACATCCTGACTGTTGGGTATGTGCAATACTAATATAGGTTTGGGTTGGGTCAATGACAGTGCTGTTATTGTGTAATCTGGGTCCTTTTTGTCTCAGTAATGTTGTGCACTTGCAAACCCTGTGTATAATCATTGTATTTGTGTGTTTTTGGATATATATAAAAATATATATTTTTCCCAGATGAGGTAGAGGGGAGATCCACAAAACATAGACACAAAGAGATATATGAATCATCTTACAATAAATGTAGAGGTAGTACATATGTAGTTATGTTTTTGGTTTGTTATTTTTTTTTTTTTGCACTTCATAATTGTGAGCATTTCATCCTGTTTACAAATCTTTACAGCTTTGTAAAGTCTTGAAATATATATATATTGAAATATAGTGTTTGTACTATTAAAAAAAATATTTGGGGTTTTATGGACATGATAGATCTTTATTCAGATGTAGTGATGAGGAATTGTGTTGAGCTTGAATATTCAAATTGCGTATATATTCGCCGAATACCGTCTATTAGAGAATTCACAAATTTTGTGAATATGGCAGTGGATATTCGCAATTTGGAATATTCAAGATATTGTGCATTGGGAAGCTTATGGCCATGCATAGCGATTTTAAATTTACCATGCGAAAATGAATACCACATGTGATCATTTTAAAGGTATAGGTATTTGAAGGTTGCAAATATATTTTCGCAATGCATGGCCATACACACGAATTGCGAATATTCAAGTATATCGAATATTAGTCAAATTCGAATATTGCCTATGCCACTCACTAATGAGCAACACAGGCATTATTGGTATTTGCAAAATATCGCAAATTATTCACCTAATATTTGCAACTTATTTTTGAATTTGTGATCTCCAGTCATTATTACCTTTATTGTTAAAAAGATCTTCGTAATAAAAATTCACTATTCAAAACTTCGCGATCAACACTATTCAGAAGTAACAAGGTACAATGAAAGTTTAAAATATGTTATACCATCTGCCTTACCATATAATTCCATAGCTTATATATTTCCATATCAGTAAAGCTGGCCATACACCTCTCGATCTCTCTGCCAGATATCCTTTAGATCTACCAACAATCTACAATTATGTAGTATAGGGTCCTCTGCAATTGAACACAGGTAGACTTGATGGTTAGGAAAGTCCCTCATATTACATGGTTTTGGTAAAACAAAAGGAGATATAAAGGATAACTGACAGAGAAATTTAAAGATGTATGGGGGCCCTAAACCAATACTTAGTTATAGTGTAGCTGTTTAAAAAAAGAAAAAACTTTCCTTCTGCTTGAACACATCTCGATCTAAGCCAAGCACCTGCTTTTAGCAGTAATGACCTCCACAATGTATCTCTTAGAGAAAGCTAATAACATGCAATAGTTTTCTTTAATATATTAACACCTAAAAGTCATTTCATCCTGTTTTAATTTGTTAATTAATTCATCAGCTCGATACATTTCTGACTCCCCATAAAACATGTTTAATGAATGAAAATACTTTGTGAAAACTTAAAGAGTTCAGTGCCCTGAGATCCAGTTGTTATACTAATGAATTCAAATTTAATTTTGACACATAATCTAACCCCCCGCTAAAGAAAAAAAAAGGAATTTACATAGAACACTGACTTTCGGTAAATGAATGGTCAAGACTCACTATTCTAAAACCCATAATATACGGCATGACAGACTGCATAATTAGGTTCACACTCTTCATTGGATGTTCAGACTGCTAAAGAAGATATGGTTGAACTGAACATTTCCACATGTAGCAAACGACTTTAAACCAGAGAGTGAAAATGACATTGAAGAAGAGATATTTGCCTTGAGGGCCTGTTCAGCATTTATATGACACTATAGCATAACATTCAAAAAAGGTCAAAATTTTATAGTTGTCCAAAGAAAATGGAGATGTACAGCGGGGCTGATTTGTCTGGTCTTACAGAAATTCGAGACGTCTTCTACAAGGTTAAAGAGTCAATGCCAACAAGTACATGTTTTCAGCCCAATTCGCTTTGCTGATATTTTCTGCGTGGCAAAGAGCAATTTCATGTCTTACGGCTTTGGGAGATTTTCTAAAAAAAAATCTGATTATTGGTCTAGCTGAGTGATCACGAAATGTACAGTTATAGTATTTGGCAGAAAAATGGCAGATCAGCCCAGGCAAAAGCGTAAAAAAAAAAAGTATCAGTACATATAATTAAAATCTTGATTCCCCATTACAAGAAGAGGCTGTGGCATAATTTCACCCTCTTTGTCATTTGTGAAACCAATTAAAACATCAGACATCTGCCCCAACCGCTTTATTAAAATGCAGAGTATAATTTCCAGTGTTTAACATTTATTTGCAAAACACTCTGCATATGTCTAAATTTTCATTATCACATGTAAGAAGCTGAGAAAGAAATGTAAATAAAATGCCCGCTGCCTTTATAGTGAGTCTTATAAAAGAATTGCTGCAGAAGGATCACTAGGAAAGGAGTTCTGTGTTTATTAAATCACCAAAACAGTCACAAGACATTACACCGCTGACGGGCAAATACCAAATTGTTTAAATTACCATCAGTCATAAACAAAATATTATAAACCATAATAACCGAAAAATACAAAGGATTTTTTGTTAATTTAACAGAAACAAGAGAACATAGATACAACAGAAAAAAATAAAAAAATAAAAGAAGAGTACAAACTTATTTCAAATATTTTTATCATAATTATATAATTTCTCAATGCATGGCCATACACACAAATTGTGAATATTTGAGTATATCGAATATTAGTCAATTTTTTTTAGAAATATCGCAAATTCAAATATTGCCTATGCCACTCACTAATTAGCCACACAGGCAATATTCGTATTCACAAAATATCGCAAAATTCTCATCTAATATTCGCAACTTATTCGTAAATTTGTGATCTCCAGTCATTATTACCTTCATTGTTAAAAAGATCTTTGCAATAAAGTATTCGAAAATTCGCAATCAACACTATTCAGGTGTAACAAGGTACAATGAAAGTTTAAAATATGTTTTACCATCTGCCTTACCATATCATTCCATAGCTTATATATTTCCTTATCAGTAAAGCTGGACATCGATCTCTCTGCCAGATATCCTTTAGATCTACCAACAATTGTGTAGTATAGGGTCCTCTGCAATTAAACACAGGTAGACTTCATAGTTCAGAAAGTCCCTCACATTCCATGGTTTTGAAAAGTATTTCTTAAGCCACCATAGACATTTAGAGCGTTTATGACCTCATCACTAGTGATGAGCAGCATAGGCAATATTCGAATTCGTGATATTTCGCGAATAATTCTACTAATATTCGATTCTATATTCGGAAATTCGAATATTCGCGGTAATACCATGTTTTGCGAAAATCATATTCGCAATTGCGAAAATCATATTCGCATCGCGAAAATCTTTAAAATGAATGGTCACATGCTATGTTTATTTTCGCAATGCGAATATTATTTTCGCAATACATGGCCATATTGCGAATATTCGGAATTGCGAATATTCGCCGAGATATTCGAGATATTGGCGAATTCTCGAATTGCCGATATTCGCGAAAAATATTCGGCATTCGAATATTCGAGCTCAACACTACTCATCACGTGTGGCCGATCCTGGCAAGAATAAGCCAGGCACCCTTTGTGTGCTGGCTTATTCTGTGGACATGGACCATCCAAAGTACCGTATTTTACAGACCATAAGATGCACTTTTTCACCTCCAAAATCGGGGAGTAATAGTGCCTGCGTCTTATTGTCCTAATGCGTGACCCACACGGCCCTTTGGCGCCTTGCCTCTCCTGAGCTGTCAGATGAGAGATGCGGGCTCAGCTAGATCCCTCATATGTACTGTACTGTGTACCACCAGAGCCCTGCTGATAAAAGCAGTACAGCAGAGAGACATACATGGAAGCTGCCAGCCAGCAGTATGTCTGCCTGTTAGCTATGATCAATGTACAGCTTATCTGGCAAGAAGGGAGAAAACAGTGCAAAATCACCAGCCCCCCCCCCCCCCCCCCCCCCCCCCCCCCCCCCCCTCCCCTTCTGCCTGAAGTGTCTCTAGTTTTTGTGGCTGAAATTGGGTACTGCAGGTGATTTTTTTTACAAAGTTTTTTTTTGCTGTTTTTTCCTACTCTAAAAACAGGGTGCGTCTTATGGTCCAAAAAATACGGTAATTAAATCGGTCTAAGAATTACGCACATATCTGTAACGGCTTAGATCAAATGAGGGCCCGAAATAAAACTCAATTGGGCGAAAACTCGGGTGGAAATCTAAGCATATATGGGAAGCTTTAGGAATAAAAAAAATCTCTATTATTAAAATCATTCTCAAAACCAAATATTTTTTTTTTGTTTTTTTTTTACAAATTCTGATTGATTAAAATATTGTTTAAAGATTTAGAATTTTGTTCTGTGAAAACAAAATATGTCAGGTAATTCAACCAATGATATATTGCTTTACCTATTATCTACCATTATCATATTTATAGGACAGTTATAAACATAGGTCTGTATCTGTTACGCTGAATTGATCTGGGAGATAACGGGTTAAGTATGTATTAAAGTGTACATAAAATGTAAAATAAACTAAAAAAAAATTACATTCCATTTTTACTGATCTCTGAGCTGTCCCAATGGTTCAAAGTTGCTCCAAAATCCTAAAAAAATATATACTTACCTGCTCTGCTCTTGTCTGTGGAAGTCGCCATGTTTATTGCTATGCATCTTCTAGGTGTTAACAGCTGCAGTAACATGTACAGCCAAAGAAGGCCGCCTGATAAAACAGCTTTTAATGGGAAAAGGAGAAATTCGAGTAGCGACTTGATGACGTGACAGCTTAATTTGTGCAGACTGTCTTTGCAATTACAGACACAGTGATGCTACAGAGAAGAGTAGAGCTGCTATGAGGGAACTAAGTACATCTCCTTAAAGGTAAAGATATTTTATCTTTTTTTTGAGTTTACATCTGCTTTAAGTGGTCAATGTTGAAATCCATGTGACATGGTGACAATCCAAGCGTGCAGCTGGGAGACAAGGACAGAGTGTTGGCACCCTAAAACATGAAGACTCAAGGACCTCCATGGCTGGATCACTGAATATTATCTTGATGAAAGCTGAAGAATAAGAAGTGTTGAAAATGACTTTTAGAATGACATTAACATGGTAATTTGTAAATGAGATTTCACTGATTGGAGTTACACATATTTTAATGAGCACTGAAAATATTTACATCTAATCAAATATTTCCACTTTTCCCATAATTATATAAAAAAGCTAAAAAGGAAGAAAACTGATGTGTTGAGTAGAAAGTGTATTTATAGTCCAGTGAGTATTTATGAGTTTCAAGAGTCCAAATGACTATAACTGAAAATACAGCCTAAAGTGATGGCTCCACTAGGATTTGCGGAAAAGTGGCAAAATCGCAGTAGCTGCATCTTCTGTATGCACCCCATTCACATGCCATGATGTGCAAGCTTCCCATCACGGTGTGATTTTTAGAACATGGTAAACTGGGTTCTAAACATCGCTCCATAATGGGACGCACACACAAAGCGGTATACATCTGTTCAAATGAACCGGATGCATAACAAGAATGCAACCACTACTATTTTGCTGCGTTTCGCCAAAATGCAGTGGAGCAGAGCCCTTACTTACAATGTCCAAAACTATTTCCATGCAAATACAGAGAGGAAAATTATATATTTAAATATGGAGTTAAATATATATACTCCAGTATGACCCAATTTTTTGGCACCCTAAATTTGTAAGATAATTGCAGTGCCCCTGAACATTGTACATAATTGTATCATCAACAACATTGTATCATCAACATCAACAACAATGCATATGTACATGTAATATTTGCATCAATGAGGTTTAAAGTCAAGTAAAAAAATGTTTAATCAAATTACATTTGAACTTAATTGATGCAAAAGCTAAATGAGCTAGATTTTTTTTTCAAAATTTCCCACAACCCTCCCCTACATGAATGTTGATGGTGGTATCATATTTTGGGGCTTTGCAGTTAACTCACATCAGCTAGTTGATATAATGACATCCCAAACCATCACAGAGAGACCCACTGGATTTTCTATGATTTGCTGTGAGTATCGATGTCTAAGGGTCCCCATACACCTTTAGATTTCTCTTGTCAGATTTCCTTTAGATCTCCTTTTGTTTTACCAAAACCATGTAATATTAGGGACTTTCTAAACCATCAAGTCTACCTGTGTGCAATCGCAGAGGACCCTATACTACATAGTTGTTGGTAGATCTAAAGGATATCTGACAGAGAGATCTAAAGGTGTATGGCCAGCTTTAGATGCTGCCTGTCCAACCCCTGGCTTATACTTGAGGCATTCATTTTTTTCTCAAGTTTTTGGGGGGTAAAATTAGGCGCTTCTGCTTGTATTTTGGCAGTCTATACTCCAGTTTAAAGGGTGTATATATATATATATATTTATTTATTTATTTTTTATTAATCTTTGGTTGATTTATCATGCCATTTGTTTTTTTATTCATCAAGTACATCGATTACCAGATTTTAATATGCATAGAATCTAGAATATCTGCTTTATATACAGGATCCTTGCTGGAAATTTACTGTTAAATATATTTAAACAACCTTCTTTTTCTGTTCATCTATAAATGTATTAATCAGCTGAAAAGATCTATAGTTTTCAGCCTAATCTAAACTTCTAACTGATCGCCATTTCCACTATTGATAGAAGGGAATATCCATACAAAATAAATTGACAGCCCCATCTCCACTCCAATGAGAATTTAGGACTTTGACATTAAAGAAGCAGGTAGGAGATAATAGGAATGGGTGGTGCTTGTTTCAAATCATTTTTGTGATGATCACAACTTTTAGAAATAGCAGTTGGTAAGAGATGCTACATTTTTGAACATTGACTGTGGTGGAAAATGAGGAATAACCTGCCCGAAGTGACTTGAGCTTCTAAATATCAATAAAGAGGAAATACAATAAAAATCCTAAAAAACTGCATTATATATGATTTTCAAATATAATATTATTAGCCTGTGAATCACATATGTAAATAAAAGACGGCTATATGTAAAATTACATCATTTTTTAATGTAATAGAGTCGGAAAGTCTAGCATTAAACTAAAATCTCCAAATACAACCATTATATCCCAAAGACAAAATACAAAGCCCCAGACAGAGCCAACTCAATAGTCTTGATTAGTTTCTAAAAAATTTGTGCATTTCCTTTGTTTCTGTACTACATTTAATTAATCAAGTTTAGTTCAAAATACGAATCTATGATAATTTCCTTAATACGCTTTTTACAGTAAATTATCATTAGAACAAAACTCGGTACAAGTTACAATATTTAAACATCATTTCAATTGCACGCTGAAAAGTGACATGAGGAGAATATCTGCATTTTCAAATAAATACTAATTACATTACTACTAATTGATGGATATAATGTTCCCTTTTCCAGGAAATGATGGGTATTTTACTACTCGGCCGTGTGTTTATGAGGGAGAATTAAGAAGTGGAATATTTGTTTAAAACATTATTTTCAAATAATCATTTATTTCAAATTCCATTAGTTTTTTTTCTTAAGTAAATTAGAAACATATACAGTATTTTTCGGACTATAAGACACACCGGACCATAAGACACATCCAATTTTAAGGGCAGGAAAACCAGAATTTTTTCACATCAATTGGCTTATTGCAATGAATTAAATTAATGCAATATCAAATTCGACCAGTAGAGGTCACTAGCAGCAGTACACTCATAGCACATCTCATTTTACACACTCATCGGGAGGAGGGCGTGGGAAGCTGCAGTGTTTTCTCTCCTCTGCCTTTCTGGCTGTGCCTGTGTCCTTGGAAGCTGCAGTGATTGCAGTTTCCACAGAGACGGAGAGAGAGGTAGATGGCAGGCGAGTATCTCTCCAATGCTTATACCAGCAGGGTTCTGAGCTCTGCTGGCAGAAGCAATAAAACAATCCATCTGTCAGCTTCCTGGCTAATCTTCTTGCCGGGAGAGCTGGCGGGAAGCCAAGGTCACGCATTCGGACCATAAGAAGCACGCACATTTCCCCAATTTGGGGGGGTGAAAAAGTGTGTCTTATACTCGAAAAAATAATAATAATAAATAATAACATCCAGGAAAACATCTAAAACATCTAAAAGCTTTAGCCAGTGTCTTCCCCTTTTGATTACTGATCTGATCAATAGACTACACTCAGGAGGTGAAAGAGGGAAACAAGGAGTGATCACAGAGAGACACACTGGCTGCAATGTGTGTCACTTTCAGGGCTCTCCCCCCTCCCTCCTCCTAAGTGCCAACTGTCAATCACATCAATTATCATCTTAGCACCTTAAGCCTGTCATACACGTACCGATTCGCAGCCGATTGTGCCGCCAACCAACATGCGAGGGAGTCGGTCGTCGGCAAAATCGGCCGCCAATCGGTGTGTGTATTGCAGGCTTAAGTTGCTAAGATGATCATTGATGTGGCCGCCGATTGGAGCTGCCCACAGTTCGGCCAGCCAGCAAACGGACATGTACAAAATTCTTTGGCTGATGCCGTTAACTTCAATGAAGACCGTCATCACGTGGTGACATCCTCACGCTGCTTTCCAGAGCTGATCTTGGCAGCTCTGTCGGCCCCCACTCGGTGCGTGTGTGGGGGCCTTTATCTTTTAGTGCGTCTATATACCAATCAGGCGAGATGGGCATACACGACTTGATATTCGAGCCGTTCGAGGAAGCTCCAGCGTGATGACATCATCCCTTGACTTCCCTGATATCAAAAGAGCAGGAGGCTTTACAGTTTTGGTGTTGATACTGTGTTCAGGGGCTTTGCAATGAACTGACATAGTCAGCAAGTCTACTTAGTAATATGAATGTGTAACCTCCTGAGCCATTGAATGAATGTGTAATCCACCGCGTTTCTCTGCCCTCCCTCATCAATGAGGTGTGTTGAAAAAAGCCGGCACTGCCTCCATAACATGGAGGTCAATGGCACCACCCGTCCCTCATCTCTTTGGCTTTGACTTTGAAAAAGCGGACCCGGAAGAGATAAGTGGGTCCATTGATACTCAGTTTTGCCACAGGCTCGCGGGGATAGGTGAGTATCCCGGAACGTAGCTCGGGGGGGGGGGGGGGGGGGGGGGGTGCGAGGTAAGAAAACTTGCCCTAAATCAGTGGTTCCCAAACTGGGGGGGCGTGAAGGTATTCCAGGACGGCCCTGGCCCTCATTCTTAACTTTGAATGGGGAGGGGGGGCTCGATAATGTTCCCAAATACAAAAGGGGGTCCCTGTTAGGAATGTTTGGGGACCATTGCCCTAAACTACGATTGGGGGTAAACGCTCAGGAGTTTATGAATAATTTAGTTGCCATTTTTTTCACTGTGTTTTTCATGTTGTAGCAGTTCTTCCCTCCTAGATGAACATCATCGATTTCATGAACTAATCGGTTGGTTTAAAAAAGAGATAAAACTTGTTCACATTGTTCAATCGTTATGACAAATACTAATCACCCAGTTGTTGAAATTGATCACATGCTACTTCATAAGTCTGCGCAGCATAACTTCTTCTGGAAGAGTCACCATCTTTCAGATTTCCTATCACAGCAACAAGGATCACAATGCCGGGATGTGAGCAGAAGATGTTTCATGAAGGATGGAGACTGCAGCAAAAAAAAGTTTTACTGCATACCCTTCACAACCAATGCAAAATATAGCTTGTGTTACATTTTATTATGTCTATGATTTACTTCTCAGTATACGGTTGGACTTGTGTGGTCCCTTTTGACCTAGCTCACCGTTACCTTTATTAATTGTACTGTATTGAACGATTGGAGATATTCCAATGAGAAGACTTTTCCCAGCGTGTCAACTACTTAGATAATTTAGCTTACTCATTTTGATGATTAGACTTCATTGAAAGCAATGTACCTTTGTTCCTTTTGGCCTGCTTGCAAATATGACATCATAATGCAATAACGTTATCACATTGTTATTGCACCTGCTACACTTTTTTATGCATACGACAAACCTTCCCTCACGCTTTATGGTAACCAAGGTCATCAGAGGCATATCCTTAAATGTTCAAGGATTTAGATTTCTTTCTGTGATGCAAAAATGAAGGAGCTACACAGCCTTCACACGTGGTAATTGTTCTACTGTGGTGCCTCCACAATGCACAATATTCAAAGTAAACCACCCAATACAACGTTCTTTATCTCCATGATTCAGAATTGTCATTACACAAGGTATGTGGAGGAAAAAAAATTGATGTAGAGTGACAGGATTGCAAATTTTGGGTTCTAATATGCACCGATACAGGAAAATGATAAATGTTATCTGTAAATAACAGTTGTCTTTGTGGACCTTTATGGAGCAACCCTAGTCTGAGACCTACCATACAAGGTTTTCATGCATTCCATTATGTTTTCAGATGATAGCAATATCTGGTTAGCTGATAAGTAAAGTACATGTTAATGGAACAAAATTATATATATATATATAAAACACAATAGGCCAAGTTTAAATGGGTGTTGGCAGAATATTGAATTTAATAGGACTATGGTTTCCCTAAATGCTGATTGAGTCCACAGATAACAGTAATGTAATATTAAAAAAAAAAGTCAATATCTGTTTCACCATCTTAAGGTCCAAATATATATAGTGGAGACCTTCTGTTTTTATGCTTAAAGCCCCCCATACACATCTCAAATTTCTGCCGATCTCCCGGCAGATCGACCGGGAACCCTTTGTGTGCCGGCACTTACTTTGCATGGAGACATCCAAAGTAAGTACATCAGTATAAGAATTACGGACATGTCTGTACAGGGAGTGCAGAATTATTAGGCAAGTGGTATTTTTGAGGAAAAATTTTATTATTG
>CM070039.1:20176948-20189783 GCA_036250615.1 Ptychadena robeensis
AAAGGTCCTCATATTACATGGTTTTGGGAAAAGAAAAGTTGATTGTACAGAAATTGTATGTAAGATTGTAAGGTGTATGGGGGACTTAAGAAAAATAAAGAATAAAAACATGCCTCAGCTAATACTTTTACATTACATATTATATTTGCTTAGCATTTGAACATCACTAATTCAATAATATGGTTGGGACAAGATGTACATTATAAAATATCACGTGTTCCACTTTAGATTTAAAGGCGGACCGCAATAAATTGTAAATAATAAATTAATAATGAATAATTCGTTAAATAATGAAGTATAGTAATTTTATAGAAAAGCATATAGAGTATATTTAGAGACTTTGATTAGACAAATTAACAATTTTGTTTTGTGTATTTATTAAATAAGAACTGCAGACTTAAAACCACTGCCATTTTGGTAGAGATTTTAGGTATTATTTATAGTAAGATATATATTTTTAGTGAAGGCTGGATGGGTTGAGAAAGTAAAATATTCAGACCATTGAAAAAGTCGAATTTACTACTTTTTCGGAATCGGATCGGAATTTTGTAAATGTTAAATTTTTTTGATTATTAATCATTGAAGAAATTATCTTCCAGACCACTTACCGTATTTTTCAGACTATAACACGCACTTTTTTCACCCCCATAATCGGGGGAAAAGTGCCTGCATCTAATGGTCCGGGTGCTTCCTGCCAGCTCTCCAGGCAAGGAGATAAGCCGGGGAGCTGTCAGATGAGAGATGTGTCTATGGCTGGATCTCCCATCTGAACTGTATTATTGCTTATGCCAGAGGAGATCTGCAGCCCTTCCCTATGCGGCCCCCTATCAGTGAGGAAGTTCAGTGAGGAGGATGATGTGATGTTCTGTGATAGTACTGCTGCTAGTGACACCTACTGGCTGAATTTGATATTGCATTAATGTAATTTATTGCATTAACCCAATTTATTTCAACACTTACATATTAAATATTTTTCTGGTTTACCTGCTCCAAAAACTGGGTGTGTCTCATGGTCAGAAAAATATGGTTTCTATCCCTAAAGGCTTGTAAAAAAAATACACAGCCACTACAAAAAATACCCTTATACCCAATATGTGAAGTTAGTATGTATAAAAGTTTTGTAGGATATTTTAGGGTAAAAGTGTTTATTTCGTAATAGAGTTTGTGGATGGGGGGGGGTTACATTTGTTAAGCCCTGTTAGAAATGGGTAAGAAGTCCGAGAGACCTCTATACTCAATCCACTTTTATATGTCTTATTTGTTAAATTATGACATATAAATGTATTCTGGCATTTACATTGCATGGCATTTACTTTACCTTGAAAAAAATTATAGAGATGGTCACAATTTCCAGCAGAACTCATTTTTCCAGAACTAACCAGAGTTTTTTATTGGGGGTACAAATCCCCTGCAAAGAGGTAAATGTCCAACTAACTAAACTAAAGAGTTACTTTCCTCATCAACTCTTTCTCCTGTAATAGTTCTCCTGATGGTCCTTCATACAGTGAAGCATATCTCTCAGTGTGAATTCTTTGGAAATGCTGCCATCTTCTGTTTAAACTCAGCATGACACCTAACAAACCATCACTGCATATTGAGAAGATTTTGTGCTTGCTGAAATCAATGTTACAATGATTTCAAATGATTGCCTATAGATTAATTTAAGGAATAGAACATGTGTTTTGTATGAAAATCATATTTTTCATCTCACTCATGGTGGTAGGTAAGATCCTTTTGAAAAGTGATCATTTACTTTCAACATGAACATGATGACTAACAACATATTTATCATCAGTCTTTTTATATATATGTTGCCTTAATTTCATCAAGTATGTTTGTTGTCATTATAATTTGTCATATGAACCATAAGAACACCACTATTACATAAATACATCATGGATCCCAGTATGGCTTCCCCACCAGCCCAAAATTAAGGGCTCCCCTGTGCTAAATGACCGCATGATGACACCAGGGCAGTGTAGGAAACCTGCTACTGTAAATTCCATCATAATGTACTATTTGTAAGGGATCTGGTATTTTATAGAACCATCACCGCATCCTTCCCTCCTATATATCTGTATATAACTGTGACTGAGTACAGCCCTCGTGACTTGTGGTAACACAACCTTATGATTATGAGGAACCATTGTATTAAGTTGCTTTGGACCCTATATGATATGTTGATGAGTGACTGTTCCTTCTTCCTTTCAGGGAGGAATGTCTAGCACCTTTTAAAAACTTTAATATCCTGTTCCAAAAATGTGATTAGTATCTACATCCTGAGAAAGCTCTGTAGTAAGGGTGAAACGTGTTGAGGACTATACAGTACTGATTTGAGAACCTCAGGCTTGAAAATATTGATTTTGATATATGTACATGTGCTCAAACTTTGTAAAATTTTTGTAATCTTTTTGTGATGACTTATAATTATTTATTTATATACCTTATGTAATAAAGTGCAATATGCCATTTACATGCCACCCCAATTTTGTAGGATCAGCCAGGTGGTTGATCAAGTTTTAAGTTTGTCTTTAGGGACGTTGGCATGTACATTATTTTGCATCAGATTCTATATAATCTGTATATAACAATCATAGAAATCTTACCTCCTATATGTCTTTATATACAAATCACAGGACCCTTACCGCCTATATATCTGGATTAGTGATGAGTGGCATAGGCAACATTCGTATTCGCGGCATGCCGCAAATTTTTCGGAAAACATTTGGAAAATATTTGCATTCGGTAATATTCAGTTTTTTTTCGCAATATTCGCATCACCCCAATATTCAATTTAAAAACTGTTGATGGTCGCAGGGAGCGTTGCTAAGCTTGCATTGAGAGGCATGTGTAATGGAAAAAAAAATACAGAATATCCGTAATTGCGAATATTCGGCAATATATTCACCATCTTCGTGAATTTCCGAATTGGCGATATTCGCGATTAATATTCGGAATCCGAATATTCGCAATCATCACTAATCTGGATATACAAATCATCGATCTTTACCTACTAGACTGTATATACAAGGTAGGGATACCTCACCTACCACATATTACCACACTGTATACAAGTAAAGGGTCAGGTCAAGGATAAGGAAACATAAAACATGTGACTATGTCCAAAACAAGATCAACAGGTATATTTCTGTACATGCAGAAAATGTACTTTACCTGAAAAAATTTAATTAATACCAAATTAAATGTATTACTGTTTTCCTAACTTTATTATATCATGTTTGTTATTATAAGTTATATTTTTATAATGGTATTATATTGTAAATGACTCCCATATTGAAGACCAGTTCAGTCATACAAGCCTGTCTGAAGGAAGATCAGTATAGAGGCTCTAGGTTAGTGCCATTTGTTAATTTCAGTGTAATTCAGATTGCACATATTATAATAGAAAACATATTGTTTATATTTTGTTCCCTTAGCAATTAGTTCTGGTTTAAAAAAATAGGTTGTATAACAAAAATGTTTTTGTTAATCAGAAACAGTTCTGGCAAATCACTGGTATTTATTTAGTTACCATTTGAAGCCAGCAGGTGGCACTCTCAGCTCTTCTCTGCAGCTCTTCACTGACCTACTGCTGTTTACTAGGGTTGATCAGGTGGTTTGTATTCCAGAGTTTTTAACAATATTACAAACTTTTTGGTAACTTCCACCAAGTATAGGCACCAAGTATATGCACTATATTTTTTATATATGAGTGTCTCATCCAGAACATGTACAGTAAGTGCCCATTAAATCCATATCAGGCAATTTATTTAACTCGTACCTCCTCAAAACTGTGATATACAAACTTGGTCTTTCATTTAGACAAAAGCAAAGGTAAAGTGAGTCAGAAATGCTGGGCCTTCGTTTAAGAAAGTCCAGGACCGAAAGGCTGGGTCTACACTAGGAAGCCCTAAAAATCCCAAGTAGAGTTTTGGACATGTCTTCATGTCCATGGCACCTGTCCGTGGTTTGCCCGCTATTTCTGTCCGTTTAAGGGGCGGTATAAGCCATGTCAGCAATACTGTGCCCTATACTTTTTCATGTGCAAACCTCTCATCAGGTGTGTTTTGCTCACATCACAGAATGCGCTCAATAATGATAATGATAAACAAGGGGCGCATTAAATGAGTCCTCCGGTGCATCTGGAATGCCAAGGTTTCATTTGCAGTGTGGCACGATCATACAAGTCTGAGATAAAGTTAATAACCCCCCAAGAGGTATATAAAGCCTGCATGGTTCCAGCTAGGAAAAGCTGGTTACCCACCACCATTGAATGTTGAGAAACCGACATCGAAGATGTAATAGTTTCTATATTATGGATCCATAACGTTGGCCTGGCATTGTGGACCTGTCACATCTGCAGCTACGACCCCTGACGCAGGTCATGTCCTGCCACTATAGAATAATACGTCAGTTCTACTAGGGGAATGCAGGGGGAGGGTATCCACTATGCAATAATGGAGTATAGGATAGATGAGAGATAGATAGATAGATAGATAGATAGATAGATAGATAGATAGATAGATAGATAGATAGATAGATAGATAGATAGATAGATAGATAGATAGACCAACATATGTCACTGTTATCTTTACTAATAATTGAATTCCTTGTTATACAAAATCTGTGGAATTGATTATAATTGTAATTTGCTGTTAATTAACTCCAGGACATCATTTTAGCTTGCTCTGGATGCTGAGATAAATATCTAGTCAAGCAGCATGCTTCATAACACCATGTATGTCCCAAGGCTCTTCACAATGACACTGCTACATGTGAACATTGTGTATAATTTGGCGGGATCTCAGAGAACACAGATAATGTGCCCAGCGGGGATCATGCCCGAGAACCTAACGCTAAGATGTCAGCCGCCTACACAAGAACATTAAGTGAATCCCTGGAATCCTGTGTAAGCTGTAACATCTAAACATGTTGGTTCTCTGTCGGATCCAATTCTGAGCCCCCGATCAATTGGACGCGATCACTCGGACAAGGTGGTATGCAGCGATCGGATCCTCTTAATTGGCTGATTGATTGCAGCTCCCATTCCCGCTGAGATCGCCGGAATCAATTGGGTGAGTGATCAATTGGCCATGGAATCCAACACATGTATGGCTAGCTTAAGTTTTAAAGGATGTCTTCACTTTGTTTAAGTGTGTGCACCAGACTGCGCTCTGTAAAATTACTGCCAAGAACTATTCATCCATGCTTTTAATTTTACACTTTGTTTCCTTTCATACGTTACACTTTGTTCACTTGTATACAAAAAAAAAAAAATATATATATATACATATATATAAAAGTAAATTAAAGTTTGACTTACCTATGAGCTGATACAATGGTGGCACGACAATCCTAAAAAAACATAACCTTGCAATCATATGAGAGATTCCATCTTGATTTGCCAGGCTTCCGGGGGTTAATTCAGGGTGCAATAACGCAAGTGGACACTGGGAAGATTTATTATAGTTTTTACTGGTGAACATCAATGTATATTTCAATGCAGAGCCGAGATCAGGTTAGGGACATTAGATTTTGTGCTGCTCTGAGAGACAGCTAGTGATATGACTATATATACTCTGTAAAGCGCTGCGTAATATGTCGGCGCTATATAAGTACAAGATAATAAAAATAATAACTTAAGGGATACATTTTCAAAAATAATAGTTCATGCTGATCTGGGTTGTGGGTTACCAAGCAGATGCCTACCCTTTAGACCAAGACCCCTCTGTCCTTTTTCCTTCCCCCAGTCTTCCCCAGAAATCAATCCGCAGCGGTCCTGAATCCCCCCCCCCACCCACCCCAACACCCACCCCACCCACCCCCCACCACCCCCCCCCCTCCCCCACACACACTTATCCTGGATTCTATAGTTTTCTCTTTAACTCTTTCTTCCACTATGATGTCTTTTCTATTGGGGAAAGTTTCACTCGACATCATCCCAAGCTGGGTGTGCCAAGCTGGGTGTGGCCACTGCCTAATGCTATGTTGGAGTATAGACCTATGGTCAGTCACTTAATGAGTCCACTTTGTTGCACGTTTTATCTTTGGCACCATTTTCTTTTCTATAGAGACTTTGCTCCATAACTTCAAGAGGACATTTCACCTCTTTCTTTGTTTATCGCATTTTACCTTGTTATTCTACTATGTTTTCTCAAAGTTCAGTAAAAAAAAAGATCATAAAAAACAACAACAGTTCAGTCTATCAAGCCTGTGCCCTGTGTGAGTGGTTGTGCTGTTGTCTAAAAAAAAAAAGACATCTATAGGCCCCTCCAATAGATGTTCTGATAGGGTACCGCTGGTTAACCTTCACCTTAGCTTGGGAAGGGGGTCTCACCTACTTTCATCTTTGCAGGTGGTCTCTCCAGTCCTGCAGACAAACCTGTCCGCTCCCGCAGTACACCCAGTGCAGCTAAACACCTGCTCTCTGAGGGCCCTTTGACACTATATGCATTGCGTTGCGTCTTAATACCCCGTGCTTTTTTTTACAGCAGCTTCTTCTTCAGATGTAGCACGTAGCAGCACGGAATTGTAAATCTAAGCTGCCAGGGCTCCGATCTCCACTGGACGAGATCTCGTCCAGTGCAGTACTGGCAGGACAGCGCTGGATGAGATGAGGCCGTCAGAGGGGTTAATAACCTCAGTAAGCCAGTAGGGTCCATTCACTGAACTCCAAAATGTACGCAGAAATGGTGTTATGTCTAAAATAAAGTAATCTTATCAGTGCAGTCAAAATTGTAAAATGAAAGCAGACCTATATAGACCTTTTGCACTTCATCTCACAGCCTAACCCCACATTATAGTTAAAAAAGCTTTAAGAGTTCAGCTGGGTACACACGTGTAGATTGCCGTGCAATCGACCCACAATCAATCACAGCCTGGTGACGTCACCACGCTGTGATTGATGATCGCAGGTCAGTCGAATGGTAATCAATGTGCACAGAAGTGGGATGGGGACCTGGGACACATTCAGAACATGCAGTTCTCAGCCTGTGTTGTGAGAGATGTTCTCAAAATACGCGCTGAGAATAGCTTGAGGAGAGTAGCCCAATCAGCATGGCCCCCCTCTCTTCTCATACAGAGAGAGCCGTGAGAGGCACCATCCCCTTGCCACAGCTGACAGCTGATTACAGCTCGTAGGCTGTTTGGCCGTTCTCTGCTTATTTCAGAGGAGGACTCAAGAACCCCCTCTGAAGTAACGGACATTGGCCGTAAATTACAGTCATGTCCGATATCCCTGTTTTCAAGTGGGATTGATTGGTCTTGCTCGAAAACAGGGATTGCCACACAGATATGGGCTATTGATCTGGCCTATATCTACACATGTGTACCCAGCTTTCCCTGTAAAGAGTAAATCCCACTTCCCACTTGACAATGAAAATCTGAAACACGGAAGAGCTGTGGAAAATACGTAATCATGCTCTGTATACAAAGCTATGAAGATATGTTTTCCCCATTGAATATCACTATCTGGCAGCCTCCTATGGTTAAAAATGTCAAAATGTTTACAACTCTTTGAACTGATTCCTATACCCCTGAACCTCATAATGAACCTGACTTTATTAGTGTGCTACTCAGACGAGTACCAGGAGGTGGTGTTTGGTATGCACTACATATGTAGCGTGGTTTTAATAAGCACAGTCTTCCTCATAGTACCCGCTGATGGAAATCCTCCCCCTCCAAGTTAACTACCTACAACAGGATCAGCCGTGCGATCTGACCTGCTGGCTTTTTGAGTCGAAACCTAAAGGTTGGCACTCCTGTAGTTGGGGGCGACCGACTATTATGCGTTCGGCAGGAGCGTGCAACTATGGCTGGGAATTGGCATGTCAAGGATCCCCTCTGAAGTAAATTATCGTCATGTCCGATATCCCTGTTTTCGAGTGGGATTGATTGGTCCTGCTCAAAAATAGGGATTGCCACATTAGATTTGGGTAGTGATGGCCGAACTGCCCGCAAGGCAGACAGTTCGGCCGCGAACAAGCATGTTCGCCCTCCTTCTCGCCGGCGGACAGTACGGGTGTTCGACCCGCCCTGTCCGCCGGCGTGAAGGAGCCCTCTATTCTTCCTCCGGTGGGATCATACGCGGCGAGATCCCGCCGCAGGAAGAATGTTTCCACTGAAGACAGGGTAGAGAACCCGGTCTTTCAGTGGAAAGCCGGCTCGCACACCCGGATGTGACGTCAGTGATGTCACATCCGGTAAGCACACCAGGAACTATGCCTAGCAGCGGGGAATTTGAATCTGTCCGCGAACGGGCGGACGGCGGACTTTTTTAAAAGTCCGCTCTGCCCGTCCGCGGACGAACATGCCCGAGGTTCGGCCATCACTAGATTTGGGTTACACGGCGCTGGAATCGGTCATCGATCTGGACCATATCTACACATGTGTACCCAGCTTTCCATGTAAAGAGTAAATTCTACTTCCCCCTTGACAATGAAATCTGAAAATACGTAATCACGCTCTGTATACAAAAATATGAAGATAAGTTTTCCCCATTGAACAACACTTTCTGGTGGCCTCCTGTGGCCCAAATTCTTAAAACTCCTTGAGCTGATTCCTATACCTTTGAACCCTTATAATGAATAATTAGTGTGCTGGAGTACCAGGAGGTGGTGTTTGGTACGCACTACATATGTAGCGTGGTTTTAATAAGCACAGTCTTCCTCACAGTCCTCCGCTGACAGGAATCGTGTGTGCTTCACTAACAAAGGAGATTCCCATCAGACTGTAGCCAATCGACTTGGAGGGGGAGGAGACTCCCCCTCCAAGTTAACTACCTACAACAGGATCGGTCACAAAAACAACCAGTAGGGCGGATCTCTGTGCAATCCGACATGCCGGCTTTTTGGGTTGAAACCTCAAGGTGGGCACCCCTGTAGTTGCGAGGGCCCAACTATTATGCGTTTGGCAGGAGCATGCAACTATAGCCAGGAATCAGCATTTCAAGGACCCCCTTTGAAGTAAATTACCGTCATTTCCGATATCCCTGTTTTCGAGCGGGATTGATTGGTCCTGCTTGAAAACAGGCTGTTACGATCTCAGTTCAGGCTCAGAGTCCGGTAGCTGAAACAGCCATCAGAACACAAGTGATCACATTCCAAGAACAGAGCACAAACACAGGTAGCAGTCAGGGAACCCCTGTAGTTGCGGGCAACCAACCACTATGCATTTGGCAGGAGCGTGCAACTATGGCCGGGAATCGGCATGACTATGGCCGGCTGAACACTACTGCAGCTACGCATAGTGAGTTTTTGTTCAGCCTGCGTAGCTGTGTACCACTTATGTGCAGCCCTGATTATATTCAACATGAAGCAGTTCCTTATTATAAACAACACAACTGACTATACAACTGTGGATGTAACAGATAGTAGGCCTATTGCATTAAGCATACATCGATCACATGCTAGTAGAATGTAATAATTACTGAAATCTCTCTACACTTTTTTTAGAACACCATCTACTTCGATATCCCGGCATCTCGATTCTTGAGCACACATTCATTGCATCCTGATTCCCCGCAACAAAGAGGAAAGAAAAATGAAGAGACATCAGGCACAAGCTGGATTTATATCAGGACGCTGAATATTTCTTTCCTGTCAAATGCGATTTTCATGATTAATTAAACCGTTCGGAACAAGGCAACCTGAGGAGCGGTGTAAATAAATGCCAGATTTCGGAAACGCTATATCACTTATAGATGCACAGTCAGCGTTTCTATTTTTTATGGACTTACGGGGCCTTTATGATTGACAAATAAATGATTCATGTGGAGAGTTACATTCATCAGAAGGAATAGGCTTTCTGCACAAGCAAGCTGGAGAACAGACTGTCCTAAAGACAATCCATAATAGAGCTGAAATCTCAAGCTTTCCTGTATTCTAAAAGCTTGCTGCTAGTAATTATTTTTTCCTGGGGGCGAAGCTCTTATTTTAGACCGCTTGGATTGAACCCTTTAACAATATGTGTATTATTGTAGACTCCTGTTGGGGACAGAGGATAGTTGATTCAGTTCATTCACCTTGAATAGATTTGTATGAATAGACTCAGTCTATTCAGTCTAGTCTAGTCTCATATAGTAGGGTCAACATAATGTTAGTGATGTATCCTGCTTTTCTTTTTTTAATATACTGTGACAGACTGGTCATCTGTCACTGTGTTAATGGACCGTTAGGTGGCATCCTGGAAGGAGTTTGGGATATTATTGCCCAGCACTATTAGGTTGCTGAGAGTTTTGGTTTTAGTTTTTCTTAAAGGACTCCTGGACTCTGGGATAGGGGGGATGGAACTGGGTGAGCCTTCCTATTCCACCAGGTACATTGTAAGGGTTAACACCTGGGGGGCAGGTGATTGGAGCTGGGTGTGACTCCAAATAGCTGCAGAGTCCAGTGTGTTTTTTGTTCAGACCAAGTAGGAGACCGGGGGCTTGTGAGAGTAGATAGGGGGTACACAAGGAGTGTGGGGCCCAGACCTGTGGCTACTGGAGCCGTGGAAACAGGGGGCTCACAGAGCGTGTGAGGCCCAGACCTGTTCCTGCTGGGAAGCTGAACCAGGACAAGATTTATGTTGGATGTTTGCCAAGCCGGGAGGATTGGCATTTTTGAGTGACTTTGTGTTTGGATGTCTATTAACCCCTTTGAGGGTGACTTTTGCTTTTGGACCTTGGACTGCTGCTAATAAACACAGGTAGGAGCCATAAAGAGACACTGGTATGGTGGATTTACCTGTTTGGGAGCACCGTTTGAGCTGAACACCCACAATACGTTTTCGGTGAACCATCACACCACAGAGGTGATGGAACACGATCATACATGATGAAAGTATAACATAAACAACTGAATATGGACACTGGGAAAGATATTGAAAAGAACACTGAAATAACCTGGTGCTTATAGACACATTGCTAGGGCTTGTTTCCACTAGAGCAATCGGCCGCGATCACCCATGATTTCTTGCGATCACCCGCAAGAAAAAAAGTTTGATTGGATAAGGTAAATCCCTGTTTGATCGCAATTACTTTGGGGTTGGATTTGGATTCCCATTTCATGCTTTGGAACCTCAACAATGTGGCTGTGTTGGATTCCTGAATGATCAATCAACGCAAACTCACACACAGATTGATGCTTTGGGAATCAAACCGAAAATCGATCTGTTTATGAGGACCCTTAGTAACCAGTGACTACCATTGACTGCTCTCCATCCTCCAAAATACCACCACTATACCTGGTTGAATTGTTACAAACATATTTGAAAATATAAATTGCGAAACATTTTTTTACAACACTGAAAGTCATTTTGGGAAGCCTAAATTCTTGTTTTCCCCACACATGCCATTATTTCTTCTTAGAACCCTAAGATCCTTAAAGGATTCAGAAGTTATGGAAGGGCAGGAAATAATGAACATTATGAGGACCACACAGCTTGAATGGCTATACAGTGTACTACCCTGTTCCCCCGAAAGTAAGGCATTCCCCAAAAATAAGGCACCCTTACATTTTTGCCTCACGTTCAAATATAAGCCTTCCCCCCGAAAACAAGGCACCCCACAAGACGCAGTACTGTGGACAGGAGGGATCAGAGGGGGCAATCAAAATGACACCACCATGTCATCAAGCTGCTTTCCAGAGTTGATCGGACCTGCTCTGTCGGCCCCTACTCGGTACATGTGTGGGGACCTTAAGCAAAGCTTTAGTATCTAGAGGTAAATGAGGGCAAATTATTAGGGGCAGAGGTTTTTAATGTATCCCTACCATATTCATCCCCCCCAAAAAAACTATTTTAAGCCTCAATGTGTTCATTATGTTGAAGGTTACTCTAAGCTCCTTATATTTGTATTCTTTTGGACCTGATTAGCGTTGTTGTCTGATTGATATGCATTGTTTTATCTCAGGAGGATGTACAAGAAAGGCAACACAAATGCTAGTCTTTATATATAAGATCTTATGTTTGCTGTTCTCTTCCTCTGAACTGCTCCCCTGCTGGGTTTCACCTTCATGTATGGCTTAGTCAAGGAGGCAAATTGTTCCTCACGTCCTTTTTGTGTCCTCGTTGTATAATTCATGATATTGAGCTACTTATCTTCTGGTACCGTGTGTAATGTGATTATACGTAATCTATATGTATATATTATATCTCAAATGTGATTATATTTATTATATTTTGAGAAAGGTTTGGACTGATTTGATATGCTTCAGTTTTGTAAGGAGTGACATATTCAATATTCTTCTAATCTGTAGATGTATATATAGAGATGCCTAGTGTAGACAGACAGGTATGTATCTTAAACCCCAAATAATAGCTGAAATAGGTTCAGCTGGCATAGTCATCTTGCATAATGCTAATTGCCAACATCGTCTGTGGGATGAATTATATATTTTAGAATCAGGACATTTGCTATGAATACGTTCTTTTGTCTAGTCTTTGGTACACTGAAGGATATGTAAAATTTATCAGGGATTTAGTTGTGTCAGTGCCATCCAGTTGTAAATTATTCCTTTTCATCATAGAATTTTTTTTGATCCTCAAATGGACAATTTCTGCTTTTATCCTTCATGTGAGTCAATAGCGGACGTGCTTAAATATATGTAAAAAGGGCAAAATAGAGATAAGCGTCACATTAATGACTTCATTTAAAGTGAAACTCTCTATTCCCTATGAAATATTGATTCATTGGACAGACCTGTCCTGTGTTTAAACATATATGATTATAATATAGATCAGTATATAACTGAGGTACTCAATAGGCGGACCCCGGTCTGGACCCTGACCCAAATAGGGTCACATGTGGACCGGCGGCTGCTGCTTGCCCCCAGCTCATTCCTCCCCTCCATACTCA
>CM070039.1:20206263-20225337 GCA_036250615.1 Ptychadena robeensis
TGGGGTTCGCCGGGTTTGCCGGGTTCGCGGACATTTGCGGAGGTTCGCGTTCGCCGTTCGCGATCATCAAATTCCGGGTTTGCGCCATCACTAGTGCTGGTACCTGAAAATGCTGCAGCCGCAGAGAACATCACCGCTTCTTTCTGGGGAGAGGTAGCATTCATGTGAGCCTTGCTCGTACTGAGTTTTTTTTTCAAACAAATTCCTGACGAGCTAGGCGTGTCATGAACGCTAGGGAGGGTAAATAAAGGGGAAATCTTTGACTGTTTTAGGGTTTACCTTGAGTGTTCATGGTGATGGTCAAAAAAAATAAATAAGCTGAACGTCGTCTACACCAGCTATTTTCAGTATCAAATATCCGATACACAGAAAGTAAAAATGTTGCTTATACTTTTTGTTAACTAACCTCCTGGTTGTTCTCCCCGATTAATTTCAGGGTGAGTATCTCAGCTGATAAAACTCACCCTGAGATAACTACAATAAAACTCACCTGTCCGCCAAAGGCAGGTGGCATCGTCTTTTCTGCCCGGCGTCACCTGTGACATCAGAGTGACCTCCCGGAGGGCAGGAAATCACATTCAAATTGCTCTGTAATAAGGAGGCCAACTTTCAGGATGTCTCAGCTGAAGAAGGGATCTTAAGGCTGCCATACACGGGTCGGATTTGCACCGGATTCCGGCCCGATCGATTCCGGGCGCGTGCACGCGAAACGATCGGGCCGGAATCCCGTGCAGCCCACCTTGTCCGTCCGATCAGCCAGGGAATCCGTGCCGTGTATGGCTAGCTTTAGGCATCCCAAAAGCTTGCTCCTTTAATAACTTGGAGCAAGCTAGAAGCTTGGACCACTAGAATTCCATTTCTATATTTATCTTGACTAACATGGTACAATACTCTACTATGGCTAAATATCCATCATGTCATTGAAAACTTATTTTGGATTATCAAAAGTGTTTAAAAAATATTTCTGATAGAAACAATGGGACAAGGAAACCATAAAGGTGGGATGCAGGCTTAGCAAGGAAGTAATCCTAGGATTTGTCATGTGTGCATGCCTATTCAGCTGTGTATATACCAGGGTAACATCACTTCCTGATTACAAATGACATCACTTCCTGGCTATGGCCATGATGTGTACTTTAAAGTAAAACAAAGACATATGGAATATATAGAGGTCACAGGAGAAATAAAAGCCATGACAAGATATCATTAAGAGGTTTTAGATTTTTTATAAATGTAGTTGTATTTGCAGGGATACGTGGATCTCATGGGGGGAGGGGGGCACACACATGGCTCAATTACATCATAGGCTTTTTCACCAATTTTTTCTTTTTTACAGACTTGTAGGGGACTTTAATGGCCGCAAAGATAATCAGTTAAACGTTTCTATGAAAAGTAAAAAAAATTATGTAATAACACACAGGTATTTATTGTCCATTAAAAAGTCCAATGCAAGATTAATTCCCTGGGTGTCACTGTCAACCGGGCTGGATATAGCTGGTAGATGCATCCAGTTAATCTATCTAGAGTTAAGGCCATCATACCCCAACGCGCGTTTTATTTCAATTCTTTGTCAGGGGGAAGATAATAGAGATGGTCCAATTTCTTTTTACAAATTCGACAATTTTAAGTTAATTGCAAAGCCCCTAAACATGGTTTCACCACCAAACTTGCTGGAAATGTCAAGAAGGGCTGGGGGTACACTACCAAAAAAAAAGTATTGCTCTAACACAAATAGTTTTTGCACAAATTAAGTTGGTTAAGTTTGAATCAGCTCACAAAGTCAGCTAGTCCAAAAATTCGACCATCTCTAGAAGATAATAGGTGGATGCCTAAATAAAAAATATATACATGTGTAAAGCGGCCTAAATAATAACAGATTGCCATATGTATTCTGGGATGTTGGCCACCTAGGGTAAATGCTATACCATTGCAAAAAAAAGATACAATCATCTTCCAAAGGGTTAACCGCCAAGTGTTAATGCATCTTACTTACCCACTATATTATTCCTTTTGGTGGATCTCTCCTAACATGCACTTAGTGAGAGGCCTGTATTTCTATAGAATGTTGGCAAAACTGATTACTTGTCATACTGCATTAAATCGTTCAATTTGCACCGAATAATTACTAATTACAGTCTTCTCCTACGGTGGGCAGAGGGAGGAAACGGACTCCTGATGACTCGTCATGCTCTGTGGAGGAAGAAGAAAAAGGGAAGCGCAATGTTAGCAATGTGCTGAATGAAGGGCTTGTTCCAGTCAATGGCAGTGACATGGCGATGACAAATGTCTTGTAATGAGATAATAGCCGCCTGCTTAACATGCTCTTCATTTATCGGGACACAATAAAATGATATAATATAAAGGACATGATGATAAGGGTGTTATTGACACCATTGTCAATGCAGATAATAAGCTACTAACTTGGTTTTTATGTAACACTGACAAAATGACATTTCTAAAGCAATCATAGAATCGTATTTTAAACTGTATTTTATAATAGTTTTGAAAATAAAAACTGGAAAAAAATGGATGGCACTTGAAAGGGCTTTACCTATGGTACAACTATATTTATTAGATTTTTTTTTCATTTTGGTGTGGTTATCCTAGTATACATGGCTTGCCTAGGCATAAGATCATGTGATCTCTATCTGTTATTTAAAACAGCATATTCTCCTCCCCAAAATAAGACAGGTAGGCAGTCAAGGCATGGCAGATGCCTTGCTATTTCCTCATTTTATTTTTATTTGGCCAAGAATTGGCCTAATCTTCCTGTAAATGAATAGACATCTACCCTGAAAAAAGGCATCCCCTGAAAATAAGGCCCCCCTTACATTTTGCCTCATGCTGAAATAAAATTCATCCCCCCAACAAAGGGGCACTTCCGAAGATACGGTACTGTAACTCTGGACAGGGGGGATCAGAGGGGACAATCAAAATTAACACAGGGGTTAGGGGTCAGAAGGGGTTACTAAAATGGTAATCCCCCCTCTAAGTCTCCTGTGCCATTTTGATTCCCTCCTCTTATCCCCACTGTGTCATTTTAAGTGATCCCTACACCCTGAAACCCCAATGCTGTATACTTCTTCATAGAAAAATAAGACATCCCCCCAAAATAAGACGTAGGGCATTTTTGGGAGCAAAAATTTATATAAGACACTGTCTAATTTTCGGGGAAACACGGTAACGGCTGCCAAATAAGGTTAGGCTGAGTTTTTAATTATGATGTGACTTCCTTTTCAATTAGACAATTGGATTGGATAACTGAATACAAGAGGCGTATTTTTGGATTTATGGCTGGACAAAGAAAGATAGATTGGTGGCGTTATATTAAATATTGATCAAAGGTTTAAAAGAAGAACCTGGTTTTGCTGAAATCTTAGAATTATCTTTGGGTTAGGAAGCCCATGGGAGCTGAGACAGTAATTAACCCCTTGGCAATCCAATTTACTTATTTAACTTTCCCTCAGCTATCTCGGTTGATCTTAATTTTATAGAGACTTGTCAAGAGTCTTGTCTCTGTACAGCATACCCAACTGAATAAGCTTTTTGTGAAACTCATTGAGGAATCTGTGTGGATGCAAACGGGTGTATATTTGAATATTAATGTGATTTTTTAAATTGTAAAAAAAAAAAAATTATTTGTGTAATAAAGTGCTGATTTTGCTTGATTTTTTTTTCCAAACGATTTTTTGGTTGATTGAACAAAAATCTAGAACGGCCGATTTGTTCGATGGATATACATTTTGTTCGACCTCGAACAAAAGATCATTCAAAAGGTCATCGAACATGTTGGTAAATTTTTATCTGTTGTAATTTGGAATGTATTTTCTTTCGATATCGTGATGGATGAACAAAAAATCTAATGTTACATTCGATAAATTAACAAACCATGTTTAACAATAACATCGAATAAAAAATCTAATTGGCAGTTGATTGAAGAAAGAATCTACATGTGTAAACCCAGCTTAAGAAACATGTTATTTAAGATGTTATTTTACCCTTAAACTCTTCTTTACAGTATTTTTCTATTTAACAAATGACTTGATATCTCAGAGAGTGAGTGAACTGATTTACTTAAACTGGATGTGATGAACTAGGAGGGCAGCGAGAGAACACACTGATGCTAAGCACTGAGCACCTGATGTACAGGTTGTTTTTGGGGGTATCTTGGTACACAAAGGAGGGATAGAAAGGCAATTGGTGTGCCTACTTGTCCACCCTGCAAGGGCCTGGGGGAATCTCCTAGTAATTCAATCAACAGAGAACTAAAAGCCCCAGATGTCTTGGATTCCAGAGGGTAGGTAGCAGTTCTCAATAGGGCAAGATGGCAATGGACAAATCCTAGCAGTTTCCAGTTGAATTAATCAGAAAAAAGCACAGATTGCACCAGAAAACACAATAAAGGCTATGGAGATCTAATTGTTACAGCAATGGTCCCCCAGAAACTTTTAAGATCAGTGTCAGCCTATAAATAGCTGTTCCAATAGATTGACAGATAGATACCAGCCTCAGACAAGTTCATTAGTCTCTTGATCACTAGTTAAGAACACATTCCCTCCCAAAGACCTTAGAAAACAGGTCCTGAGTCACAGAAACTAGAGGGGATAGATTGGGTATGCCCAAGCCTTTGTTAGTGCAACCAGTCTGGCTCAATTTGCTGGTTTCTGTTCCTGTCCACTCAAGTAGGTGCTGCTTTCTTGGTCCCCAAGTATATGGTACCCCCTGTCAGAAGTGCAGTGGGATTCTTTAAACTACTGGATAGACACAAAAAACACAGAATGTGATCATAAGGGATATTCTGTAGGCTTCGGGTCAGATTCTGATCCATGTGTTGCCTGTGGGAGGGTCCTTTTATCTGTTGGCTTAGATCCACAGAGGCAATGTCAGGGACCAGCACTTGAGGAGCAGAAAAAGAAGCTTGAGCTAGTAGGAGCCCCATTTTCCCAACTGGACAAAGTAAAATGATGTAAAACATGATGTAGAAATCTGATTTTGAAGGATTCTGGTTACAGGATTTTTGGTTTCTTTTTCAGTTTGTTATACCAAAGCAAGTAAACCCAGACACAAGTAGAATCAGAGTTATGAATATAGAACTGTAGACCATATGGTGTATTGCCCTTGGCATTAATAGCCATTGTTTACTTTGTTTTCCTAAACTAGAGCAAGTGAAACTGGATTAAGCAGAACATATCTCTACGAATATGTAGGACTTTTAGAGCACAGTAGATGCTAAAGGCAAAAGATTGACCTTGATCTGAGAATGCTTCTTTCTTTTCTCCTGAAGCAATAGGAGGATCTGTATAATGTGCATTGAAAGATTGATTAATTACATTCATCCTAAATGGGCAAAGTATATTTTTTATATAATATTTATGTTTCTTGATGTTAGTTCCCATTGACTGATAAAAAAACCCCCAATACAGATGGGCCTTCTCACCTTTAGATGGACTTTATTGTGTAAATACTCTGAAAGACAAGAGGGGATGTAAGACACTGTGTAACGATCTGCAGTCAGGCTAGGAGTCCAGTAGCTGAAGCAGCCACTCCAGTAATGGTAGAAATTAACAGGTAGCAAGAGGCAGCAAGCAGAAGTGTGGTCAAAAACAATCAAATTTCGAAAGCTGATGATGTGGAGTCACAAGAAAGCAAGATGAAGAGTAGTTGGGTTGTCAAAGCCAAGGGTCGGTACACGAAGGGCGATGATGAAGGCAAAAGCAGTGAAAAAGCAGGAAGCAAGATACAGGCTAAAAAATCTGGCATTCAACCTAAGTTGGGATATGGCTTATATAGGGTTCAGGGTTCAACAAGAACTAGGTAACCAGGTGTCTTTGTACAAGGTATCTGACAAAGTATTAAACAAACATTCTGGTGGCTCAGGGGAGAGAGCTGCAACCTGACACCGAAGCGTCCCTGGGTTCTGATCCTGACACACTGGTTACCTGGTAAGGGTCCAAAGCTGCCAATACCAAGGTATAGCTCCCACCAACACAAATCATGTGTTTATTCAACATTTATATAAAATAATGGGGTGTTTCTATCATGTTGGTATTCTATATATTTTCAGCTTTTTACAGTATGCGCTACAATCAAATAATACAGTAAATGAGGTGTCACTACCTGCTAAAGCAAGTACTTTTACTAAGAACATAAATTATGTACGTGCAAACAAATGTTATGTAAATAAATACACCTAGAAGATGTACAGTTTGTATTATGTTTTCACATACATTATGTACGCATTCCCTGACCAGGATTATGGTTGTCCGTATACATTACCTGGTCTCCTTGTAAGACAAAAGTATCCTTCTTGCGTGAGTTGAACATACAGCGACCATATGAATAAGTCATACTCCAGCTTAAATTATACATCCAAATCCTGACTTGTTTTCACTCCTTTTTATGGCAGCGGTGGATCAACCTTCTTTCTTGGCTTGTTTTACAATTGTTGGATACAGATAATTTTATACCTGGGTACAAATGTTATTATTTACCAAACGTGATAGGTATCAAATAGAAAACTGATCGAAAATGTTGGTAAATTTTTGCTGATCGTACAAGTATCTATCGATTTGTAGCTAGCCGTACATGGGTCTAGGAGAGATGGCATGATCACTGCTCCCATATAAAGTGCCACATTCCAGCTATAATTACAAAATATTATTACCACAAGATCCCCCCTCCATGGGGTAAAGGTGTGGGGGTTATGGGATTTTAAGGAACAACTCAAAAGAAAATTGCATAAAAGCAAAGGGTAGATTTATTTATCCACACTTAGTAACATCATTTTATAAATATAAATGAATAGTGAAGTATTCAATTTTATAATAGTCACATCGTTCATCATGAGTTTGGTTACAATAATCCTGCATCAAAGGATTAAATTATTGTCAACCAATTGGTAGAAGAGCTGATTTCACTCTACGCGTTTCGCGATATATAGATATAGAGGAGTATGTACCGTATTTTTCTATAAGACGCACCGGACCATAAGACGCACACAGTTTTTAGGGCAGGAAATCCCAAAAAAAAAAGATTTATTAAGTTTTCACATCAATTGGGTTAATGCAATGAATTCAATGAAGGCAATATTCAATTCAGCCAGCAGGGGTCACTAGCAGCAGTACACTCTCAGACTCAGCGTCATACTTCACACTGATCACACTGAACACTCGGGAGGAGGAGGGAGGGGGCAGAAATCTGCAGCCTTCTCCCTCTGCTCTAAACAGCTGCTCTGATCAGCTGTAATTGTGTCCGTGGGAACTGCCGAGTTATTGCGGTTCCCACTGACACTAAGAGAGGGAAAGATGGCAGTCTATCTCTCCCTCTCTCTCCATTGCCTAGCAAAGCTTTGCCGGTAGGCAATTTTACAGTACAGCTGAGAGAGCCGACACCAGCTTGCATCTCTCAACTGACAGTTCCTCCAGCTCCCCCGGCTTATCTCCGTGCCGGGAGAGTTGGCGGGCAGCCAAGATGCGACCACCAGCGGCTGAGTGGCCGCGGGGGTCGCACATTCGGACCATAAGACGCAGGCACTTTTTGCCCCCAATTTTGGGGGTGAAAAAGAGTGTCTTATGGTCCGAAAAATACGGTGTATAGCCTCTTATCTCTGTAGAGAAAACTAAATATTTATACAAAAACATTACATTAGGTCATGTATACGTAGCTGCAACCAAGAGATTGCTGGCCTCTGGGGCGGAAAAGGTGAAGGAACTGGGAAAGGCACAGGGGTGTTTTTAAGTATTGAAATCTCAAAAAAAATGGATAAGGGTAAGTATCATAATCTCTGTTAAACAGCTAATAACCATGGTATAGACTGTTCGGTAGGCCTGCTGGTGTTCTGAATAGTAGTGTATGTGTGTGCCACTAAGGGTGAATGTGTGTGTCTATATTATGCTACTTAAGGTGAATGTGTGTTCCTATGCTATAAATTGTATTTTTGTGGACATCCTATACAAATGTGTGGTACACTGGTCTACTTTTGCATGACAATTGGATCGCCTTGTACTATTCGAATAATGGTCGATTGTTCTATCACACAGTGTAATTGACTTATTTATGATCAGACTATGGAGCGCAGGCATAATATGATCGATAAGTCATCATAAAGTGATTAAAATGTGCTCCATAGTCTGATCATAAATCTTTTGACATACCTCGAAGACTCGTCAGATACTTGAACAATCGACTAACATTTATCAACATGTAATTTTTAATCAATTAATACATTTTTAATTATTGAATTTAATCACTTTTCGTAAAACATACCAGGTGGACAGAAATCGATTTCCGTATGAATGACTTTAAAATCGATCGTTCTTAGTCATTTTAACCAAAGTATGGTATAGCCTTAACCCTCTGAGCGTTTGCCACGTGGCACGGTTTTTTTATAACCGTGCCACGGGCAATCGCGGCGGAGCACATTGTGCTCCGCCGTGATTGCCAGCTCAGCTGAGGGATGTAAACAAAAGTCCGGCGTCGCTGGAGACGCCGGACTTCTGCTGACAGAAAGCGACGCCCCTCTAGTTTGACGGAGGTCTATGGTGCCGCCTACCCCCGCCCCCTTCGCGTCACCGGTGACGCGATCGGGGGCGGACCCGGAAGCATCGGCATACATGCCGATGCTCCCGACCGCCGTCAGAAGACGGCGAGACCTCAGGCGTTCCTCCGGCTAACTCGGGCTGAGTTTCATGATGCATGAAACTCAGCCCGAGTTAATTCGGGGAGAACGCTCAGAAGGTTAAAGGTGGCCATACAAGGGTCCACTGTGTTCATGGTGATCAAATGTACTCTAATTGATAGCGGCCACTGGTTTCTTTGAGTGGGATCCATTGATCGATTGATTGATCAAACAGGTAATCAACATGTGGGTTTTGGATGGGGACCAAAATATCAAACGGAATCGAGGAAGTAATGCACCTGTATTGTCCGTTTTCCAATTGTGGAAGCTCGAGCGCAGCGTGATGACGTCATCGCTCTGCACTCAAGGGCTCCTCAATTGGTCAGACATCGACCCATGTATGGTAATCATATTGTCTTGGATTATATCTTTATTGTGACAGATCTGGTGCTTGTCCATTGGCCATAGGATACCCTGCACCATCATAACTCAGCCCTGTGCTTCCAGTATGCTTCGACACCTCCATGGGGTATACCATCTCTATTTCCCAATAAACAAGAAGATGTTTTAGATTTGACCTTCACATGAAGCTTAACATACAATATTTGTATGTTAATTGTAACGGCAGCTGCCGTACGCCGCCGTCGCCTCCCTACTTACCGTTGCAGATCTAGGCGCCCTGTTCAGCGGTGATTGTGATATTTCTACACACTTTCTTGAACACCAGCGTGTGTCATTTCCTGGGATTTAAGGTGTTGATCATGTGACCTGGCTGACCAATAGTGGACCTCCTGCAGCTATATAAGGAACCCTGCCCTTTCAGCCTTGCCTCAGTATTAAGGCTATGTGTTAGGCTTAGCACTGACTGCCTTTGCTGCTCCTGTCAGATAGACTCCTGCCTGTGTTCTGAGACTGATTCCTGTTAACCCTTACCTGCCTGCTGCACTCTCCAGCTACCTGATCTGTACCTGCTCTACCTGCCCTGTTACACTGTCTGGCGGACAACACCTGTGTCCCTGGAGCCTTCCCTGCTGTCCCCTGGACCAGCTGCCTCCTACATTCCCTCAAGAGGTAGCGACCTGGTGATCCCCTCGGGAAAGTCTCTCTCCACCATCCCATACCATACCATCAGGGGTATTGTGAAGAACGAGTGGGTTCACTTAGACAACGCCCTCAGAGGAGGTAGGACACGTGGCACAGTGGGTCCACACCTGCTGCTCCGTGACATTAATATAGCAAGAATCTTCTGATTCTTGCTATGTAAATACCATGATGCACATTATACAGTATTCCTAACATTGGTGTTTGATGATGGTGTGCTTTGGTAAGGTTATCTACTATGGTCTACTGTAGAGATGGTCGGATTTTTAGACAAGCTGATTTTGTGAGCTGATTGCAAAGCCTCTGAAAATTGTATCATCACCAAAATTGCTGGAGATGTAGAGAAGGGCTGTGGGAACATTGGAAAAAAAGTTTTGCTCTAGCACATGTAGTTTTTGCATAAATTAAGTTCAAAGTTATCCTTAAAACTTAATTTATGCAAAAACTATTTGTGCTAGAGCAAAACTTTTTTTTGTAGTATACCCCAACCCTTCTCTACATCTCCAGCAAGTTTGGTGATGCTACCATGCTCAGGGGCATTGCAATTTAATTGAAATCTGCAAAATCGGCACATGTAAAAAAACAATTATGGTGGTTATACATAAACGAAGTATTGGGACACATGCTTTTAAACAGATATAAATTATTATATATCAAAGTTCTATTCCATAGGCTTAAAAAAAGAAGTTGGTGAACCCATCTATAACAGTTTTAGTTTTATTGGAAGGGTTTCCTTAATGTTTAGGAGTGTTTATGGACATTGTTGACCACTTTTCTAAAAGAGTAAATGTAATGGCAAGCACTGAAGTTAAATAAGAAGGCCTGGCTTGCAGTTTCCCAAAGCAGTTCATCCATAGTTGTTCAGTTGGGTTGAGGCTATGGCTCTATGCAGGCCAGTCAAGGTCCTTTACACCAACCACCCAACTACATGTTAACCTTGCTTTGGGCAATGTTGGAACAGGAAGGGGTCATCACAAAACTGTTCCCACAAAGATGGGAGCATATTATTTAACAAAACTTTCTGATATCCTAAAACATTACAAATATCTTGAACCAAGAAGTTAAAAACCATGGAGCCCAACCCTCAAAATAAAACTCCCCCAAACTTTTTTGTAATCCAGTGGAAGCATGTTTTATACCTCCACCTATGCCACTTTGCATTGCACTTGGTGGTGCAGCTGCTTGGTCATGAAACCCATGAAGGTCTATATGCATGGCTCTTGAGCTAATCTGAAGCCTATAAGAAGTCTGTAGGTCTGTAGCTCTTGCCTTGGCTACTTCTAGTGTTCTAGTGTGAAATGGCACTCAAACTTTATTTGAAATATATCTCATACAACTTTATTTGGTTTTCACACCTATCATATAGAAACATCATTCACACTACACGCATGCATCATTCACATAAAGACACACACAGACAAACACATATTCCATGCAGTCTACTTGACTCCTGTCTGCAGCTAGTTCCTCAATGACTCCTTAGCTGCCCCCCAGAATACACCCACCCCCCCCCAGTTCACCCATCCCCCCCCCCTGTTTAGGAACCACAATGTTAATCTCATTATTAGAGATGGTCAATTTTTTTTTCAAAAATTCGACGATTTCGAGTTAATAGCAAAGCCACTGAAAATGGTATCATCACCAAACTCACTAGAGATGCACAGAAGGGTCAAAAAAGACAAATAGTTTTTTCACAAATTAAGTTCAAAGTCAAGTAAAAATTTTGAAAATCTGAATTTCTGAATTTAATTTATGCAAACACTACATGTGCTAGAGCAAAACTTTTTTTTTTCAAATGTTTCCACAACCCTTCTTTACATCTCCAGCAATTTCGGGGATGTACCCTGCAGCAGTGTGATGACATCATCATGCTGCTGTCAGGTATTGGAGAGCCGGGGAGAGCAGAACTCTCAGAGAGCAGAACTCAGCCGAGCTTTGCCTGGAGACCCAGGCAAAGCATCGGACATCGGGCCGTAATTACGGTCATGTCCGATAAGGCTGTTTTTGATCCGGATTGATTTGTCCCGCTCGAAAACAGCTATAGGGGCAGATTATATGGGTCAGATAGATGGCCGTGAGCGTGCACGGCGCTCGAAATGGCCATCGATTTGACCCATATCCCCCTGTCCCCTGCTTAACAGTTGTCTATGGAATATTTAGCAGAGAGGCAGTATCACAAATGGACTTATTGAACATTGAGAATTTTATCATAATACCACATACATTAAACTCCATAGAGCAATTCTTTCACTATTGTTTGTAGATGCAGTTTGCATGCCTAGCTGCTTGCTTTTATTCACCTGTGACTATGGAAGACATGGGAGCACCTGCATTGAATAATTTGGAGGGGTGTTTCAAAAGGTTTTGGCAATTTATTTACTTGCTCCCTCAAATTAAACCTTATTATATCTCTTAATACTTTATAAGAGACAGACATATATATAAACCTTGATGTGAAGACACATGACTGTCCTTCATCGAAGGGCTACGTTTGAATAAGGTTAAAAATAGAACATATCATATTCTAGAACCTGAGTGCTTCCATTTGTGCAATAAATATTATGCAATTTGAAATTCTGTCCTCACAAAGAGTAACTGAAAAACGATTCAAGTTGAGTGAACCAAACCATGCCCCTGGATGCAGAATATTTGACAAAACGCACAAAACATTTTTGCTGATCTTGAAGTACCCTTGATTCAGTTAATGTGTTCAAGAACTGTAAAACACTCTCTAGCTAAAAATATGCCCCAAGGAGAACACAATTCTCCACTCTACTGAAGTACATGATGACACTACTCTCTGGGGTAAAATATTTTGTCCTCGCTCGGCTAACTTTACCGATTCCTAGGTTTGGAGCCATTGGACTTTTACACACATCAGTCATATCACTCTGTACCAGCAGCTTTTACTGGTATGAAAAATTGGCTTATGATGCCGCACTGTTCTATGTTCTTAATAATCTATAAAACTAGAACCAGAGGAATGGGAAAATGGATATAGTCCTTCATGAGTACACACAAGGTTATGAATAAGAATAAACAAAACTGCAGGTTTTTTTTTTTTAATACACAAAATATAGGAAAACTTTGAGATTTTAGTAAAATATCAATAGTTTGGTCAGATTTCCATTAGAGATGGTCGAATTTTTTCTCAAAAATTCGTCCATTTCAACGATTTCAAGTTCATTGCAAAGCCCCTGAACATGGTATCAACACCAAACATGCTGTAGATGTAGAGAAAGGTTGGGGTTATACTACAAAAAACAAAGTATGTCTCTAACACAAATAGTTTTTGCACAAATTAGGTTCAAAGTCAAGTCAAAGTTTCAAAAATCTGAATTTCGACTTTGTTTTTTAACTTAATTTATGCAAAAACGACATGTGCTAAAACAAAACTTTTTTTATACACAACTCTTATTTATATCTCCAGAAAGCTTGGTGATGATACCATTTTCAGGGGCTTTGTGTTGTTGATGCCTGTCTTATTACAGAATGCTAAATAACCAATGTTGGTTGCAAGCTTTGAGTGTTGTAAAAGTTAAAGCTTCATTTAATTATACCACATCAGTAAAAGATATAAATAAATAAGTAAATAAATATATACACTGCTCAAAAAAATAAAAGGAACAAAAATAAGAATAATAGAATAAAATAATAAATAGATATAATAATAGAAAAATAATAATAATAATAATAATAGAATTCTAAAATATTCTATTAATAATAATAGAATAAAAATAAGACATCCTAGATCTGAATAAATGAAATATGTTTAATAAATACTTTATTCTTTACATAGTTGAATGTGTTGACAAAAGTTATCATGGAGGTCTGAATTTGCAGTTACGCTCAAAAGCTTTAGAGTGAATTTAAAGTGGAAAAGAACACTACAGGCTGATCCAACTTTGAAGTAATGTCCTTAAAACAAGACAAAATAAGGCTCAGTAGTGTGTGTGGCCTCCACATGCCTGTATGACCTCAGATGGTCTTCTGAGGGATCTCCTCCCAAAGCTGGACTACAGCGTCCCCCGATTCCTGGCCAGTCTGTGGTGCAACGTGGCATTGGTGTATGGCACGAGACATGATGTCCCAGATGTGCTCATTTGGATTGAAGTCTGTGGAATGGGCGGGCCAGTCCATAGCAACAATGCCTTCGTCTTGCAGGAACTGCTGACACACTGCTGCCACATGAGGTCTAGCATTGTCTTGCATTAGGAGGAACCCAGGGCCAACCGCACCAGCATATGGTCTCACAAGGGGTCTGAGAATCTCAACTCAGTGTCTAATGGCAGTCAGGCGAGCACATGGAGGGCTGTGCAGACACCCCAAAAATGCCACCCTAATAAATAAGAATATTTCATTCATTCAGATATATGTATAGAAATGGAATGAGCTGCATGCACCCATCTATAAAGTCAAGACTAATAAGTATATTGCTCAATGCTGACTTGTAATCCAAGAGGGAAGAGCTAGCTTACCATGGCACTTAAACTGGGAACACACATGTAGATATGGGCCAGATTGATGATCCATAGCTACACGCACTCAGATCTTCGAGCACTCAAGGCCATCCATCTGGCCTATATTATATGCGGCCATCCCTGAAAACAGGGATATCGGACATGACCGTAAACCACGGTCGATGTCCATTGCTTTGCATTGGTCTCCATTGTTGGAGCATTGTCGCTCTACTGCCTGATATCCAAGGAGTTGTCCTCATTTGAGATCGTATGCAGCATATTTATGTCTCTTAGAGCTAGACACCTCCCATTACCTGGATCTTGTAGAATACAGGCTCAGTAGTGTGTCTGGCCTCCAGGTGCCTGTATGACCTCCCTACAACCCCCTACATTCTCCTGATGAGGTGGTGGATGGTCTCCTGAGGGAAAACAGAAAACAAACATTAACCGTTTCCAGTGTTCTCCCCAGAGGAGATTGGCCGGGCGGCCCGCCCGGGAGATTTTGGTCCCCGCCCGGCACACAGCGAGCAGCCTGACAGGCGGCGCCTCCCATTCTTCAGGAGCGCGCCACAGCCACTGAAAGACTCCGGCCCGCGGCACACTACCGGAGCCGCGGGCCGGAGTCTTTCAGTGGCTGCGGCGCGCTCCTGAAGAATGGGGAGGCGCCGCCTGTCAGAGGATTTGTGTGCTGCCGCTGGCCGGCAGCCTATCAGAGGGCCGCCGGACCGGAGCAGGCGGCGCGATGACGTCATCGCGTCATGACGTCATCGCGCCGCCCGGCTAAAAAAAAATTCTGGGGAGAACACTGCGTTTCATTGCCAAATCTATTACCCTACAAGATCACCTGTTGTTTTAGTGAGAAAAGTTGGTCACCCTTCTAGATACAAATTTGAAGATAGTGGCCAAACTGCCCCTCTAGTGTTGTCCATCTAGCACCCAGATCCTGTATTTTTACTGCTCATTTGTCTGTGAAAGTTGTGTCCTGTTTTTGCACCAGAGTATTAAAAAATATTTTAACACAAATATAAAAGACATATTCTCTTTGGTTTGAGTTGGAGCTCTCTTGAAGTGCCCCCCGAAGGCTCTGTCTTCTGTAGTGTGAATAGTATCATAATAATCTAGGCTGCTCGGCTTGTCCTTGGTCAATGACTCTGTGCTTTGGCATACATTTGTTCCCTTTCCCTTAGCCTTCCCTTTATTGTATCCTTCCCTTTATTGTATCATTAATTCTATCAAATATTCTGTCCATCTGCTTTAAGACAAACTTAAATAAAATGTAATGATCTTACATTGTACCAGCAAAAATGTCCTGTATGACATCTCCCTATACAACTGTATTATTCATAAATGTAAAGTGAACCTTAATAATAGTTAGTGATGGCCGAACTGCCCGGACAGTTCGGCCGCGAACAAGCATGTTCGCCCTCCTTCTCGCCAGCGGACAGTACGGGTGTTCGACCCGCCCTGTTCGCCGGCGAGAAGGAGCCCCCTATTCTTCCATCAATGACGTTACATCCGGTTAGCATAACCAGGAACTATGCGTTCCAGGTGCCGGATGTGACATCAGTGAGGCGGGGAATTTGAATCTGTCCGCGAACGGGCAGACGGCGGACTTTTTTAAAAGTCCGATCTGCCCGTTCGCGGACGGACATGGCCGAAGTTCGGCCATCACTAATAATAGTTTTGAGCAGCATATGGTATCTTCGAGCTCGAATAATTTCGCAAAGAAATTAAGGAATATTCGAAATTTGCAAAATTCGTTTCTACTGTATTCTATTGCCTTACATCACGCGTAGCTGTTCAAAATTATTCACAAAGATTCACTATCCAGCTTTACAGCTTCTCTTCTTCATTCTGTTATTTTAGCCAGTACGAGCACTGTGCGCATTGCCCGTATCCATTCACAATGTGCACAAATATGTGCGATGTATGCCGGTAAACAATGTTGAAGCATAATATGACGAATATCTGCCATTGCGAATATACGTGCGCACATTCGTGAAATATTGCGATTTCTCGAATGGCCGATATTCTCACTCAGCACTAATAATTAATAATAATTACCATTTTTTTCAAACCATAAGACGCACTTTTTCACCCCCAAAATTGGGGCCAAAAAGTTCCTGCATCTTATGGCCTGAATGCGCGACCCCTCGGCCACTCGGCCGCTGGCGGTCGCACCTTGGCTGACCGCCAGCTCTCCCGGCACGGAGATAGCTAATGCCGGCTCTCCAATCTAAACTGTAATTGCCTATGCCAGCCCTGAACTGGCATAGGCAATGAAGAGAGAGTTATAGATATTCTGTTCGTGGGAACAGCAATCAATCTGCTGCCCCACAGACACAAAATCAAAAACATCGGGAGAGAAGAGAGAGAGCAAAAGACAGCCCAGCCACCCCCCCCCCCCTTTCTCCTGTAGATCAGTGTAAAGTATGTAGTTCTGCTGAGAGTGTACTGCTGATAGTGACACCTTCAGGCTGAATGAAATATTGAAAATATATTGCATCCTTTTAATTCATTACCCACACATTAACCCAATTGATGTGAAAACTTATTAAATCTTTTTTTTTCTGTTTTTCCTGCCCTAAAAATGTATGATCCGGTGCGTCTTATAGTCCGAAAAATACGGTATATACATTGTATTTACCCAAAACTAGGCCATATTGTTCGGCAAAATTGTGCTGAAAAAACAAAAATTCACTTGTATAAGGGGTCGTTTCCACTTACGCGGCCGCCCGCATTATCCCCGGGGTGAATGTAACTGCGCCCATGTTGTTCAATGGGCTAGTCCCCTGCTGCCTTCGGGTGGTGGTCGGGAGCAGCCGCGGCACGGTTCGTGACCTAAAAACTCAGCTCACCGCATTTTTGACCATGGGCCGCAACCGTCCGCATAAGTGGAAACAAGAAAAAAAGAGATGAAATCTTCAGCATTTCCTGGGTGGACTTGCAGTGCGCCTTCACATGGTATCATCACCAAAGCTGCTGGACATGTAGAGAAGGGAACATTTAAAAAAAATTGCTCTAGCACATGTAGTTTTTGCATAAATAAGGTTCAAAATCCAAAATGTTTACGTTGACTTAACTTTGAACTTAATTTATGCAAAAACTACATAAGCAAGAGCAATATTTTTTTCAATATTCCAACTTAATTATAAAAAAAACATTAATATAAATACATACTGTTTTGAAATCTATTATACAAAATAAGTATTTTAGAGATTTTATCATTCAGATGATACCTTTTATTAATCTTATTATTTATTTATTACATTTTTTTTTTTTTACATAATTTTGTGTTTCAAACATTATTATAATCAGGATGTCTTCTAGACCCTTGAACGGACATATTTTGGAAAGTTACAGGCCTACAACATTCCAAAAAATCCATTAAAGTCTATGGTGCGTTTTGGTACAGAAATCTGGACCTCACAAGAGGTTAATGTCTAACAATGGCTACAAAAGTGGGAACACCCCTAAGTAAAAAATGTGAGATGTATATTTTTATATACATACACCTTTGTGGGCAGAATGAAATTGGTTTCTAAATAGTATTATCATTTGCTTTACCCTCCCTAGCACTATGGAACCACACAGAGCGGGAGCTTACATGAGTCGGCTGCAGCATCCAGCGATGTTCGCGCCGGCTTCTTCCTTCTTGCCGAGTGACGTCACAGAGGAGGGACCCGGAGTGAAAGGTACGTTTTTTTTTTCGTTTTTAATATTTTTTCTTTTAAACTGGATCAGATACATTTCTTTATCTGAGAAAAAGCCGGAGAGATATACATACATACATATATACCAAATGAATCATAATTTTAAGTATGTTAGTAAAAATTTGTCTACTGTTAACCCCCTAGTGTTAGCGATGGCACGGCGCGGGACATTTAAATGTAAATTGGGCTAACTTCAGAGAGCTCATCTCAAAAATCACCCCAGTGTCATTTCCAGATGTGCTCTTTGAAGTTAACCCTTTCAGAGGATGCCAAAGGGCATTGTATTGGATACAGTCATAACTGTAGCCAATACAATTCAAAGTAAAAACAAAAACACATTTCCAATTGAATAAAAATGGTATTATGAATATATAAAAAAACATAAATATGAATACATACTGTTTAGAAATCTATTACACAAAAGTGTTTAACATTTTTTATTATTCAGATGATACCTTTTTATTATATATATTTTAAATGTAATTTTTTAACATAATTGTTTTTTTCAAACATTATTATATTCAGGATGTCTATTAGACCCTTGTACAGACATATTTTAGAAAGTAACAGGCCTACAACATAAAAAAAAAACATTCCATTGAAGTCTATGGTGCGCTTTTGGTACAGAAATCTGGACCTCAGCAGAGCGCTAGGGAGGTTAATATATTTGAATTGTATTTATTTGTTTATATGCTCAGAATAAAATAATTACAAGGTTCCCTTACAATCTGTAAACTGATGTGATCATGCAATAGGTTAATGCATATAACTCATCCATTTTGCTGCAGATCTAAATATTACGCTACATCAGCAAATAAAACAAAATCTAAAACAGTCATTGTTCTTCAATAAGAGCTCGCCTTGTAATGTGGTTGCCGAAATTTTAAACATTTGCCCTAATGATGTTTAATCTTTATAGACGTAACTCAGAAACACCATTATCAAGTTTACAGTAAACCACAGCTACTTGAAATACACTATAAAAGTCCATAAATATTTGGCAAGGATGTTCATCTCCAACCTCAGAAGCCAGAGAGTCTGCCAGTAACTGAATAATTGCAATTTAACAGGGAACAATGGATAGAATTATGTGTTAACAGTTTAATGTTGTTTGCACAAGGTCATAAAGAATAGAGATGTCCCGAACTGTTCGCCGCCGAACTGTTCGCGGCGAATATCGCAT
>CM070039.1:20234768-20264243 GCA_036250615.1 Ptychadena robeensis
GAAGGTATATATCACTGCTATGTAGTGCCGGGTCCTCCCTCATAGAACACATAGTGATTGTAAGGTATATATCACTGCTATGAAGTGCTGGGTTCTCCCTGATAGAATACATAGTGACTGGAAGGTATATATCACTGCTATGTAGTGCCGGGACCTCCCTGATAGAACACATAGTGATTGGAAGGTTTATATTACTGCTATGTAGTGCCGGGTCCTCCCTGATAGAATACATAGTGATTGGAAGGTTTAGAAAGGTCCTCATATTACATGGTTTTGGCAAAAGAAAAGTTGATTGTACAGAAACTGTATGGTAAGATTGTAAGGTGTATGGGGGCCTTAAGGACTTGTTTGACGCAAGTTAAATGAAAAGTTTTTTGTTTTTCTGAAATATATCCATTTGAAGCATATTATGAACATGAAATAAACGTGCAATGTGTAGTATCAGCTCTAGTCCACACTCCTTTCAGAGCCATCAAAGCTGGAACAAATTTTTCAATTGTAATGAGAGTCTAGAACAGTTATTAATTTCCTTCATAATCCTGTTGTTGCCATTTATTTATAAACGAAGATAAAAAATAACTTAAAATAAGTTTCAACCCTGCAGTCCTACCAATGTTAACTATCTCCATGAATCTTGCTTTGATCAGTTTAGTCTGTGCCGCTCTCGTGGGTGATGTGGATGTCGACTGACTCGCTGCCACTCCAATGGGCGTTAAACTATGTGGGTCATATGATGCCCTAAAGCAACAACAAAAAAGCAATTTCCTCTTTGTGGAATTTGACCGAATCTAAAACTGGGAAACACACCATCAAAAGGAAAGAGGAGACACAGTATACGTACCAAGCAGTCGCTATCAAAATATATACAGAGGACTACAGCCTTACAGTTTACAGACAACTTTCCATTTTTCTTACACTTCTACTGTTACTGTAGTTGTTGTGTATCGTACTTTTTATAGTTTATATTTAATCTTGACATTTCAAAACTGAGATCTCAAGGACCTGGATTAGTATGTCGCAGAGGATTCTACCAAGCCAAGATAACACTTGTTACAATAGAAGAGATCAATAGAATTTAAAAAATCTACTGTTTAATAATGCATAGGTTTAAAAAATAACATCTATTTTTAGGGTTTAAACTCTTCCTAATTATAACGTGTCCGGTTCTGCTATATGGTAATAATAGGAGGAACCAACTGTGAGAAATCTGTGCCCAAAAAGACAGAGCACAAACAATGATATTTTTTCCATTATTGCCTGAGGTCTTATATGTCTGATCATTGTTTTCTCCATGACTGACCATGTCTCTTTCTATGCCTGAGGGGGATCAATCAGCTTGATTATTGCGCAAGCGAGTATGCCCGGCGTATTGCGAGCTGCCCTGATATTGTCCGCCAACAGGAAGCCCGGTGGATACTTTAGTACTTTAAATGGGGACCCTTGGTATTGTAATAATGAACATATTTGGAATTACGTTCGCAATTATGATTGTATTACGCATGTGTTCCACAGTACATTCATAAATCGATCTGGTTTATCTCGATCACACTGTGTGGTGGTACGATCGATTGATGTTAGATTAGTGCACAATTGTAAAATCATGGTGCAAAAGTTGACCCTTTAGCTGCTTTCAAGAGCATCTCACATTCTAACCTCCTGTTCTTCTTTCCAAATTTTCGTTTTAGCCAATTAACAACCATTAGACTGGGTCTACACTACACTGCCCCAGACCCCACGGGGGGCATTATGGGCATGCCAGCGTGTGTGTGCCCATAGCGCCCACCCGCTGTTTGCAAGCAGTACGTGTCTCTGGTGCGGCCGTGGGATGCCCCCGGATCCCCAACGCCAGGGTGGGCGTTGTGAATCTGCTCTCGCTGCCGCACCACCCCCCAACCACGGGCATGATGCACCAGTATAGACTGACTGCACTGCGCAGTTTTGCCCGTGGTCTACGTGCAGGGAAACCATGCAAAATTCCGTACTATAGACATAGCCTTATTTTATCTAACCACACCCCGGGTGCTGACATTGTTTGGAGGGGGGGGGATTAAACATTTTTTATAGCTAATACAGTTGGCTTGTTATGCTCTAAAAAATGTATTACTACAGGACAGAATGGATATTAAAAAAAGTACTAAATGTGTTTTCCCTCCCATTTCAGATTGAATTTAATTTTATAACCAGATGCATAAAATATTTATGTTGGAGCCTGTAGAGGCAAAATCTAATCTCCTCAGCCATAACTCTAGTGTTTTATACAGTATGTCCCGGCCTCTTGTCAGAATGTTTAAGCAAGCGAAATAGGCTCTCTTTGTCATGTAAGGAATTTGCTGCGGCTTTACTGGGTTAGCACACAACACAAGTGACAGAATCACTGGCAAAGCATACCTTTTTACAGCATTGTAGACTTCCTATTTTATGTCAAGTAGGAATTTAAGTTTTTCAAGTAGGAATTCCTTGCATACTTTTTCTGAAAATACAAGAACTGTACTGGAGTATAAAAGTTAATGGGTAAAAGTAATGGAACAAAAAATATCCCCCTCATGACCTGTAATGTGATGTGATGATATGGAAATATTCAGATAACATGGGCAAAGGTGCAGAACTGGGAGATCCTTGCACTGCACGGAGATCCTTGCACTGCAGGTCCTCAGGTACAGTTTCCTCTCCAGGATACAGATAAGAGGCATTGCCTATACATCCTTGTAACTCATGAGACTAGCAGGTAGTGGCACAATGTCTAGATGTTTTCACATCGTAATCAAATATAAAGCTGGGATAACACGGCTCGATTATTGCGCCAATTAAATAAGCCCGACATCAGTGTGATGATGTCATTGTGCTGCTGCCGAGCTGCCCCGATATCTGCAGCCAGCAGGAAGCCTAGTGGATACTTTGGATGATGACGTTTGGTATACCTTTTTACAGCATTGTAGAATTCCTATTTTACGTCTTAAAATAAGAATTCCTTGCATACTTTATCTGATAATACAAGAACTGTACTGGAGTATAAAAGCTAATGGGTAAAAGTAATGGAAGGCAAAAGCTCCCCCTCATGACCTGTAATGTGATGGTGTTATATTCAGATAACATGGGGGAAGGTGCAGAACTGAGAGATCCTTGCACTGCAGGTTCTCAGGTACAGTTTCCTCTCCAGAATAAAGATAAGAGACATTGCCAAATACATCCTCACAACTCAAGAGACTAGCAGGTCGTAGCACAATGTCTAGATGTTCTCACATCGCAATTCATTCTAAAGCCGGGATAACACGGCTCGATTAATAAGCCGATCGAATAAGCTCGATGAATCTGCCGATCGAATAAGCCCAGCAGCAGCGTGATGACGTTATTGTGCTGCTGCCGAGCTGCCCTAATTTCAGCCCAGTGGATACCTTGTATACCTTTTATAGCATTGTAGACTTCCTATTTTAGGCCATTTTAAAAATAAGAATTCCTTGCTAGTGTTGAGCTCGAATATTAGATTTTCGAATATTTAGCTAGAATATCGCTACTTCGCCATTTCGCGAATATTTGCGAATATATCATCGAATATCCGGCGCGATCGCGTTTTTTTGCGATTTTATTGTGATTTTAGAATCGCAAATATATAATCGCAATCCATTGCAATGAATGGGATCGCGATTATATAATCGCAATGCGATTTTTTAAAACGGAAATGACGGATATTCTCCCAGTCGAATATCCGAGCTCCATTGACTTGCATGCATTGCGCATATTTGATCGCACTTGCGATTTTAAGATCGCAATACATGTTGTAAGTGCGGATATTCGAGATTACGAATATGGAATCGAATATTATGGTGGATATTCGCGAAATTATGCGAATTCGAATATTGCCTAGTCGCTCATCACTATTCCTTGCATACTTTTTCTGAAAATACAAGAACTGTACTGGAGTAAACGTAATGGCAGACAAAAGCTCTGGTAAACATTACGTTTTTGACATGCTTAACTAAAACTTTAGTCAAATGTATACAATAGTATTCTTCTCCATTTCCATTCAAAATGTTTTAGCCCTCTCCTCTTCTGGTAGTGACATATTGCTTTGTGTGCTGGCCTAGCTCATGTGGCCTTCATCTGCCTGCAGAATCTTTTATATAACCGCCATGAGAGGAACATGGGGAGGCACTAAAGCAGTGATGGCGAACCTTTTTGAATGCTAGAGGTGAGCGTGAATATTCAAATCGCAGATTTTTAATGTGAATATTGTCACTTTGAGAATTTGAGAAGATCTAATATAGCGCTGTAGTGACCAGGAAATGGCACTATTGTATATTTTACTGTACTGCTGTACATTACTGTAAAAAAATGTGTAGATGCCTTTAATTAATGTGTCAAGTGCCAGGCAGCTGCTGAGATCCTACCTGAGGCCAGGCCAAGGCTCTCCCCACTTTTTGTCTACTTTGCTTGGTCTGCCCAGTAACTGCCAGTCCCTTGCCATAGCTTATACGCTGTTTCCCCAAAAATAAGACACCTTTACATTTTTGCCTCATGCTGAAATATAAGGCACCCCCTGAAAATAAGGCACCCCCGAAGATACGCTACTGTAACTCTGGACAGGGAGGATCAGAGGGGGCAATCAAAACGACAGAGGAGGATCAGAAGGGGTTACAAAAATGGTAACCCCCCCCCCTCAGAGTCTCCTGTGCCATTTTGATTCCCCCCTCTGATCCCCCCTGTGTCATTTTAGGTGATCCCCACACCCTGATACCCCAGTGCCGTATTCTTCTTCATGGAAAAATAAGACTTCCCCGGAAAATAAGAAGTAGGGCATCTTTGGAAGCAAAAATAATGTAAGACAGTATTTATGGGAAAACACGGTAAATATGTGCTCCTCAGAATGTTCTGGGCCATTCTGTCAGTCCACCTTCCTGAAGCTACATGTAGCTGTTTGGTCTCCTGAGCCAGAGCTGTTTTCCCAGTAGGCGACCAATATAGAGGATCGATGAAGTGTCTCCGACACCTACCCCACCAATAGGATTCGGACCTCTTTCGGAGGGATCATATCTTGGATGAGAGCCGCAGGCACCTCCTTCCACTCTTAGCACCGCTTGTAACTGTAGCTCCTGAGCCTTATACCCAATCCCTGCCATTGTGTATGGTATGAAGATGTACATGTTCCTGTAGTAAAGCTACTAAAACCCCTAACCAGCTGAGTGGACAGTGCTTTATTTGTGTGTGAGAACCGTGAAGAGAGTGAACTTTCAAACATTCCATAGAACCTGGTCTGAGCAGATACACTCCACGATACTACAGTGCTATATCTTCGAAATCTCGAATATTCAAGATTCTGGGGAAAGTACCATGCATTACATTTGCAATATTCACATGTACAAGTGCAGATTTTTGCAATTAATTACTTCTATGAGTGTTGTCTCATGTGGTGATTACACTGCAGCTGCTATTTCCCATTCTGCCACTAGATTGCGCAGTGGCAACACACTTTCCATGTACAAGTGCCAATTTTCCCAATACAAAATGTCAGGAGGTTTTCGACGTTGAATATTGCCTATGCTGCTCATTACTACACTATATTAAACCATTATAATGGAGGTCTACCTCTTCAGCTTCACCGATGCTGAAGACAATCTGCGGGCCTTCAGCGATGCGGAATTGCTGCGGGTTTGCAGAGGACTGGCTTATGTGCCTGATCCCGACAAGGGCAGAGTTTGTTCTGTCTGCTTCCTATTTGAGCTGGTCCTGTGAGAATGAAATCCCCTGTCTCCAATCATCTTTCTATTGGTAGACTATAAGTCCTACGATTCTGTTCTCTAGTTGTATCTTTTCGAGTAATCAACATCAATAGATTCATGATGAGCTGACATTACGCACAGACAATGCTTCTGTTCTGGATCGTTTCCTCTACAACATTTTTTTTTACCTGTATGAAAAGCTGTTCTTGTTGTCTCCGATCAGCCATCTGTTAGTGGCAGCTCTTTCTTTTTCGCATTGACGAACCCCAGGAACCGATCAAGTTAAACGAGACTGTGTGAGTGATAACAAGCAAAATCAAGCGTTTATTCCAGGGGAAGGCCTATCTGCACATGACAAGCTATATTATCTGCTCTCACACATGCTGACATGTCATAATGTTTTCCCACAAGTGTCGGACAGAAATAGACCATGAAAAAAGCTCCGCAGGACAATAGCATTCCATTTATCTAGAAACAATAGGATGCACACACAAGGCGGACAGAGCACGGCACCATTACCAGCCACCACACAACATTTCATTCTAAAAGTGTTAAAGAAGAACTGTCACCTAAATGAACCCCAGCCATTCATTTAAAACCTGAAAATGTATTATCTACAGCCCAGCCAACGTAGATAAATCATTTGCAGGTGGGGGTGCTAGGTTTGTCATTTTGCTATCCTACAACATTAAAATACAAGAGAAGCATTATATTCAGGGGTGCACATAACTGTAGTGAGCTCCTCACATGAGTACCAGGAGATGGTGTTTGGTACTCACCCCATATGCATGTGGTCTTCCTCACTGTCCTCTGCATCAGCCTCCTGCATGGTAGATTCTGCTGCAGATGGACCTCCCTGTACCTAATTCATCTGCCAATTCATCCACAGATGACCAGCTGGCTTTGGGTCAAATGTAACTCTCACAGAACAACACGCTTGAACCCTCAGATCTCATACCTCAGTAGTACAACCCTGAAATTTTCCAAATGTCAATCCTTTATTGTCATACTCCAACTGTCACACAGTGCTTTCCTCTTGTCTGATTTTACCCTTACATATGCCTACTCTGACTTTCATCCCCCACATCTCCCCCAACACCCTTAGAAGGCCAATCTTTTTTTTTTATTATTATTTATTTACATTCCCAATTTCACACCTTTTGTTTTTGGCCCCTCTTGAGTACCACTTATGTGCACACCTGATAATATACTTTGTGCCCGTGCCAACCCCCATAACTATATTGATGGATTTAGGGCCTTTCACACAAGCCTCACTGTAGCTGCAATGTGGTACAGTACCACAATGCTGGGCGGCTAGCACTAACACAAGGTACACAGGTTTCGGTAAGAAATATACAATAGCGTCTCCATTACCAGCAAAAAAAAAAACACCACCACAGCAGCTGCAGCCCACGTATAGAGATGGTCGAATTTTTTTTCACAAATTCAACCATTTCGCCAATTTCGAGTTAATTGCAAAGCCCCTGAACATGGTATCATCACCAAACTTGCTGGGGATGTAGAGAAGGGTTGGGGGTATACTACAAAAAAGAAACTATGTCTCTAACACAAACAGTTTTTGCACAAATTAAGTTCAAAGTCAAGTACAAATTTCGAAAATCGGAATTTCGACTTTAACTTTGAACTTAATTTATGCAAAAAGTACATGTGCTAGAGCAAAACCTCTTTTTTTCAAATGTTCCCACATCCCTTCTCTACATTTCCAGCAAGTTTGGTGATGATACCATGTTCAGGGGCTTTGCAATTAGCTCACAAAGTTAGCAAGTCGAAAAATTCGACCATCTCTACCCACGTAGTGTGAAATAATATGATACCCGAAGGGCAGGTTTGCCAATTCAGATGAATTGAGTCAAGCTTTTAGGGTAGGGTAACTCTGTATGCGCTGTGGCTGTGGAGCAGTATTTTGCTGGTAATGGACACCCTAGTGGTAACATCACAGTGTTTGTTAACCTTCCTGGCAGTTGCCCTGAGCACAGTTCTCAGAGCTAGTGTTGAGCTTGAATATTCAAATTAGGAAATTCACGAATAGCGGATATTTTATATATATTATATTGCAAATATATTGCATAAAATATCCGCAATTCGAGAATTGACGGCGGATATTCACAATGTCGAATGTTTGCGATATTATGCATTGGGAAGCTTATGGCCAATACACAAAAAAAAAACACATGTGATCATTCATTATATTTAAGCAGAATTATTTGCAAAATATCGCGAATTCGCATATTGCCTATGCCGCTCATCACTACTCAGAGCTACACTTGGGGATACTCACCTATCCAGGGAGAGCCCGCCACGATTATAAATCTTGGCCAACTTGTCGATTGCTTCTTGCATCGCTTCTGCATAATTGGTGACACCGAAGGGGGGGCACATACACCTCAATGGGATGTGTAGAGGGGAGGAGGGAGGGCTTGAAACCACAGCAGGACCACCAGGTAGGTTGACCACAGCCATTACCACATCCCTTTCCAGTGAAAACTCTGCATCTCCCATATGCTTGTGATGCATCTGCAAAACTGTGTGCAGCAGGATGTTTATGGTAACGTGCGGCATTGTGCATTTCCATTAACGTAAACATGGGGCCAGTGTGAACGTTTTAATGCTGGCCAAGCTGTGCTAAGTTACTGTACCGTGCCACAGCTGCAGCGCGGCTGGTGTGCAAGGTGCCTTAAGGCAGGGGTGACAAACTCAAACATAGAGTGGGCCAAAAAAGTTTGGACCAAGTCACGTGCTAACCTTTATATCCATTAGAAAATGTCCTCTAAAGTGTTGCTTGAACAATAAATCTTGAATAAGCTATAACCCATGTGACATTAAATGCCAAATAAAGAAAAAACAATCTTGCTGGCCAAATATAATTACACTGCAGCCAGATTTGGACCATAGGATGGAGTTTGACTAAAAACTAAAAGAAGCATTTGACCCCAAAGCCTACATATCAAATGAGATGACTGATGCTGCAGAACTGATACTGGAGATTGCTCTGCCTTTACAGTACCTTTACCAAATCAATACTTCTTTAACAGTAGTCCCTAAAGACCACTATAGACACTTCATAACTGGTTTATAGTATAGCTTCAGAGGTAGACAAGAATGTAAAACTGTTTTCTTTTCATTATTATTAATGTTAAAAAGTTAAAATAACAAGCGTTTCTACTTGCCTTCATATTCATCCATGGAATCTAGTAAATGGCGTCAATAGGCCAATCTATTGCAGTGCACATTGCTGTCAGTCAAACTCAGGAAGGCTTCTGACAGGAGAAAACATCAAGTTAAAGGCCCTACACCTTACAATCTTACAGGGAGGACCCAGCACTACATAGCAGTGATAAATACCTTCTAATCACTATGTATTCTATCAGGGAGGACCCGGCACTACATAGCAGTGATATATACCTTCCAATCATTATGTATTCTATCAGAGAGGACCCCGCACTACATAGCAGTGAGATATACCTTCCAATCACTATGTATTCTATCAGGGAGGACCCAGCACTATATAGCAGTGATATATACCTTCCAATCACCAGGTATTCAATCAGGGAGAACCCGGCACTACATATCAGTGCTATACACCTTCCAATCACTATGTATTCTATCAGGGAGGACCCAGCACTACATAGCAGTGGTATATACCTTCCAATCACTATGAATTCTATCAGGGAGGACCCAGCACTACATAGCAGGGATATATACCTTCCAATCACTATGTATTCTATCAGGGAGGACCCAGCACTACATAGCAGTGATATATACCTTCCAATCACCAGGTATTCTATCAGTGAGGACCCGGCACTACATAGCAGTGATATATACCTTTTAATCACTATACTACATACGGTAGTTGTTGGTAGATCTTAGCGGGTGTATGGATAAAAATATGGCCATTTTTATTTTGCAGGGTTCCCATAAATATATTTCAAATGTGAATTTAGTTGTATGCCTAATTCCCAGTGATAAAATACATACAACTCACAAATTGTTTTACAGTTCCTGCAAACTTATCATTAAGCCATAAAAGTAACCAAGTCATCAGTTCTCATTCTAGGCACTAATAAGGTTCTAATGAGGCCAAACCATGAAATTCTATAGGTGAGGTATGTCTTATAACCTCTGCCCCATGCAAAGATGTCATTTTAATGAGCCCTGGCTGTCTGCTGTGACGAATAGGTTTACCCCTTTCTACTCTGTAAACTTATTTGTCAAAGCAAACAGCTCAGTGAGTAAAAATTTTGTCTTCTCTGTGAACGCATAAAACAAGGTCAACCTGCATACAGACGTGCAGCTTCATTTCTATTTTAGAATTGAAAACCTATATGGTAAGATGAAATACAAAAGGCCTCTCATACTTTCCGAATCACTTACTCAGAATAGGAATACATTCCAGACATTCAGATACCATATTTTGCTACCCAGAAGACACCTCTGTATAGGAAATACCCTGTACAGCTAAGCGTCTCATCCCAGTATAAATACTGGGAGCTGCCGCCCTTCTGGTTTGAGCTCCGCACTGGCGTCTTATAGTGCGAAAAATTCATTAATTCTCCTTCATTTATCTCCATGCCTGTTTCAGCGATGTGTGAGACTGAAACTACTGGAGCCAAAATATCAGCTGTACATCTAAGGAATGTATGCTGGCCATACACCTTTAGATCTATTTGTCAGATATCCTCTAGATCTACTAACAACTATGTAGTATAAGGTCCTCTGCGGTTGAACACAGGTAGACTTGATGGTTTAGAAAGTCCCCCATATTACATGGTTTTGGTAAAACAAAAGGAGATCTAAAGGAAATCTGACAGAGAAATCTAAAGGTGTATGGGGACCCTAATATTTTTGGTACTGGCTTCAGTTATGTCAGCTTTCATTATCTGCTCTCTGTTTCCTTTAGTGTATTAGTATTCCATGGACAAGGAAAATAAAGCCATAGGAGTCCATAATCACACATCAATAAAATAATTATCTCTGGATTCCTTTCAACTTTTTTTTACCACTCCGTTCCTCTTGAAGTAACCTTAAACAATAATAATATTAACCTCCCTAGTGGTTGAGACAAACCCAGTTCTTTTGGTGTTTTGGCTTGTCCTAAGGTCACCAGGCGCACCAGATACACCCACAGGAAAGCTGTATCGATTGTCTATATCTGCACCATTTCCCAGGTTTCAGCGCCGCCCTGATTGCGTCACCACCATAGACTTCCATGTTAGTGGAGGGGTGCCGGCTTTCCAGTCCACACAACCAGCATCATTAATGACACCGGCGATGTGTACAGGGACGAGAAAAGGGTGGGAATTGTATGCAGTCATTAAAAACAGGGTGGTAGGAGCAGAGATCTAGGGAGGTAAATGCCACAAAAACCCAGGCCTACTTTAACAGGACCCTTGACTAGAACTTGCCAACATAGTTTGAGTGGCCCAGCCAGAGCCGAGACTTGAACCCAAAGAAACATCTCTGGAGAGATCTTAAAATGTCTGTGCAACAACGCTATCCATCTAACCTGATGGAGCTTGAAAGGTGCTGCAAAGAGGAATGGGCGAAACTGGCCAAGGATAGGTGTATCAAGCTTACAAGATCATATTCAAAAAGACTTGATGCTGTTAGTGCTCCAAAGGGGCATCAACAAAGTGTTGAGCAAAGTCGGTGATTTTTTATGTACATGTGATTTCTCATTTGCTCTATTTTTTATATACTTTTGTAAATGTTTTGCACAAATAAATAAGGAGAGATCAATCCTTTTAAACCTCCTTTAACCTTCTGGGTGTTGCGCACGACATGCTCCGCTGTGATTGTCTGCCCGGCTGGAGGCTCAGAACATAAATCCGGTGTCACTGGAGACGCCGGAGTTATGATGAAAAAAGGCGACGCCCCTCCATTTACATGGAGGTCTATGGCACCACCTACTCCTGCCCCCTTCGTGTCACCGGTGACGCGATCGGGGGCAGACCCGGAAGCATCAGCATACATGCGGGGGAGTCCGATGGACTGGTGAATATCTCACTACTTAACTCGGGCTCAGTTTTATGATGCATAGTTAATTCAGTCCAAACACCCAGGAGGTTAATATCATATAAAAATTGTCCTAAGGAAGTGGTGTTAACACCACGAAACGCGTCGACATTACCTGTATTGGAAATTTTACATTAATAAAGAGAACAACCTATTCCTATTGGTGCCTTGACATAACAACCTATTCCTATTGGCGCCTTGACATATTTTTTATGCGAAACCCAAACTAATCTTTTACACACATAACATTACTTTTGGATGGAGACAGCTGACAGGAGACATCTGCTTTAAGAAGGTTTGCATTTGATTTGGGTAATGATACTAGTTATATTTCTATTCAGGATAAACTACACCTTGTTTCATTTTAGTTCTGGAAATGCTTATTTGAACTTTGCATAATCCCTTCCATGACATGAAAATAATTTGTTGTGTTGTTTGCTTAGGAGGCAGGAAGGATAAATGCTTTGCATGCCCTTTATATATGAAAAAGTAGTAACAACGACTTGCTCCGCCAATGAGTTCAAAGTACAAAAAATGTGTGTATTTTTAACAAAATGTTCCTGGTGTAAATAGATAAACAAACTCTCCCTCAGTTCTTAGAGGCTTTCATTCAAAAACGTAACTAAATAAAAACTGAAAACATTCAATGTATGCAGTGCGGAAAGTTGAAACAATGAACTGTTACTGGCTGAGCTATTATCAATCTACAGTAGCGCACAGACCTATTAAGATCTATAGCAGAGATGGTAAGTTCTCCTAGAAAAAGCTGTACAGGAGAACTCTTGGAGAATCATATGATTATTTGATGGAGTTGAGCTTCCAAACTTCCAAACAAATATTGATCTTCCGTCAGTCAAACAGGAAAATGCTAATTGATCACCTTATCAAACTGATTGATCAAGTGCTTTTCCAAGTGTTCTTGCCGTATAAATTACCAAGGCAGGGATAATATGGGAGCTGTCATTGCTGACTTTTGTGTTTTTATTTATTTATTCTGTAATTAAAGCCCCCCATACAGGTTTAGGTTACCTGTCGATCTCCTGGCAGATGCCATGTCGAGAATCGGTCATGCACCCTTTGTGTGCCGGCATTTACTTTGAATGGGGACGCTGGTCCTTATCCGAATTAAAGCGATCGATCTAAACATTAAAGACATGTCCATAATGTATTATATCGATTTGTGGCCCGACTTAAGGAAAGCACTTTAGATATGCAGCTAATTTTTCAGCAGATCGATTGCTGTGAGCGCGCATGGTGGTCAATCGGCCACAAATCGAAGCCTGTATGGGGGGGCTTTAGGTATAAAGCTGCCACTTAGCTCTATCATTTCTTGTGCAGTCCACCTCCAAAAACCATTTGGCATAGCTGTCTGGCATAGCCTGGCAAACTCTGAATGGGGTTGGGACACGAACAGCATGCCACCATTTGACTACTTTTTTGCATACCTATCTTGCATAGCCAGGCTTAACCTGGATGGGGTTGGGCCACAAACAGAATGCTACCCCCCTTCAAGGAATATCCAGCCCCTTTGGCAGACCTGGTAGGCCAGTGATGGGGGACGACAAGTGTGCATTACCCCTCAATAAGGTAAGGGGGGTCACTTCTACACAACTTTGCCTCTGTGTTTTGGGGGTTTGGAGTGGGGGCTCATGAGGGTCTCCTCTAACAGACCTCCCCTGCCCACTCTTTGGAATAAGTAGACCTCTTACCAATTCCCTGAAAGAGTTCATCAAATGTATCTTTATAAAAATGTAATTCCACATACCTACCTGAAAAGTTGCATACTTAAACTTTTTATTACCATTGGCTTCCCATCAAGGGTCAATTGACCTTTGAAGGGGGGTCTCATTCTTGTACCTCCAGCAACAGTTCCTCAATCTCACTGCTGAATACCTGGGAGCTGGTGGCTGGTACCTTATATATGGGTGCCAGTTCACACAGCATCCCAGGCCAATGGAATTAAATGAGAGTGGCATTAGTGTATCAAACATGCCGAAAAATGCCCGCTGACCACATGGTGTGAATCTACCCCGAGGGCATGCCTTATGCAACTTATCAAATATAATTATGTATATAAATAGAGTAGACCTTAGTATTAAATTGAATTGAGGTTTTGCGGGTTAGATTTTGACCAGCTTTAGACTAAATGAGTCACTTTTCGGAGGTTGTGATTCCACTACAAGAATATATTTTGCACACCTTGCAACATTTGTACCTGCTGTATAGAATTGTGCAGTCAGCTGAGCATTCAATCACTTTCCTCTATTCCATGTGTGTTTTCTACAGACCTCTGAGCACTGCTGTGACCTTTGCTCTTTCAGAAAAGGCTACGTAATTGATTGCTTGATGTCTCAAGCAGGACATGTTCTTGTCTGACCATTGAAACCCTGGAGGTAAGGAAATCTCTATCAATATCTAGCTTTTTCTTTCATGTTCTATCCTATTCAGACAAATAGCTTGTCTATTGCAAGAAAAGAGCACAGTATTCCTTAAAGAATAATACCACCCCTATAAAACAAAGAAGTGTAAAAAGGTCTTACTGCTATAAAAAGGTTCTACTTCCTCAAGAGATACATCCTATATATAGCTGTATTGTGTTCTGATATAATGTATATGACAATAGTCTTACATATACAGCTTAATTCCTTAATTCACACACTTACAGTGGGGAAAAAAGTATTTAGTCCCCCACCAATTTTGCAAGTTCTCCCACAAGATGAGAGAGGCGTGTAATTTTCAATTATAGATGACCTCAACTATGAGAGATGGAATGGGTGGAAATAATCCAGGAAAACACATTGTCAGGTTTTTAAAGAATATATTTGCAAATTATGGTGAATAAGAAATATTTGTTCAATATGTTCACCTCAATAAGTTCATAAGTTCATCTCAATACTTTGTTATATCCCCTTTGTTGGCAATGACAGAGGTCAGACGTTTTCTGTAAGTCTTCACAAGGTTTTCACATACTGATGCTGTGAAGAAATCAACTGTGGGAGCAATAATTAGAAAATGGAAAACATACAAGACCACTGACAATCTCCCTGGATCTGGGGCTCCATGCAAAATCTCAAAATGATCACAAGAACGGTGAGCAAAAATCCCAGAACCACACAGGGGAGAATGTCATATGGTCGGATGAAACTCAACTTGTTGTGTTTGGAGGAGAAAAATTGCATTCAAAGAACACAATACCTACTGTGAAGCATGGGGTGAAAACATCATGCTTTGGGGCTGTTTTTCTGCAAAGGGACCATAACGACCATAACTATCCATTTAAAGGAAAAAATTAATGGGGCCATGAATCGTGAGATTTCAGGTGAAAACCTCCTTCCATCAGCAAGATAATTGAAGATGAAACATGGGTTGCTCTTTCAACATGACAATGATCCCAAACACACCACCTGGGCAACAAAGGAGTGGTTTCGTAAGAAGCATTTCAAGGTCCTGGAGTGGCCGAGCCAGTGTCAACCCCAAAGAAAACCTTTGGAGGGAGTTAAAAGCCCAGGGAGGTGCCCAGCGACAGTCCTAAAACATCAAAGGAGATCTGCAAGGAGGAATGGGTCAAAATACTAGCCACAGTGTGTGAAAACCTTGTAAAGAGTGCAGTCACTTAACATGTGACAACAAAGGGCTAGTTGGCTAAGTTCTGGACTGGCAAACACCTCATATGACCATCTATCTCAAAAAGATAAAATAACCTTTCCTGTAGTTAGATCATTCTGGATGTCACCCCTCCTCTTTGATGCAGACAGACGGAGCCTAAAGCAGGGTACGATTTTCGAGCCATCCAATGTACCCTGCAGCAGCGTGATGACGTCATCAAGCTGCTGTCAGATATCGGAGAAGCCGGGGAGAGACAGCTCTGCTCTTCTCAGCTCAGCTAAAGCTATGCCTGGAGACCCGCGGTCTCTATGCAAAGCATCGGACATTGGCCGTATTTACGGTCATGTCCGATATGGCTGTTTTGGAGCTGGATTGATTTGTCCCGCAGCGATGGGGGCAGATTATATGAGTCAGATAGATGCCCGTGAGCGCGCATGGCGCTCAAAATGGCCATCAATTTGACCCATATCTCCACGTCTGTACCCTGCTTAAGGAGCTATAGATAAAACAATTATCTCTAGATGTAGAGCGACCATTCTGGCTAAAGAATTTACTCTTGCTATCTGAACACTATGGTCCATGTACTGAGGTAATGACATTAGTTTTTATTTGTTTTATTTTTATTTTATTTTATATTTATTTTATTTTTTGTTGTTCCTGGGTTCTATGTCATGTTATCTTGTGTTTTAGTCAGGGCTTTTTTTCTCAGGCCTCCAGAGAATGCCTATCTAGGGGTGCACATAACTTTTTAGTGAGCTCCTCAGATACAGAGTACCAGGAGATGATGTTTGGTACGCACCCCATATGAAGAGTGGTCTCCCTCCCCCACAGGTCACCAGCTGGCTTTGGGTCTAATTTTTTTGATTAGTAATTTACAATGTGACACCACTATCTGCAACCTTTTATAGCTATTAATGTTTCCCTGTGGTTATCCAAGTGACATAAATTGTATGTGTTTACCAATAAAAACTGTATGAAGAATTGTCCTCAGGGACCTGAAAATTTGCATGGATGTAGTCTCAGGGTTTCAAAGATCTATGTGTTCAAAACATGTATGCAGCAGAGTAGTGCTTTATACTGATGGGGAAGCAATATCTGATAGCTTTATTTTAGCTGAAATTTAACGTATAAGTTGTAGCTAGAGGGGTGAAACTCGGGGTGTAAGTAGTAATAGGGGAGCATTACTGACCCTGAAAGTTTCATGAATATACTATGAATGGTTTTCCTGCTATGAATGTGTAAAATCACAGTTACACACAGATTTAGTCAGCTTAGTTTCTACAGCAGAGCTGCAGAGGGAAAGGGTGTGTCCTGTGCGGTGTTTTGGCTGGGGAGTACGTATCTGCGGGAGGAGCTACAGGAAGCAGTTTCTGATGAAGAAGCACAAAATCTGCTGCCTGTCACACTCACATCGGAGGGGAGGAGGAGGGGTGGTGAGGGGGATGCGAGTCTCTCCTTTCTGGCTGTGCAGGGAGCACGGGTCAGAAGCTGCGGGGCTAGTCTAATAATAGGTGGGGGAACACCGTTCCGGTGCGTTCCCCCAGAAAATAAGCCCTGGTTTTAGTGAATAACTACAGGATTTTGCTTATTTTTTTTTCAGGGTGGCCAATGGGACGCTGGTCCCGCTCTTCATTAATATATCAATGTTATAACTTGTATTATCTCTGATGTACCTGTATTCTTGTTGGTTACCGAGTATATTGTTCCGCCTTACTACACAGTGGACGGCCTGTATCTATCCTGCTGTAAATAAAAAATGTGTTGAAAAAGTAATAAAAATATTATAAAACCAGTTCATTAACCCTCAAACCCCTCAAACAGTATGCAACTATGTAGGATTAAAGCTGCAGGTAAGTTTTTTTTATGTGTTTGCAGCATTTCTCCACCATTGCGATAGCTCAAGCTTTACCATGCTAATATTTAGTCCCACCCACAGGCCAGGTTGCATTTAAAGATGAAAATTTAAACGGTTTAAAAATGGTTTTGAGTAAGCAAGTCATAGTACCCATATACATATATAAAAATTAGAAGAAATGTACATCCCCTTGTTGTATAAACACACTCCTTCCCTTCCAAGGTGAAGGTGGGGCAGGGAAATAAAACTGTTTTAACTTTGCTAATATAATTATCTGTTTCCGACAGTGATGACTCGTTTTCAGCCGTATAACTCCATTTCTCTTCCATGATAATTCATCTTTAATGTCCCCTCAGGTACCCTAATAGATTATAATAAAAGGGTATTTTCACCAAATGTTTATGAATTCATTTAGCTGTAACGCTTTTATTCTATGAATGTCTCCAGAGATATTTAATGTTCTGCTGCTCTTCACACTTTCACAAGATGATCTGACTTTATTTAATATAACATTACAATGTGTCAATACTGAAATATTAGCTGTTGTCTCCTACATAACATTGCGGGGTGTATTAAAGCAGAACTCTAGGTATATAATGATAGAAAAGCTGCATTCAGAAAAAACATTGGTAAATGTGTACATGTGAACATAGTGTAAGCAGTGGCTTCATTAAGAGCATTGAGTGCGATCAATCCACATTGGTTGATAGCATTTCACTCCTAGAGGGGGTGACACCACACCAAACCAGAGTAATTTTTTGTATACAAGGGTTAAATGATTTGCTAGCCTGCAGATGGTGTCACACCATACTGGTCTTTGTAGGGTGTTGGGAGTAGTATGTGTATCAAATTGTGTTGTACATCATCAATGACACCAGAGTTGTGAGTGCCCAGGATACCTTTCCCTGTATTTCCATCACTGAAGGGGAGGTGGATCTATTGACATGTCAGTGTGGCAGCTGCCCCTACCCCCATGTGTATGGTACATCTCTGTATGTATCGCGTATGCTTCTGCAGCACCTCTCCTGGATCTCTGGCTACTCTATATCTATGCATTCCTTTAATCATGGAGGAGATTAATATTGGCAGTGTGTCCAGGGCTGAGCAAGTTTAAATAAACCTTTCTAGTGGTAATCCTGCATGTGGCACGGGGTAGATTTTATTACCAATGCCGATAACCCAGAACCACCATTGGCATTGTTTACCTGCTCCATTAGTGACTGGAGGCTTGTCAATAGATCCACCTCCCCATCAGTGAGGGAAATACAGGCAAAGGTATCCTGGGCACTCACATCTCCAGTGTCATTGATGATTAATGATGGCCGAACTTCGGCCAGGTCCGTCCACGAACAGGCGGATCAGACTTTTGAAATAGTCCGATGTTTGCCTGTTTGCGGGCAGATTCAAATTCTCCGCCTATTGGCAGGGAATTTGAATAGAGAAAACCAGGAGTGATGTCAGTGACGTCACATCCGGTACCTGGAATGCATAGTTCCTGGTTCTGATTGCCTGATGTGAGACGGTTTTTAACTGAAAGACCGGGTTCTCTACCTAGTCTTTAGTGAATATATTCTTCCTCCAGCAGGATCTTAATGCTCCTTCTGACGAACGGGGCGGGTTGAACACCCGTACTGAGAGTGCGAACATCCATGTTTGCGGCCCAGCTGTCCGCCTTGCAGACAGTTCAGCCATCACTATTGATGATGTACAACACAACACAATTTGATACACATACTAATCCTGTAACAGAACCACTCTGTCCACCTGGAGGGAGGTGTTATGTACAGACTGTCTCCGGCCCTCAATCCTCTCTCAGAGGGTGGGGCATTGTGTGGACTGTCTGAAAGAGCTTACAAACAATGGGGTGTTACTGTTTTTGTTGATTGTATTACAGACTGAATGTCTGAGTTAATTATCTCCGATGCCGGGGAGACCTTGTGGTAGTGGTCACAGTGGTCTGTGTATTGTCACACATAGTTCTCCATCAGGTCCCCAGGGGAGGTCCTCCAGCACGAGGATTTTGTATATAAGGTTAAGCATTCTATCAATAAAGGAGTTCTACTTCTTACCCTCAACTTGAAGCCTCGTCTCATGTTGTAGGGAACGGCTATAATACCACTAGCTCTTGTAAGAGCTGCTCAGAAGCTTGGAACCCCAGCTTGACTTGGAGGTCACGGGAGAAGGACGTCGCTGGCGGTTGATACCGTTACAACTCCCAACACCCTAAAAACACCAGTATGGGGTGACACCATGAGTTTACAGGTGACAGCAAACCTAACTAGAGAATACACAAATTAGTACATAACATGACTTGGTATCACCTTTCAGATTACTTTACAGTACAGCATGGGGAAGAGTATATATATATATATATATATATATATACTGCTCAGAAATATAAAGGGAACAATACAATAAGGCATTCTAAATCTGAATGAATTACATGTTCTTATTAAAAATGTTGTAAAGTAACAAAATCACACAAAAATAATCAATGGAAATCAAATGTATCAACCCATGGAGGTCTGGATTTGGAGTCACACTCATATTGGCTTAACCTTGGGATGACATTCCACTTTTGCAATCAGAGTCATCAATACTATTCACTGAGCTCAGCCCACAAGGAGAATAGTCATTAGCATATCTCAAATGTTATGAGTTATGATTATGAATTGGTCTTTAAGTTCAGCTATGAGTTTTGTTTGCAAAAATAGTCCTGGGTTCAGGTAGAATCCATTTCCAATGGTTTGTTCTTTACATAGTTGAATAAAAAGTAAAGTAACAAAATCACACAACAATAATCAATGGAAATCAAATGTATCAACCCATGGAGGTCTGGATTTGAAATCACACTCATATTTTTTTTGCAGTATATATCTATATATATGTGTTTGTGTGTGTGTTCTGCAGATTTTGCTGTTTTTCAGGAGTTGAACTTTCACATAAAACAGATATAACTGCAATTCCTAAATCTAGGCTTTAGTTTAATTTCTTAACTGGGTAAAGGGTTCTATGCAGGCCAACATATGATATGATTTAAGAAACATTTCCCAGATATGATATAATTACTCCTATCTCTTCCATCTTCTGTACAGCTAAGCTGCTCTTCTATCATTGCTGACACTAATTAATTGCAGGTCTCTAATGTAAAGCAATCATTTTTACTAAAAGGTTGCATTACATATGGCACCTTTCTAATAGGAAACAAACATGCAAATCAAAGCCCCCAACCCCATAACAGTCATACAAACACTAACAGGCTCTCATGTGTCTCTGAGGTGCTGGGCCACTTAACAAAATCAAAAAGGATTAAAAAATTTATCTAGGTCAGTGATGGCGAACCTATGGCATGCGTGCCAGAGGTTGCACTCAGAGCCCTCTCTGTGGGCATGTGAGCTGTCAGCCAGCAAAGAGGAAAAACTGCAGCCTATTGGCTCTCAATGCTGTCGGTTCTCTTCCCCTCTTTTCTGATTGCACCCTATACCCTCTGCTATTCTATCTGATAAGAAAGTAGAGTGTGTGTTTACATGTTTTGTGTGTGTATATGAGTTGTGTAATTCAGGTTATATTGCCATGTCGGCACTTTGAGATAAATAAGTGGGGTTTGGATTTCAGTTTGGGCACTCTGTCTCTATAAGGTTCACCATCACTGATCTAGGTAATTCTTTCATTCAAGCCAATGTTTCTTTTTATAATTATTTTATAGAACTTTACCTCAACAGTTGACCATTGAAAAATGGATTCTACCTGAACCCAGGACTATTGTTGCAAACAAAACTCATAGCTGAGTCATTAAAGACCAATTCATAATCATAACTCATAACATTTGAGATATGCTAATGACTATTCTCCTTGTGGGCTGAGCTCAGTGAATAGTATTGATGACTCTGATTGCTAAAGTGGAATGTCATCCCAAGGTTAAGCCAACACATTTATCTTTTTTTTTTTTTAATCATCGTTTTATTACATTTATCTTAGTTGTGCTTAAAAAAGTAACCCTTCAGAATCAAATTAATTAGTCAAATTAACAAACTATGATGGAAAATGAATTTTCTAAGTTTGCAGAAAGCAAGATGGCAGCCCTTAATGAGCATACACAACACATTGTGCAGCAGGGTAAGATGATACTGGGATCTAGTAAAACAATGGTGCTAAGGTGTGTGGACCATGGCTGAGATGAGATGCAGCAAACTTTATGTTGCATTTAAAGAGCAATTTCCTACAAACAACTAATACGCTACAGAAAATGTGCTAAACTCATTGTTTATCTATATTTTTAAATGCCCCATCTCCAACCTTGTGCATAAATATACCCCTAACCCCCTCCCCTCCATTCCTTTAATATCTTTAATATTCGTGATTACAAAGATCTAGCACTATATTCAAGATTTTCGCAAATTCTCAAAGTGATGATATTTGCAATAAAAATTTGCGATTAGAACATTCGCCATCAACACTAATCCTTACAAGGTAACCCCTTACTACCAAAAGTACCACTCTGTAACATGTGTCCTGTAGTGCGATTTGGTGAACTACCTCTGTCTTTAAGGCTCTCGCACATAAATAAAGCACTGTCCACTCAGCTGGTAAGGGGAATATTTACAGTTTTTACTATAAGTATTATTCCCATATTCACACTTAACCCAATGGCAGGGATGGGGCACCCGGCTTAGGAGTTGCAAACTTTGCCTTACCAGCTGCTGAGAGTGAAAAGAGCTGGCCACGGCTCTCACCCAAGATATGGTCAATCCAAGAGGGGAGTCTTGATCTCGTCGGTGGGGTAGTTGGGGGAGAAACGTCATCAATCCTCTACACCTACTGGGGAGACAACTCTCTCTGGAGACCAAAACAGCTTCTAGTAGCTTCAGGGAAGTGATCTTGCAGAACATTCTGAAAGGGACATATTTATAACCCAGGGCAAGGGGCTGGCCAGTAGCAGTTACTGGGCAGACTAGGCAATGTAAACAAGCAATTGGGCCTTGCCTTTGGTAGGAGTCTCAGCAGCTGTCTGGCACTTTATACATTAATTACATTAGTCATACACACATTTTTACCCTTTACACAAGTGTTATGGCCAGCTACAGTTGTGTTCAAAATGATTCAACCCCCACTGATATTGAGTGTTTTGGCCATTTTGATTTTGATCATTTCAGTCATCTTGTTTACAATGAAATCAGCGAGGCGCTTGTAAGTCAGACAAATAGAACATAACATTAATAATGAAATGACCTCAAATGTTTTTTCTGTGCTCACATCATTATCAGTTTTATTCAACCCCCAAGTGACATTCATTCTTAGTACTTAGTACAACATCCTTTTCCAGTTATAACAGCTTTTACACGTGAATCATAGCGTGACACAAGTGTCTTGCAGCGATCTACGGGTATCTTCACATTCTTAGGCTTGCGCGCTACAACTGCTTTCTTCAAGTCCCACCAGAGGTTCTCAATCGGATTTAAGTCTGGTGACTGCGATGGCCACTCCAAAATGTTCCAGCCTTTAATCTGCAACCATGCTCTAGTGGACTTGGAGGTATGCTTGGGATCATTGTTCTGTTGAAAGGGCCAACGTCTCCCAAGCAAGGTTTGTGACAGACTGCATCACATTTCCTTCCAATATCTCCTGGTACTGAAGGGAATTCATGGTACCTTGCACACGCTGAAGCTTCCCTGTACCTGCAGAAGCAAAACAGCACCAAAGCATGATTGACCCCCCGCCATGCTTCACAGTAGGCAAGGTGTTCTTTTCTTCATAGGCCTTGTTCTTCCTCCTCCAAACATAGCATTGATCCATGATCCATCCAAACAGTTCTAATTTTGTTTCATCAGTCCACAGAACACTATCCCAAAACTTTTGTGGTTTGTCCACATGACTTTTGGCATACTGCAGTCGATCAACGGATGGATGGATCAACGCTATGTCACCCAATATCAGTGGGGGTTGAATAATTTTGAACACAACTGTATGTACAATATACAAATATACATGTTTTAAGTGTACTTTCGCTACACTACAATGACATTTCTTCTGCCTATGGCCACCCTTTGCTCAGAGAGTTAAATGGAAATCAGAAGACTTGCAAGTTTCTCTGCCACTCTCACCTCCAATCAGCATACTTCTGCTGCTTAATTTATACATGCGTTGTGCTTTTGCTATATCCAAATATGTCAGATATAGCTCTGCTGTACAATATGCAATATATGGCATTGTTTTGCAAATTAAAAAAAATTCTGATGTTTTAACGGTTCTACAGCTGCACTGCATTGTGTCTTTTATCTTTACATGACAGGCACAATATAAATGGATATGTGCTACATATGTGGCAGCACAATGACTTCTCAGCTAATTACATTTACTTAATTAAGGAATGAATGCATTACTTTGATAGCCATACCTAAATGAACTGTAATGTAAGCGAGTGTGCTTGGATATTTCCCAGAAACAGGGCGCAGGGTGTTTTCAGCATACAGTTTGTGTATCGTTACTGTGTATACATGATTTTTTAGGTACAGGATGAAAAATGCATGTCTTCCTTTGGGAGAACGCTGTATCAGCATATTCAGTCTGAAATGTGAAGGTTATTTATAAAATATGACACTGCAAATGGAAAGTACCATTAGAGATTTCTCCGTTTCCCCGCTGCTTGTATTCTCGGCTTTCTTCAACTTGGTTTCAGACACCTTCCTTTCACAACACCATCCATAACACTTCTGTCTATTTTTGGTGTTTGTAAGGTATATAAATAGAGAGACGTCTTGAATATATAACAGAATGTGAGATAGTTCCACAGTGAAAATTTGTATCAAGGTGCAGTCATCCTTCAAGCTTTACCTGTATGTACAGAAGCATTGGATCAACATCTAAACAGCCAAATGTGTGTCATATCCTAAAGGATAAGGAAACAAAAAAACAATATGCGAGTACTGTAATACAGAAGGTAAGTTTGTTTACTAAGTAAATTTTAACTTTTCTTATTAAACTTAGCGCAGAAAACCCAATAACGGGGAAGGAAATTTATTTAAAAAAAATAGATGTTGTCTTTGACCTGAACCACTTTAAAGCCTATGGGACCTCAATTACTCACATGCTAGTTCATTGGAAATGGGACTAACAAATTACTCGCACCAATAAGCTGGTTTGGCAAGGGAGTAATTATAGCCCCACAGCCCCCACAGCAGCTTCACATTTGTTGTCACACAGCTGTGCTCTTTTTGGTACCATCAATAGGTAATATTGTAGTGACAGAGAATTGCACAGTAAGTCCTCTTTAAGATGACCCAGGACTGGGAGCCTATTCAAGTGAAGGGTCAGCCCCTGGGGGGTGCTCAGTGGGAGAGGACTGCATGTAGACGGTGTGACTAGGTGACCTTATGTCTCCCAGGTCTATTCCCCTACACTTGTTTGTGCTGGTATGTTTGCAGCCATAGATTCGGAACAGCATGCATTGTTCCTGTTAGCCCTCCGGTTCTGCACCTGCCGCCGCTTTTTGCAACCGACCCATACAAGCGTTCTGGCCCCCACTTCCTGGTTCCCACCAGCATACCAGAGGACGAACTGCCCGCGCTGTTCCAGTGTCTGCGGCCCCCATCAGCTCCTGAGCCACTCAAATACCGGCCACTACTGGCCTAGTTATCCCTTGCCCCATGCAGGTTGAACGGACTGTCAGCCTATCAGCCTGTTACTAGTTGGACATTCTTAGTATGCGTTGCCCTGTAATGGACTAAAGTTAAAACGGTGTGGTTTGGGGATGATCTCAGTTGAGCCTGCCAGGGGCGGGACCCTGAGGAGAATGTCACTCGGGACACCAGGTGCAATTGAACCACTGTCTTCTTTAGCACGCCTTTCCTTTTCCTATCCCCTATGGGCAGCCATCTTGGGTCTGGTGGGGGATAGAGGTACTGAAGCGTGGCTCCCCGTTTTGCACAGATCCATTCTTGATCAATATAATCAAGACACAGTTCTCTTTGTATAATAAATGAATGTCCATACACTAGTATGCTGCAAACTGGGGTCTTTATTTACTAGGTAGAATAATATGTACACACTTGGCACTATCTCTGGTCCCAGAGATAGGGTACAGGCTTGGGTTGAATAAACAAGGTTGCAAACAGTCAATAGCCCAGTCCTGAGAGGTGCACTTGTGTTCCAAGAGGGAAGAGAACGCTTCCCAGGGCACTTAGAAATGGAGGGTGTCTGTCCAAAGCTACCCTAAGCCCTTGGGGGAAGATGATCAACTCAAATGGTCAGATGGAAGGTCCTGCAAATCCCCAGGCCTTTCCTATAGGGGATCCTGGCAGTCAGCTCCTGCAGAAGACAGCAGGCAGGTACACAGATCCAGGGCAAGAGAGCAAGCCCCTCCTATGTATGGTGGGATAACTCATCAACTCATCATGAGCATACACATTAACCATTGAATGGCCATTTTCCATTACACTACAAAATTTACACAGTTATTATTGCCGGGGGCCTCGGTGTTTGAATAAAGTTCTTCAGTATTAATCAAGCTGCTGCTTGTCATTGGTTGATCCCTGAACCTCACACTATGTTGTCCAAAATGACTGGTGAAATCATCCTTACCTTTTTCGCCCCTCAATCTCTACCCACTCTACAACATTACAAACTTATCTTTAAAAAAAAATGTTCATTCAGAAATAAGGTATCCTCTATTATGTTACACTGCCTGTGCCCTTTACTCCAATATAGAAAAAAAGGCACTTTTCGGTGTCAGTAAATAGTACAGCCCCCTCTTTGTGTAACCAATCACTGAAACCCTAGTATTTTATGATAAGTTGAGAAGACCAACAGGGGACCAGGGGGTACACAGGCATTTTTCTTTGAAAACTAACATTTTTTTATGGCTAAAAACTTGTTAAGTCATTACTAAAATGTGAACAGGGCTAATTGGTCCCTTAGCAACTTCTCCCGCCCTAGGCTGCTCTCCAGCTACATCTTAAGCCAGCCATACACTGGCTCAATTCCCTGGTGATCGCAATGGGGTGATGCAAGAATCGGTAAACAATCGCACAGCAATCGTTTGGGAAAACAATGCCCACCAATTGAGGCAATCGATCCCTGCCCAATACTTAGGATGGGGACCCTCCGTCCCCATCCAAAGCGATGGCAATCAAACAGGGATTTACCAACCTGTCCAATCCCTGTTTGATTGATCAGTCGAGAATGCAAAATCAACCCGTGTATAGGTACCTGAAGCTTGGAGCTGTGGTTAAAACGTCACCCTAAACCTTACAATCTGGATGTCTAAATTTTGTTCTAATATGTGGGACCTTTCTAAACTATCTAATCATTCTGTATCCAATCAAGGAGTTGCATAGTACATAGTTGTTCATGTTGTACAGAGATTGAAAAGTATGTGGGGAACTTAGGGTTTGGAGGTCATCCAACTGCATTAGTAGATGGATGTAGCCGAAGGCCCACCCGGAGTTGGGAAAACAGGTTTTGGTAACTAGCAAATTTTTCACCCTAAAGGATGCTCTGGCTGAGAAGATACACCATCATCAGAAGCATCCTATTTGGCACAAAAAAAAACTGGCAGTGTGGTAGTTAAAGGAGGCAGGGAAGCTGTTAGCTTTCCTGTCCCCCACTCCGCCATACAAAGCCAGTATTCTATGTAGAGCCAGAGTTTGCATGTCAGCTGGGGGGGTTGCTGCCCTTTTGGCAGTTGGCTGATAGCACAGAGCCACCAAGAGTAGGAGGAGAATCAGAAGAATGACCCACCTCTGCATTGGCTGAATGCATTGGCAGAATGGGTGCATAAAATGCATGAATTTGGCTGCAGATGGCCACGCATTTGCCATATTATACTCACGCACAATCTAATAGAAATTGTATGGAGTGATCTAAAGGTGAATGGGGGGCTTTAGTCATTACTAAAATGTTAACAGGGTTAATTGGTCCCTTAGCAACTCCTCTAGGCTGCCTCAATTCCCTGGTGATCATTGTGCAAATGTTTGCAATGGGGTAATTCAAGATCATGCAATGATCATTTGGGGAAACAATGTGCACCATCTGAGGCAATCAATCCCTGGCCAATACTAAGGAACCCTCAGTCCCCATCCAAAGTGATAGCAATCGAACAGGGATTTGTATGTCAGCTGGTTGGATTCCTGCCCTTTTGGCAGTTGACTGATAGCACAGAGCCACCAAGAGTAGGAGGAGAATCAAAAGAATGACCCTCCTCTGCATTGGCTGGGAAGGCAAAGTGGGTGTATAAAATGCATGAATTTGGCTGCAGATGGCCATGCATTTGCCATATTGGATGCACGCACAACCCCCCCAATTTTGCGTCTTATAAGTTGAAAAACCACATTCTCCATTATAGACCTAAACAATCAATTACTCTTGAAGTGCCTTTGCAGATCATCTTAAAGGTTAATAAATAAGTTAACATTAAATTGAAGTTGAATGTAATATGTTGGAAAACAAATGTTGAGGCTTGGAAAAAGCATGTTCATTAAAATACATAACTAATACATGCTAAAACAAACACAGCTACATGATGTGTATTAATAAATGTGATGTGACATTGTTTAACAGTTAAGCTATAAAGGGTGAGCCTACTGAATATTTTAAGGATCAATCAGATGTATGTTAAATCTAAAACAAAAGCTTTTAGAGAATGGTTTGGATTGATGTATGTGGCGCTATTGGGTAATGGCTTAAAGTAATTGAAATAATGGACTACCAGTAACTGCACTCCCATACTAACAACTAAAACAAATGACCAAATGAAAGTCAGTGACTAAATGGTTGTGTTGTGCTTAATACGTCAACGGAAAACCTACAAATATGTAACATTCATTGAAAGCATCAGTGGATATTTACTGGTCTGTAGGCTACATCATTGTTTTGTCCAGAATGGGTCAATTATACAAGATGGAGTTTCGGAGCTGGCTACTTATGTTTCGCCTGATATCAACCAGGGATGTATCTACTACTGATGCAAACATACATACATGAAGAGCCATGCTGGGATAGGTAGTCAGAGTGGGTACCGCTACCAGAAGGATCATAAAAGAGGAAGGTCCTCACACCTCTACCTTTGCCATGACATACTCATACTTGAATCAGGAGTTCGATTTGTACTCCAACCTGTCCCTTGATCAAGCGTTTGACTTTCCCCATGTGCATTCTCTATTAAAGGCCATTTATTGGTAATCTCTATCCTTTTTTATAGTAACTAGTCTAGCTTTTTGTCAGAAAGTCTTTAGAAGGTAGGCTAGACAGAGTAAGTTAAGAGATGATAGATGACAGTGGACCCTTGAGTCAGAGCCGGCTTAACCAAAGACCAACCTTAGTTACAACCAAAACTTCAGTTTCAACTTTCAACCCAAGTCTTGACTTACAACCAGAATTACAGCCATGACCATATTTGAGGTTCTAAACAAAGAATGTGGAAATGTCAGAGAAGCATTTGTAAGCTGCACTCTGGACTTAATTTCAGGGTGAGCATCATAAAGGCCCAAATGAGTTAGAAAAGACAGAAAGAAGAAAAGGTAAAAAAGGAAATAACAATCAATAAAGATAAGGAAATTGTGAAGAAATATGAGAGTGGCGTCCATATGACCTCACTAATAAGTCCGGCATGTCATACTGGAGCATCTCACCAATCTACAAAAGTCAAAAGACACTTCCAAGGAGAAAAAGGACACCAGAGAGACAGATTACTGATGTTATGGAAGGGGACTCTCCTTCCCAACAATACCCACTTTCAATTTCATCCTTTCTTTCTGAAAACTAAAGATCTCAACCTGAATGATGATTACAAATTGTTGTTTCTGGTAGGCTTTGCGCATTTTACCTTTTGAATGAGACCAGGAAAATTATTGGTGCTTCTGGTAAATTATATACAGTATATATATACAACACTTTTTTATTATCAAAATGTTTGGTTAGGGGAGCTCCTGGAGGAGGGGAGCTTCAAAATGCATTTTCATTATTTTTATGGGGGAAAATAGGTAAATATACAACGACATGACTTACAATCGAAACAAAGGAACAAATCAAGTGCATAAGTCAAGTGCTCACTGTACATTGAAAAAAATCTTTTTTTAAGAGATATTGGATAATTGATGCAATGATTTAACCACTAGTTACAACATGCTGAATTTAAATTAGCCTTATTTGGTAATATTCACAAATTGTTTAACCTCCCTAGCACACTGCATAGGTACACTTTACATAAAAAATAAGTTATTTTAATTTTGTTTGATGTATATAATAAAACATTTATTTAAATGTAAAGTGTGT
>CM070039.1:20264343-20276644 GCA_036250615.1 Ptychadena robeensis
CTGGACTCGTCACAACCGCTAGGGAGGTTAATTAGGTAGTAGGTTATTTTCTATACATTTAGTGACAACAAATGACAATCTGCCCACTGGCAGTAAAGCCCCCGATATATAAGGGTAGGGCCCATTCACCTGGGTCAGCTTTGCAGGAAGGAGTCTGATATAGTGGAGGTAACTGGGTGTGCTATCCACTCTGAGACTCTGTACCTGACTCAGTGTGTGCTATTTCAGTTAGCAAAATAGCATGCACTGTTCCACATAGCCCCAGTTACTCGTTTACCTTGCCAAGTTTATTCCCTACCCTTGCCAAGGTTCCGGTTGGGTGGCTGGGAGCACACGCAATGTGGAGGACTGCGACAGAAGCCTGGATTATCCTGCTGCCACTGTGACTGCGGAAGTACCATGCAGTTCTGTCCGTACTTCCCCTGCCCCCATGTGAGTGCAACTGACTGAACGGTTTGACTACCCAGACTATTGTGGTCACCCCTTCACTGTTAACCAGTTTTGTTACAGTTTTTGCCTTAAAGTGTCTGAAGCTCCCCTTCTGGGTCGCCGGTAATAAAGTTATTGTCCATTAATAGTTGTCTCCTGTCGTTGGTAGATCCCTGAACCTTACAATACTAGTGTTGGGTAGCCTTTTTTTTTGTTGCACAAAAAAGTCAGGTTTCACCCAAAAGACAGATAACTACAACATTTTATGCAAACAGAAAAGTAAGGTGCATCAAATTAAGGTTCTGCTGACCATATCTTGTTCTGGACTCCACATTTGGGGTTTTTGTTGGACGTCTTGCTAGAAAGGAAATGGAAGTTAGAAAAATCTCAGCCCCCGGCCTCAGCCTTCTTCAGTGACTCGATCTTTAAAGATAGGACAAGACTCTTAGAGGAGGGTCTCCCCTTGAGATACTGGGAATACTTCCAAGTCCGACACTACTTAAATGAGCCGAACCATAAAACCCTGATCTGCAGAGCACACGTTCTTCGAGAAACTTTGGTCTTCCGAAGCCCCCATTAGGCACACCATTTCGCTACTGTATAATCACATAGTAAGTACATGAGAATCTTGCTCCCTTGCACACCGCAAGGCCTGGGAATCAGATCTGGCCACTACCTTCACTGAACCGGAGTGGGAACGGATCAACTTGCTAACCATCAAAGGCTCTTTAAACGTATTTACACAATTTTAAATTACGGTCCCGGTGGTATAGAGTCCCACACACGATAAGCAAAAATTTTCCTGCCGCTGACGACAAGTGCTGGCGATGCTCGTTAGCCCCGGGGACGTTTAAACAAGTTGATCACGGCATTCTGAAAACAGGTCCACACCATCATCAGAGAGGTTACGGGCCATGACTTAATATTTACCCCTGAAAGCTTTCTGTTCCACTCCACATCAAACATTACAAAAACTCACTACCGTTCCACATGCTCAATGCAGCCAAACTGCGCTTTGGAGAGAAACTCGGGCCCCATCTATGCCGCATAGATCAAATTGAAGAAATGGAGTGCCTAATACACACTGCTCATGACACCCTCCCACAATACCTTCAGATCTGGTCCCAGTGGCTCTTCTACAGAGATAAACATTAACTGATTGGCCCCGACTCTTACTCTACATTGTACCTGAACACCATTTGCCCCTCTCGTCCCCTACACCCTAAAGTAGCTGAGCTAACCTAAGACTGTCTATATTCTTTATCATTACCCTGCATGTGAACTGATATACTGACATGTTATAAGTTGTTTGATAACTTTTTAATTATTGTCATTGTTATATATGCCAAGTATGTGCCATTTTCTAAACTATTGTTACCTTAAAGACACGCATGCACATGCTTTGTTTTTTGTCTTTAAAAATTTGATACTGTAAGTATGTATCTTCATACGCAAGCCACTTATATTCAACCTTTGCTTTCTGTATTCTGTACACATGGAGAGTGATCTCCAACTTCATATCCTCAATAAAGTTGATTTTGGTAAAAAAAAATCTCAGCTGTTAAGTTGGTGGGTTTGGATCATAGTAGCTGGATCCAGGTTGCTGAACAGTGTGCAAAGATTGATCACCATCATGGAGACCCTAGGGAGAGACATTTAGAAACCATTGGGTTAGCAAAGCCTAGTTGGTGAGTAATATTCATGACCAGTATTCTAATCAGTGTTGGGAAGACTATTATAGGTCCATTTGTCAAGCTTACAATGTACATAGGTGTAATGTCAATTCCTTTTTGTGAAAGCTTTGTATTATATTCAACCTTTCTTTGACATTACCTCCCACTTGCTGTCAAGTGCCCTAACTTTTTCCATTTGATAATGCTCTCTACACTGCTTAAGACTTCTGTTAGCATAATTGGAGATCTATATTGTATCAGGCTTCTAACTAGACAGTAACAAGATAAATCTCTTCTGTAGCTAAAAGTAGCAAGCTAGTCTCATATCATAATGACCTTTTAATTTTTCAGAGCTTGCAGGCTATTTGTTCTGAGCTAAGCACTACAAAGAGTGTTGGAGAGGTTGAACAGAAAGCTATAGACATATTCAACAGACTACATATCACTGGAAGCATCTCTATTGGCTGTAACAGCTAATCACATGTCTAATTTTGTTTCCTAATTCCATGGAATGCAAATGGTATCCAGTTGTTCCTTACAATGAACATTTCCCACCAGTTACAACCCAATGTACAGTTGGGCACTGTCAATGCTGATCATCAGGCCCACCATGTTTTACCCATTTGTGTCCAGCTTTTTTATGTCTATTAAGAATCTTAATATTCTTAAATTTGCCATTTTCTACAGTTAAAGTAGTTTAAAAGATCATTTCTAATGCATAAAACATTACTTTTCTGCTAAGTTGATGGTCATTGTTGACCTTTTTGAGCAGCACACTAGAATAGAATCTTCCTTTGATGATCTTTCTCCTTTGGGACACCAGTATCTAACCACAGCACAAGGCCAGGTCACTCTTGACACAATGAGTGATAGTATTATATAAGGGACCTGCTAACCAGGACAACCAATACTTCTCATACACCCAAGGGAAAGGCAAAAATGAGAACAGCGGTGCTTACGAGATTCACCAAAATTACTACAAGGGATTTTTGATATAATGATCAGCACATTCCTCATACATGGCTTGCATTTTATACTTTTTTTGTAATACATAGTTAATTTAGGAAATCTCATTGAAAAAAAAATCCTACCCCCCCCCCTATCATTTAAATAATACCTTTTATTTATTTATAAATATATTTTATTTAAATAATTATGTTTTTCAAACATTATTATATTCAGGAGGTCTATAAGACTCTTGTACGGACATATTTTGTGAAGTTACAGGCCTACAACTGAAAATAAAATCCATTAAAGACTATGGTTCATTTTTGGTACAGAAATCTGGACTTCACAAGACCGCTAGGGAGGTTCAAGAACGCCATGTTGGTGACGATTCCATGTTCAGAAGCTTTGCAAAAAAACTCCATTATCATCTCTTGACTATAAACCAACTTATTGTAAACCCGATTGGGCAGGGTCCTCTTATCCTCCTGTGTCATAACCTGTGCCTGTGTGTTATCTTGTGTTGCATTTTAACTCTAGTTTACTGTACAGCGCTACATATTATGTTGGTGCTACATAAATAAATGATAATAATAATTTAATTTTTTCAGCACATTTTGGAGGCTGAAAAAGATCAGCTTATACTCGAGTATATATGGTTACAGTTTATATTCAACATTTCCTATAGGCCAAATTAATCCAATTCTTAGGTCCAGATTATGGGGGTGTTATCTATTTCTGCGTAAGGCGTAAGGTCAGGGTGAGGATCCATTGCCATGTGTAAGCTCTTCCAGACCAACACAATGTCTACATCTTACTATATGGATTAGTGCCGCAAACTGGCTACTCATTAAAAAAAAAAGATGGTTAAATGTTTCAACTAGCTGACTTTTTGAGCTAATTGCAAAGATTCTGAATATGATATCATCAACAAAATTGCTGGAGATGTACAGAAGGGTTGTGGGAACATTTGAAAAAAAAATGTAGTTTGAAGTTTTTGCATAAATTTAATTCAAAGTCAAAATTTATATCAATTTTTTTAATTGTTTCTTGACTTTAAATTTAATTTATCCAAAAACTATTAGGGTTAAAGCAATACTTGTAGTGTAGTGTTTTTGTAGTGAACAATGCTTAGGGGCTTTGCAAAAAAATAGAATTTGTTGAAATCTCTATTAAAGAACTCCAGAGAACTCTATTTCAAAAATTATATTAACATTACCAATCTAACAGCTGCAGAAAATATGTTCTAATACTCTTATGTATTGGATGTTAGAAAAGCGCAATCCCTGCTTTAAATAATTAATTCCATTTTCATATTGCTAATTGATTACTAAGGTATCATATTGGGTTTCAGTAACTCCGTAGGCGAAGTCATTACATGGGTAGATGCTGATATAATATTTTCTGTGGCTGAGCTATAATCTCTGGTTTTCAATAAAAGTAGATAAACATCTCAGCATCTCATCTGACATGGTTATCCTAAGATCCAATACACAGAAGAGCGTCTACGAGGCAGTTCTGGTAATTTTGTGCCAACCTTACATAAATCAAATGTTATCGAGTAGAAAATAACACCTTCTGTCCACCTGCAGAAACATATATTTGTGGTCACTTTGCTCTGTGTGTCCTCTGGACACAAATCTTATGCGGCTACAGAAGTCATCGTAGGTTAGGCTCTAATCCAGTTGGAGAGGTGCTAATATCTGTATTTGATGTGAAAAGTGATGTGAACAGTCTCTTATACCAAGGTTCTTTTACAGGGAAAGTCCTCCTACCTCAACCCCTAGCCTGGTAGGGAAGTGACACTTTCATGGCAGAGATTACCTTTGCGGTCCCTCAGGCCTGAATACTAGGGACGTTGTGAAAGATGACACAGAACTCACAGCAAGTGGTGGAGCTGGCCCCTCCTATGACCCCTCCTATGAATCATATTCATACCTTGTATAACACCTCAGCATCTCTCCTGTTACTGGGCAGAAACCCCACTGTACACAGAGAAATCAAAGAAAACATTAACTGTCTCATTGCCAAGCTAACATGAGTTTTCTAGCAGCTTCCGTCACACTACATTTCTCTGCAAAAAAGTAAAGATGTGATCAGTGGACACAGGGATTGTGTCCACTCTGGCAAAATTTTATTTGAATGGGACAGAATCCACTTCTACACTGTCCAAATGGCACGAGCACACTGCTTTGTTTACAATACAGTGCCCCAAAGTGTCATCGGAGTGACGCACAGGTAGCACCAAGCCCATCCGATTCTCTAGGTGGAAATTGCAGCGTGTCGTTCAGAGGATCAGCAGGCACCCTCTGTGTGCCGGACATTACTTTGGAATTTGAGAAAATTGAGAAAAATATTTTTACAATGAAGCTGGGCTCGTCTCAAATAGGGATGAGCTGGGCTTGCCTCAAACACTAGGGGGTTAATTGCAGAATTGGTGTTCATGCACTCTGTTGGGTTCAATTGAAAAAAATGCACCTGAAAAACACAGGGCATGCTTTTTACACATCATACTGATGCGTCCATTGACTTCCAATGGATGTGCATACGTTATTGCCAGTGATGCTCTGCATCGCAGGAAAGAGACCACAAGACCTTGAGTTGTCGTTGGTGGGATGTGGCATATCATAGGCTATAACGCTTCTGTGTGTTCAGGACCATTGCTTTAAATGGGCCGCTGCAGCGTAGGCGAGACCTCACGTTTCCTGAAAGAGAACTTATGGTGAAAAGAATGTGATCAGTCTGATCAGTCTGATCTCTGATTTGCTGGTCAGGATTATTTAATCATGCCTTCTTTGCCTTGCACCTTACCAATCCAATGAACCAGCTTCTTCTCTTCGAGATGGCTTCAGTAGTTTCAGTCACATACATAAAGCAAATATGTTATACACCCAGTGGCGACACTATTGGCAGGCCATGGGGGACCAGGCCTGCTCAGTCAGGTCGGCGTGCCCGCTTGATGAGGGCCCCCTACCCATGCAGCCATCTGTTCACGACATGGGCATGCCCCCCTGCATGCCCGGCCGCTTCTGGCACTCTGGCACTGACCCTGTATACACCATACAATCTTCCCATACAATTTCTGTACAATCCACTTTTCTTCTATCATGGTCTTCTACCATGTAGTATGAGGAGCTTTCTAAACCTTCCAATCACTATGTATTCTATCGGGGAGGACCTGGCACTACATAGTAGTGATATATACCTCCCAATCACTAAGTATTATATCAGGGAGGTCCCGGCACTACATAGCAGTGATATATACCTTCCAATCACTATCTAGCAGGGAGGTCCCGGCACTACTAGCAGTGATATTATACCGTCCAATACTATGAGTCTATCAGGGAGGGACCCGGCACTACATAAGCAGGATATTACTCCCAATTCATCTATGTAATTCTATCAGGGAGTACCCGGCCACTATGTAGCGTGATATATACCTCCAATCACTATGTATTCTATCAGGGAGGACCCAGCACTACATAGCATGATATATACCTTCCAATCACTATGTATTCTATCAGGGAGGACCCGTAACTACATAGTTGTTAATAGATCTAATGGGAATTGTATGGCTTAACTGGTACATTCGGTGCCACAATTGCCTGAGCACATAAGCTGCATTGTCATTGCGGGTCAATGATTAAAGTATAAGGCAGACAATCAGAGCTCTAACTAGAACAATGGCAGCAATGGCAGCTTCCATGATCTCTGAGAATCCACCCCTGTATATGAAATGCAGCCAATGATATATTAGTAAATGTGAAGGTCACATCAAAAATCATTTCTAAACTCCAGAGTCATTTAAAATACAATAAATCACCTGTAGACAAGTAATCTGTCCGCTTTCCTACATATTGCAGCTCTCTGGGGGGGTTGCAATGATAAAGAGCCGCAGCGTAGCCCATGTCCTTACCTTGATCGCCCAATTATAAAACTATATTTCTGCCCACAACCTCACGACTTGTTCTTTGTTCCTCCTTTTCACAATTTTATACCCGCTGAGCTGCCGATGTTAAGTCTAACCTCACTGAGTAACTACACTTTGTAATAAGTCACAATGAAACTGGACTTTGAGACATCTAAGTTACATAAAGCAAATTTGACAGATATCTTCACATTGGCACAGCATGTGATAGATGAATGGCGCAGTGATTGTAAAAAGGTAGATTAGAAGAAAGAATAATGGAATAAGAATTGAAGTTTTAACAATAGTTAAACTTGTGCCACAAGAAGTAAGAATGCATTGTGAAAGGACATGCATGTATAAATATCCCTTAAGCTAGGCGCACACGGCTAAATTCTCCTGCAATCGAGCCCCAATCAATCACGTCACCACGCTGTGATTGATCGGGGATCAATTAAACGGAAATCAATGTGTACCACATAGGCCCTGGACCCCGGGGTTCTGTTCTCCCCAGCTTGCAGCATGTGAATCACAACATGTGCTGCCAGCTAGGGAGAAATCCAGCCTGCATCTGGCTCACACAGCAGCAGCTTCCGAGTGAGGAGTGCGGGCTCCTGAGCAGGAAGAAGGCAGGAGCCGGTGACATCCAATACTTTGCATGAAGATTCTCGTCTCCATGCTCATGGAGATTGAGGGGGTTTTCCAACATTTTGGAACCCCGTTCAATCGAGTTTCTTTGAGCGGGCTCTATTGATCCCGCTCGAAGGAAAGCACACATGGGTAGATTTGTAAACAGATTAGAGTACAATCAATCACGTGAGTGTGCACGTTAATTGATTTTACTTGAATCTTTTTACAGATCTACTTGTGTGTGCCTAGCTTTAAGCAGGGTACAGACCTGCAGATATGGGCCGGATCGATGGGCACTTCAAGCGCCGTGTGCACTCATGGTCATCTATCTGGTCCATATAATATGTGGCCATATCGGACATGACCGTAAATACGGCCGATGTCCGTTGCTTTACATGGAAACCGCGGGTCTCCATGTAAAGCATTGGCTGAGCTGGGGAGAGAGCAGAGCTGTCTCCCCAGCTTCGCCGATATCTGACAGCAGCATGATGCAGGGAACAACGGACAACTCGAATGTACCCTGCTTTAGGGTCCCCATACACCTTTAGATTTCTCTGTCAGATTTCCTTTAGATCCCCTTTTGTTTCACCAAAACCATGTAATATGAGGGACTTTCTAAACCATCTACCTGTGTTCAGTCCCAGAGGACCCGGCACTACATGTTGTTGGTAGCCCCCCATACACCACATACAATTACCATGCAATTTCTGTACAATCAACTGTTCTTCTACCAAAACCATGTAATATGAGGACCTTTCTACACCTTCCAATCACTATGTATTCTATCAGGGAGGTCACTATACTACAAAGTTGTTGGTAGATCTGATGAAAATTGTATGGAGGAATCTAAAGGTGTATGGGGGGCTTAAAGGATATCTGACAGAGAGATCTAAAGGTGTATAGCCAGATTAAAGTAGAGGTAACCCCCAAACAAGCGTTGTTTCATTCCCTAAAGCATACCACAGTTGCCTTTTTAAAAAATAAAATACATTTTTCATTTGTTGCAACTAGTTGTATATCTTTGAAGCTATTTCCTTTGTACATTTGTATCTCAATTTTGTATGAAATTTTTCAAGGTGGAGAGAGGCATTAGCGTCACCAGCCCAGTTCAGGCAGTGAGATCCACACCAGGTACCACCATTTCATTTCCAATCCAAAAGGAAGGGACACCAAACTTTCCAACCAGAGCCTTTTTTGTATACCAGAGCTAAATGACATGCTTCATGTACAGCGTCTTCCTCAAAAAACACATCTTTCTCAAAAACACGTCAGTGTGAGCACAGCAGTGCAGCACAGTATTTGCCCCCCCCCCCCCCATTAACACAGCCCATGTAGATTACCGTATTTTTCGGACCATAAGATGCACCCTGTTTTTAGAGCAGGAAAAACTGAAAAAAAAAGTGAAATGTTCTAATCAGTTGTAAAACAATTTCCTGCAGTACCCAATTTCAGCCACAGAAATGGTGTCACTAAAGAGCACACTTCAGGCAGAAGGGGAGGGGGGGGGGGTGAGCGGGGGATTCTGCACTCTTCTCTCCCTTCTAGCCAGCGTGTGAGCTGCACGGTGATTGTAGTTACAGGCTGACATACATGGAAGCTGTACTGCTTCTATCAGCAGGGCTCTGCTGGTAGAAAAAGTACAGTACAGATGAGGGATGTGGCTGTCACCGCATCTCTCATCTGACAGCTTGGGAGAGCTGGCAAAAAACGAAGGTGCGACCACATTCGGTCACACATACGGACCATAAGATTTCCCCTGATATTAAATTATAAATTATAAAATGCTGATATTTTCAACACTACATAGCAGTGACTGTGTCAGTTCAAAACTGTGTTTCAGTCCGCTCTTCATTGTGTCATTGATTTTATTAAATAAGCTTTTTTAATTAAAACCCCTCCTGTTGTTTTCCTTTTATAATATGTTTACTACAGTCCATTAATGCAAATAAGCATGTAATATTCCTGTATTATTGTATCATGCTGTTACTGTATCTGATGAGTATATTATCTAATGCTCTAACCTATCTGTAAGGCCATCTGTAGGCTTTTTTTATTTTTGTAATTGGATCCCTCCAGCTTTCGTGTGATAACAACTGTGGTTCTTACATGATGGAGAATCACTTTAATTGGTTCATTATTGTCAGTGAGGGAAGAAATGTCAGCTGGTTGCTCAAAAGAGACAAAAAGGATGTTAATATACAGAATGCAGGTGGAAAGGAAACAAAGCAATTGTAATGTGATCATTGTACGCCAGGGATGGGGCCTTAGTGGCATATTCGTGCCCGTTTTAAATTGTTAGATTGCTAAAGGGCCTGGACTGTGGAATAGGTAGGAAGGATGGAAGGGCCTCTTATGCCTGCCATACACACACCGATTAGCAGCCAATTTTGCCGGTGACCGGTGGGCGTGCGCGCTCGCGCCGTCGGTCGGCTGCAAAATCGGCCGCCAATCGCTGTGTGCCCACATGCCCACAGAGAACGGACATGTCCGATGTTCTCTGGCCGATGCCAGCTGATGCCATTAACTTTAATGAAGGCCGGCGTCTTCATTGAAGCTAATGGCCGGCACACAAAGGGTGCCCACCGATAAAGGCAGCTCGGGAATGCAGCGTGATGACTTACTCATGCTGCATTCCAGAGCTCATCGGAACTCGTCTGTCGGCACCCAGTCGGTGGGTGTATGGCAGGCTTTAGTCTTAGGCTTTAGTTTTGGTGAAAAGAAAGCTGGATGGCTTCCCTCTGGGGAAAGATAAACTGTGAACTGGTTGAACTGGGGAAAACTTTCAAGGATGAAATGTAAGAATATTTTGTTTTCCCTAAAAACTCTAATTTGTATAGCTGCATGGCCAAGCCCTATTGTTTATTTGTATGCAATAAAGCCAGTGGGGTGACCAAACCCCCCCCCCCCTATTGGACCCCCAAGTTCACTATATATGTATACACCCACACCATATTCTTTACTCTTTAAGACTCAAAATTTTCTCTCAAAAAGTTTGTCTCTATAGGCTAATCTCTGGGCTTTGAGAAGTGGCTCTAGTTCTATGATACAAAGTTATATCATCTTCTCTTTGGAGATGGGCATATACCGTAATTTTTAGACTATAAGATGCACCTTTTCACCCCCAAAATCAAGGGGCAAAAAGTGCCTGTGTCTTATGGTCCGAATGTGCCAGCCGTTCCCATCTGAACTAATGGGATTGGATCTGAATTAACCGCCATGTCGGATCACTGTGCGATCCAACATGCGGCATATTCTTGGTCAATATGACCAGTTGGTGCACCTAATTCCCTGTCGACCTGACCGCATCCGATCGGCTGTCGGATCTGGCAGGAATCGGCCCGTCTATGCCCAGCTTTAGGAAATACGGACATGTCCGCTATACAGCCAAATTTAGCTTGTGGCCAATTTCACAGAAAAATTTTCTGCAAATGTAAACATCTATGGCCAGCTTTAATGATATAAACATATTAGCAAAAGCTTTCTTAAGGTAGACTGCATATAACATTTTTATGACCATAATGGTATATATCTGGGGGTGAAATCATGAAAATATGCATTGTCCTTTTTAAATTTGACCATTTCAACGTTCAACGATTTCGAGTTAATTGCAAGGCCTCTGAACATGGTATCATCACCAAACTTCCTGGAGATGTAGAGAAGGGTTGGGGGTATACTACATAAAAAGTATGGCTCTAACGCAAATATTTTTTACACAAATTAAGTTAAAATGTAAGTAAAAATTTAGAAAATCAGAATATCGACTTTGTTTTTTAACTAAATTTATGCAAAAAATACATGTGCTAGAGCTAAACTTGATCTTTTACATGTTTCCACAACCCTTTTCTACATCTCCAGCAATTTTGGTGATGATACCGTTTCCAGAGGCTTTGCAATCAGTTCACAAAGTTAGCAAGTCGAAAAATTCCACCATCTCTAGTCTCCAGCATTATCTTCCAATTTCTGTTTATTTGGAAATCATTCATAAACAAAACGATCCTTCCGGAGTCCTTCCTGCCAGATAAGTGGTGGAGCTACAAGCGCGATCGATGTGCTTCTCCAATATCAGATGCCATTAAACTACATCTGAGCTCAATACGTTCTGCAGCAAGAGAGGAGGGCGTCCCCTGCTGGTCACCAGCAGCTCTGCACCCAGAGCTGCGTACGCCCGACTCCCTGTGATCTCAGTTTTATCTGGAGTCTGGAGGGGGGGGGGGGGGGGGGGGGGGGGTGATGTGTCCCCACCCACTCTTCTCCACTTCCTCCTTCTCATAACAAAGCAATAGAGACACAGCATGACAAATCCCAACCATGTGTTTTTGTATAGTAACAATGTATCCAAAATAAGATATAACACAATTCTGTAATCAACTAGGAATACTACTAATACAATTTATAATAATTATACCATTATAAAATCACAATGCTGAATTGTAAATGAACGTTAGGAGACATATTAACAATAGAAAACAGTATAATAGTACACGATGTAATGTATTGGGACCCCAACAGACAATCCCTTAGTATAAAGCTGTACTATGGACGTGACTGAGGAGCTATCCAAGGTGCTGATCCAGGATCTCACTAGGATCTATGTGGAGTGGCTGCTTGTAGGGTGATCTGTCTGTCTGTCTATCTATCATTGGTAAATCAATCTATCTAATCCCATATCTATCTATCTATCTATCTATCTATCTATCTATCTATCTATCTATCTATC
>CM070039.1:20293295-20306172 GCA_036250615.1 Ptychadena robeensis
AAACATGGCATACGGCAGATTGAAGTGGATAGCTTTAAAGAATTGTTTACTTGCGTGAGAACACCTTACATCCGAGAGCCAATCTAATGGATAGCACACTGTAACTGGCTTCTCTTGTTGTCTCTTTTTGTATATGAATAGATGCTTCTTGCTGCATTTAACTAGCCAGTGTCGTATGTACTTGACACTGCATATTGGGATGGGCATGGGCTGTTGGGGAAATGGGTTTGAGGCTGGAGATTGCCCTAGGGCAGTGGTGGGCAGCTGAGTTGACATGGAGGGCCACAAGTGCTGAAGAATGCCCAAAGGGCCGTATGCACCCAGCACCAGGTACCCAACCTGGGCTCTAGGGAATTAGTTTGTTCAGTATTGTATTTGTTCATCTTCCTCACTTGGGATATTCTGTATTATGTTTCTTTGTAAAATATATGTACCTATTCAACAGGAAAAGCATATGTGAGCTACAGGTAAATTCTGGTTGTTGGATGAACTTGAATCTTTATTACATTATATTATTATATAGCATTACTGAGCTCACAAGGTCTCTGTGCTTCCCTGTGCAATACAAGGAGAAGATATGCTGAATGAGATGCTGAATTTCCTCATTCATATGCAAATTGCACATATAGTGATGGTAACCCAATCAAGCACGAACTTCAAAGTTTTATTGAATCACAGGGTCCCCATATACCTTTAGATTTCTCTGTCAGATTCTTTTTTTTTTTTTTTTTTTAAGCTCTCCTTTTATTTTAAAAAAACATGTAATATGCAGGACTTTCTAAACCCGGTGCCCAACCAGCGGCCCGGGGCCTTTGGGCGTTGTTTGGCAGCGCCCCTTGGTCCTCCACATGTGGCCCCTAAAGCCTCACTCTTAATACATAGGGCAATAGCAACCCAGCTTTCTGACCAACTCCTCCCTGAGCCCAACCTACTCCTCCCTGAGCCCCTCCAACTCCTCCCTGAGCCCATCCGACTCCTCCCTGAGCTCATCCAACTCCTCCCTGAGCTCATCCGACTCCTCCCTGAGCTCATCCAACTCCTCCCTGAGCCCCTCCAACTCCTCCCTGAGCCCATCCGACTCCTCCCTGAGCTCATCCGACTCCTCCCTGAGCTCATCCGACTCCTCCCTGAGCTCATCCAACTCCTCCCTGAGCCCCTCAGACTCCTCCCTGAGCCCCTCCAACTCCTCCCTGAGCTCATCCAACTCCTCCCTGAGCCCATCCAACTCCTCTAAAGTTGTGTTGTCAGAAGTGTGACTCAAACCCACGCCTCCAGAGGAGACTGCGACCTTAATGCAGCGCCTTAGACCGCTCAGCCATCCTGACCTTTGCAATGGCCCTTTTTTTTAGCATTGAAATCCTGAAGATTGGAAGTGGAAAACCTGTAGAAAGAGAAGCACCAGCTAAAGATCTGCACAAGGTGAAGCGAACAAGCTTAATAGCTGTCTGAAGTGGGATTTGAACACCTGAATGCAGCGCCTTAGACCACTCAGCCATCCTGACCGCAGAAGCCTGCAATTCTGTTGTGCTACCTGAGCGCAACGCCTTAGAGCGCTTTTCCATTAGAACATTTTCCAAAGACAAAACACGTGAATCTCACGGAATAGGGAGCTTGCAGCTGTGAAGGTCTTCTTGGAACATTTTTTGACTCCTCCCCGAGCTCTCCTGACCCCTCCTTCAGCTCAACTGACGCCTGTAAAGTTATGCTGTCAGAAGTGGAATTCAAACCCACACCTCCAGAGGAGACTGCAATCTTAACGCAGCACCTTAGACAGCTCGGCCATCCTGACCTACACAACGGCCTTTTTTAGCATTGAAATCCCGAAGATTAGAAGTGGAAAACCTGTAAAAAGAGAAGCACCAGCTAAAGATCTGTGCAAGGTGAAGCGAACAAACTAAATAGATGACCGCTCGGCCATCCTGACCACAAAAGCCTGAAAAATCTGTTGTGCGACCTGAACGCAATGCCTTAGAGCAATTTTCCATTAGAACATTTTTCAAAGACAAAACACGTGAATCCCACAGAATTGGACACTTGCAGCTGTGAAGGTCTTGTTGGAACATTTTTTAACTCCTCCCTGAGCTCTCCCGACTCCTCCCGGAGCTCAACCAACTCCACCCTGAGCTCAACTGACTCCTCCCTGAGCTCTCCCGACTCCTCCCTGAGTTCTCCTGATTTCTCCCTTATCTCGCCTGGCTGCTCCCTGATCTCTCCTGACTCCTCCCTGATCTCTTCTTATAGGTACTTCTTAGTACTTCTTATAGGATCCCTTGTGTGTATGCAAATGAGTTTGTCCATACCTACTTTACAGACTTACCAACAGGCATTTTGATATTTGTACAAGAGTCTAATCATCACATTCATCAAGGCAATGGAAGTGGTGACTAGGCTACTGGGCAAACTCATTTGCAGACATGCATCTCTGGGCATTACATAAATGTGATTATGACCTTCCTTGAACGAAAGAACTAAAATTAAATTTAAAGTTTCAGTTGTGGACAACAAGACCAAGGAATAAGGGGCTAGGTAATCCTGAGTGTTCTAAAGCCGAGGAATGAGCGGTGTTTAGCTCAATATAGGAGCTGTTCGATATCGCCAATGCTTTGGAGATGCTTGCCAATGCAAAGCAATGGACATTGACCATCGTCGGTTTACAATCATGTCCGATATCCCTGTTTTCGATTGATTGGTCCTGTTCGAAAACAGGGATGGCCACATAAGATATGGGCCAGACAGTTGGCCGTGAGCGTGCACAACGCTCCAAGATACCGTCAATCTGGCCCATATCTATATGTGCGTTCCCAGCTTTAAGGTAAGGCTGGAGTTCAGTGTTGATAGACCAACCAGAACAACTAAAAATGTATTGTTGAGGTCAACATGTGAGTTAAGCCGGCCATACACGCTTCAATCTTTCATTCATGAATGATTGACTGCCTTGCGCATCATCCTAAAGCCAGCCATAGATGAATCGATCTATGGCTGACTTTTAGCAGACTCCTGATAGCATGGTGACGTCACCACGCTGTGAGGAGTCGGCTAGAGAAATGACAGGAATCCTGTGTGTTCCACTAACACATGCGATTCCTGTCAGATTGTAAGTGTAAAAAACATCGATGACTTCCACAGGGGAGAACAAGGGGGTTCAAACCCTCTCCTCCATGGGGGTCATCTTAGTGAAATTCCTCCTAAACAAGTAGGAGCATGGGGACTTTAAAGGCCATTCTCGATTAGAGTAAAAAGGTAACAATTTAATATAATACACAATCCATCGATAAAATTCAGTCCATCAAAGTTCAAGGTCTGTATGCAGAGTGAAACAACAGAGGAAATTCCTCAGGATGCAATGATCCAAAAATGCGCCGCTGGTGGTGCGAGTGTCCACACGGAGGGAGGACGTGACCCCAGATCCTTCACAGCAGATACAATAAGACCCCTTTGTATTCCTGTCAGATTGTAGCCAATTAACTTAGAGGGGGAGGAGACACCCCCTCCGAGTTAACTGCCTGCAGCAGGATCGCAGGATCAGGCATAAAAAGAACCAGCAGGACAGATTCATGCGTGGGCTCCCCTGTAGTTGCGGACGACCGACCTTTATGTGCTCGGTGGGGGCACGCACGATGGTCGGCCACAACTATGGCTGCAAATCGGCCCGTCTATGGGGGGCTTAAGAAAATATTGATTGAACAGAAATTCAACATGTTGGTAATCAAATCATTATCCAGGGATCGATTTCCCCAGTTTGTGCGCATGGATGCCTCTGCTATTCTTGTATCACCCTGTTGGGATCGATCACACAACGCTTATTGTGGAATGGAGTTGCATATGGCCGGCTTTACACAAATGCATTTGCCTAAATGGAAAATTTTGGCAGGACAAATTTTCATTTCGGTTAAGTAAATTAATTTAGCTCATTCTGAACATTTCAATATTTATGTTTGCCTGCCATTTGACTTGAGATAGGGTGTACTATGTTTTCTTGAGTTCACTCTAACCAGTGTGTTTTAATTTTGTTGTTACAGATAAGAAATTCATTATTGCTAATGCCAGGGTCCAGAACTGTGCGATTATTTACTGCAACGATGGCTTCTGCGAGATGACGGGATTCTCAAGGCCAGATGTCATGCAGAAACCATGCACTTGTGACTTCCTCCACGGCCCCGAGACCAAGCGACACGACGTCGCACAGATAGCTCAGGCCTTGCTGGGGTCAGAAGAAAGGAAAGTGGAGGTCACTTATTACCATAAAGACGGTAAGACAAAAGCTTCTATGCTGACATCTATATTTAGAGCCGTATTGATCTATATCGGTCTGTTCCTGGCTTGTTCTGGCAATAGGTTTCATGTGTTGTATGTCAGCTGTGTTGAATAGAGATGGTCGAATTTTTCGACTTGCAAACTTTGTGAGCTTATTGCAAAGCCCCTTGCTGGAGGTACAGAGAAGGGTTGAAGGAACATTTAAAAAAAATTACTTTTGCTCTAGCACATGTAGTTTTTGCATAAATTAAGTTCAAAGTTAAAGTCGAAATTCCGATTTTCGAATTTTTTACTTGACTTTGAACTTAATTTGTGAAAAAACTATTTGTGTTAGAGACTTACTTTCTTTTTTGTAGTATACCCCCATCTCTACATCTCCAGCAAATTTGGTGATGATACTATGCTCAGGGGCTTTGCAATTAAGTCGAAACCGGCGAAATGGTCGAATTTTTTAAACAAAATTCGACCATCTCTAGTGTTGAATAAAGGTCCATAGGGAGCTGCGGTAGAAGAGGATTTAAAGGAGGCATTTGTATGTAGGATGAAGGGCTCGAAGATAATTAATTACTATGGAAGAATGAATGTGATGAGGGCAATTTGCTTTTGCGTCCTTTATTTTTGTGACAAATGAATATTAGATGACTTTTATACATCCATTTGTACATACATGTGTACTATGTGTATTGTATGCTGGAAACCTGCAAAAGTACAGTACAGTTTTTATTCGCTTTCACCACTTTATGTGGTATAATGACATGAGTTTGAGGAGGGAAGCAGCTTGGATCCCAGCATGCAATAGAGTTTCCTACAGTGCTCCACTTCTTTTGTGCCCTTAACATGCTTTTTGGATGTGCTTCCATTATTATCTTGTATTTATATAGCACCGACATATTACACAGTTCTTTACAGAGTATATATAGTCATATCACTAGCTGTCTGCACTTTATATCATACCACTAAAAGCAGGCTGACCAGGTCTTTTACTCAGGGGTACTATTAAACCACACCCCATGTGTACCCCCTATAGTTCTTCATTGCTTCATACGTTATTCAGTGGTTCTCATCCTTTCCCTGCAGTGCCCCCCTTTTCTAGATAGGAACATTATCGAGCCCCCTCCCCATTCAAACTACACAGTTTCAGATTTGAACGATTTCACACTAGCCAAGTTTGCATTTCAGTATTGTAAGTAAGTATTACTAGTAATAGTGTGAAATGGCCCTCAAGCTTTATTTGAAATACAACTTTATTTTGTTTTCACACCAATCATACAGAAACGTTTATTTTTCACATAGAGACACACACTTCACTCATGCAAAGACATGCGTCATTCACAAAGAGCAGTGGTGGGCAACTGAGTTAATATGGAGGGCCACAAGTGCGGCCCTCCGCATGATTAAAGGGCCGAACATAAAATTTTCAATCTATACCGACTTGTATAAGCATTTTCTAATAAAGAAATGACAGCAGGCATAGCAAGAAGACATTATTTATCATTTTTAAATAACAAAATTTTAATTATACTTCAAGCATTAGGGAACACTGTAGTGTGGTAATGCACATGTTGTGTCATATACATCGTCAAAGGTTATGTGCCTCATAAATATCATCAAAACCTTCGATGATATCTATGGGGCACTTAACCTTTGATTCTTTTCTGAGGTTATGTGCCCCATACAATAATCCCCCGTTCGTTGGTGGAAAAGTGGGAGCATAGGCACTCATATTCATTGAACGGGATATTCTTAGAGCCATGAGGGGAGGAGAAGTGAGGAACATTCTCAGGCACTGATTGGCTTTCATGTGCTCAACCAGAGCGAGTCCCTCTCCTCCTCTTCCCTACAGAAGAACATCCTTGGCGAGGACAGGTTAGTTCCTATGCAGTAACAGTTAGGTTTCGGGGGGCCACAAGTGGAAGACTAGGAGGGCCGCCAACGTTGGGCACCTGGGACATAGAGACAAAGACACACAGTCACACACAGACACACATACATTGAGCGCACTCTACCTACTGTCTGCAGCTTGTTTCTCCTTGGTTAGCTTCCTGCTTGTCCCTCCCTAAGCCCCCTAGCTGCTCCCCCACTGAAATACATCCACTAAATATATTTTCACTAGTTTTAAAGTATTAATATTAGTCAAAAATCATAAATTTCTCGCCTGGACTACTGCAACATCATCCTCTCTGGTCTCCCTCTATATCAGCTCTTCAGTCTATCATAAATGCTGCTGCTAGACTCATTAACTCCCCTAAACACTCATCTGCCTCTCCTCTCTGCAGATCTCTACACTGGCTTCCAATTGTTCAGAGAATCTAATTCTGTGAATTTCCTTCCTTTTATATCACTCCACACCTCCTGTCCCACTTACATGTCCAACCTGGTACACAAATACAACTCTAACTGCCCTCTCTGCTCCTCCAGTGACCTAGTAATGACATCCACACTCATAACATCTTCACATGCTTGTCTTCAAGACTTCTCTAGGGCCGCTTATGCTCTCCGGAACTTTCTCCCTCATCCCTTATGACATCCCCACTCATAACATCATCACATGTGCATCTTCGTGACTTCTCTAGCTCCGCTTATGCTCTCCGGAACTCTCTCCCTCATCCCTAATGACATCCCCACTCATAACATCATCACATGTTCATCTTCGTGACTTCTCTAGCTCCGCTTATGCTCCCCACATGCAGTCCATATGTCATCCTTTCATAGTAATATTCCAACTGTCACAGTGCTTTCCTCTTGTCAGCTTTTACTCTTAAGCTAGCCATACACGTGTCGGATTCCATGGCCAGTCGATCACCCATCCGATCGATTCCGGCGATTCTGCCGGGAATCGCAGGTGTGATCAATCGGCCAATTAAGAGTATCCATCGCTGCATACCACCTTAATCCAACGGATTCCGGGACGATTTCGTGTCCGATTGTCCACCTCACAAATGGCAACTCCCCCTGATCTGTGCAGAATCGGATCAGAAAGACCAACATGTTGGTTCTCTGTCGGATCCGATTCTGGGCCCCTGAACGATCGGACCTGATCGATTGGACAAGGTGGGCTGCATGCGATTCCGGCACGATCGTTTCGCGTGCACGCGCCCGGAATCGATCGTGCCGGAATCCGGTGGGAATCCGACACGTGTATGGGGGCCTTTACATATGCCTACTCTGACTTAAATCCCCCAGATCTCCAACACCCTTAGAAGTCCAATCTTTTTTTTTGGATTATTAATTTACATTCCCAATTTCACACCCCTAACTGCAAACCTTCATAGTTATTCATGTTTCCCTGTGGTTATCTAAGTGACATAAATTGTATAGATTTAACATTTTACTGCAGCCACCCAGACACGGAGTGCTTCCAAGTTGTTAGTACGCATATGAGCTTTCTAACCATAATGCAGGTATGTGCAGCTAGTTTTTGGCCCCTTTTGAGTACCAGAGTACCACTTATGTGCACCCCTGTCTGTATAACATTTGCCACAATAACTTTCAGGTTATAACCTGTCCCAAAGCTCAGTTGATAACTTCCATTACAGCTAAACTCACCCTTAATCTTATGGGAGAAATACATCTATCGGTGACCACTCCAGCTCTTTATATAAAAGTTACATCTAAACTGTATTGGTAGCAGTTTTTAAATACAATTATAATTGCTTCGGAGTACTTGTTATCCTTTTAAATGCTTTGGGGAAAATCCTATTGCAGCGTAAAAATTTACATCATCTCAGCGCTCCGAGAACTCGAGGCCGCGTGGCGGTTGATCCATCATGAAATCCGAAATCCCAGAATCATTTGCCAGGATGTGACAGGCAGAACGATGTTGGGGCCTAGTCTTCAGAGGAGCCAATTCTCCAAGGCTGTGTACTTATACTAGTGGCACGCAGCCAACAATACTTTTTCATAATGCAATAAATGTCAGAATCGCTTTAATATATAAGAGTTAGAGAGTTTGTAAAATAATTATATGGGATGTATGTGTGTTTTATTCTTGCTTGCTCCTGAAAGATTGAAAATAAATATAAAAAAAAAGAAAAAGATTTATATATTTTGGAAACAATGGTAATTTATAACTTGGCTGTGCGAGAACACATATATTTCTCAAGTCAAGAGCTGTTTTAATGTGAGCCTGAGGCAGTGGTTTCCTCCTGCGAGAGCAACCGTAATCTAGCTTTGCTGACTAATCACTTAACAAAATTTGACACAACGAACCATGTTTTGTTCATTTAGCTTTCCTTCCTTCTCATCTAGAACTCAATTTTTCTCTGTGGCTATATTTATATTTTTTTAGACCTAACTACATTATGATTCCTACATACAATAAATTATGTTGCCAAGTGCTAGGCAGACATAACAGTAACAAGCGTCTCACTCGGTCTGATTTCCTTTGAGTTGGTTGTATACTTGTTAAGCCTTAAAGCGGACCTACCACTTGATCACCAACTCAAAAAAACCAAAAGGATTTCTGACAGCAGGAAGGGTGTCTTTTTAGAGACAGCTCCTCCCACTGTGTTACATCTTGCCTAGGCAGCACATAACAAGCTGCAGGGCAGGGGTTACTGGGAATTCTCTCCCATAAGCCCCTGTGTCTCTGTCTCACAGATGTGACGTCAGCATCACATCTGTGAGACTTTGTAAAGAGGGGAGAGAGAAGCCTCTCTTCACGCAGCTAGATGGATCCAGACGGGTGCCCCCCCCCTTCTCCCCCACAGGGAACTGCAGAGGAGTCTCTGTCAGTGTAGGAGTGCGGGGGAGTAGGGGTGGTGGGTTGTTGTCAGCTGCTGCCCGGAGAAAAATGGATCAGGAAGTGGCTTCTCTGCCCTTATTCAACATGCTGACACTAATAGATAAAACATGAAGAAGGTAAGTCATTTTATTTGTTTTTGTGTAGCAGTTTTCCAGGATCTGAACTGCTGACAGGTAAGCAATGTGCTTTTTCATGTATTTTGTTTTAGTTTAAAACCACTTTAAGCCAGCCCTACACATTGAGATCCCCCTTCGATCGTTGTGAATCGCACAACAATCGCATGCACACTAAAGCAGGGAACACACGGCTCGATATTGCCGTTCAAGGTTCCCTGCAGCAGCGCAATGGCGTCTCCATACAAAGCAATGGACATCGACCATGATTTACGGTCATGTCCGATATCCTTGTTTTTGAGCGGGATTGGTTGGTCCCGCTCAAAAACAGGGCTGGCCGCATTAGATTTGGGCCAGATAGATGGTAGTGAGCGTGCACGGCACTCGAAGCGGCCATCAATCTGCCCCATATCTACAAGTGTGTTCCCTGCTTTACTTTGGGGAATTTATTCTCTTCTGATACTTTAATACGGATCAAGTAAAGCCCCAACATGTTGGATCTCTATGCGATCAACTTTTGGTTCGATTGCGGTGGATTGTTCAGGAATCCAAAAAAAGATCAAACCATGTATGGCTGGCTTTATTAGACTGCTATCTTTATGTTTACAAATTGCATTGTACGCAGGCCCGTGTCTAGCCTTTCGCCCTATACAAAGTTATATAATAGTTTGCCATCATTCGGCTGGCTGAGTTGTAGAGTTGTAAAGGGGGATGCTATGGTTCGGGCCGCTAAGTTGCTGACCAGGTGGGTGATTTTGTGGTGCTATCGTTTTGCCAGCAGGGTTGCCACCCACCCTCCTGCCATTTGTATACATTATATTGGTGTGGTTGTATTCATGATAGTGGCTCTTGTGGTTGGGGTCTTTGCAACACTGCCATTGGTGTTAAAGTGGTTCCAGGACCCATTTTCATTGGTGATATTGCTGCTGGGGGCCTAATATGGCATGACAGACGTATCAGTGGTGGTAAGAACCTTCAAAGACTAGCAACCTTGTATGGGAAGAATTTCTGGTATGAATTTATGTTATTTAAGGTTTTATTAAAATATTGTTAATTAGATGGCTACTTAATTTCAAATTAGGTGTCTGGTCTATTTTTGGCTAAAAATAAGGTTTGGGTTATAGTGGCTTTGGGTGGTAAGTATGAAGAGTCTCGGATGAGGCCCAGTGTGAGGGCCGAAACGCGTTATGGATAAAAACACATCTGTCTTTTGCTATCTACCAATCAGGATATATGCCATATTTTGTATCTATATATGCAGTCGATGTTGCAAATGGTGGGAATGTATGTATTTGCCCATGTGGGTGATGAAATGATTATAACTGTGCTAATAAAGCAACCTTTTAACCTATTTATTTAGGTTTTGTTCCTTCCTGCCACGTAAATCCTATGGGGCTAGCCATACCTTACCTTATCTAGCTAGTGCTGGATCTGGTGTTTGTTTTGTTTAATTTTAAGTTGATTGAAGGATAGTGGTTTAGTGCCTTGGCAACTGTACTCCACTACCGAATTGCTCCATGTCACTCTCTTTATATTAAGTCTCGGATGGTTTATGACCCATGGAGCTACTATGGTCATGTGTTCAGTGGTGTGTCACTGAGAGTTTAGAAGGAGCTTTGGGTTCCAGATTGAGGGTCCTACTGGTACACCCTGCAGTCTTAACTAGTAAAAAAAGATTTGGTTCAGATTTGACTTTTAAATAATATTGGGATTGAGTAAGTCTAAGTAATTGCTTAGATTTAGCAAGGCCTTCAGTGTCTATAGCCGGGGTACTCAATAGGCGGACCCCGGTCCGGATCCGGACCCAAATAGGGTCACATGTGGACCGGCGGCTCATTCCTCCCTGCTATACTTACGAAGAGAAGGAGAGGAGCTAATGCCCATCCAGCCTCCGCCCCCTCCCCTCTCCTCCTCCCCGATGTGAGTGTGACAGGCAGCAGGATTCTGTGTTCTCTCTGTCTAATGCTTCCGGTAACTCCTCCCGCAGATACGTCCTCCCCAGCCAATCAAAACGCAGGAAAAGGACACACCCTCCCCCCACTCCACTGCACTGTAGAAACTAAGCTGAATACTTTGAACATTCAAAGCACGAAAACCATTGATAGTATATTCATGAAACTTTCAGGGTCAGTAAAGCTCCCCTACTACTACTTACACCCCGAGTTTCACCCCTCTAGCTACAACACTTATATGTTAATTTCAGCTAAAAGTCCAGCTATTAAATATTGCTTCCCTATGAGCATAAAGCACTACTGTGTTGCATGCATGCTTTCACTTCTATTTTGAACACATCTTTGAAACTCTGCATGGTAGAACCTTGACATTTTGGGGGTTACCAGGTAACCCCTGAGACTACATCCATGCAAATTTCAGGTCCCTGAGCACAATTCTTCCTACTAAAATCCCCCTATCATATATTGCTTGGATTGTCTCAAGTTTTTCCAGTTTTTATTGGTAAAAGCATACAACTTATGTCACTGGGATAACTCCAGGGAACATTAATAGTGATAAAAGGTTGCAGATAGTGGTGTCATATTGTAAATTACTAATCCAAAAAGGGTGTTGGAGCATCTTGAGGGTGAGTCAGGGAGTAGGCATATGTAAAGCCCTAGCTCCATGTCTGCTAAAATCCCTGTTATGAACACAAAGATTTAGTTGCAATGCTCAACGGGGCAATGAGGGGGGTTTCCACTTCCATCGGGACCCCCTCCTCTAAGCTATTGCTGTTCTCACAACACTGAGCCTTTCCGCTGATGCAGAGCTGAACATAGTAAAGAACGTTGAACCTCTGCATCGGCAGATGTCTGAACACAGCATCTGCGAGCAGGTAAAGTCTATGTGCTCCACAGCCCATCAGAGACCTGGTCCAGGGGCTGGTGGAGGCTTGACGGAAGCCCGCGGATCCAATAGCGGATGTAGAGTTAAACAGGCCTAAGACTAAAGTCTGACTACTGAAGTATGAGATCTAGGGGGTTAAAACATTACTGGGGGTTACATTTGACCCAAAGCCAGCTGTGGATGGAGACAGCTAATCGGAGGCTCAATCAGGAACAGGGAGGTCCATCTGCAGCAGAATCTACCATGCAGGAGGCTGATGCAGAGGACAGTTAGGGAGACCACCCTACATATGGGGTGCGCAGTGTTCTCCCCAGATTTTTTTCTCAGCCGGGCGGCGCGATGACGTCATGACGCGATGGCCAGCGGCAGCACACAAGTCCTCTGACAGGCGGCGCCTCCCCATTCTTCAGGAGCGCGCCACAGCCACTGAAAGACTCCGGCCCGCGGCTCCGGTAGTATGCCGCAGGCCGGAGTCTTTCAGTGGCTGTGGTGCGCTCCTGAAGAATGGGAGGCGCCGCCTGTCACGCTGCTCGCCGCGGAGGACTTGTGTGCCGGGCGGGGACCAAAATCTCCCGGACGGGCCGCCCGGCCAATCTGCTTTGGGGAGAACACTGGGTGCGTACCAAACACCATCTCCTGGTACTCATCTGAGGAGCACACTAAAAAGTTATGTGCACACCTAGATAGGCATTCTCTGGAGGCCTCAGGCTGGGGGGAAAGGGAGTGCTAGTGGTAGTGGGCCCCGAAATTTCTGATGGCGGCCCTGCACAGGAAGGTTAATACAAGCTTGAATTTATATCAATATTTCCTAAAGTAAGCTTTGTGAGCAGAAAAAGTGGCCATCCCAGGGCTTCTCAGGTCCTCTTAGCCCTTTCACCCTCCACTGACCCCTCAATATATACTTGTGAGGTGCCCCTTGTCTAGGAAT
>CM070039.1:20313726-20332969 GCA_036250615.1 Ptychadena robeensis
ATCTGAAACTGAGGAGTTGGAGTCGGGGAATTTATCGACCGACTCCACAGCCCTGTATAATTATCATCATTACAGTGGAGTGAGTGGAACCATCCTAGGCCAGAATGTATGGTACTAGTTGGATCAGAAAGTACTTTAAATAAATAAATAAATACAAATTCCACACTGGTAAATTGCAATAAATCACGTTTTTGTTCTTGAGTTTAGATATCCTTCGTACATTCCAGTTATATAATACTCTAAGGTACTAATGATGATCATGATAATCAAGTTAAAGTGGTAATTAATCTGCACTTGATTGGAGCTTAGATTTTTTGACAATATGGTAAAGATATTGGCCAGTTAATTGGAAAATTGTACCGCCTGTTCCAGAATGTATTGAACTGATGAACTTCTACAACTGTCAAATATAGACTTTGGAAGTTACCAAACTCAATGTTTTCACTTTTTTGGCCACAGGATTACATTATACACCGTACAGAAGATTTTCCTCAATGATTCCTTTTTGTTGTCCTGTTAGGTTTGCTCATTTGTGGTGGTTTACATTCCCATAGCTCTCCACATAACCCAGGAAGTGTCTTGTTCAGCTAATTTGCTGCACTAATACCTCTCTTGAGTGGCAGCTCAAGGAAACTGTTATATGTCAAAAGCTGTTTAGTATTACCTTCTTGTTGTCTGTAACCTAACAGCTACATATTCTAGCATTACCTGTTTCCTAGAAATACTGCCGCCCGGAGTCATTTTTGGTATATTTGGAAACTTCATATTTAATTACAATTGCCCGAATAACTGTGTTGACAGGGGCTAAATGGCTTAGGTTTGCTTGGTGACCTAAGACAAATAGAGTTTGACAGTTCAGGGAAAAAATATTCTATCTCTTGTCTTGATTAATTTAAGCCTATCACTTTTCTACTTCGCCTCCACTTGCAGTTTCTATCGTGGCATCAGGTTTTGTTGAACTTGAGTTTAAGGTGCATAAGAGCCCAGATTGAATATTCATCTTGGGATGGATTAAGAGTTCAAAGCCAATATATCCAAGGTCTCAGGTTTTTTGTCTATCTGTTTACCAACAGCACATAAATTTTCCATCTATACAGACTTGTATAAGCATTTTATGAAATTACAGCAGGAATAGCTAGAAGATATTATTTTTTAATAACAAAACTCTCCTCCTCTTCACATTCTAAGAATACCCCTGACGAAGATGCGTCATTAACGGACAGGTGAGTTCCAGTGCCCAATGTATTATCAGTTAGGTAGTGGAGAGTCTTGGTAGGCTGCTAAGACCGCCCAAATGGCCGCAAGTTGGGCATCTGGGTCATAGACTATTCCCTTATTTTGCAATCCTGGAAGCAACTGCTTATTCTGGGCACACATTGGACTATTTAATAAAGTTTGATTTAATACTGTATACTAAAAAGTCACTTACTGATTTTGGTAGTTTCACTTGTTCTAAACTGAAATTGTCATCATCAACACAATTAAGCTTTTTTGATCAATAAATAGGTATTACAGTTAATCATTTTAAGAACAGTAATTAAAGCCATAGATTTAAAAATAATCAAATGGATACATATACATTAAGGTGTATATGAATTTGAAACACTTGTAAATTTTATCTTTATCTATTGTATCTTTTGAACCTTAATATTCATTGATTTGCGTTGTTAACTAATTTTTACACTTAACTTTCAACTAGTAATCCTACAAATGACTTACTGGCTCTTCATATCTAATTATTTCTCCTTGGTATTTTCTAAAGATGATCTTGAAATTTCAATTGGTTTATTTGGGAATTGATTGCAAAAACCTGATCAAGGTATTGGTAAGACGCGGTTATGGTAAGGTGTGTCATTGTATGATACCGTAACCCAGTACTTCCCAAACTTTCCTTGCAGGGCCCCCTTTTTTTATTTAGGAACAGTTTTGAGCCCCCCTCCCATTCAAACGCAAGTTCAGACTGAGATCCTGCGCGCCCCTGGGATACTTTTGTGTCTCCAGTTTGGGAACCACTGCCCTAACCACAAATCATGAGCTAATGTGAAAGGTACACAGGTTTCCTATGGACTGTACTGCAATGCAAACACGGCTACCAGGTCTGTTTGTCCCACTTTGCGAAGTATTTTTTTGCATTATCGTGTGCATAATTCTACTAGCACCCACCCCCCTGCTCAACAACTATCGACAGGGGGACCCAGGCAACAATTTTGCATAGGGCTCCCCTAATGCTAGAATTGCCCCTGGTGGCTAGTGTAAAAAGCCCTGAAACCAAATTTATATCTATAGAAAACAAGCAAGCATTTACAATGCCTGATCATGCTTTGCCTCCTTGTACAATTATTAATAAAACCAAAAATAAAACAATTGATGGGAGAACAACTCACACCATGTTTATTCCCCCTGGAGAAACCCCAGGGGCAAGAGGACTTTTAAGGCAGGTATTCAGTGTTAACTTAAAAGCATAAATACAATTTTAATTGTGGTTCGGCAATTATACACGTGATGGACATAGGATAATAGAAAGAATGTCTGGTATACATGAATACATAACATATAGCATATAGCAAAATTGTAATGCAAGTTTGGTAATGCAAGTTTAGTAATGCAGTAGCAACCATCAATTTGGTCAGTGGCAGTATAGGATAACGATTCAATTGTTGCAATCTACCCCAACACATGTTTCGTAACAAAACTTCTTCAGGGGGTGTGTATCCAGATTGTTATCCAATGGTATTTATAGATCAATTATTAATAATTGGGTCTCATGAGATAAAGGGTCACTAAAGAAAAATGTCAGCCATCACGTCACTGGCTCACTCTTTTATTTGTATAAATAGGTTATCCAAAATACATGGCTGGTATTAACATACTCTGACAGGCAGAATGTGTTTGTTTCATGATGTAGGAGTATTTCAGAACAGATGGAAGCTTATTTACTGTGTATCGTGTGTGTCATAGACAACATAGCCATAAACTGTGTGTTTTTGCTAGGAAGCTATATCTGAAACATATTTGTTTAGCATACAAGTGTGGATGAAGAGCTATGAAATGACCGTCTATGAAATGTTTATCTCGCCAAAGCTCACGCAGGCCTCCCTTGTGCTTCCTGTAGTGTATCTGAGATGGTATCTGAGCATAGAACATCGAGTTCTTTTTTGATTGATACAGCGAGCTACATCATGTTCTCAATCTAGCCGTATTTTCAAGTGAAACTAACAAAGATGATTGATCACTACTATGCAATATTGATTTTTTTAAAGTAGGTTATGTGAAAAGTAGTAAACAGAAAAAAAAGATATCCCAGCCAATCAGAATGTAGTTTACAGAATAAAGTTGTTTTTTTTAACCTCCCTAGCGCTCTTGTAAGGTCCAGATTTCTGTACCAAAAGCGCACCATAGACTCTAATGGAATTGTTTTTATGTTGTAGGCCAGTAACTTCCCAAAATATGTCCGTACAAGGGTCTAGTAGACATCCTGAATATAATAATGTTTGAAACAAACAATTATGTAAAAAACATTATTATTATCATTTGAATGATAAAATCTCTAAAATTCTTATTTTGTATGAAAGATTATTTATATTTGTTTTTTGTTTATAATAAAAAAAAATATTCAATTGGAAATGTGTCTTGTGTTCTTTTTTTTTTACTTTGAATTGTATTGGATACAGTTATCACTGTATCCAGTACAATTCCCTTTGGCACCCTCTCTCCCCTTGTGTGATGGACACATTGTGTTTGCAACATACACATGTACAAGTGCAGATAAAGGTAATAATGACAAGATCACGAACTGTTGAATTTACGAATAAACTGCGAAAAATTTGCAATATTTAGCAAATATGAATATTACCTGTGCTGCTCATCACTACGCATAATTAGAAAATATACTTCAGTTTCCAAGATGTAAGTATTACCTGTTTCTCTTGTAATGAGTATGTAGCTTTATATATCTTCTCTTGGTTTTTTTCTTGGCATTAATAGTTTTTTAGTCAGTTTAATTGTTTTTAGTGGTTTAATTGTCCTCTTTTCTTTCTTTAGTTTTTTTTCGGGTTATGAAACTGGTCAGAATTGAAAATTGCTTCATACTTGTTGGCCTTTTTAAAGGCCCCCATACATCTTACAATCTTACCATACCATTTCTGTACAATCTATACAATTTCTGTACAAAATAGTAGTGATATATACCTTCCGATCACTATGTATTCTATCAGGGAGGACCTGGCACTACATAGCAGTGATATATACCTTCCAATCACTATGTATTCTATTAGGGAGGACCCGGCACTACATAGCAGTGATATATACCTTCCAATCACTATGTATTCTATCAGGAAGGACCTGGCACTACATAGCAGTGATATATACCTTCTAATCACTATGTATTCTATTAGGGAGGACCTGGCACTACATAGCAGTGATATATACCTTCCAATCACTATATATTCTATCAAGGAGGACCCGGCACTACATAGCAGTGATATATACCTTCCAATCACTATATATTCTGTCAGGGAGAACCTGGCACTACGTAGCAGTGATATATACCTTCCCATCACTATGTATTCTATCAGGGAGGACCCAGCACTACATAGCAGTGATATATACCTCCCAATCACTTTATATTCTATCAGTGAGGACCCGGCACTACATAGTTGTGGTAGTGGTATATCTAAAGAAAATTTCACAGAGTGATTGAAAGGTGTATGGTGGGCTTAAATAGTCTCTGATCTCATCTGCCTCTACATTTGGTCCTTTGTGATGTGTCATTGTAAGAATGGTCTACTCTTACTTCAATGCACATATTTACCCCTTACATGGCTATGGTGAGAACCATATATTCATATTGTACCAGTAAAGGTTTTCTACCGAGTGGTGGTGACCCACAATAGCCTTCTACCAACCATTAGTGAGTAGTGAGCCGCCATGTTTGTGACACAAACAAGAATACAAAGAAGTTAATAAGGGATTGTTTTGAAAGAAAATCTACATTTTGTTGTGCTCCCTTTTTTCTAGAATGTGGACCTATTTTCTTCATCAACTAATGTCTCTATTAAGAACCCGATGGTGTATACATGCATTTCACGTTAATTGCACTTTATCTATGCTTAGCAACCTCAAGAACATCTTCTGACAATTCATTTTTTACTTGTCGGGAGTTGGGATTCACTCATTATCTTCATCTGATTTTATGTAACAAACATGATTTAAGTTCTGGTGTGCTTTTACATAAACATGTAATAGGGTAGAAAGGAGAGCGCCTTTAAAATTGTATGGTGGCATGTATCTTTAAGAGAGGGAGGGTTTGTGTTTGTTTTTTAGAAAGTTGAGGTATATGTGGGCTGTTGTGTGGTCTTGACCCTCAGGTCACCTCCTGCACTGCCTTTATGGTAAAGGACATTAAGCTGTTGTAGAAGAGCTGAATCCAGTTACTTCTAGGACCCCACTATCATGTTAATGTGCATATAAAGCTAGCCACACATGGTTCAATTGACTGTACAATCAATGTAATTCGATCAATTTTTTTAGTCGGTCGATTGAAAATTGAAGCATGTCCACATGGTACGATCGTTGAAATTCGATTTTAATTGTCATTTTGCTCGATCAAAATTTGATCGGACCAGTTGGAAAATTTTGATTGATTGTCCCCACATTGTGTCTCATTTTTTGTAGTGTTGTTTGACCCGTCCAATTGAGATTCGATTCAATCAATTCGCATACTGTAACTTCTGGGAGGAGGGAAATGCAATACAGGCATTTAAACCATGCAAGCATGCATTGTAATGGCTTGTGTGTCTGTTCACTGACACACAAGCATGCAAATGCGATCTCTGTGAATACATCTGATGTAATGTGTGGCCCCCAGTGTCCTTTTGCCACGATTATAATGTACTGGATTAAAATGCAAAGATATGACCTATGGGTTTTTGATCACTCTGTGAACATCAATGGTCCCTTTTTGATCACTCTGTGACAATTGTTTTTTGATTACTCTATGTTTAAAAACGATTAAATTCAGTCGAAGTCTGGCTTTGATTGCATACTCAATGTGGTGTGTACTTCGATTCAATTACAATCGACATACGTTTTAATGATCGAAAACTTCGATCGAATTGATGATCGATTTGATGTCAATTGAACCATGTATGGCTAGCTTTACACAACAGCTCACCTGATTAACTTGTTGTGTACCTACTCAAGGTTATGTCCTAGTCAAGGTTATGCTGTACAGAGTGTGCAATAAGCTAAGTCCAACTCATATTTAGTTACCTACATTGCTTGTATAAAAAAAAAATTAAAAGAAAATGTTCTAGAACAGCAGTTCTCAACCTGTGGGTCAGGACCCCCATGGGGGTCGAATGACCATTTTTACAGGGGTCATCTGAATATATTAGGAGCTGATGCCCACAAGTGTGTTGCGAAGTTAGGAGGGAGAGTAATGCCCCCTGCATCTGAACTTAGTAGGGTTGGAGTGTTTAGTCTCCCTCCCAACTTCCCACCCTGCACATAATCATCACAAGATGGGTGGGAAAATAGAAGGGAGGGGACATTACACTTACCTCACTGCGTTCCAAATACAGGAAGTGACACTTTGTGACCCCTTCCAAGGTCGTGGATCTACAAAGGTTTAGAACAACTTCTCTAGAATATACAGAGCTACATTAATTGTTATTTCAAACTTTGCTCAGCGTTTAGCTTTATTATTTTAAGAAAATGCATGTTAAGTTAAAATACTCTAAATTCAATTTTGTATTATGTAGCTCAAGAATTGCTGAATATGAGATCGGAGGAGTCAGCAGTTGCTTTAGTATGCAAAAACAATAAAATCATTCATTTGCCATTTGCCTTAAAACATCTCCCCTGCTGCTAGTCTTTATGTTGTTTTATGGGGTGCAAAATTTTATATTACCTCCCTTTATTGCTGCTACACCAGCTACAACCTGAACATGAGCCTGTGAATGTAAAGACTAAATGAAATCACTAAAATAGATCTGCAGCCGAATAGACATTGTACTGTGATAAAGGGGAGAATATTGCTTATTACTGTTTCCAAAGCAATTTCTTTCCATTACTGGTGTGTCAAGGCGGAATATTGACCACGTATCATAAGACGTCGGGCAATAATCAGCCTTTTCCCTCCTAGTTGGTGGTATTTTTATATATTCAGACCATAAGATGCAGGGACACTTTCACATTGATTTTAATGGTAAAAAATAGTGTCCTATAGTGTAAAAAATACAGAATAAACCTGGCAAGAATTTTAATATATAATATATATATGGGAGAATTAGAATTGTCTGGCTATGCATGCATACATATTCACCATGCCTAGGAGCACCCCACCTTTAGAACGATTTCTACCAATCAAGAGGGTATGAGACACCCTCTCCTTCATTATAGCTTTCATGCTGTAATGTTGTTGAAAGCTATGTACTTTTGGCCACCCCTACCCGGCATGTCCACTCCATATCATACTAAGTTGTTGTTTTTTTTTACATTTTAGTTTTTGTTCAGTATTTTTGGCATGCTTATGTTTATTGAAGTTCAGGTTTGGTGAACATTGGATGTCAGCGAAGCGTTATCGTTGCAATTAAAGCACATCTGCAAAGAACATTTTTGGATTCTTCAGTCCCTTCTTGCTCTCAATAGACTTACACATCCTAAATTATGCAGAGCAGAAGAGTGACACCCCCACTGATTTATTCTTTGGAATAAAGTGGTAAAGTTGATGGAGAAGAAAATGACTGCCATGTCCTAAATAATTCAGAAGACTGCTAAGGATAGGGCTGTGAGAATGAACACCATGAGTTGGAGAGACATTAATCAGGAAAGCATAGAAAATTGTATTACTATATGCGACCAAACATTGATAAATCAGGTTTAGGTGGAGTCCTTATCTGACTGCTGCCTTCACTGCTGCAACATGTATGCCAAAGTCATGGCTTATTGATATATTTATTGATTGTCTGTATCAGGGTAACTAAGCTCCTCTCGGTAGTCTATTAGCACCTTGACACGTTCTCCTAGACCAGATGTGGACAAACTAAGGCACAGGGGGCCAAAACTGGCCCTTTAGTCTTTTAATTTGTCCCTTTGCCACCTTGGTGTCAAGACGCTTTGACTCCGCTCATTCCCTGCAATAAGTGAAGATAACACCTAGAGGATCATTGTTTGGATTGTTTCCTAGAGGTCATAGTTTCCCTGCAATAGAATGTTTAAGTTTCTCTATCAAAAGCTTCTATTTATTCATTTTTAACATATGTCTTTTTATATCATGTCCTAGCTACGAGGACTTAGGATCCCTATGCCAGGCAGCCCTTGCAGGCTCTTGGTCTGGCCCCTATGTCACATTTAAAAACCCATTGTGGCCCACAAGTCAAAAAGTTTGCCCACCCCTGTCTCACTCATGGAAAAACTAATGGAAAAGCACATGATCAATTTGATTGGCTAATGTGATTGATCTTCCCTAAGCCAGCCAGAGAAGTACTAATTAATTACCTTAATCAAAAACATAGAGATGAGGCATCGGTTCTAATGTACAGTAAATATCAAGCATGGAAGCTAGTGATGAAGAATGTATATTTGTTATACAAACTACTTACAGAATATACAATTTTGTCATCAAAATATTAAATCTTACCACATATAAACTGGAATCCTTTGTTACAAGACCTGAACTCACCAATTGAGAAGTGTGGTGCTTCTATCATTGATCTGTTCTTTGAGTCACAACTAAGGTTAGTTTGACCCCCCCCCTTTGGGATAGATATCATGTAGATCTAATAAAATACAATCAGGGCCTCATATAGGATACCAGTGCTGATCATTGACACTCCTATGGAGATACCATTGCCTATTACACACAAACAAAACATAAAAGTTCTGCCTTGGACTTTTTAGGTGCAACATTTATTGAAGACAATGTATATAAAGTTGTGTTCAAAATTATTCAACCCCCACTGAAATTGAGTGTTTTGGCCATTTTGACATTGATTTTGATCATTTCAGTCATCTTGTTTACAATTTAATCAGCGAGGCGCTTGTAAGTCAGACAAATATAACATACCATTAAAAATGAAATAACCACAAATGTCTTTGCTCACATTATTATAAGTTTTATTCACCCCCCAAGTGACATTCATTCTTAGTACTTAGTACAACATCCTTTTATAGTTATAACAGCTTTTAAACGTGAAGCAGAGCTTGACACAAGTGTCTTGCAGCAATTTACGGGTATCTTAGCCCATTCTTCATGGCCAAAAGCCTCCAGTTCAGTCACATTCTTAGGCTTGCGTGCTGCAACTGCTTTCTTCAAGTCCCACCAGAGGTTCTTAATGGTATTTAAGTCTGGTGACTGCGATGGCCACTCCAAAATGTTCCAGCCTCTAATCTGCAACCATGCTCTAGTGGACTTGGAGGTATGCTTGGGATCATTGTCCTGTTAAAAAGGTCCAACATCTCCCAAACCTCAGGTTTGTGACAGACTGCATCTCATTTCCTTCCAATATCTCCTGGTACTGAAGAGAATTCATGGTACCTTGCACACGCTGAAGCTTCCCTATACCTGCAGAAGCAAAACAGTCCCAAAGCATGATTGACCCCCCACCATGCTTCACAGAAGGCAAGGTGTTCTTTTCTTCATAGGCCTTGTTCTTCCTCCTCCAAACATAGCGTTGATTCATGGGCCCAAAAAGGTCTTATTTTGTTTAATGAGTCCACAGAACACTATCCCAAAACTTTTGTGGTTTGTCCAGGGTGCCCAGATGCCCCCGCACGCATAGCTCCCCACTTAACAATTCAGCCCACAATACCCCCGCTCAATATCTCGGCCAGCCGAACGAGAGCAGCCCCCCAATAACAATTCAGCATCTGGGGGCCCGTGTAATAACGTTGCATAAGGCCCCAAGAATGCTAGAAACGGGCCTTCTTAGTCCTCATTTCTGGTGGCAAAATACTTATTTTTCATGCTGGAGGTAAATACAATTATAGTTGTTATTATCCTTTTTCCCTGTGTTTTCTGCCATGAGTGTCCTACCCCTGAGGCGTTACACAGAAATGGCTTAACTTACTAGATGAATTATGCTTCTGCTGGAAGGAAAAAATCACTACCTGTTTTTTCTCACTGACAAAGCCAAATCATTTCCCCTTGTAATTCCCAAGTAACTAGACCATACAATCTCATGCAATTTTAAATAATAGCGCTGTTACCATGTATAATAATGCGCTTTTCCAATACAGATTAACTGAGGAGAGTTAATGGAACACCTGCCAACTAGAGATGGGCCGAACTGTTCGCCGGAGAACAGTTCGGCCGCGAACACGGCATGTTCGCCGATCCTCCAGCCGGCGGACAGTACGGGTGTTCGACCCGTACTGTTCGCCGGCCAGAAGAAGATCCAAATTCTTCCTCCGGCAGGATCAGAACCTGTGTGATCGTGCCGGAGGATGAATCTTTTCATTACAAGACCGGGCGTGCAGCCGGTCTTGTAGTGAAAAAAACGGTTTGCAGCAGGAAGTGACGTCAGTGACGTCACATCCTGCGCCGTAACCAGGAACTATGCGTTCCAGGTTGCGGTCCAAGGACCGGATGTGACGTCACTGACGTCACATCCGGTTTTTCCGATTCAAATTCCCCGCCTAGAGGCGGGGAATTTGAATGTGTCCGCGAACAGGGCGGACGGCGGACTTGTTTAAAGTTCGACCCGCCCTGTTCGCGGACTCTCCGGGCCGGTGTTCGCCCATCTCTACTGCCAACTTGCTGGTGGGGAAATTCGGATTAATCACCATCCTAAAGCTGAACTCCCACCTAACCTACCATCTTGCACAGTCGTTCTGGCTGCACACCTGTACTGAAATTGTTTAATAATCTTTTATTACATACTTTGATCCTCTTACAATGTACAGTAGCATGACCCAGTCCCTTTCAGTACTCTGGATGATGTCCAACACCATCCAGACCTCTCCTTCCAAGTCTTATTCCTTTGATTCCTGTCCGTTATGATGGCGCATACTTTGATCTTCTAAGAGTGTAAAGTAGAAAGTACATCAAGCAAGAAGTTGCCAATTTCTATACTCAGTTGGATGATGTCCAACACCATCCACTCCTCTCCTGCAAAAGCATGATTACTTTTAACTCTGGCAAACCCCTTTGATTTATTAGATTCCAGTCCATTATGAAGGCCCTTTGCATACTTGGATCTTCTTAATCTCCTGGGCGTTACAAGCTTTTCGTGCTATTTTTTATGGCGCAAAAAGCCGCGGACAATTGAGGCAGAGTGCACTGTACTCTGCCGGGATTCCCCGCTCTCCACCCGACTCTCTACACAATGGTTGTGTCAGTGAGACGGTGTGTGTGAGGAAAAGCGCCGCCACCTCCATAACATGGAGATCTATGGCGCCACCCCCTTCAGCGTCACAGTGATGCCAAAGATTCAGGCCGGAAGAACTCCGTGAGCTTACAGCAAAGCAGAAATGCCTCACGTAGAACCAGCGATTGTGCATGATCCTGGCAAGGGTGCAGTTTGATCTTGGATGGCTTCTGGCTTCGGGCTTAACACCCAGGATGTTAAGGTGTCCATACATGGTTCAATATTACTTTCGATCGACTTAAAATCATTTCCTGCCCACCTGATACAATTGACCAGAAGTAATCGAAAAAAGGTTCAGACATGTTGGTAAATTCGTACAAATATTGGACAAGTTTTCTAGGTATTAGCTTTACAGTGTACAGTAGAAAGTATAGCAAGTAATAAGCATCCCACTTCAATACTCAGCTGCATGATGTCCAGTCCTCTCCTCCCAAGTTATTAACTTTCAACTCTGGTATTCTCCTTTAATTAATTGGATTCCAGTCTTGATATTCCAGTGACATGATATGTGAGCATTAGGAAATTGAAAAAAGAGAATGATTAGTACTGGTAAAGGACTCCAATCTTCCTTAACTAGCACAGTTGCCATGCCAGAATGCCAACTGCAGCAGTCTTTGGCTTGTAAATGGTAGAGTCCGGAGGCTTCTGCTAGTTCCTGCAGCATCTCATATCTGTGCATCCCCAAGAACCCTTCAGTCATGGGGAGAAATATATGCTTGCCGTGTGTCCGAGGCCGAGCCATGTGTGTTGAATTCTCATGGAATTTGTTGTTGAACCTAGCATGAAACTATATGAAATCACAATTTATATGCAAGTTTTTTTATAAAAAGAAAGAGAATGATTAGCTCCAAATTGAGCTGCCAAACTGCCCTAAAAGTATTGTTTAAAGAGAACTTTTAATAATAACATGCACCTCATCTAGTGATGCACACAGGAACAATATGATGGAAGTGGCACACCACTAAATTCTTAGTCTAGTAAAAGCTTTACTGTAGAAATGAGTTGAAGAAGCCTATTACAAGCCCTGATAAAGGAAACCCCCTCAGATCATAGAAATGTGTTGTTTTGTGAGACCTGAATCAGCCCTGTTGTCTGCTGAGCCAATGTCAGCATCTGGAATCTGAGGCTTTAAAAAGGCCTTGTGCTAAGCCCATAAAGTATGTTGGCCTTCTGTATTGGCTTCTTTGTTGCCTTAATAAATAATAAATTAATTATAATCAATAATAAATAACCTGTCTCCCCTATGATAAGAAATCCCCATCAAATAAGCCACCCCCCAATTTTTCCCCAAAACTTTAAAATAAGCCACCCACCACAAATAGGACACTCACCGATACCTGCCCCTGCCCGAATCTTCCATTCAGGTGGTACGATCGGTAAATGTTTGCCTCCATGTGACTCCATCATTGTTGGCTGCAGTGCAGGAAGGACAAGCAAGCTGCTGATCCCTGCCGTAACGGAGTCTGTTACCTGGCCATACCGGTAGAACCCAAAAAAAGTGAGTCAGTGAAGGGGACAATGATTAGCACAGAGTGATCAAAGGGGACAATGATTGGCACAGAGTGATCAAAGGGGACAATGATTGGCACAGAGTGATCAGAAGGGGACAATGATTGGCACAGAGTGATCAGAAGGGGACAATGAATGGCACAGAGTGATCAGAATAAGACATCCCCCTGAAAATAAGACCTAGGGCATATTTTGGTGCTTCAAAAAATATAAGACAGTGCCTTATCATTGGGAAAACACGGTAATAATAAAGCTTCTACTGAACTTTAGAACTTGGGTTGAGCTGCTTCTATTTATTTTTTACCCTACCAAACTGGTAGTTGCCCCATATATTTACATAGGTACCACAGTAGAGTAGTGGAGATGTGTTAGGAAGTTTTGTATCCTGCTTGCCCTACCCATCTGCCTTAATTTTATAAAAAAGCACATTGATGACATCACCTACTTTTTTAACAGTTTAAGGAGTTAAGAAAGGATCAGGAAGCTGAAAATCGGGTGGGCCCACCTGGTGACATTGACCAGGAATGTCCCACATGTCGGATTGCACGTGCCGGTAAATTCCTGGCCAATCCTATTACTTTGAATGGGGGCGGCTGTCCCCATTCAAAGTAATGTTGGGCACACAAAGGGTGCCCGCTGATCAGCTGATGGGCCGGCTGCAGTTGATCCCTCATCTATCGAGGGAGAATCGCCTTGTGTATGGCTACCTTAGGATATGTACTAGAATTGGAAAGCTATATATGAACTGGCTGAGCTTGGCCATCACAATAAGTCATCATAGTTGTCTGAAAATATCAAGAGCACTTTACTTTCCTACAGATTATTCCAGATTAATGCATACAGCCCTACTGACTGTGAAATTGCTTTATTTATTCCGGCTTCTACAACAGTGAAATACTTTTGTTCAAACTCTCAGACAAGTACATAAGAGCGTGTGTGCACAGCTTGCACTGTCAAGTTTCGCCAGCTATCTAATTACTCAACAACCAACATACTTTTTTTTCCTTTACCTTTAAACCTGCTGTGGTACACTTCAACTCACTAAAGATTAATTCTAAACACTGTAGCAGTGTATGTATACTGAAGTTCACATTAAAAGGGCAACTATATTGTCTTCATTGTATTCATTGTATTATTTTTACTATTTATTATTAAATTTACTTTGCATGGTTACTGGCTATGATTCCAGTGTAGGGCAGTACAGGCAGCAGAGATATGGGTGGGATCCATAAGCTCCACCAGATACAGACCACCTAACAAAATCTGCAGGGGTGGGAACTGAGGCTTTACAAAGCCCTTTTGACTTTGAGAGTAAAGCTTTTACTGAACTTTTTAATTTGGGTTGAGCTGCTTCTATTTATTTGTAACCCCTACTAGACTGGTAATTCACCAATTCGTCCCAGGGTTCCCATATTTCGTAAAAACCCCACGATTTTATCATAATTTTGCCATTCGATGTTCCATGGTCCTTACATCCATTATGTTATTGAAAAGCTCTCTATAATTGGGTGGTGCTTTTGTTCACTTAGCAGGGGTCCCGACGTATCTCACAGACATTGCCTGCTTGGCGGATGATCTGTTTACCTCCGCCAGTTCAGAGGATGAATGTACTCGACTATGTTCAGCCTTACATCGGCGGAGCGGCTTGGCGCAGTGAAGACAGAGTCTCCGCCGAGCAGGTAAGTCTACCTGCTACGTTGGGGTCCCGACATAATGGAAACATAGCCTTACATCTCCAGCACCTGTCTGATGCCTGTGAGTAGTGATGGCTGAACTTCAGCCACATCCATTCACAAACTGGCGGATTGGACTTTTTAAAAAGGTTCGCGGGGAGATTCAAATTCCCCCCTGTTTGCTGGAAATTTCAATAGGGAAAACCACGTCACTCATGTAACTTCTGGTTTCTGAGCCAATTTTTCACTAGAAGACCGGGTTCTCTTGTGGAAGGTGGTGATCTTACTGCTCCTGATCCGGCCAGCGATAGTATAGTCACCCGTTCCGGTATATGGCTAGAAAAAAATCGAACATCCATGTTCGCTGCTGAACTGTCCGCCTTGCGGATAGTTCGGCCATCACTAACTCTGGGTAGATTTTGTGAAGTTTTTCTGCTGTATAATACCACTAGTAAAGAGTTTTATACATATTTGTTTATAGATAATACATATGGATGTTTTCCCCATTCCTCTGTATTAAACTCTTTCCCTGTATTCTATTCCTTGCATCCCCAGGAACCTTTTAGTCATGGGGAGATATTAATGCTTGCAGTGTGTCCAAGGCCAAGCCACGAGTGCGTGTGTGGGATTCACATGGAATATTTTTTTTCATGAAAGGTCAGCACGACACTATTTGAGATTACAAGCTGTATACAATAAAAAAAATAACATGGTTTCACCTACTTCTATCTCCCTGGGCTCACTCTTTTAATATGAGCCATTTGGTGGTTTTTTCAATCCCCTTTCATATTGGAGTTTCTGATAACTCTCACTCCTGAATTATGGGCATAATGACTTACTGGTATGTATGCTGTAAATAAATTAGGTACCATCCACAAAATGAGCGTACTTCCTGCTTTGTTTATACTTTCCAATAATGTGGTTAGTCTTGGGGGCTTACAAAGTGCAGTGCTGGTAAAGCATAATACGATTGAAAGAACTATATCCATTTTAGACAATTACTTCTAATTCAATGGTGTTTTCCTTTTTTAAAGAATTATTTCTAAACGTAAAGAAATGATGCTTTGTAGAAGCAGCTGGTACTAATTCTTACAATCATATATGGAGGAGTTTATGCAGAAGTACAGGGATGAAGATAATTGACATTTATTTGATGTTGTTTCGCTGCCTATTGTTCAGTGTAAAACGCCAACAGAAGCATTAACATGACAGCTGGTAGTTTTCCTCAATTTGTGTATAAGAGAGGATGGCTCTATAACATGACGCTATGTTCTCCTAACATGTTTCATATATTTATCTATGAGTTTTATTAAAAACCTTTTTTTCATAAATCAGATCATTTAAAGTTAGCTTTTTGTCCCTTCTTTGTGATTTAAAGTGGACCAATCTCTGAGAGATCCTGAAAGGTGCCATTGCTGGAATAGTCCAGATATAAAGCTGAGCATGTGCCTTCAGTAGCTTCAGTCACTTAAAACAACCAGGCAGCCAACTGTGGAAAAAGTTGTATCACAATTGACTGAACACCTTTATGGGTCAGGGATTCACAACGTCTAAGGCTATGTTCCCACATAGGCGATTAATTGCCTCATGCTCGCGAGTTAAATCGGCATTGAGCGCATCCATTCAGCTGAATGGGCTTGTCCCCACTTAACTGATGGTCGTGATCGTGGTTCTGATCGTGGGCACATGCGTTTTTTGTTTTTTTGATCATGCCAATTGACATAAATGGACATAATTTTTGATGTGAAAAATCATGTCCATTCATTCTCTATTGGCTGCATCCTGAGTCATCAAGTCCATATCTTCTTTCTTGAAGTGTCCACCACCCTAAGTCACTGTTCACATTGCTTTTTTAAATGGAATGTCTACTGACCCAGACTAAGTACAACATGGAGGGTGACTGCTCAATACATGTGTATGAATGTCATTATCTGCCAGGAGGCATAAGTAATAAGATTTATTTACTATACTCCACTCGCTGAATCACTAGAGAACAAGATCACAAACTGCCGGAAGAAATAAGCACCTGCCCTGATGCTCGCTATACACTGTGCTATATTTTCCATTAATTAGACAATCAGTTAGATGAATACGGCAAATCAATTTTAAAATATTGACAGAAAAGTACCTTTCATTTTGATATGTGACCAGGATGTGGAAAATTGATCCGGCAAGATGTATTGTTTGTGCCTGATCAATTTTTATAAATGAGGTTTTTAAATGCGAATGGATTATTAAACAAGTAGGTAGTAGATTAAATTCTTGTAGGTGCTTAGAAAGGATTGATTTTAACATTAATTTTATTATGAGCTTATGATATTGCGTAGTACATGCCCAGCTTAAGTGTGGCGCAGCCCTTATCATGATTCTAGCCAGCCAACTTGGAGGCCTTGTTGTGATCAGCCTTGCTCTGTAGACTTATGTTACTCATCAAGCTACTGTTAACTAGACCAGTCTCATTGGTTCATCAGCTTTTAGACAAATTTTTGACGCATAACGCATGTTGAGAATGTCCAAAGAGTGAACATATATCCAATGATATATGTGCATATGAAAACTTATGGTAATGCAAGTCAACACACATAAAGGGATTGGTGAAATCTATAGTTGTAACTTCACTTAACTAGTCATCTAGTCCAGTTTCACGGATCTTTACTACAGACCATGGCCTGGATGAATGAGAACCTTCACAAAAAATATAACCACTTATGAGCTGGTTTGTAAGCAATACTGCTGTTTTACCAGAACCCCCAGTCACCATGTTAGGCTATGTTCCCACTAAGGTGATTAATTGCCTGGCGCTCGCCATTTTTAAATTTTGAAATGCGATCATCCATTCATGTCTATGGGAGCGATCAAGAAAATATTCGAAATAGTGTAGGTGACTGACAGCGATTCCGTAGGTGATTGAAAATCACGAGCGCCAGGCGATTGATCGCCCAAGTGGGAACATACCCTTAGCAATATAAAAGGCAAGATTTAGGCCGGCCATAGATATATACATTTTAAACAATCGACCAAGCTAAACGATTCGATCAGTCAGTTGTTCAAGGATCAAAGCCTGCCCACCTTGAGCGTTCGCCCATCCAAAATCTAAATCGAAATAAAATATTGTTTATTCACTGATTGGACATATTGTTTTTTTGTTGTTGGCGGGTACCTTTGATGGCTGGCTATACGATCTACCCTTTTGGCCTGGTCTACCTTCCTATCTGCCAGCTATTAAGAATATAGAGTAGTCTATCCTCTGTTTTAACTGGGGCCCAAATCGGTGGGGAATCGTTTGCCGTTAGTGATGTGCTCTTTGATCTTGTCACGGTCGGATGGGCGATTACACGTAGATCTAACCCCTTCACCTGAATGGCCTCCTGCGTTTTTTTCTCTTTATATAAAGTCAAGAATGTCAAAATCAAGTATACAGTGGGTCACAGTTAAAATCTTGCTAAAACATTGAATGTGAAACAAGCAAAGCTTACTACTAAACCTTGTGTAAAATCAAATATCACATCTCTTCCATTCATTTCTTAAATGAATAAATTGTTTACAGTGTGGGACAGATTTGGTGACTGGGTGGGAGTTTGAATCCCCTGATTTAGGACATCTTTGTGCTTTATGATACAAATGATTAAAAAAATCAAGATTTATGATTAGGTTCCCTGGTGCAAAGGTTCCCAAAGTCTTCTTCTTTGTCCAGACCAGGCCAAGTGAGCTTTTGTGGGCCTTATCTGGAGAAGTGATGTACTCCTTGGTCTGCATCTGTTGAATCCAGCAGTGTGCAGTGTCCGTTGGATTGTCTGCCTTGAGACATTGCCACCAGCAGAGCCCAGATTGACCAGGATGGCCTTGGTGGTGATCCTTGGATTCTTTTTCACCTCTCTTAATATGCTCCTGGCCAGCACAAGTGTCACTTGTGGCTTCTGGCCATGTGCTTTGAGACTTTCCACAGTGCAGAACATCTTGTATTTTTTAATAATACTTTGCACTGTAGCCACTGGAACTTGAAAACATTTAAGGCCTTGTAGCACTTTCCTGACTTGTGAGCAGCCACAATGCGCAGCCACAGGTCCTCACTGAGCTCCTTTGTCTTAGCCATGACTGTCCACAAACCAACTACAAAGAGCTGCTGTTTTTTACCTGTTGAGTTGATTAAAACAGCTGTTCTCAATTAATCAGGATAATTAGGATGTTTTAGAACAGGGCTACTCAAATAAAAATTTCAAAGGTCCACTTACCACATTTCCATTCAGTCTGAGGTCCGGAGTTTGGAATTTTACCGTACACTGCCGGCGGATCGGCAGTTTTCACAGCGCTGACCAGGTCCGCCAGACAGAAGCCTGACACATGAAATAATAAATATGCTTCCAGCACACTTGTAGGAAACCAACATCCCAGAAACAAATATATAGAAGTACCCAGGGTGTAGAGATAAAGCACCACCCCTGAGCGAGAATATCCTCTGGTGTTAGCAGAGGCTAGGGGACTTTCACGGTTTCAATGTAGATCAGTCACGTAAAAATAACAGAAATCATGATCATAATTAAAAAAGATGTATAAGATGTTTAATGTCCATAAAAACAATGGTAGTATTACAATTTAGGTACGGTGATAGGTATTGATGTGAGGCCTACTGGGTTGCCAGGGATTGTCCTCAAAAACCTGGCCATAAAGATGGTGAAGCTGGTGGTGATGGAG
>CM070039.1:20350477-20373208 GCA_036250615.1 Ptychadena robeensis
GGTATATATCACTGCTATGTAGTGCCGGGTCCTCCCTGATATAATACATAGTGATTGGGATGTTTAGAAAGCTCCTCATATAACATGGTATTGGTAGAAGAAAAGTTGATTGTACAGAAATTGTATGGTAAGATTGTAAGGTGTATGGGGGGCTTTACTGATAGAATGATCATGTGCTTATCAATGAGTTCTCTTGCAGTAAGACATCTTCTAAAGCACCCCATAGATGGGCCGATTCCTGGCCATAGTTGTGGCCGAGCAAACGCCGTGCGCGCTCCCGCTGAGCACATAAAGGTCGGTCGGCCACAACTATAGGGGAGCCCATCTTGAGGATCCGACCAAAAGAGCCAGCAGGTCGGATCGCACACGGATCCATCCTGCTGGTTCTTTTTCTGCCCGATCCTCCAAACCTGTGCTTCAGTCTGTTAACTCGGAGGGGAAGTCTCCTCCCCCTCCGAGTTAATTGGCTACAATCTGACAGGAATCACGTTAGTGGAACACACGGGATTCCTGTCCATTCTGTAGCCGACTCCTCACAGCGTGGTGATGTCACCACGCTGTGAGGAGTCTGCTAAAAGCCGGCCATAGATCGGTACGTCTATGGCCGGCTTTAGAGGACCTAATGACCAGGTCCTACTTTTGAAGTGGAGCAGCAACTGGAGGTGATACTTGTTAAGGCTCTAGAATTCGGAGCATTTTGTTCTAATTTAAGCTTAGGAATAGTTGTTTGGTATCCAAGTGGTGTCTGCTGAGCGGAAAGCTCTACCTACTGTTGAAATGAATTGGAGCATTTTGTATTTTAGGAATGTTCTTGCTTCCAAGGTATCATGCATTGTAAATGCTACAAAAACTTGTAATGTTTTAATTGGAACTCAACGATTGTCTGGCTGTAAAAGATGTTCATATAATATTCTGGACAAGATGAACTGTTATTGCTTTCAGCCAGCAATAGATGACAATGTATTAATTAGTGTTCACTTTCTGGACATTGAACTGAACTAAAAATCATATACATGGCAAGGACTAACAGTACTCAGAGAAGTTGTCTAATAGAAATGAAAATGCCCCTATGCCCCGCTACATAAAGGACTCATTAAAACTGTAATTTTGAACTGTGTCTTGCCTGCCCAGGAAGCCTTACCACCAGGCAAACATGACGTGTTGTGTTTAGCAGGGGATTGTCAAGTGGTTTTCCATTGGGATAATGGTTATGGAAGCGGTTATTAGTGATTGACAACAGCTCAAACTGCTGACAAGTGTTGGCCACCCTACTACGGACCGTCTGAATAAAGGCCAAACAAAGACCATAACCAAACCATATCCAAAGGTTGAAATAGAGTTGATTCAAAAATTCAGATGGTTTTAAATTTAGACCAAATTTCAGATGTGCCAAACTAAATCCAAATTTGAATTTTCATTGTTTTTAGTGGACTGTCTTCTCAAATAATTTTTGGGGTAGAAAGTGACAAAATGATTCTCAAAGGACTTCTGCCCTGTGTGTGTTCTGCTATTACCTGATCATCCTTAGCTTTCCTGTCTGGTCCCAACCTTTGCTCAGTGGCTTTGGTAGATCTTTAGACGGTTCCCATTTGTCTCCATCATCTTGTTAAATTTGCCAGGCATAATCTTCCAAAACTGGTTCTGCACAGCTCTGCATCATTGCCTCTCTATAATAAACACTTGTGTGGTTTGATTAATCATTGACTTAAGTCTCCCATACACCTTTAGATCACTCCATACAATTTACATTAGATCTACCAACAACTATTTAGTACCGGGTCCTCCCTAATAGAATACATAGAGATTGGAAGTTTTAGAAAGTGCCTCATATTACATGGTTTTGGTAGAACAAAAGTTGATTTTACATAAATTTATGTTTTAGAAATGTTACATTTCAGTTGTATGTGAGTTTAAAAAGTTAATCTTAACAACAACCATTCCATTTTTTTAAAAGCTTGGTTAGCTTAGCATTTTAGTATTTAATTGTTGATGATAGGTAGGGAAATAAGAACAAGGACAGAGGCGCACAACCTAGTCTCTTTTTTGCTGGTTGAAAAAGGTCCTCCGCTCGAAACGCGCCGCATGGTTCTTGTTGAGCCCCCCAGCATCTGTAAGCAGGAAGTGAACTCATCCCCAACCAGGAAGTGAGGTCTTCTTCTCATCTCATTTAATTCCACATTATTTAACCATTTGTTGTACTAGGTTGTGCACCTCTGTCCTTGTTCCTATTTGCCTGTTACTGGGGTCCACACTCCTCCATTTTGAGAGCTGCACACCTACACACGACTTAAACACCCACCCCTCATACTGACCCTATTTTACTCTGAAATCTTTGCTCAGGCCCCATACACCCACTGAGGGCCTTTCTGGCCACTGATATCACTGAAGCTGTGTAATCACTGCTGAAGGTTGTGTGCAACTACTTATTATCTTTCTTAGTGATGATAGGTAGGGCCCAGCAAATCATTGTGAAGCCCTTGGTGCCTACAATTTACACCTTTCAGAACATGTATTTGTTCATTTACAGGCATGTGGGGTGTGGGGGTATATCAAAATGATGCCTCTACCATTAGGTGGTTCCCCTATACATTTCTAATGTAATATATGATAGGAAATGACTACCTAGTTCTTTCACGTAACAGTTATAATATATAATATAATTATAAATAATGATTACCTATTATGTTATCTATGATAATTAGAAACTTACAGACATTTTGTAAATGGCCAAACTCCTAGAGAGCAGCTAAATGTATAGCATATATAGGTACTGTCTTTCTCTTAAAACATTTATATTTCTGGTCATCTGATCTAAACTTTTCCCAGTCAGCATAGTCAATCTTTTCAATTTGTTCAAATAGTTAACCCCCCCCCCCCCCTCAAGCTACAATTGGATTGTAAAGGAACAACACCTACCAGCAGGCTAGTTCTGTGATAGCCACATGGTTGCCATGGAGTCGGAGTCGGCTACAGAACTGACAGGAATCCTGTGTGCTCCACTAACACAGGGGATTCTCGTCAGATCATAGCCAAATAACTTGGAGGGGGAGGAGACTCCCCCATCCACAGTAACTGCCTACAACAGGATCGGCCACAAAAAGAACAAGCAGGAGGGATCCGTGTGCGATCCGACCTGCCAGCTTTATGGGTCGGATTGTCAAGGTAGGCACCCCTGTAGCTGCGGGCGACCGACCATTATGCGTTCAGCGGGAGGGCACGCGGCGGTCGATTGCCGGCAACTATTGCCGGGAATCAACCTGTCTATGGCCGGCTTTAATTAGATACTGAACCCTGGTTGGAGCAAACCATCCTAAAGCTGACCATACACCTTTAGATCTCTCTGCCAACAACTATGTAGTGCCGGGTCCTCTGCGATTGAACACAGGTAGACTTGATTGCTTAGAAAGTCCCTCATATTACATGGTTTTGGTAAGACAAAAGAAGATCTAAAGGAAATCTGACAGAAAAATCTAAAGGTGTACAGGGACCAGGACCATAACATTTAAGGAACCCATGAGCATGTCTTTAGTACACCAAAGCAATGAGCATGCCTCTGGAGATTTGTGAATTTATACTGACACTTCTTCAGAATCACATCAAATATGCTATAAAATATAAGCCATAACCATTTCATATTTTAAAAGAATATAATCTCATTTCCATACAGCTCATCCAAAATCAAACACAAGTAAATTGCTTTTTGCCTTACATATGTATTTAATTTCGTGTTTCTTCTACAGATGTTCTCCTAGAACACATACAGATATTATTAAGCTCCTCATACATAATAAGTAGACTTGTAGATGAACTACAATAGCGATGTAAAGATACGATTACATGTTTGAAAACATGAAAGTAGAAAAGGTAATCTGTGTACTTAGAAAAGGAAGCGTGAGTATAAAGCCAATACATCTCAATGCCGAAAAGTCCTCTATACCATTTCAAACAACATTCGCGGCTCTACCCTTCATTGTACAGAGTGCAAATACTGCAATCTAATACCATGTTTACATTGTACAAACCTTTGCTATGTTCTTATATATTAGCTATGCAAACATTGTACATTGTGCTAGTGGTGTACACCTGTCATCAGCTATAGACACGGCTCACAAACATTTCTATTCATGGGGTTGGGTTGTACGTGTTTAATTACAGCTCTCAAACACAACAGCATTTACATACAACTGCAGAGCCATGAACCTTAAATATGTCATGCAATGAGATTCAATTCAAAACTTTGAGTATGTGCATGTCTTTTTTTTGGGATTCAGCTGATGCTAGCCATGCAGGACATTTGAAGTTTTTTGATGGACATTGGCCAAATAGGACCACAAGGTCATTTAGGGGAGCTTTAGTGTGAGTATATTAGTAGAGTTAAGATATTCGAGCCGTCCGATGTACCCTGCAGCAGCGTGATGACGTCATCACGCTGCTGTCAGATATCTGCTCAGCTGGGCAGACAGCTCTGCTCTCTTCCCGGCTCAGTTGAAGCTTTATGTGGGCCAGATAGATGGCTGTGAGTGCGCACGGCGCTCAAAGCAGCCATCGATCTGGCCCATATCTTAGCATCTGTACCCTGTATTAAGGCCCCCACACACGTGCCGAGTAGGGGCCGGCAGAGCAGATCAGCTCTAAAATGCAGCGTGATGATGCCATCACGCTGCACTCCAGAGCTGACAGCTTCGGCCGGCACCCTTTGTGTGCTGGCCGTTAGCTTCAATGAAGATGCCGGTCTTTATTGAAGTTAACGGCATCGGCCGGCATCGGCCAGAGAATATCGGACATGTCCATTCTCTTTTGCCAAAATCGGCCACTGCTCGGTGCGTGTATGGCAGGCTTTAGAGACTGGGGGCATGTCCAAATACTTGTGACTCTGTCAGGGGTATGATAAGAGGCTATTGTAGCTGGCTGATAAAATGTCTATTAAGACAATCTGGAGAAAATGTTAAGGGAGCATCACAGCTTATGCCGGCCATACACATGCCGAGCTGGAGCGATATCGCCCTCCGATATCGCTCCGGGAGGCTAACGTGATGACGTCATCACGTAAGCCTCCCATTGCATTCTGGGGCCCCACAATCGGCCAGGCACCCTTTGTGTGCCGGCCATATGCAGCGATGGAGACGCCGTCTTCATTGCTGCTTATGGCATCGGCACCCATCTGCCAGAGATTTTCCGACATGTCGGATCTCTGGCCGGCCGAGAAGTGGGGCGACAGGGATCTGTCGCCCCATGTGGGCACATGCCGATAAACGTGCCGTTTATCGGCATGTGTATGGCCAGCATTAATGTTGACATTCAGAAGTATTTATTACAATAGAACGTTCAAGAAAGAGTTGGGTCTAAGGCCAAAATTCCAAAACACAGCAAAACCATAGTGATCGAGTTTTTTTGATGCCCCCATTCATTTTTAATGGGCATGTCTCAGAGTCTTGGACCCATTAAAAACTAATGGGGGCATGCAGAACACAGTTTTGGCCAGTTTTGGCCTTCATATACAATATATATACAAATACAATAAAGATCTTTTTTTAGACTTCCCTATGCTCATTTATTTCTCCAGGTTAAAACTTTTGGGTTTTACTAAAGTTATCAATCCAGTGTTACCACACTACACAACTTCACAATATTACTATTTTATGAAAACATGACCATTCTGGACACCATCCATTCTTGAAGTTTTGCTGTTGCCTGTAGGCATTTGTAATCCACGGTAGAGGAAACCATGTACCTCACTGAGGGGTTCACATTATCAATCCCAGCAGGCACACATATGAGAAGTTTAATTGAAATACAGCTCAGGGGTTACAGAACGTGTCCAAATAACACATGCAATATAAGATATATATACAGTATTGCTTGTTGACATTTAGCTTTGCTGATGGAGATGAGGCCATCCCAGGTAGCCCCTGAAGGAATCAGGCAGTAGCCACAAGTCCCCATGGTGTGGTGCACCTAATGCTTGCCTCACTCCATGTCCTTTTGGTGCTTTCGAGCTGTGCGCCATTTTCTTCTGTTTTTCTCATATTGCACTGTCTGTAGACTCGTCAACTAAAGTGGATGACAAGATTTACCCTTAGTCTTACTCATTGGCCAGTGCTAGAAGGAGCGTGGGCCTATATACAGTGGGTACGTATTCAGACCCCCTTAAACTTTTCACTCTTTGTTATATTGCAGCCATTTGCTAAAATCTTTTCAAATTATTTTCCCTCATTAATGTACACACAGCACCCCATATTGGCAGAAAACACAGAATTTGTAAAAAAAAGAAAAACTGAAATATCACATGATCCTAAGTATTCAGACCCTTTGCTGTGACACTTTTATATCTAACTCAGGTGTGGTCCATTTCTTCAGATAATCCTTGAGATGGTTCTACACCTTCATTTGAGTCCAACTGTGTTTGATTATACTGTTTGTACTTGATTAGAAAAGCCACACGCCTGTCTATAAAAGACCTTACAGCTTACAGTGCATGTCAGAGCAAATTAGAATCATGAGGTCAAAGGAACTGCTTGGAGAGCTCAGAGACAGAATTGTGGCAAGGCACAGATATGGCCAAGGTTACAGGGGGTCTGAATTCTTTCTGTACCCACTGTATACCAGTCATCTATGTACAAATTTTGCTTTGTGTGCTCTTTATAAATACGGTCTTACTTTACCCATAACTTTTTTCAAATGTCCTTGCATAGACCTAAAGTTCCTATTGTCTTTGAGAACAGTTGTCCGGCTTCAGAAGATCTCTTTTCATTTCTTTGCTGTTATTGTAGAACATATGTGATGTCAGACAGGTACAACCAATGACATCTCACGTGGCCTGCAGTCACCTTCTCTTATCTCTGTGACAGCCAATGCTGACTACTTAAAAGATCAGTAGCTAAGGGCACCCTACCCTTCTTATTAAAATTAATTATTACAGCCTTTAACTATGTTTTTTACTTTTTGCACATGAAGACTGCAGTATTTAGCCACTGAAACCTAGTTCTCATCGGCCAAATCATTCAATGCTCAAATAAAACATTGTCCGGGGTGCTGTGTTTTAGCAAAATATCTGTTATCACTAATCTCTTCTAATTGTATTTTAAACTTTCAGGATCTATAACTCATTTCAAAATGATTAAGGAAGTATTCTAAATTAATATATAATGGTTATCTAAGAGTGATATCAAGATGTGTGACGGATGCTGTGTATGGGCACCTTAAGAGGGACGGATTTTGATGTCCCTCTTAAGGTGCCCATACATAGATTTTCCCTCGAATGATGAGGGACCAACTGCAAATAGCAGTAATGAACACAGGTAGACTTGATAGTTTAGAAAGTCCCTCATATCACATGGTTTTGGTAAAACAAAAGGAGATCTAAAGGAAATCTGACAGAAAAATCTAAAGGTGTATGGGGACCCTTAATAATTCTCCATTGAGTCCAGGTGTCCGTGGACTTCTCCCCGAATGCCCTTGGTTTACATGTTCTCGACGAGCCACATTGACTTTCTTTATGGTCATTTTGTAGCCACAATACCATTAAAAAAAGTTTCAAAAGTGTGCAATCACCTGGACAGTGTCATGCCAGAGGGGGATCAATGGCTAAAAATACATGTTTTTTAAATGTTATTGGCAGATATGAAATTAAAAATAAAGCATGGGGACCCCAAGAACATACCAGACCCCCTTTTAGCATAGGGTCTGGAATGCTCTGGAAAAGAGGACCCACAAAGAGCAGGAGTCCCCCCCCCCCAGATGGCCAGGCATGGTGGGGGCACAGGCTCATTAAGTATAGGAAGGACCCCCTAGAAATAAAAGCCAAACTATAGAAAAAAATATATATATAGTTTAGAAAACGTTTATGCCATTCCACAAACTTAACTGAACAGTACTCCACCATTGTAAGTCCTTCCTATCCCACAAAGGGTCAAGTGTCCCGAAAAGGGGGTCTCTTTACTAAAGCTCCAGCGACAACCTGTGTACCTCGAAGTCTGGCGACTAAATGTACATCTGCATGGCGATTCCCACAGTCTCTGCACATGGACAATGTCCTCATACGCCCTCTTCATGGGACACTTTACCCTTTGTGGGGAGAGAAGGATTTACAACAGTGGAGTATTGTTCAGGTAATTATGTGGGATGGCATACATTTTAATAAAAATATTTTTTCTATGTGTCAGGACCCCTCTGGGTCCTTGTGACCTCTGTAATCATTCAATAGGATGGGGAGCAGGATCCAGAGGTCCTTTTTTTTTTTTTTTTTAAAGGGGAGCCTCAGATACTCAATAAGCCCCCACAACACCTGGCCATTGTTGTGGGAAGAGACCCCCTAACCTTCATGAGGGGTCTCCCCAAAGTTGAGGTATGGCATGGAGCCTGGTGGAATGGAGATGCTTGCTTCCTGTGTTTCCAAAGGGTTTTAATCATGAAATAGCTTCATATTGGGTCTAATCTAAGGTACACCAGTTTCTTATCTAGGGGAATCCTAATGTCACTACAAAGGTCTTAAGGTAGCCATTGAGGTGAAAACATTGATCCCAATCAGCACAGTTGGTGGAGCTGTTCCAATCTGATGTGCTGAAAACAACTCTCTCTCTTCTGAACTTAATATTGATTGACAATCTTGTACACCTACATGTGATTGGTTTACATAGTTGTAAAATCTCAGTATGATGTAATTAATGTATTGATGTATCTATGTGTCTTTTTATTAATCTTTTTAACAAAATGTAATAAACAAATTGATATGTTTGATTAATTCTTGGTACCCTTTTTATCATTTTATATTGTTGGTCTCATAGGTCAAATGTGGGAATCCGTTTTTAGTTCTGAATATTTTCATGTATGCGTCAGTGTTTCTTATTCTTGAGGCTGTAAAGGTTGTTTTTATCAAGTTGCATTAAATTCGGCTGCGCAGTATTTTCAGATGGTGACTCAGTATGTAGATGGCTTACTATTTTTGCCGTTGTAATGCTACTAGTCATAGTTTCGGTTTGGCAGCAAATTATACACTATAGCAAAGACTTAACTCCGCTGAAGAATAATGTGAAATCTGTAACATTAAGATATATGAATATATCTATATATTAAATTTTTGGGGGGCATATGGCATACCTGGCATCCCAGCTCCTATTATTGCCTATATTATATATATAATATATTATAACAGTTATTATTGACTGTTCAAACTGCTAGCTCCTATGCCGTCTTACTGTTCCATTGGGTTCAGTTTTTCCCGAGTAACTCTTCTGAAACTGATACAGAGATAAAAAATTCTCACTTTCTTGACCCAAAAGTGCTGCAGTCACGGAAAGGCAGACCGCTATTATTTCCAGAAAGAGGTGAGAAGTGTCAGTCAACCCATTTCCAAAGGTGTACTTTAATTATCTGAAGTCTAATATTATTCTGTCATGACACGTCCCAACTGAGAAACCCATTCTTCTTCAAATGTTACTTTATATCAGCAGCTGTCAAAATTCCGAATTTAGTTCTGGGATGAACCAAGGAAAGCAACTTCAGACACTGAAGCAGATCTGTTAGAATAGAATTCCAAACCCTCCACCTTGTCCAAGGCATTGTTTGGTGCATATTTATTAAGCGGCCATAGACATCTTACCGGTCGTGCTGAGATTTGGTCGTGCACCCTTTATGTGCCAGCATTTACTTTGGATGGAGACACTTGTCCCCATGCAAAGTAATACGATTGACCTACAAATTACTGACATGTCCATTATTTGTCAGATCTATTTTTGGGCCGATTTATGGTCCGATTTAAGGTTGGCACATTCGATTTGTGGTCAGTTTCATGACAGATTGATTGATGTGAGTGCGCAAATCAGAATGGTAGGTCATTTACATGCTGGCTGAAGGAATATGTACCACCTTACTGTTGTGGTCAGTGTAATGCTCTCTTGCATTGTATGTTAGTGTATTGCTGTCTTAGGCTATGTTTCCATTATACGTCGGGACATCCTCCACTAAGTGTATTGCATGGCGTAGCACATAGTCTTACCTCCTCGGCGGATGCTGTGTCTTCACTGCGCCGAGCCGTTCCGGCGATGCAAGGCTAAACGTAGTCGTGTATCGGCGGATGTGTAAACACAGCATTCGCTGAGCAGGCAATGTCTATGTGCTACTTCGGGAGCCCCGCCAAGCAATACGCTTAGCGGAGAGGGTCCCGACGTATAATGGAAACAAGCCCTTAGATTGGTGGACATTGAATTAAAGTGTCCTATACATTGGCATTCAATTAATTGCCCAATTACATTGGTGATCATTGTTGTGTCCCCTTACATTGTTCTCATAAATGGTTGGTCAGCTTAGTCCTCTGTTACATTGGTGGCCAATGTCATGCCACCTTATAAGGGGTCACAGCAATGTCCACCAATATATCTTGTCTAAGGTGTTCAGCAAGTGGAATTGCTTCAGCAAGTTGGAAGAAGGCCACTACTATTAGGAACAAATATTCGGTGTACATTTGAGGGAAATTTCTACTTGCTACAAGAGTCATTGGCAATAATACCTAGCAGAAGTATTCACCCTGCCTTGACTTTTTTCGTATTTTGGTACAGTACAGCCAAGTTCATTGTTTTGTTCATTTGAATTTCATGTGATGGACTAGGACACAATAGTCTAAGTTGGTGAAGTGAAATGAGATAAATATATAAATAAAACTATTGTTTAATCTGTCCATAGATGCTTAGATTTGTGAAACGATCAAGACTGGCCTGTAGCATTTGGAATGAAATGGAATAAGCGGAAGGCACACATGACTGGGATAAGAGGTGACAGAAGTGTCAGGGGGTCAGAGAGAGGTAACGATAATATGTGGTGTTATGATATAGTGGGAAAGGAGAGGATTGGAGGATAGGGGGCACGAAGGTGGGGCCCAGCAGTTGGAGTGTGGGTGCAGTTAGGGATTGGGGTCACTCGCAGGGGAAGCAAGAAAGGAGAAATCTCCCGCCCTGTAATGTTATTGGTCACTGGGGGTACAGAGTGCGGGGGATGGAAGGGTGGTGTCCCCGACGGAAGCGGAGGCATTGGTGGGGTGATCCTGGGTCTAACTGTTGATTGTGTGTGTAATGCATGCTTATTGCTGATGTCGTAGCGGTTGGCGGGTTCTGGGTCTTTGAAGGTGCACAGTTAGAGTTAATGGTTGGTGGGAACCATCTGGTGGTGGTATCTCACGGGTAGGTCAGAGTGAGCTGACCAATCTGGTGAGCGGTCTCAGTAAGCCTCAGTGGGCCTAGTTGTCCTCGAGTCGGTGGGTGGCGGCTGAGGGCCTACATACTAAGGCAGCAGGCACTGGTGACCCGCACTGATGTGATTATTGATGATGATGATGATGGGGACCTTTGAAGACTCAGAACCAGGGTATTACACTGAATTGTGTTGATAATTGTTGATAATGGTTTGTTGTTATGTATAATAAAAGGCCGCTATGGCCATTTAAATCCATCCTGGTGTAAAGTGTTTTATTTATAGGAGGGGGGTAAGAGAGGAAACAAGGTAAGACAAGCAGGTCTATAACGTATATCCAAGTCATAACAAGTCATAAATGATGGAAGTGGGATGAGGCCTGCATTTGTCAGGGCAGGTCTTAAGGTCTCTCTTCGATTTCCATTAAATTTTTTTGTACAATTTGGTGACTAGTGATGATCACAAATATTCAGTTTCCGAATATTAATCGCGAATATCGGCAATTCGGAAATTCGCGAAGATGGTGAATATATTGCCGAATATTCGCAATTCCGGATATTCTGTATTTTTTATGCATTACACTTCCCTCTCAATGCAAGTGGAGGAATGGGAAGGCTGCAACAAGAGCTTAGCAACACCATCAACGGTTTTTTTAATGAATATTGGGGTGATGCGAATATTGCGAAAATCGTCACTTTCAAAATTTGTATAAAATTCGTGCCATGTTAAACATATATTGCGCGCGCGAAATTCGCAATAAAAACTGCCGATATTCGCAATAAAAAAAAAAGACCCCAGAATATTTTCCGAATGATCTCCATAAAATTCGCGGCGTGACGCGAGTACGAATGTTGCCTATGCCGCTCATCACTATTGATGACATTTCGGTCAATCACAAATCAAATGAAAAATCAAAGTGTCTATGGTCAGCTTTAGAAATACAAAACAGAAAATTGACACGTGCGTTTGTATTCACCCCCTTAGGAAGCCTAAACCAACCTTCAGAAGCCACATTATTTGTGAAATGATGTCCACCTGTGTGCAATCTAAGTGTCACATGATCTGTCATTTAATATAAACAACTTTTTTGAAAAGCACCAGAGGCTGCAACACCTAAGCAAGAGGCATCACTAAAGCTAGGCATACACGGTTCAATATTAGCGTTTGATCGACCTAAAACTATCAAATTTACATTGATCGGCTTTAAACCGTGTACTGCACACTTGGTTCGATCGGCGAAAATCATTCAATACCGATTGAAACATCGAACGGAAAGTGATCGGACATGTTGGAAAATTTTCGGCGATTGTACAGCGAACTGAAATCATAGCATTTTGTTGGTCAGTCGATTGTATTGGATGAACACATTTATATATGACTCTTTCCTGTGTTTTTTGATCAATTTTGGCCTTATTGCGACCTTCTATGTGGTACTACTTTGGATTCGATTATGATCGGTGTCCAATAAAACGATCAAGATCTAAAATCAAATCAAAGTTTGATCGTTCTAAAATCCAACCGTGTATGCCTAGCTTAACCAAAGTCAGGGTTAGGTTATAAAAAAAAAGCAAATCTTTGATGATCCCCAGGAGCAGCATTAAATCTATTATAACCAAATGGGAACATCATGGCTCAACAGCAAACCTGCCCAAGAGTCCGCAAAATATAAAACTGCTAAAACATTTTTGATGTTACTTCTTACCAGAGAGGCTCTGCTGGTCCAAAAAGGCATATTAACCTTAATGTTCCTCTAATCTGTAGAAGATTTAAGCCATCCATCGTTCCTTCGAGCAGGATCAACGGATTCTGCTCAAAGGAACTCGACCAAACAGGTTTCCAACATGTTGGAAAACCTTGGTCAAAATCTTTGAATGCTTTGAATGGGACAGCGGGTCTACATCCAATGTAATGGATGGGCTGCCAGCTGCATGGCACACAGGCTGCTGTGATCAGCTAGCTGCTGTGGGAGTGTGAAGGGGCGTGGCCAGCAAGTCTCTGTGGCAGGAGAGGGGGGGGGGTGCTGACTCTCTCTGCCGGCTGGGGAGAAGCAGAGATCCGGGGGACCACGGGTTAACCGGGTCCCCATTGAACAGGAATTGATGTGCCTAAGTGGTGCACATTGATTACCGTTCGATTGACCCACGATCAATCACAGCGTGGTGACGTCACAATTGCCCAAGAAACTACCCGTGTATGCCCAGCTTTAGTCATGAGAGTATGGATATATCATCAGGTGGGCAATCTACTCCCCAATCCCAACTTGTTGAGGATCCTTGAGCAACAGCTTAGATCCTGGGGTAAAGGCTGTACTAGGTGATAGGGCAATAGGTACATTATGTCTACTTTAGCAGACAATTTTCCCCTGGGAATAAACAAAACATGAACTTCTCATCACTAATATCAGATGCCCTCTTGTAAATGTTAATTACACCTTGGCACTTCTTTCGAATCGTGACCTTTCTGTGATATATGTGTGTGTTAATGTTGCTTTTTTAATGGCGCATGTAGGTGGACGTTTTGTGAACAGAAGATGTACAATATGTTGACCTTGAACTTACATGTGACATTCCTCTGTTTCGTTAATGCAATTATCTCCTAAATTGCAGCGAATATGCAAATCGGCTTTCCAAACCGTAAGCAAATCACGAGCGTTCAAGCCTTTCTAATTAATTTGCAATGACTTTACATTTCTTTTTGATATATTGCTTTTCATCATAAGCAAATGTGTGGCATTTCCAGAAATTCGAGCTCATCACAAAAAGTGCTGCCTCCATGAAATCGCTCAAGTAATTCTCGCATCTTTTGTACAGCGTTGAAAGGGAATGACATCCCCAACGCATGTGAAAAGTATGCAGAATATGGGAGCGCAAACAGCGGCTTGTCATTGTCATTCAAATCCAACAACACAGGATTTACAGGAATCTTTTGCTGACTGGACCTTCTCATCAAATTGTCTCAAAACTTCAACTTCACAGATTTTATTTATCAAATGCAGTATTATTTGCATACCATTTTCCTCTAAAAAAAATTATCATGGCAAATGCTGGATCTTTGTCTGGATAAATGGGGAGGTTGGAGCAGGTAGAGAAAAGTGCAATTGGAGAAAATATTTGCTCTATTAGCCCGTAATGCAATCTTAAAGCGGTTTTAAACTAAAAAAAAAACAGACATACGTTAAACAGACACAATACTCACCTGTCAGCAGTTAAGATCCTGGAAAACTGCTACACAAAGAAACCCCGCACTATACTCACTTCACTTGCTTGCAGTTCTTATGCTGGCATCTTAGATCCTGGAGACCTGCAGCCACTTCCACCCTCACTGCCCTCTCCTCCCCAATCCACTCCACCTCCTCCTGTCTCTTCTCTGTCGGAGCTGGAGAGACTCGTGGGGGTGGGGGTGAAGAGGGGGAATCAGCTGCTGACGATTTCCTGCCTGGGAGAGATGTCTCAGACACCACCTTGGCTGCCTAAGCGCGACGTCAGGCAGTGGGAGGGGTGCACTCGTAACAACAAGATTTGTTTTTTACAATTAAGGATGTCAGCAATATCGGCTGACCTCCCAGGTGGTAGGTTCGCTTTAAATTGCACAAAGCAGAAAAGGAATATAAGTACTTGTGTAATAGTTTACTTAATCAGGGTAACTTGGTAACAATGTTGCAACCTATAGGGTTGCATTAGGTTACCCCAGCTTTTTGGATGTGTACTGTTACATACCCTTCTCCTATACCTTTTCCCCTTTTGCCTCTTATTCTTACTCTTTATTTTGCCTGTATTATCACATATCCTAATGACCTGGGCAGGCATGAGCTGTGGAGGAAAACCAATAAACATATGTCTAATGCCACCTTACCTTACCAACCTCACAAACTCTGCCAGCCCACTTCCCCTTTAATAAAACTGGTATCCAATTAAATTCTATCCAATGTATTCACCGGTATCTAAATAAAATTGTGGGTAAAACTGGCCACAGCTTTATTAAATAATCAACAAGTGCAAGAACGAAAAAAGAGGTCCCTGGACAGTCCCCCTCCCCAGATCCATTAAACTAAACCACCAGCCTTAACCACTCCAGCTCGGTGGGTACTTGTCAGCCATTGACTCCATTCACTTTTGAATTCTCCAAGTTCCCAAAACCGAATGGGTCACTGACCTCTGCAAGGGTTTAATGTTCCCAACTTGGCTTCCCACCGGCACATAACCCCCTGAAAATGTTCAACCAACCAGAATAATTTCCCTGACACTGCCTGGACCTGCCTTCTGTGATAAAGAATCTGGCCACCAAGCAAACACTACTGAACACGGAACCTGCAAATAAAAAAAGCAAGAAAAACAAAAAGAGAAAAAGGGGGAGGTTGGGAGTCTTCAGCTTGCCCCTCTCTTGCCGCCAGGTTTTAAGCCTGCACAGCTCCATTCAGCCTGTTTGCATTCAGCCTGTTTCTCTCCTCACAGCAGCGTCGGCTTCAGAGCTGGCTCTGCCCCCTTCACACTGTCAGGCTCAGTGTGGAGGGAGAACGCAGAGCCCAAGCTGTCCCTATACTTTGCATTAAGATTCTCCTTCATGTAAAGTATTGGAGATAGAACGGGGATTTCCAACATGTTGGAACCCTGTTCAATCGAGTTTCTTCGAGCAGGCTCCAATGATCCTGCTCGACGGAAAGCACACACAGGTAGGTTTGTAAGCAGATTAGAATACAATCAATCACCTTGACCACGCACGTTGATTGATTGTACTTAAATCTTTTTACAGATCTACCCGTCTGTCCCTAGCTTTACACATCACTTTAGATATCCTTTACTAACATCACCATTCACACACACCCTTTCCCCCTTACATATACTTATGCAGGTTCCATGGCACTAGACACATAGTATATTGGTAATACCCATTTGGTTGATAGTATAGACCAGTGGTGGCCAACGTGTTGGCTAAGTTGATATTAAGGGCCATAAGTGCAGCCCTCAGCATTACTTTAGAGCCGCACATTACAATTTCTATACTGACATTTTATAATGAAGAAATGACAGCAGGCATAGTTAGACGACCTTATTTTTAATTTTTAAATAACAAAACTTGTTTTAAATAATACTTCAAGCATTAGGGAATACTGTAGTGGGGTAATGCACATTTTGTGTCATAAACATTGTTAAAGGTTATGTGCCGCAAAATATATATTATAATCACCCCCTGTTCATTGGTGGAATAGTGGGAGCATAGGCACTCACCTGTCTGCTGATCCCCTGCCAACACTAGAGGAGCAGAGTGGAGGGACTTGCTGAGACGCCATCTGGTTCGCTAATTGGCTTTTACATACCGCCATCATGTAAGTTTATCGCCTCTCCTCCTCTTCCCACTGTAAGAATATCCCAGACGAGGACCTATTAGTGGGGGATCAGCGGACAGCTCAGTTCCTATGCCCTATGCATTAACAGTTAGATTTGGGGGGCTGCAAGTGAAGTACTGAGGGGGCCTCCAAAGAACACCCAAAGGCCGCAGGTTGGGCACCTGGGGTATAGACACTCATTTAATCCTACAGATGATGATGTGCAGAGTGGGACATTACTAGGGAGAGTAATGCCCCCTCTCTCTCCTAAGTTAGGCAGGAACTGAATAGGAGGTAGGGGACTTTAATCTCCCGATACCAGAAGTGATGTCAATGATGTCACATACAGCATCATGAACGCAAAAGAGTTTGGCCGAAACCGGATGTAACATCACGTCCCGTATTCCCGGCCAGTGATATTGACAGCTATGAATGTCATGTCAAAGTCCCCTTTTAGTCACTATGGTTTACTATCCTATGGAAGACTGGGTGCAACTTATGGAACGTTTTGGGTTTGTATAGACAAATGTCTACTACACGTAGCGGGCACTATCATATCATGAAAATCCATCACAAAAAATACAGTTTATATTTTTCAATATACATTTTTAACAGCTCCATGTATAATGATAAACAAAGCCTTTCAGTTTTGGATAAATGTAATTTTTTTTCTTTCTTGCCAGAGGAAAAATTCAGAAAAAGCCTGAAATATTAAAGTTTCCATAAATGTTATATGTCTCCAACCTAAGATGAATATGAGGTACAAATATAGAAATCTGGGCCCTCTGGCAATGCTTCAGTGACATTTATGCTCCCGATATGTGAAAGGGTCAGTGGGGAAAATCAGCTGGTAGAATTATATGACCTTTTTTTATATTTTCCTACTACTTTTCTGCTGAAGGCTGTACAATATTTATTTCTAAATAAATAAAAAGGGATATAGTATGGACTGAAATGATTGACACTTGGCTAATGCATTGTTGTAGTTGTCGATCTTGATGGCTGAAGTCAAATACTATTTTTTTTAACCCTCAATTTTCTAATATTGCAGAATAATTTTATTGTAAGGTTGTGGTGATCTGCATGATCCTTCTTCCTTCTCTAATGAAATAGAATAGCCTAACCAATTAGAATTGTCTTGTAGTGTATAAGTCCAATCAATCTTTTTACTAACCTGCTTATGTTAGAACCTTTTTTTATGTGTAACAGCCATACCTAGACACTCCTATAAGTAGGTTACTGTAGGGTCTCTACTATAAAAAAATGTCCGTCCATCCACACAGCTCTAGTGTTTGTTGCATAGGTTTAGTTGCCTCATAATGTGCTGCCTTTTTATAATGTTTTTAGCTACCCACATATAGACAAAAAAAGTAGAGTGCTCCATCATAGCTAGTGATGGCCGAACTGCCCGCAAGGCATGTTCGCCCTCCTTCTCACCAGCGGACAGTACGCGTGTTCGACCCGCCCTGTTCGCCGGCGAGAAGGAGCCCTCTATTCTTCCTCCGGTGGGATCATAAGCAGTGAGATCCCGCTGCAGGAAGAATCTTTTCACTGAAGACCGGGTAGAGAACCCGGTCTTTCAGTGAAGAACCGGCTCGCAAACGAGCACACCCAGGAACTATGCGTTCCAGGTGCCGGATGTGACGTCACTGACGTCACATCCTGGTTTTCAGATTCAAATTCCCCACCTTTATTAAAAGTCCGCTCCGCCCGTTTGCGGACGGACACGGCCGAAGTTCGGCCATCACTAATCATAGCCAATGCTTGAGTGACCAGCCACCTTAAAGCGGACCTACCGCCGCAGCACTGCCAATAATTAGACAATCACTGCTGAAAAATAAAAAACATTTCTTACAGCAGAAGGGGAGATCTTCGGGATCTCTCCTCCCACTGTGTGACGTGTGCACCTGGGATGAAGTGCCGTAGTCCCGTGGGATTTTGATGGCAGGTTAACATCTACAGGATCTAATGTAACTGAAGCTCTATCTAGTGGCCATATTTGAAAATTACTGCTACATAGTAAAAAATTAAGTGTGGGCAGAACAGCTTTTCTTTGCCATTACTAAACATGATGGCATGGGGATGAGGAAGTACTTTTTTTGTTTTTAATTCTGTAGCAGTTTTCACAGATGTAATTTGCTGTCAGGTGAGTATTATGTCAATGTAATATATGTGTTTTATTTTTTATTTTGAATATAGGAACGCTTTAAGTGAATAATACATTTCCTGGCTTGCAAAAATATTTGGCCCCCTTGAACTTTTTCACTTTTAGTCACATAACAGCCACAAACATGAATTAATTTTATTGGAATTGCATGTGAAAGACCAATACAAAGTGGTGTACATGTGAGAAGTGGAATGAAAATCTTACATGATTCCAAACATTTATTACAAATAAATAACTGCAAAGTGAGCTGTGCTAATTATTCAGCCCCCTTATTCAGGTCTGAGTGCAGTCAGCCCAAAGACATTGCCTGATGAGTGCTAATGACTAAATAGAGTGCACCTGTGTGTAATCTAATGTCAGTACAAATACAGCTGCTCTGTGACGGCCTCAGAGGTTGTCTAAGAGAATATTGGAAGCAACAACACCATGAAGTCCAAAGAACACACCAGACAGGTCAGGGATAAAGTTATTGAGAAATGTAAAGCAGTCTTAGGCTACAAAAATTTTTCAAAGCCTTGAATATCCCACGGAGCAGTGTTAAAGCAATCATTCAGAAATGGAAGGAGTATGGCACAACTGTAACCCTACCAAGACAAGTCTGCGGAATTCCAATAAAATTGATTCATGTTTTTGACTGTAACGTGAAAAATGTGGAAAAGTTCATGGGGGACGAATATTTTTGCAAGCCACTGTATATATATATTTATATATATATTTTTTTTTTTACTTAATAGTGTTTCTCATCTGTCTTCCCTTCCTTTGTGGGTCCATTATCTCTTGTATGGGGCTTGTCGTGTGGGATGGATTGGCTTTAAGAAAAGGTGGTTTAGCTCTGAAAACATGTCAGTCTTTGGACCTGCAAATCACCCTATTTTCAGATCCTGACAATACTAACACTGAGTATAATTATTTTCATTGAAAAAACATTCATAGTAGTCATTCCTTTAAAAGTATCTCTATAGCTTATGTGTTTCAGCTATTAGCGACCCTAAACAAGGCTCAACAAGGAATGATATGCCCCAGTACTCTTCACATGGTAGTACTTTTAGCTATGTCTGTTATCTTGGTTGTTATAAATTATGATACATCTGAGTCAATAGCCCCCAAGACACTTCTGTAATATTGTTTAAGATATCCCCAACTTTTCGCATTGCAGAATAGATTTACTTTTGTTAGAATCGTCTAAAATTTGAGTGTTTTCCAATGTAACTCTGGTAACGAGGACTGCGTGATGACTTACTTGGTAGGGAACATAGATATAGAACAGATGTCATTGTGGTGAACTTCATATTCTTGTTCACAGTATTGATGTTCGATACTTTAGAATGTTTAACATCTATTGTGTGTATGGATTTGGGGCTCCTGCTGCATATATATATATTGATGCTGAGAAAAGAGAAGAAGCAAAAATAGGAACTGTTTTATTCTCTAACTGCAAGTATCTTATTACAGGCATAAAAACACATGTAATCAGGGCACCCCTTCCTGCCAGTGTAGCAATTTGACGTCCTTGTAATTCCTGTTCTAATGTTTAGCAACTTACTATGCTCTATGATCTTTTGCACATGTTATTGTACAATAAAGCTTGCCACACACGGGTAGATTCCCTTGCAATCGACCAGCGATCAATTACAGCGTGGTGACACGCGAGGTCTCTCCTTTCCCCAGCGGGACAAGCAGCCAGCTTCTCCGGCTGGGGAAAGGGCTGGGTCGGCATGGCCAAGCCCCCTTCACACACAGAGCAGCTAGCTGAACACAGCCTGTGTGTGCGGCTCAGCTGTCAGTCCGTCAATTACATTGGATGGTGACTCACGGTCCCCATTCAATGTAATGGATTTTGACCCAGGTTTTCCAACATGTTGGAAACCTGTTTGGTCGAGTTCCTTTGAGCAGGATTCATTGATCCTGCTCCAAGGAACCGTGGATGACTCAGATGAACAAACAGATATGAGACAGATAACAGATAACATCAGAAGCCGTGATAGAGACAAGTTTTGAGTTTAGAAGGAGTGAAGCAAGCATAACTAAACAGGTAACAACTAATAAAATAAGTGCTAATAGTATTTCTGCTACAACTAAATCTTTTATCCATATTCCTGGTCCCTAGTTGTATACTGACCATCATGATATCTCTCCTGCTGCCTGTTCTTGATCTACGCATACTTTGATCACCCATTATGTTCATTCACATTTTGGTACCTTTTCTTTTCTTGTTTTAAAAAAAAGTGATGTACTCAAGACAATCTTTCCACAGACTGAGATATGATGTCTAATTTAATGCTCGGTGAATATATGCATAATGTTTCCTCGGCTTCTAGCTTCACTTAACAAAGTCCTTAGGTTATTCTTTACTATCTCTTCATTTATCATTTATTTTGCATGGCTCATTTCTTTGGTCTATTTTCATTAAGCTACTTGCCAGCTCTTCTGTTGTGTGGCTTTTGATAGATGATGGTGATATTAACTATAAAGTAATTGGATTTATGCTAAATGAAAAGTCACACCATTATTTTCTACGCACTGATCTTGGTCCAAAGGACGTCAGACTTAACAGGCAAGCCAGGACTTCCCTTTTCCTGGTAATGGATCCCCAACTGATCTTTGGGGTGTGGCCAAGTAGATTTAAGACCCCCCCCCCCCCCCCCCCCCCCCCCCCCACACACGTACAGAGTGGAGGCCGACAGAGGAGCGGTGACAGGGATCTGTCGCCCCATGTGGGCACCCCCGATCAGCGGTCGATTTTGCTGCCAACTGACGGCAGCGAGCACGCACACACATCGTTCGGTGGCTAAATCAGCCGCCACTCGTTGCGTGTGTGGCGGCCTTACATTGTGTGTTTCTGGTTAACTTTAACCCTCCGGGCGTTACAAGCTTTTCGCGCCATTTTTAATGGCACGAAAAGCCGTTTCCCCAGCAATCGACCGTTGCCGGCTCTCTGACCACTCCTCTACACACCGCCGGTGTCAAATAGACGCCGGTGGTGTGTGGAGAGGAGAGCGGCACCCCCTCCATTAACATGGGGGTCTTTTACGCCGCCCCCCCTTCACAGAAAACGCTTAAGACACGGGGCATACGGAGAGGCGTCAGTTGTGCCCAATCCTGGCACGGACACTGAGTTCGGGCAAACCGCCCAGGAGGTTAAACATCTGCCCATTTACATTCAAAGCTTATCTAAGCCGAAAAACATTTTTCTAACCTTTACACCTTTCGATTTAGCTCGAATATCGCCATTTCGCGAATATAATCAGATATTGGACGCGATTGCGATCCCAGTCATACAATGGATAGCGATTAGAGATTTTTTCAAATGGAAATGACGGATATTCTCCCAGTCGAATATCCGAGCGCCATTGACTTGCATGCATTGTGCATATTTGATCACAATTGCGATTTTTAGATCGCAATTTATGTCCACAAGTGCAGATATTCTAGATTACGAAAATGAAATCAAATATTATGGTGGATATTTGCGAAATTACATATTATTATATTGCCTAGTCGCTCATCACTACTGTGCGATGCTTCATCTTCCAGGAAAGAAAAACAAATGAAGAAGTCATTGTGAAGAGGCCTACTTTAATTCATGTACTCAACATTCTAAAGAATATAAATTTGGTCTTTGGTCTCTATAAAGCATTGTAGCAATCTAATGTGTGGCAAACTGGAGAACAGAAGAGCGAGGACTTTAAAAGGTGCTGTGTGCGTCTCATCTCCATAGTGGTTCTGTGGTTTGACCTGATCTGCTATCCTTAGCATCACGCTGCATTGCTTAATATTTCCAAGCTGTGTTGTCTGCAGAAAAAAAGTTTTGCTTTGAGCATTTTAAATATGTCCATGTTGCTTTGGAAACCAATTAAAAATAGAAACTGTTTCAATAGCTAATAAGGTAGATTTACCATTGCAATTAAAGCTGAACTCCAGACACAAATACTTTCTACGTCTATGAATCCATTCTTTACCCACACAGCATATCAATTGTGTTTTACAAATGCATTTATAAATGGATATACAGTGGAGGAAATAATTATTTGACCCCTCACTGATTTTGTAAGTTTGTCCA
>CM070039.1:20375132-20386991 GCA_036250615.1 Ptychadena robeensis
CCCTTCTGCATCATCAGTAACACCGAAAGGGTGGGGGGCGTGCCATAGACCTCCATGTTAATGGAGAAGCATCAGTTTCCCAGCCCTTAACGTAGATGATGCCGGTGATGTGTAGAGAGGAGGAGGGAGGGAAGCAAAAGTAGAGTACTGTGAACTCTGTTGTGATCGCCCGTAAGTGCAGTATGGGCTGAGCACTATGGAGGTTAAAAGAAAAGGTAGGTTGACCCCTTTATTTGTAGTTGACTAAGCCTGGGTTGTAAACTACATCTGTATGTAAATAGTTTGTCTCTGCATAGTTCAATAGACATTTTTTACAGGTAGTTCTATTCTCTTTTAACGTGGGATAATTGGAATCTATCTATACGGTCAACTTAAAAATCCATTGTTTTAAGTCTATCAAACCGTGTATGGCCATCTTAATGGTGCTACTCTGCTTATGGTGAAATCTACCATACCGCAGTGTACTTGACTTTCAGCTGCGGCTTTCAGGTAACTTGCCAATGTAGCGGCGTGCAAGTGTAGTGTGTGTAACTCACGCACCCAGGTTCTTTAAAGCGGACCTACCACATTGTAGGTCACTTTGCACTATCAGCATCAGACTGCCAATAGATAGGACAGTCACTGTCCAAAAAGAAAATAAATAAATCTTAAAGCAGGAAAGACGAGTTTTTCTGAGGTAGCCCCTCCCATGCTGTGACGTTGCGCCCCGGGCGCTAGTCATAGCTGAATGGGCTGCCGGGAAATCATCAGCTGTGTGTGCAGCCCCATAATGCTCTGCTCTGCCTGTCCTCTGTGACATCACTGTCACAGCCGAGTCTGCAGCTTCTCTCTGTCAGCAGAAAATCCCCCCGCTCCCTCCCCCTTCTCTGTCTCGGAGTTCACATTCTTGTGTTGCTAAGCTGCTCCCATACCAAACCCTTTGGGATTGGTAAATATGTCTGCAGGGGGGGGGCACCTTAGTAATGTCCAACAGAATGGGCGGAAGTGGCTTCAGATGCCAGTACTTAAGATGGTGCCTTAGGGAATGAGGAAGTAAAGATTAGAAGTACCTTTTTTTTTTTTTTTTCTCTGTGTAGCAGTTTTCACAGATGTATACTGCTGACAGGTGTGTAATATGTCCATGTAATGTATGTGAGGGATTTTTTTTTTGAGTTTACAACCGCTTTAAGGTGGATGTCCTCTGCTCGATCACCAGGATCCGCTTGCAGCCCAAAAACTCCAAGGTCCACGCCAGCAGGTGGGGGCTATTTACAGTTTTATTTAGGAATATTTACACATTTGGCACCATCACCCAGAGGCAGGGATGGGGTTCAGACATGGGGATCTACGTTCCAAACTGCTTTAATCACGAGCTGCTGGACCAATGGCTGGGTGTTAGGGACCTTCTCCAGGGTGTAACGCTGGAGGCCTGTAGTTCTCTCTGGAGTCACAGGAGAAACCAGGAACAAGCCAGGAAGAAACAAGAAAGCCCAGAGGCTTCTAAAGGACTTCCATTTATGTCCTAGCAATGGGGAAGGCATAAGGCCTGTACTGGGCAGGACTATATTTGTACATTTTTGGAGGGAAGGAATAAAGTACACACCCAGACATGAGTCATGGTACCACAACAGGTGCAACCCTGTACAGGGAGACACCCACAATATATGGAATATACAGTATATATTACATAATGCATATATACAGTTAAGTGACCATTTCTCGGGCCACTACACCACTATGTATTTGCAAATGTGGGCTAGAAGAACCTGGGGAGACCAGAAAATGCTACAGAGAAAGTAACCTACAGTCTTGCTCAAGACATTATAAAAGGGGTCCATTTTGAAACTTTAAGCCCCCCATACACCTTCAGATTCCTCCATACAACTTTCATGAGACCTACCAACAACTATGTAGTATAGTGACCTCCCTGATAGAATACATAGTGATTGGAAGGTGTAGAAAGGTCCTCCTATTACATGGTTTTGGTAGAAGAAAAGTTGGTTGTACAGAAGTTGCATGGTAGTTGTATGTGGTGTATGGGGGGCTTTAGCATCTACATGATGCATTTATTTAGTGATTAGCGCTACCTAAGCAATACACATATCTTCTAAGTTGCTAGTTTAAATACTTTTCCCTCACAGTCACCTTTATTCAAAAGTGCTTTCAAAGAGCAGCTTGCTTTTTGATCATTCATCATCAATCCAGAATTCTCTCTATGGTGATTTGGAAACATAAGGAAGAAGGTTTCTTTTTATATGTGAAATATTGTATTCTAACAAGATGGTGACAGCTTTACTTTTAATATCTTGTCATCGTGCAGACTGATTTAGTGTTTCAAAACTTTTAATAAAGTCAGTTAAAGAGATATACGGCAAGTCTTGTCAACCGCAACAATGCCAGATGTTTCAAAAGATAAAGGATGCTCATTTTATTCACACTTTTTAATGAGAGGATTTAAAACGCAATGATGGTAAATCTGCTACAAACAAATCTATTTGACAGTAAGAATAATAAACTTCAAGCATAACAGCTTCATCATTACTGTTGGCCACATTCTACAGGCTGATCCACCTCTACAGTGTTGCTACTAGAGATTTTTTTTCAAAATGTCGACCATTTCGATGGTTTCGAGTTAATTGCAAAGCCACTGAACATGGTATCATCACCAAATTTGCTGGAGATGTAGAAAAGGATTGGGGATATACTACAACAACAAAAAATATTGCTCTTACACCAGTAGTTTTTGCATAAATGAAGTTCAAAGTCAAGTCAAAATTTCGAAAATCGCAATTTCGACTTTAACTTTGAACTGAATTTATGCAAAAACTTTTTTTTTAAATGTTTCCACACCCCTTCTCTACATCTTCAGCAATTTTGGTGATGATACCATGTTCAGAGGCTTTGCAATCAGCTCACAAACTCAGCTAGTCAAAAAATTCGACCATCTCTAGTTGCTACCCATGTTATTGCTTAAGAATGCGCAGATCAAAAAGTTAAGGTGGTGTACCATCATCATTCCATTTGAGGATTCGTTGCATAGACCTACTTACAAGATAGTGGTGGATCAATTGGGTGATGTGTTTCTGGTGCTGGCTTGAGCGCATTTTCATTTGAAACAGTTTCCTAGTCATAACATTCTATATTTTTTCTTTGTGGATTTGACCCTTTTGGGTTATGAGAAGAATTAAATGGACAGCCCCCACTTGGCTAAGGTGTAAATTGAGAGTCACGCAGACCTTTCCTGAAATGGTGAAATAGGGGGTCACCATAATTTAGTGACTGTGCTCATGAAGCATGAAGCAGAGCGCTTGGCATTTAAGAAGCAAGGGCTTTGGGATTAAAGAGAACTTCACATCACAATAAAAATTAATGATATATCTAAAGCCTCCCATACATGTTTAGATTTCCACCCGACGCACGCTCACGACGGTTGATCGAAAAATCGGAAATCTAAAGCTTCAAAGTGTAATTCGGCCCGAAATCGACTGCCAACTCGATCTAAGCCATTACGGACATGTCCGAAATTCTTATATCGATTTAATGTCTTTAGATGGGGACCAGTGTCCTGTCCAAAGTAAGTGCCGGCACATAAAGGGTGCCCGGCCGATTCTCAGCATGAGTGGCCACGCATGATGACTAAAGATGGTCGAATTTTCGACTAGCTGGCTTTGTGAGTTGATTGCAAAGCCTCTGAATATGATATCATCACCAAAATAGCTGGAGATGCAGAGAAGGGTTGTGGGAAAGTTGTAATTTATTTTTATTTTTTTGCTATAGAGCACATGTAGTTTTTGCATAGATTGATTATAAACTTTCGAAATTTTGACTTAAACTTAATTTGTGCCAAAACTATTTGAGCTAGAGCCATACTTTTTTTTGTAGTAATATATCCCCAACCCTTCTCTACATTTCCAGCAATGGTGGTAATACCATGTTCAGGTAGAATTTTTGAAAATAAATCTCTAGTGATGACATCATCATGCACCGTCAATCAGCCGAAAAATCTGGTAAAAATCTGAACATGTATGGGGGTAGGGCTTTATGTATTGTATGTGATAATTACTGTTTCCAGCATCTATAAGTAGGAAAACGATGGGCACTTTAATATGTCATTCAGCATTTATTTGTTTACAGATATATTTGGCTCATTTGTTTGTTTTTTTCTTTTATCTTTTTTATTAAACTTTAGCAATGTTATCACCTTTGTTGGGTTTTGATTCATGGATGTGATAAACAGGACGCAATAGACTTCCAGCTGGTTCCAAGGAAATGGCAGCCTTCTGCCTTTGATTCAATTCAGGGGAATAAACATGAGCAAATCAAGCAACAGTGTATTGGCTCAGCAGAGCCTGAAGCTCAAACAAAAAAATCCTCTCTTGTGTTTGTGTTGTGTAGCCCATGTACAGAGCTCTCTTTTCTGGCTCCCTGGAAACAAAACCCTGATTTTCAAGAACCACAACAGGTAAATAGGAAACCTGTTCCACCTTGCAAAGGTTTCTACCGCCAAAACCTGGATATGGACCAGGTGTCAAAGAAACTAACCCAACACTTTCCTTGGCTGGCCCCAGGAACCTTAAAACCAGCTTTTATACAAAGTTTTGCCCTAACACAGTTAAACTTTTTCTTAAACCCTAATATTGCCAGCGCCTCCACCTGTGTGCAACATACACACCATCTAAGATATTAGGAGCTATGCAATGTGACACTATGTCACAATATATATATATATACTGGTGCACATTTGTCATATCCCTGGAAAGTTTGCTTAGGCTATGTTTCCACTATACATCGGGACCCCCCCTGCTAAGCGTATTGCTTGGCTGAAGGTCCCGACGGAGCACATTCACTAACCTGCTCGGCAGATGCTGTGTCTTCACTGCACTGAGCCATTCCGCCGATGCAAGGCTAAATCTAGTCGAGTAAGTTGAGCATCTGCATCGGCGGATGTCTAAACACAGCATCCGCCAAGCAGGTAAGGTCTATGTGCTCCGTCGGGATCCCCGCTAAGCGTATTGAGAGGGTCCCAACGTATAGTGGAAACATAGCCTTACTATAAAGATATTTATCTTCTTGACAGGGAGATACATTAGATGCAAAGATATGTGTGTGTGTATGCTGATGTATTCTGGCTGTGATGTAAGAATGGCGTATTGTCACCTCCTTGGTGTCACATGCATTTCACTCACTTTCTGGGAGAGAATATCATTTCTATGTTTTCCAAAATTGAAAGAAAGTTTTTTTATGCAAAAAAACCTCTTGAAGTCTTTCTGTTATTTTTAGAAAACTGTTAGGGAATTCTATGCAGTCATTAATAAATCACTCAAATAGACAGATTCGCCTTGCTTTCTATGTCATAACATTTAACTTTAGCATTGCACACAGTGTCAAGGTGAAACATTGCTTTGTGTCTGTAATATTCATTTTAATTTTTAAGTACTTTTGATAAGTTATCATTATTTCACTTTTATTTCGGTGAGTCTCTGATTACTATAGCAGCCTTCAAAGGTGTTTCAGAGAAACTGAAATTTGTAGCCAGAGAAAGCAAAAAATAACATATTACAAAATAATTGTACATAATAGGTTCACGTCCTCCCAGCACCTGATTTTTAATTCCTATATGTCTTGCGTAGCCGGAAAACGCAAATGATGCTGTCATGTTCCTTTGCTTGGTTCTTTTGGTGATGAAAGTCAAGGGGTGGCAAATAAATACACAACTATCTGTGGTAAAAGCTTACTATTTATTTTTTTTTAGGTCAGGGCTGTATGTAATGTTTTCTCCCCATCCCCTTCTACCCTGTATCTCAGAAAATAAGGCTTCTTCTGAAAATAAAGCACCCTTACATGTTTGCCTCATGCTGAAATATAAGGCATCCCCTGAAAATAAGGTATCTTGAAGATACGGTACTGTAACTCTGGACAGGGGGATCAGAGGGGGCAATCAAAATGACACAGAAGGATCAGAAGGAGTAACTTAAATGGTTATTCCCCCTCTGAGTCTCCTATGCTATTTTGATTCCCCCTCTGATCCCCCTTGTGCTATGTTAAGTGATCCCCCCCACCCTGATACCCTTCTTCATGGAAAAATAAGACATCCCCCGAAAATAAGAAGTAGGGCATGTTTGGGAGCACACTGTCTTATTTTTGGGGAAACACTGTATCTACATAAAAAAAAATCACAAATATATAGTAAGCTTTGAGATGGTGGCAAAATATTTGGTAAACTTAAAAAAACGGTGACTTCGCAACTATCTGGCAAATAAAGTGAAAAATTTGCATAATGACACTACACTTTACTAGGGATTCGCGGGGCAACTTCATATGGTTGCTGACCTATAACACTTTCTTGGTGTAAGCATAAAGTATCATATGTAATTTATATCCAATACTTTGTCTTTTTTGAGTAAGCTTGAAGCAGTGAACACACGTATAGATATGGGTCAGATCAATGGCAGCTTCGAGCACCGTGCACACTCTCGGACATCTTTCTGGCCCATATCAAATGCGGCCATCCCTGTTTTCGAGCAGGACCAATTAATCCCGCTTGAAAACGGGGATATCAGACATGACCGTAAACCAACAGTCGATGTCCATTGCTTTGCATGGGGACCGGGGGTCTCCATGCAAAGCATCGTCGGAGCTGGAGATGCAGCAGTGCTGTGACTCCTCCGATATCGAGCAGTGTGATGACCTCATCGTGCTGCTGCAGGGAACCTCGAACGGCTCCTATATTAAGCCGTGTGTTCCCTGCTTTACTGTCCACCAAAGGAAATAGCAATCTAATCTGGTTTGGTTTAGTCTTTAAGAAAAAAATTCATACTGGGAGGACATGCAAACACTTTGCAACTAGAGTACCATTGTGACTTGAACCCATTGCCTATAGGACAAAGGAAGAAACAAGTTGCACTTGAGTGTTCTCCTAAATGGTAGAAGGCCTAAATGAACTATCGTAGTTTATTAAAGATATGCAATCCGGCTGCGTATACATATATACTTTCTATACTAAGTGCTGAAAAGAAACAAATGCTGCATTTTTCTTAGAATCTTCAAGGGTTTTAAGTGGCTTTATATACCTTAAGTGGCTTTTATGCATATTTTCATATGGGTGGTGGAAGACCATTGTAGACTATTTTGAAGCCAGTGTCTGATGTGAATATAATGTACATCATTGACAAATATCTTTGTGAAGCAAACATAAATAATTCAAATAAAAGTATCTATATCTTTAAAATTTCCTTTGTTCAGAGATTTCAGTGAGGTTAGAAATGAAAATGAAAACCCATCCCGCAACAACCACGGGAATTATTGATGGCATACTTTGTGCTGCTGGTTTGGTCTTCACAGCCATCTAGTGCTAGTGAGGATCCCTAGTGCTTATTGTCTCACAGAAGATCCCAAAGCAGCTGTAGGTTAATCCATTACAAAGCTATAACAATATTGTTTCCACTGACAGGCAAAATGAGGGCTTGTGTACACATGTTAAAGACGGCAGCAAGCAAAATGCACCTACGAGACCATATTCAAGAAAAAGATGGCTCCTTGATTTTAAAAACATTTGAGATGTCTCGGAGGTGCATAAATAGGGTTCTTTAAAATGCATTTGCTGGATGTTCCAATTTTATTGGCTGTTGGTTGCCAATCGGCTACTGCACTCCGAGCTTGACCACATATCGTTACAGAATAACAAATACTCCGGTGGCTCAGGGGACAGAGCTGCAGCCAGACACCGGAGTGTCCCTTGGTTCAGATTCTGACATTGGATGTATAAGGTTGTTGGAGATCTGGGGGATGAAAATCAGAGTAGTCATATGAAAGTGTAAAATCTGATAAGAGAAAAGTTGCACTACTGAGATATATACTGAGTTCTGGGGGTTGAAACAGTGTTGTACTGTTACATTTGACCCAAACCCAGCTGCTGACCTGTGGATTGAGACAGCTAATTGGAGGATCAATGCAGAACAGGGGGGTCCATCTGCAGCAGAATCTACCTTGCAGGAAACTGACACAGAGTATTGTGAGTACAACAGTGAGGAAGACCACCCTACATATGGGGTGAGTACCAAGCACCGTTTCCTGGTACTCATCTGAGTTGCTCACTAAAAAAGATATGTGCAAGATATGTGCACCCCTGTTCATATTGTTTCCTGAATTCAAGCAGGTTCTATTGCTTCTGCCCTAACAGTAAGCGTCACATAATGATTCTTGTGACACCTTGCTAGAAAGAGTTGCTACAAAAGGCATAAACACAAACCCAAACTGTGTCTTTGTCGTTAGTACAGTAATGCTAATGTGGGAGCAACACATTGGGTTGCCCCCATAGAAACCCATGATGAGTTGCCCCTCATGTCAATGGAAGTATGTGCATATGTCAAATTTTTATCACTGGAAACAAAGCCAGCACCATACATACGTTGTATGGAGAGAGGAGTACATACGTTCTATAGGAGGAAGTCTCAATAAACTTTAATCTAGGTACAATGCCTCAGTTAGTTCAATCAAACCAAAAGAAAACACTGCACTTACCACCCTCACCAAACCATGAAGTGTGACCTTAAGACCTTATGACCTTAAGTGAGCTGCGTGTAAAGGAATGGCCTAAATAAACTGAAGCAATGTTGTAAAGCAGGGTGTCACACTCAATGCCCATGGGCCAAATGTGGCCTTTTATTACTTTTAAATGAAAATTTAATTGAAAATGAAATGCCAATACTTATTTGATATCACATGTGTTATACTATTACACGTTTCCTGTTCCGGGTTCAATGTTTAGACACAAAAGGTTAATCCTTATATCTGATGAGAAGGAAAAACTTTATTTTTCTTGTTTTATAATATGGCCCATGACTTTGTCCAAGTTTTTTATTTTGACCACCGAGTGTTTGACATCCACGAGACTGGTTAGGTCATTTACAAGCTTCTGATTCATGGGGTATACTTATTTTTAAACATTTTATACATTTGGCTTTTGGCTTTCCATTTGGTCTTCATGTTTTAGAATGTGTTGTATGTTCTTTCACCAAATGTTAAGGTCCCCATACACGGGTCCGTTTCCCAACGGATTCCGGGACGATCGATTCCGGGCGCGTGCACGCGAAACGATCGTCCCGAAATCGCGTGAAGCCCACCTTGTCCAATCGATCACGTCCGATTGATCGGGGGCACAGAATCGGATCGGACAGAGAACCAACATGTTGGTCTTTCTGATCCGATTCAGCACACATCAGGGGGAGTTGCCACACGGAATCGTCCAGGAATCGGATAGGTGATAGGTGATCGATCGGCCATGGAATTCGACAATGTATGGCTAGCTTTAGATTTCAATAATTTTAGAACCTACCAAGGACCAGATTTTATATTTATATTTATATTTACTGATTTGTAAAAACTTAGAAAGGGGATATTCTTTCTTTTTCCCATGACTGTACTTCAGTCATTAAGATGCAATCTAAAAAACAAAAATTGCAATTTTAAAGACCTCTAGATCTTGGGCACATTAACATAACAATAATTGATTATTCTAACGATGCTACTCTATCAGACATCCTGATCTAAAGCTACATCCCTAACCGAAACAGTTAACATTAAGAAAAACATATTAACAATTACTGAGACTCTAGTGTAAGGTAATGAATAGCTAAAAGATCTTTTTTTTCCATTGTAATGAGAATCTCTGGAAATACAGTGTGGGATTGGTTGATGCCATTTAAAAGTACTCTGCTGATACAGTCATAATGCGTTAAGCTACATTACCCCCTGGGATGCACCGAGTTCCAAAACAAACTTAATTTTCCAGCAGCTGGGAAAGCAGTGGCTTTGCTGGTTGAGAATCTGTTGGCTTTCCTCTTTGATAATCAAAGGCATTATTTCCAAATGTGAATAGAGGCTGGAAGTCTTTCTCAGAGGCCTGCACTCTGCTTGAGTAAATTCCCCCATTTCCTTAGGATGAATGTTCATCAGGTTTACTTAGGAGAGGTTTTGGGTTGGCACCAAGAAGATAATGGAAGTTCAATTGAGTTATTCTTGATTAGAAAAACTACAAGACTCTTTGTCTTTTTGCAAATGTCATAGATGGAGCCAGTCTTAACCATTACTTAAGAGTTGAAAGGAAAGGAAGGTTATTTTTCTCGTTAGCCGTTTTTTTATTACTGTTTTATGTTTATTTTTTTTTATAATTTTTATTAAGTATTTTCAACAGTTTACAAGAAAATAAAGATCACTTAATGGAAAGACATTGCAAGTATCTAACATTCATTCATTGTTATCGAATTTTCATAAACATACAATGTTGTCTCCATCACTTAACTAATAGTCATATATCAAGTCATTGCTAGAACACTTCTGTTGAGTGAGATAAAACAATAAACAGAGTATAACATCAGAAAATAAAAAAGAAAATTAACATTCCTAATAACTAAACCTATTCTACCTCATAGACGATCTCCTACGCACTCCACCCTTGTTGGTCTTTCGATCAATGTGAACCACACCTCTCTCTCAGACCACTGGGATGTATTGTGTCTAGTCACCCCTATTGCGGTTTATTGACATATTCAAGGAAGGGTTGCCATTTAAGAATAGTGTCTTAATAGTGTCTCCCCTGATGGTATAGTCTAATTGCACTTTCGCATGTATGGTAAACAGTTGCGACAACACCTGGTCAATCGTGGGAACATCCGCCAAAACCCAGTTACACATTATCACTCTTCTGGCAGTAAGTAGGCACGTGTGGACCCACAATGAGTGTTCTGTTTATTTTACTTTCCTGTTTATCTGTATGTTTGGCACCATGAAGTGTACCCTGCATCATACTTTCTTCCTATGTTAAAGCTACAATGCAAAATATGTGAATATATTACAGCTTACCAGTCCCTAGATTTACTTTAGTTGTCTTCTCCTCTTTATTGTAACCTTGTAATCCTGAGTAGAACATGCCCTTAGAAAGAGAGAGGGTCATTGCTTCAACTTGTTATATTGAACCAACATCACACTACCGTACTAACCTAGAACAAATCTTAAGGTCAAACCAAACAAAGAAGGGCTTGCCTTTTCAAAGCACAGATTGAATTCTTGCAACTCATATTAAAATGCCATATACCGTATTTTTCTGACTAGAAGATGCTCCGATGTATAGGATGCACCCTATACTTTGAAACATCTGATGGTCAAAAAATATTTTGGCTTTCTCAAACTCTGTTGGCCAGAGCTATGTTTTCCGACTGGCAGAGCAGGTGTTAAAGTGGTGGAGAAGCTGTCTTACAGATTCTGTAACGATCTGCGGTCAGGCTTGGAGTCCAGTAGCTGAAACAGCGACTCAAGAAATAGCAGGATCAACAGGTAGCAAGAAGCAGCAAGCAGGAGCATGGTCAAAACAAGCGTAGGTCGAAAGCCGATGGTGTCAATCACAAGGGAGCAAGATAAAGAGTAATCAGGTTGTCAAAGCCAAGGGTCGGTATACGAAGGAAGATGATAACGAAGGCACAAGCAGGGAAAAGCAGGAAGCAAGATACTGACTGGAAGCACAATAATATGGCATTGAAGCTAAACAAGGACCTGGCTTTTATAGGAAGTCCATGGGAGGGGCCAAGAGTTCAGGGTTCAATGAGTACTAGGTAAGCAGGTGTCTTTGTATAAGGTATCCGACAGGTACTGAGGGAAACATTCCGGTGGTTCAAGGGATAGAGCTGCAGCCAGACACCGGAACGTCCCTGGGTTTTGGATCTTGACAGCTTCCCTGCTTCTAGCTCTTCTCCTGCAGAGCTGTGCGTCAGGTGGGCAGCTTGTGCCCAACTCCTATACAGTGCAGATGGCAGCTCGAACATACAGTGAATTGGGCTCAAACAGACATCTCTCTCTTATGCAGTGTGTGTAGGGGGGGGGGGGGGG
>CM070039.1:20400036-20411716 GCA_036250615.1 Ptychadena robeensis
CGGGTGCATAGGGCATCAGGACCCCAGACTCCCCTGCATGATCCCGTAGCAAAAAAAAAGCCCCCCGAAACAATTTTGCATAGGGCCCCCTAAATGCTAGAAATGCCCTTGGTGAGAACCCACCACCAACCAACAGGTTGCTCCTCCTCCAGTGAGATCTCAGTCACCAACAACCAACAGGTTGATCCTTCACTGATGAGATCCCAACCCCTATACTAACATTCATTTTTCCCCAGTGAGAGCCCACTTTCATCACACACATTGATCTGGCCCCAGTGATCTGGCCCCAGCGATACCCTATCTTTACATTAATGTTCCCTTAATGAAGTAACACAGACTGGACTTTCCCAAGTGACGACCCACATTCCGGCACACACCTCTTAGTGATAATTTGCCACAGACTGAGTGCTAACTTCTTTTTTAACTACTGTCAGCCTATTGCACCCTGACTTGTCTGCAGTATATATTTTTTTCTCTACATTCAGTCTCTCTTCTATATAATGCAGGGCATCCCCCAGCAATCAGTGCACTGCACATAATATCAGTTTAATCTCAAATGTTCCACTTTTAATCTCAAATTATAATCTAATTTTGTGCATAAAAGTTCCCTTTCTTCCGCAAATTACATTTACACCTCCACTGTACCTAAACTACATTGCACCACCCCTGCATAATAAGCTTCATTCTGCGAACTTGCCACCACCTCCAGTCTGCAGACAACCTCAGTGTAAATAATGGTCAGTCAGGTATATATTTATAGAGGCCCCTGGGGGTTCTAGGGATGGAGGTGTGGGAACAGGCTGTTGGATTTGCTAGATCTGCTATTCTTATTCTACCATGAATCTGTCATCAAGCATGTAGAAAAATTCTCTTTACAATAATTACAGAGGAAATTGTAATCCATATTTCAAGTCATTGCTAATTACAATAGCATTTTGTGTCATATGAATAAATTATCTCTCTTTAATGAAGAACTCCAGATAAATAAAGTGGTAAAATAACTAAAAACAATAAACTTTTCACTCTCTTTGCAATTTGCTCCATACAGATACAGATATAGATGGTTATCCGCAATAAGTCAGCAAAAGAGCTATCTATCCAACACCCTAAAAGTCCACAATTTACTTTGTGTGTTCCATTGGGTAGATTGTGATAACACATGAATTCTTTGAATGGAATTAGTACCTAAGACAATTGTTCCCCTATTAGGGATTTCCTATCTCTGTCACAGATTGGAGTATAAGCCAGCGATCTGTGATGCAGATATACATTCTTCCTGATTCTCCTGCTGTTCCCCAGACCACAAGGATATGGACCTTTTGGCAAAGATAATCTTCCTCTGCTGGGAGTGGCACCATGATGTGGCTCCTCTCTTCCCTACTCCATCTGGTGGTTATGCAAAGTACATCTATTGTCTCCACTTACTAGGATTCCTAGGATCCTCACCTGAAAGTCCTGTCCAATCTGGTCACATGACACCATATTTAAGGAAATACCTGCTAGCTAGTAGCCTTTTGAAAAATTAGGTTTTCTGCTCTCTGCTACCCAGGCTCTGATTTATACCAATTGCTGTTTACATTGCTGATATTTGTGCCATCCAGACTCTGCCATTTGCTGCCCACCCTTACCCTTTGACTGTTTTTATCTTCTCCCCTGTCACCTGATTTGGTACTTCATCTTGGACTCTCAGCAGTTGCCATTGGGTGTGGCTGAGGGCTGCAACCTGGTAGTCTTCCACAGTAAAGCCCATCACCCCTTGTTGTGTGCTCTGGTGAATACCGGGGGACTCCTTAGACTTTTTTGCTTGGTCTTCATTTGCCTGGGGAAAAGCTGGGTCCACTACTTCTGTGGTTTACCCATGACAATCTCTTCTTAATGGAAACTTCCCAAGTGGAGTCAAAAACAGTAAAGACTTGAAAAAGGATATCAATGTTCACTACTATTTCTAAAACAATTCAGAAAATGAGGTTTGACATATTTTCTTCATATACCTTCATATCATGCTGACAATGGTTGACCAGGGAAAATGGGAAGTTTCCAACAACTACTTCCAGCCTATTGACACCCTTGTCAGCTGGAAATGAAGTAAGGTTGAATCGCTTCAATGATAATAGTATCATCCTGAAATGGTACTTCATCCATAGTCATGCATGTTGAGCAGCAACTGCTCATATTAAATACACATCTGTGCCATTTCCATGACATTGAGCCATAAGTGTCCTTTAGTAGAAAGAAAATTGTCTCTTTCAGCAGATTTCCGTGCCTTTTTTTCAGTTTACTGCACCTTTCAGCACTCTAACTAATTGCTAATAAAGTTGGTGACTGTTCAGTGATTTTTGTAGTGCCAGTTGGATAATGGGGAATTCTTCTCTCTGTTGGCCATTATTCTCCCTATGTGAAACAGCTGTAACTAATGAGCCCCTAATCCCTCTTGTTAATCCCCTCCCTTCATTTTGCTGCAAATTCTCTGCTCAGGATAAGTATTTTCCGATTGTTTTCCACCACAATGATAGAGCACCTCTTCGTTGTGAATAGAAATGAGCAATGTGTTATGTAATTGATAAGTCAACTTTATTTGCTTCTGTTATGTGTTATGTGCATAACTGACTGAAGAAATATGCTGAATTTGGGAATATCAAACCATGTATTATTTCAATATCTGTAAATGAGGTATACAAACGTGTATGCAGTAACAGAACCTTGAGGGCTTGAGTTGCGCAACCTGCTGAGCTACATGCCTATATTCTATATTGCCTGCTGCCATTCAACATGTCAGCTATTATTTTTTCTTGTTCAGCTCCCTAACATTAGTTGACTATGTCTATGGCATTTAACAAATTGTGTGATCCAGGGCTGTTTCTAGCCTGTTGGGGGGCCCTAAGCAAGTTTTTGCCAAGGGCCCCCTGTCGAGCTGGTGTGCTAGTGGCCATGCTGTTGAGGGAAGGCGCTATTGGATAAGAAGAAGAAAAGGAACACGTTGCTCCTCCTTCCTTCTGCACACACACCTGCACACCACCTGCACAACCCCCACATCTATGACCACCCAAACCCCTGCTCCCCCGGTAGCAGCCCGTGGTGCTCGGGTCGGGACGAGGATGGAGGATACCAAATGTGCGCGCAGGAAAAGGACACCAGGGACTAGCTCGGGCCCTCAGGGGTCTAATACACAAGCAGAGAAAGTGCTTCCTCTCTAGTCTAGCCTATCCATCTTCTCATTTCTATCTCCACCATTTTACCACCCTGCCAGTTCCATAACCCCCCACACACACACACCTATTGTATAGAGGACATTTACACGTTCATCTTCTGTCAGTCGGCAGCATCCCATAAAACGACCAGGCACTCCTGGAGTAAACCACTAGTAACCACCCAGGGAAGCCGCATGCCATGTTTTCCGGTTGGCTGCCATTATCGGTCGTTTAATGGGCAGTTACCAATCACAGATGCCCTTAAGGTGGGCATACATGGGTTGATTTTTCAATTGATTCCTGAACAATACATGGTGACCTCATCGTGACATCCCACTGGATCGACCCGTGTATCGACTCGTGTATGGGCAGCCTTAAGCAGGGAACACACGGCTTGATATTGGAGCCATTCAAGGTTCCCTTCAGCACTCCTGTGTCTCCAGCTCAGCCGATGCTTTGCATTAATTAGATTGGAAGCCTGATGGGGCAAGGTCCTGAACTCCTCCTATGTCATAACCTGTTACTGTGTGTTATCTTTTGTTTAGCGCTGCGTAATATGTTGGTGCTATATCAATAAAAGTTAATATTAATATTAACTCCCCTAAGGCATTTTGGTGTATGTTCCCTATAATAACAGCAAGGTTTGTAGTTTCCATAAAGTTCGTGTAAACTCAGGCTATGAGAATAGATAGAACAGAGTAATATCTCAGTGTAATTTCATCCAGATATAATTTAATCTTTATATACAGCACGCATGCTACAGATCTAATTCAATAATAATTCCTATCTCTATTTACAAGCATTGCTGTTGCCATACTTTGGATTTGCATTAGAGGAACAACAATTGATAACACGGTTCCCTCTAGGGAAATTAGTCTCCACTGTCACACACACACTCCAAAAGAAACCCACAGCCAAGGTTACTATGACAACGGTTATTGACATCAATGTGGAAATGCACTTTAAGTAATACATATGCCAAAGGATTACTCCGGGATTTCTGCTGTAAAATATAAATATACACTTAATAGTAACTTGTAACTTAGGGATTTTTTTTTTTGGTAATGATTAAGTCAGCTTATCCGTGTTTGTCAATTCAGCTAATGATGTGAGATGGCAGGTTACTCAGTTCTCCGCAGCAGGAGACAACCTCAACAACAAGCTAGACCTATAATTTATAAATTACAGAACCACTGTATAGTGTTTTCATTACAAATTAACAACCCAAAGGCTCAATGATCCTTGGATATATTTATTTTTTTCTCTGCGTGAAAGATTTACATTTCTGTGTTAAGCCACTGAGTGCTTCCCAAACACAGAAGATAATCATTGTGTGGCCCTTAGATGGATCAAGAAATGAGCAGGTCTCTGTTCCCATTCCCGGGCTGCCTGATCCAGCTGACCCAACCAAAGGGTTGATGTTGCAGGGAAGCTTCGCAATAGGGTTGTTGGTCAATTTGGAGGCTCCAAGGAAGTTTAGTGTAAAGCTTTGTGTTGGGCAAAATTAGCGTAAAGCCCCCATACACGGGTCAATACCCATACAATCGATGACCTGATTGATCAATGATGTCATGTTGTGCGCGTTCACGGCTATCGATCACATGGGTCATCGATTGCGGCCACCCAGTCTTTGAGTGCAATCAACCAACATGTTGGTAAACCCTGATCGATCTCCATTGAATTGAACAGGAATCTATTGCACAAAGTGGTGCACATAGATTCCTCTTTAATCGATGAACGCTCCAGTGGATCATGGATTGTATAGGTATCGACCTGGATATGGGGGGGTTTAACACTTATTGTTAAGGTAAGAGTTGAGGTTTGATTTGGGGGGTTGTTACTCTCAGACTAAGTGTTAAGGTGGCCACACATTTTTTAAAAACTTGATTATTTAAGCTGGTCGTTTGAAAATCTATTTCTTTTTACCAGAATCGATCGACCGCAAGTGATGGAAATTGATCATATAGTTGATCAAGAAATAATGGGACATGTTTGTAAATTTCAGTTGATCTTTTAAGTATCTAATGGCTTTTCTTGGTATTTTAATAGATTTTGCATCCAATGGTACTATGAAGCATGTGCACAAGGCTTAGGAAAGGAATTAATCTGTATTAAATAGATCACACTGTGTGGTAGTACCATTGATTGATATTAGATTGGCAGTCAATATCGCATCGAAGATGACCAAGCAAAAGTTGGTGTTAAACGTAGGGTGTGACTCCTGTCGGAGCACATACACTTTACCTGCCCGGTAGATCCTCTGTTCTCACGGCGCTGAGCTAATCCGCCAATGCAGGGGTTAACTTAGTGCAGTGCGTTAACACCTGCATCGGTGGATGTGTGAAAAGAGGATCCACCAGGTAGGTAATGTGTATGTGATCCATCGGGGCTCCACTAAGCACTGTGCTTAACGCAGGGGTCCTGACAGATCACGCCAAGCTGTGGAGTCATACCCTTAAGCTAGGCATACATGGCTCGATTTATTAAAATATTCTAGCACAGCATGGTCACGGCCCTCAATTGTTATCAGAACTATTAAAACATAGAGCCACCCAGCCTTTCTTTGAGCAGGATCAACCGAACATTTTAAAAATCTATCACGAAAATGACTTACCCTTTTCTCCTGGTGCTGAAAACTCATGTATCATGGAGAACTACTTGGCCTGGCAACAGCAACTGCATTTTCCAGATATATTCAAATCTTGGGGTTTTCCAGAAAGCATAATATGGGATCTTTCTAAGAAAAGTTTATTGCCTCTAAATTCCCAACATTTCTTTATTTCTGAATATGGTTTAGAGGAAAAAATTTAGTTTTCTTCGTGAAGATTTCTTTTTGAGATCCTTTTTGCTACATTATGTGCAGCACATTTGCCTAAGATTTGGAAATATACCGGGTTTGGTATCTTAGCAATGCCTTTGGTGGTTTGACACCATGGAACACATTCATATATTACATGTGTCATACGTTTCATATAGGCTGGTGGAAATGAATGACCTCTTCCACAGATCTGCAGAGCTGCATCCCATGAGACATCAGCATTGACAGCGGCTTTACTGCAGCTTTCCAAGTAATAGAGAGGAAGGGCCAAATCATTATATTCATGGCAGCCAAGGGAACAGTTGGCCTGCGTCACCACCAGCTGAAAGAGGTCCAGGGAATGATGATCATGGAACTTTATAAATTTAAATTGGGAGTGAAGACCCTACTACTCATACTACCATATCTGTGAATAATGGACTGTATTATACTAAGGTCATATTGAATTTCTATCATGGTGCTTTAAAAATTTAAAGCAAAAATGGAACCTTATGATCATCAGTTATGCTGCCTTGTAGAGGACTTTGAAAGTCATCAGTGCAACGCTGAGCTGGGTTATTAATAGCCAAGCTTTACATTTCAAAAGGCTTGGCTTCATCCCGCAGTACAATGGAAAGACTCCTTGTGTAGGTCTTTATGGAAATATGTATGTTGTACAGGGATATGCAAAGGATTGTGTGACATGTTACATCATTGTGACATGAGTTAAGCGGAAACCATGAATTCTGCAAGTCTCAACAGAAGTCAGTTATTGTAACATTCTTTGGTTCTCAGTAAAGCTGCTTTTCTAACATTTGAATGGGAGACCAGTGTAATCCCCTCTGACTGTTTTACTTGCCTGTATGTTTAGTACAAAAAAGTCTGGCCATAAAAATTGAGCATGAATAACTGAATAACTGAGCATAAATAATTTGATTCAAGACACAATTTTTTTATTACCGCATTTTCCATCGTATAAGACGACAGTTTGGGGTATACTCGCCGTATAAGACTACCACTCTTCCAACGCACACCAAATATAAATTTAAAAAACATCAGATTTGCTTTCAATATGTTAATTTGAATTCTTATGACATGGGCAAACTGCCTGCAAGTCACAGGAAATTCACCGGCAAATGTGCCGGTGCGTGTAATGTTTTTGTCCAGCGCAGGGAAACGGCAGTGGACACATGGCCTTACATATGCCTACTCTGACTTTCAATTCCCAGATCTCTAACAACCTTAAAAGTCCTATTTTTTTTAGTAATTTACATTCCTAATTTCACACCCGTAACTGCAACCTTTCATATTAATGTAAAAATGTTATCTGATAATATCAAAAATGTAACAGATTTCATGTCACATGATACAGTGAAGGTGTTTTAATGTGTTTGAGCTGCAATACCAGTTTCAGCCACTGGAGCCACAGCCTTTAGTGAGCACGTCGGCCTCCTCTCACACATCAAGGAGGGAGAGATTGAGGGGCGATAAGGGGGCACTTCCTGTGTCTGACAGGCAGACTCCTCTGGCTCAGAAGTTTCACGGCGTATAAGACGACCCCCAACTTTTGAGAAGATTTTTCTGGGTTTAAAAGTCTTATACGCCAGAAAATACAGTATTTAAAATTTTTATAATTGAGGTTATATCCATTAAATGTCATTATTTTATGATCTCAGGCAGCGTCAGGGGAGCATAGCCTAGGCATGTCTTCTTGTCTGTCCATGTAATATGGAGGAGTCATGCACACCATTGCCCAGTAAAGCCTCTGTAGAGCAGTGTGCTTGGGTTCACTGCTGTGTTTGCTTACCTGTCTGTTTGCAACTGTCTTTGTTGCCAACAGTGACCCAGCCTGATTTCTGGCATTGCTTAAACTCTGCCTGCCCTGACTTTCGATTTTGTTGACCAAGTTTCCTGCCTTATTTATCTGTTCAAGTAGTGACTTCACATGAGTGTCCATCAATTGAAAGGGAATCTTTGCGCACCACTTTGTGCAATAGATTCCCGTTTGATGCTTTGGATGCCTCAGTTGAACAGGGATTCACCAAAATGTTGGTTCCCTGTTCGATCGAGGTGTCAGGGTGGCCGCAATCCATGACCTGCACGATCAATGCCCTCGGACGGGCACGATGTGATGTTATCCATGATGCGGGTCATTGATTGATATTTCTTTACCTGTATTTGGCCCTATGAGATTCACCCAGTTCCATATACCACTTCATTGACTTTCTGCCCACTGTCTTCCCTCCTACTGTATGATTTCTTCTGACAACTATTTATTCTTTAGTTAGTATTTATGTAAATTAATTTTTACAATTTAAAAATGTTCTTTTGGGTTAATGTATGATCCATATGCAGACCAGTCAAGTTCCTGCACGCCAATCTTGCTCATTCATGTCCTTATAGACCGTGCATTGGTGTGCAGGCAGGAGGAGAGTATCCACCCACCCCCCATCAATGTCTAGTTATTACCACCACGGTTATTACATCTTCATAATCAAATAAAATTCAAAAAATATAAACTTATTGTACAGATGACATGCAATCTACTCTGGAATTCACTGTACTGTTAAAGTGAACCATTCTTTCACCAATGATTGTAGACACAGTCATACCTGTTATGTACCCCTTTTTGGCCTGTATAGTCATGTTTTGTATGTGGTTAACTTGAGTCAGGGGGGTTACTCTCCCTCTTAAGTTTCCACCATACACATGATCCTCTTAGGAGGGAGAGTAACGCCCCCTCCTTCTTAAGTTAGCTTGGTACTAAAAAGGAGGGAGGGGAGGTAAACCTCCTTATACTGAAAGTGATGCCGTTATGTCACTTCTGGTATTCAGAACGTGGAAGTATCACTCCACCTCAATACTTGTTCCGAATCCTGGAAGTGATATCTGTGACATCACTTTCTTTCATTTTTACCTTAATGAATGTTGTTTGATGGATATTTAGATTTATACACAAGTGACCTTAATTTGTAGTGTTCCAAATGTATGAATTGCTTTTGCAATTGTTGGTGAAAAAGAGCATCCTGTGTCCTTTATTGCCCTTTCCTATATACTCATGGAAAGGAGTGTAGAAGAGTGTACCCTGACAATCCACTGTATGCAACGACTGTCATCATAGTTATATTTTAATCTATTGGGAACCAAGGATGTGATTCATTCAAGGGACTGAAAATCTGAGGGAACCTAGGACCTTCCATGCATGCTGCTTATTTTCCTCTTATCACCTGCCATCAAAATTGTTCCTAACCTGCCCTGCCATGTTCCCTATTAGCAGAGCAATCACTTTCATGCACAGTTTAAGGAGATAACAATGGAACCATTGTAAGAGCATCTCCTATGGGGTTATAGGAGACAATGGTAGAGGAGGCACAAATCAATGAAGAGGTAACCGAGACAAGTGAACAAACCCCGGCTAAGGCATCTGTATATCTGAAGCACAATAAACAATTCTAAAGGAAGCTGAATGTGTTTCCGGTACAGAGATAAATCTGGTGGGAAATGTTGTCTCTGTCTGACAACTTTACTATTATTTTAACAGTTTATTTATGACACTCAAGTATAGATGGGTCTCCCCTTCTTCAAAGGTTAGAACTGCTTACAAGATTCTTTACTAGTGATGATCGCGAATATTCGGATTCCGAATATCAATCGCGAATATCGGCAATTCGGAAATTCGCGAAGATGGTGAATATATTGCTGAATATTCGCAATTCCGGTTATTCTGTATTTTATATCCATTACACTTCCCTCTCAATGTGAGTGGACAATGAGAAGGCTGCAACAAGAGCTTAGCAACACCATCAACAGTTTTTTAAATGAATATTGGGGTATTGCGAAAATCGTCACTTTTTAAATTCGCATAAAAATTCGCCCCATGTTAAACATATATTGCGCGCGCAAAATTCGCAATAACTCTGCCGTTTTCCATAAAATTCGTGGCATGCCGCGAATACGAATGTTGCCTATGCCGCTCATCACTATTCTTTACAAGTCTGCAGTCATTGAGTTTATAGAGTATTTGCTATCGGCTGTTTCCATTTTAGTTTTTTATAGCTTTACCTCTACAAAGTGCCATTGCTTTTTCATAAAGTATATCTGAACCCAGTCACGGAAATTTAACATTTAATGTAAATTCCGATACATTTAAATCTGTAACATTAAAATTTCTGAAAGATCAATCAATGCGATGGATCATTCACAAATCGATGCATGCATGAAGTAAGCGATCAATCAAAATGGCGAGAAATCGCACAAAAAAAACGATCATGCAGATATCGAATATGTCTGAAAATTTTAGTTGATCGATAGTGAATCAAAGGACGTTGTTAGAGACTTGTGATGGTTTCTATTGATCGACCCATGGAGGCCATATCCCACTTGCATAATTTCCAATCCCATGTTTTTGTTGCCAATCTTTAGTTACATCACAAATCGATCGGTGATAAATCAGATTCGGAAAATGGTGCACTTTTTAATCGTTGCATGACTTATTATCGAAGACTCAATTGCATGCCTTGATCGTTTTAAAAATTATCTCGGCGAAATCAAGACATCTATAGCCAGCTTTACTCTTTACAAAACAATACCTGGTGATCATGCCTTGAATAGTCTGCGTTCAGGAACCTCTTGTTGAGAGTGACAACTCTAGCCCAGGGGTCGGAAACCTATGGCTCTCGAACCAGATGGGGCTCTTTTGATGGTTCGCTGACAAATCTTTAACTTTAACTCCCCTAGCTTTCATGACTAGTCCAGCTCATCCGCATAAACCTTGCATACCCCCTGGAAAGCTGCGGCGAGTATACACTTAGCAGGGGTCCCGACGTATCACACAGACATTGCCTGCCGGCGGATGGTCTGTTTACACATCCATCGGTGCAGAGGCTGAACGTACTCGATTACGTTCAACCTTACATCGGCGGAGCGGCTTGGCGCAGTGAAGACAGAGTCTCCGCCGAGCAGGTAAGTCTATCTGCTACGTTGGGGACAACTGCTAAGCATAAACGCTTAGCGGAGGGGTCCCGACGTATTAGAAACAACCCCATAGAAATACATTTTAAAATATGTGGCGTTCATGGCTCTCTAGCCAAAAAGGTTCCCTACCCCTGCTATTGCCTCATGTCCAAACTTGTCAGCTTTCATGTTATAAAGGCTAGGCAAGAGGCAGTCTATCTTATATATGTATATCTGAAGAACCCAGTCCAGAGAAATGAACCATAATTGTAGATCGAAAGTGGATGAGATAGGTTCAGCTTCTTTACAAAGGATGAAAAATAAAGTCAATGTTCATATTGCTCATCTTGGAGAACTGAAACATGTGACCTGGTCATTGGTCACATAGGAGAGCTCCCAGATAAACATACCAGTGGTGGAGTAAAAATGGGTAAGTGTACAGCTGCAGAGATATTGAATTAAGTGACCTTGCCCCAAGTTGTCACCTTCATGTCAGATGCAGAGTTTTTTCCACTCCAACTTCTGTTGTTATCTCATGTTCAGCAGGCAGAATGACAGCGGAGAGATGATGGAATGGAGCACACGCTCTCAGAATATCCTCTCCTGCGGGAGATTGACAGGCATTATACAGGGAGTGCAGAATTATTAGGCAAGTGGAATTTTTGAGGAATAATTTTATTAACGAACAACAACCATGTTCTCAATGAACCCAAAAAACTCATTAATATCAAAGCTGAATATT
>CM070039.1:20421080-20434656 GCA_036250615.1 Ptychadena robeensis
AGTGTGCTCTCTAGTGACACCATTTTTGTGGCTGAAATAGGGTACTGCAGGGGATTTTTTTCCCTAACTCATTAATACACATGAAATTCTTCTGGTTTTCCTGCTCTAAAAACTGTTTTATGGTCAGTTGTGTCTTAAAGTCCAAAAAATACGGTAAGTAGGACTAGGTGCTATGGCCAAGTACTTACCCTAAATATATAATGTATATCAATACCTTAAATAAATAAACCGTACTCTTTTTAGAAATTGGAAATATTAAGGTCATAGCTTTAATGTTTATTTAATCAATTGCAATTGTGTAATATATTCAATAATACACTACAAAAAAACATGAGTCCCTGACAGCACCCTCTCCTGAATCGTAATCAATATGTAACCACCCGTAACCCACCAGTCCAGATTTTTCCAGCTTAGTGGGTACATAACCAAAACTTACTCCAGAAATAACCCAAACTGTCCCCATTACAATCTATCCAAAACATCCATTTTAAATTGTAGAGAATGTCAGCCAACTGGGTACCCAAATGATCCAATATTTCCATTACAGGCACTGTCAAGGACCCGCCATGCTGTGACGAACAACCCTAAAAAAGAAAAACATGACGTTACAAATCAGATAAATAAAATTACATAACTACATATTAAAAAAAAATTTAAGGTCATACACTGGAAAATTTATAGTTTGCGATCTGCACAATCGCTTACATGCATGTCCGTGGTGCTCGATTGCTCGTGAATCGAACGCGGCCACCCTTTCAAAAGCTCAGTTAAACAGGGAGCCAACAAGTTGGTAAATCCCTGTTTCATTGCCGTTACATTCAAAGTATCCAACTGAAAACGATTGTGCAAAGTGGTGCGCATCACCTCAACGAACGTTTGAGCGCAGCATGGTGATGTCATCATGCTGCATTTAAGCATTTATCGATTGAGCAGGTATCAATTCATTTTATGGGGCACCTTAAGGTCCCCACACACGTATCAAGTGGGGACCAACAGATGAGCTGTGGAGAGCAATGTGATGACGTCATCACATTGCTCTCCATCGCTCAGAGTATCGGCGGGCACCCTTTGTGTGCCAGACGTAAGTTTGAATGGCGACTTAGGTGCCCATTGAAAATAATGGCATCGGCCAGAGATTTGCGGACATGTCCGTTCTCTGGCCGACCGAGCTTTGAGGTGTCAGGGATCTGTCGCCCTATGTGGGCACCCGTGATCCGCGGCCGATTTTGCCACCATCCAACAGGCGTGAGCGCGCACGCACATCGGCGGCAAAATCGGCTATGGCTCGTTGTGTGTGTGGGAACCCTTAGACTAAAGGTAGGGGTTATCTTAATTCTTTTATGGTGGAGGACCCTTATATACAACAGATAGGGTAAATAGAGTTTTTGCTAAAAGATAATTAGCGAGAAGGTAGGTGTGTAGGTAGCAGATAAGGCTTCAATGGTTAGTGAGAATGTGTTAACGGTAGGAGCAATGGAATGAGGGAAGGGATTCTAGAAAGTGTGAACTCTAGACACGTCTTAAAGGCGTGCATGGGAAGAGGTTATTTGTCTTATCCATTTACTTTCTACCTTGGAGACACAACATTGAAACCATTAGCAGCACATCATACCCAGTAGCAAGGATTTTCAACAGCAGAGGTCAATATTGCCATCTCAGCTGATATTTCCATTAGACCAAGGCCTGAAAGGGTCTGAGTTTCCATGCTTCATTAAATGCCCCTGCTGTAATATCATATTTGGTTTAACATATCTTTACTTTGTTATTTTTAATATGCTCTGCCCTCTGTTCTTTCTATTCTGCGTAGCTGTTCCCAGCATGGCATAAATAATGCCTTCAGCTCTATACTGACCTATATACAGTACTGTGTTTACTCATGTCATTCAAAGATTGTTAAAATGAGTACTCCACAGTGAAAGTCAATAATAGGTTAGGTTCACACATATAAGGTTCACACACTGAGTGTGTGATATGTGTTACAGGGGGGATATCTAATGTATTGAAAGGCAATGAGGATGTATTTGAAGTAGATGGGATACCCACTTATCCCTTAGGGCTCATTAATTTCTTCACCACAGAGCTCTGTTCCTTTAAATCAGTTCAGGTTTCATAAATGCCCTGCATTGGTGAGCTTTGAAAAAATAGGACATGCTGCAACATGCATAGGAAGGATAGTGGTAAAATAAAACATAAAGGAGAAAACATTTAGCACGGCTTGCTAAAAACACATTATAACATTGCATGGTGGCATATGTACATTATCCAAACACTCACACATGCTGTATAGTGTGAATGAGGACTAAAAGATGTCAGTAAATCAGCTGGTGAAGAAATGGGTCAGGTATACTACGTCAAAGGGACCCATAGGAAATGAATGAGCTGCTCCAACGTAATGTAATTTATGAACCTATAATTGCTTAAAGCTCTAAATGGGTGGAACTGTAGACACATGTAAATACTTGTTTGTATATTTATACCTTAAAAATTAACTAAATATTTTTTCTACAACAATGTCAATCTATTTTGATATCAAGTTATTACCCCCTGCAAAACTGGACTGAAACAAGGACCAGAGATAATCAGGTTGGGATGGACACCCTGGTATGGATTGAATTGGACACCCTGGTATAGGTTGAGATGGACACCCTGGTATGGATTGGGATGGGCAACCTGGGATGGATTTAGATGGGCAACTTGGGATGGATTGAGATGGGTAGCCTGGCCTGGTTTGGGATGGACACCCTGGTATGGATTGGGATGGGTAGCCTGGAATGGATTGGGATGGGCAGCTTGGAATGGATTGGGATGGGCAGCCTGGGATGGGTTGGGATGGACAACCTGGTATCGGTTGCAATAGGCAGCCTGGGATGGGTTGCAATGGGCATTTTGGAATAGGCAAATTTGTAACTGTACTGAACTGTTTATAAATATATGTCAGAGACAGACAGTAGCCAAGTCCTTCGATGTTGAGTGAGGCATTGGAGATCATGGATAGTTGCTGTGATCTTTCATTAGCTTACTGAGGTGACATTCTATCACCTATTGTCATGTAAAGTCTCCCTTTGTACGAGAAGTCTCTTTCCAAAGATTCTGGTAGACGAAAACATTAGTTTTTCAGTGAAATATCTACTGATATAGGGAAAGGGGATGTGCATGGTGATTTACCTTTTGAATAGAAGATGCACCCTGGAATGGATTGGGATCGACAGCCTGGTAGGGGTTGCAATGGGCAGCCTGGGATTGGCAAATTTGTAATTGTACTGAACTGTTGATAAATATATGCCAGAGATAGGCAGTAGCCAAGTCCTTTGATGGTGTTCAGAGGATAAAACGCATCAGTTGGGAATTTCTTGGCACTTGCCCGATATGCACATTCTATCACCTATTGTCATGTAAATATCCCTTGTGTTTCAACCTTATTACTGTACGAGAAGTCTCTTTCCTAAACATTCTGGTAGAAGAAAACGTTAGTTTGTCAGTGAAATATCTACGGATATTGGGAGAGTAGATGTGCATGGTGACTTACCTTTTGAATAGAAGATTATTCTGATGCGGTGAGTTCCATTCAAATTGCATGGATTTATATGGGGTATATTTACTATTATTGATTGCCCATAGGGTTACAATTTTTTTGCTGGATGTATATATTTTCCCCTTCTTGTTCTAGAAGTCTTGAGTCCACTGCTCAACAGGGAAGGGATAAGGCTTGCTTATTGTGAATGTAGACAACCCTTTGCTGATTCGTATTAATGAACAGATGCCATTCCCAGTCAGCCACGGTGTGACTGCATCCTGGCTGAGGCAGCACAGTAATAATGACCGTGGGGTTTCCCTCATTTGGCTTGCTGCTACTTCTCAGGTTAAAGAGGTCATGCGCATGCAGCCTGGCACTGTAAGACATAAGAGATTTTGACAGTGAGTCATGAAACAGAGCCAGCAATCTATAAACAGATGGCTCGAAAATGCTGACAATACAAAGGTGGCTGAGTATGTAGAGAAATGAAATGTCATCTGGCAGGCGCAGAAGTAGTGGGACGCTTGAGAAAGTAAAGCCACTTAAGTGTGGAAATTTGTGAAGTGGAAAATATCATTGGACTTGCTCACAAAATGTGCGCGAAACATTTCAATCTCACTTCTGCCTGTGTGAAGGAAACTTGCAAGCAATGAGATTAGCACGGCTTTGCCATGTTTGTGCCAATTGTTGTGTGATTACCGAAACGACATTAAATAATCAGCATCTGAAAACTGGCTTTAGAAAATTCAACACTCTATTGTGTATGTTCATTAAGTACGAACCAGAAAATATCTAAACAGAAAATGACCATTCTCTGTAGTACTTGTAGGTGGTTGCTCAATAGTAATATCTGTAGTATTACATTCAAATCAACTGGACTTGCTGTGTTTATTTCTTGAGAACCTCCAAATTTCTTCTTTTTGGGGGGGGGGGGTTTATACTACTATTTGGCTAAAGGTTTGTGCACACCTAACTATCATGCTTTGAAGGATTAAAGCAGGCCATAGACGTGCCAATTCATAGTTGCGGGCGATCAACCTGCGTGCGTGCTCACACCAAATGCATGGTGGTCGGTCACCCTCAACTACAGGGGTGCCCACTAGAGAAGGTCGATTTTTTTTTTCAAAGTTAATTGCAAATCCCCTGAACATGGTATCATCACCACATTTGCTAAAGTTGTAGAGAAGGGATGGGGGTAGACTACAAAAATGACTCTAACACAAATAGTTTTTGCATAAATTAAGTTTAAAGTCAAGTAAAAATTTCAAAAATCTAAATTTTGACTTAAACTTTGAACTTATGCAAGAACTACATATGCTAGAGCAAAACTTTTTTTTTCTACATCTCGATTAAGGTTGGTGATGATACCGTTTTCAGAGGCTTTGCAATCAGCTTACAAAGTCAGCTAGTCAAAAAATTTGACCATCTCTAGTGCCCACCTTGAGGTTTCGACCCAAAAGGTCGGCAATTTGGATTGCACGACGATTCATCCTGAGGTTTTTTTTTGTCACTGATCCTGTTGTAGTCAGTTAATGTAGATGGACAGTCTCCTCCCCCTCAAAGTAAATTGGCTACAATCTGCCGGGAATCCCTATGTTAGTGGAGCACACAGGATTCCCGTCAGTTCTGTAGCCGACTCATCACATAAGACATAGACATAAGCATCTAATCCAAAAACAAGACTCTTCTGAGGGCTTGACTCAGGTAGGGCTAAGTACATAGAACAAGTTGCTATGGTCAAGTACCCTACTAAAACGTTATACCAATACCTTAAATGAAATAACCCACAGATACTCTTTCAGACATTGAAATTATTAAGGTCACAGATTTAATATGTTTCCTTAATTATTTACAAATGTGATACATAAAATAATACAGAAGAAATTTCAAAAGAAAATGTCCTAGAGACCTAGACAGTGACCCTGTAAAATAATATCTAACCATTCAGCCCAAATTTTGGTTTGGTGGGTATGTAACCAAATTCCTCACTCCAAGAATCACTCAATCACCAAAGACTGCCACCAATATAAGCAATCCAAGATATCCATTAAAAAATTTAATCTGTTAATCACCCAACAGGGCACAATTTATACAAGATTCCAATTACAGACACTTAAAACAGAAAAACATGACATTACAAATTAGATAAATAACATGAAATAACTTTGTAAGAATAAAAACCCAGTAGGGACTGGAAAATAAGGGCAGGAGGGTAATCTTCAATACAAAAAGGATTTTCCTACTTTTTCCTAGGACTTTCCTAACACTACTTTCCTACAGATTGAGAAAGCCTGACCGCGGCGCGATGATGTCATCATGCTGTGGACGAGCTGGCCCGATATCGAGCCGCAGCACTTCTGGTGGGGACCAAGGGTAATGGAAAGCCTAACATGTTGGAACCCTGTTTGACCAAGCTCCTTTGAGCGGGATGTAAGGCTCAAATTTTTTATAGCTTTGAGCACATTGAGCTCCATCAAAGTGCACAGCGCTCTATTTTGCTAGAATCTATTAAGAAATCAAGCCGTGTATGACTATCTTTAACCTCACTGTCTCTATAGATAATCCCACAATCCACTTTTACTCCACATCCCATCCAGTCAAGCACCTATTCCCCTGCTGGTTCCCCTCCGTGTCAGGGTGTATGTTCCTCAGTAGTGATAAGCAGCAGAAGCAATACATTTATCGCCTAATATTCACAACACTTTTGAGACTTTATGATCCCCATTCATTATTACCTTCATTGCAAAAAGATTTCGCAGTCACATATTTTCGCGATCAACATTACTGATGTAATCTTAAATATTCGTGATTACGAAGATATAGCTCTATAGTCGGGTTCTTTGGTAATTCTCAAAGTGCCGAAATAAAAATTAGCAATTTGAATATTCGCAATCAATACTCATCCTCAGTAGTGATGAGCGGCATAGGCAATATTCGAATTCGCAATATTTCGCGAATAATTCTACTAATATTCAATTATATATTCGTGAATATTCGCAATCGCGTGTGGTTGCAATTATAATCGCCTCGTAATTACCTTTAAAATGAATGGTCATTGCTATTTATTTTTGCATTGCGAATATATATTCGCAATCCATGCCCATAAGCATCCCAATGCGAATATTCGAAATTGGCTTGTAGTCATTGTTCAAGTTCATTGAAAGAAGTTTGATAGGTCACTTGAGCTCCTACATCTTGCCAAAATTAAGACAGTGTCTTATATAAATTTTTGCTCCCAAAGATGCCCTACGTCTTATTTTAGGGGGATGTATTATTTTTCCATGAAGAAGAATATGGCACTGGGGTATCAGGGTGGGGGGATCACTTAAAATGGCACAGGGGGATCACTATTTTAGTAACCGCTGTGTCATTTTGATTGCCCCTTCTGATCCCGCCTGTCCAGTACCGTATCTTCAGGGGTGTCTTATTTTCGGGGGGATGCCTTATATTTAATCGTGAGGCAAAAATGTAGGGTGCCTTATTTTCGGAGTATGCCTTATTTTTGGGAAAACAGTATTTGACTCAGCTTTGCACTTTGGGGCATTGTGATGCTTGAACAAAAATTCCACACAAGGTTATCAGTTGCCCTAGTATGTACTAACAGTAAACGTAACCAAAACATCATACATTGTGATGTCCGTATACTGTTAATTCTATAGAGCATTGGTAAACAAATGTATTCGACCAAAGAGCCCAATTGCAACAGTGCAACGCTTGAAGTATATGTTGAGAGGTGGAGATCTGTTGCCGAGGGGGGCGGGGAAGTTTGTTGCTGAAATTAAGAAGGATTGAAATCTTCTTTGCATGAAAACATTCCCTGATAACTTAATAAACGTAAAAAGTCTTAGTTAAACTTAAAACGTATAAAACGTAATACTTTATAACAATATTATTTATTGAAAAAATATAATTTCTTACCATTTACTGTGACAGTGACTGGCAATGGCAACCACTAACGACTGAAAACCACTAATGTGAACAATGGCTTTGCATCGCCTTTAATTCATCGTTGAAAGAAATAAAATAAAGGACTGGTATCAGGAAGAACAGGTCACTGAGCCAGGATGAAGGGACTTAAGAGCCACATATGGCTCCCGAGCTACACTTTGCCTACCCCTGCTATAGTGCATTGTCCACTTTGTACTTTTTGCTACTTTGCTTTTTTACAAGGCATTTCTTAGCTATCTGTAGAGAAATCACTGAAATGTCCCCTTTAGCTTTGTGTGTGCCATAGTAACCTTCACCTATTGGGCCACTGGGCACATTCAGCAAGTCGTTCTATTCAAGAATAGATGGTCGAATTTTTTTTTTTAAATTCAACTATTTCGACAATTTGGAGTTAATTGCAAAGCCCCTGAACATGGTATCATCACCAAACTTGCTGGAGATGTAGGGAAGGGTTGGGGGTATACTACAAAAAAGAAAATATGTCTCTAACACAAAAGGTTTTTGCACAAATTAAGTTCAAATTCAAGTCAAAATTTCAAAAATAGGAATTTCAACTTTAACTTTGAACTTAATTTATGCAAAAATTTCTTATGTTAGAGGCATACTTTCTTTTTGCTAGAGCAAAACTTCTTTTTTTAAAATGTTTCCACAACCCTTCTCTACATCTCCAGCAAGTTTAGTGATGGTACCATGTTTGACAGAAGAACGAAACGTCTCTGCCCAACTTTAAAAATGGCTCATGTGTGTATCTTCCAGTCTGTCACTAATGGCCTAAAATTCTCCCACTCGCTGTCATTCTGTCCAGTTGTGCTTTAGCTGTTCAGTACAGTACTGTCAATAGTTAGGAACTGGGTTCAGATCCATTGCAGTTTGCAAATCTATGAACATTCAGATGAGGCTAGGGGACACTGAATGAAGTAGGTTTGTAGTGACCCGAGAAAGGGCCACTGAGCTGTAAATAATGCACTGTAATGTACTGCTGTATAGTGCTTTATTAAGTTGGTGTGTGTTCCTTAAAGGGCTGCACCTGTTGTTGGAGCTCTCAGTCAGGGACAGGGTTAGCTTTTTCCCACTCTCTGCTCTCCCTCCAAAATGTAACTATTCTGATATGCCCGGTTACAGGCCTTAAGCCAGCCCCTGTCTGAGGTAATAATTAGAACATTCTGGGCTTTTCTGATTCGGCTTCCCTGATTACAGCTTCCCTCAGTGGTGTCCTAAGTCAAGTATCCCTGGGGGAGGTGACTCTTCACTATCCTTCAGTGTGACACCCTGACTGGACAGCCTTCAGTACTTCATCTTGTCCACACCACCCTGTCTACAGGTTCCAGCAGCTTGGTAGCAACACTTGTAACGTTTATTATGCAAGTCTTCACCCCTTCTCTGCCCTCGGGAGTTGGTGTCAGCGTGTAAATACTCCTTCAATAAACTGTAAATAGCCCCCTTCCAGCGTGCGTGGACCTTCTCTTTAGTGGGGTGGGAGCTATGCTTGGTGAGTGAACAGAGGACATCAATCTAAAGAACCTGGTCGTGTGAGTAGCACATTACATTGCGCTCCCACGACACTACAGGTTTCCTGTGGAATTTGTACAATGCCCAATTTCTCTTACAATTCTTAATTGTAAAACACTTCCTACTTTTCTATCTGTTGTGCTCTTTAAATAGAGTGATCGACAATGTTAGTACCTGCATTCCTCCTTCCAATAATAGAGAAGGCGGCAGCTTTAGGTGAATGTTGTCTGGTACCACCTGAGAAGGCCTTTAAATTATTAACTATAAGACAATCAAAGAAAACATAAACCACTCCAGCTTGACCACTGAGGCACGTCCCTGGTAGCTTTAATGTGTTAACTGAAGCCAGCGACTTATATTTTTTTAATGGTTTTGCAAAGTTCATTTGTGTAAAAGGTCAGGGAAGAACATCATCGCGGCAGGTTGTTGACCATTTACATATGTTCAGGGGAAGATAAGATGCGTTGGCTGTCTTACGTGGCTTCCATTACCTTTCTGACAGATGCTGATCAAGCTAAAGTATAACGTTTTCTGTGTCATGTTTTACAGTTTATTCCTAGGAATGGAAGCCGGACTGTCACTTATCTGTCAGGCATTCCTGGACGCAGTAATCTTGAGGCAATAGTGTATTTACATTTGTTGCTGACACCGTTCTATGCAGGGGCTGCTCTTCAGGCTGGTTTTGTCATAGGTCTTTAATCTGCCAATGTTTTGGCCTGCTGGATAAAGACAGGAAATATCCGTCGTGAAGAGAATGTTGAAAGGAATAAGAACGCTGTCTATAATTATGGAAACATGAAACCATTTTCTTTACTTTCTGTTCAGTGTTCTGTACAACTGAAAAGTAGTTCTGCATATTAAATAGGTCACATTCGATCTCTAACATTCTTCTATTACCTTCTAATTAAATAATCACACAAAACAAGGTGCAAAGCATATACACAGGGCCATTTTTGGGAGAGCAGTGCAACAAAAGAGGCAATAAACAACTCCCACAGTGACTAAAGGTGCCCATCCTCCATTGTCCACAAAACAAGGAAGAAACGTTTTTACGCTTATGTGGGGACCTGTGGCGTAGGAACCACTATAGCAGTCATAGCAGTGCTATGGGGCCCATATTCACAAGGGGCGCCCACCACTCCTGGGAGGGCAGGGATTGGAGTGACAGGTTGGGATGGGGGGGGGGGATTCAACATGTTTGCTATGGGGCCCAGTCATTTCTAGCTACGCTCCTGGTGGGGACTTTAAGTTGGCACTCTCTTACTTTCACATATTGATCTGAATCAGATATATTTGTTAAAAAGGTAAAAAAAATTATTAAAAACAGGTTTGTATGAAAAGCACACACACATTATTATTAGAGATTCTAGTTGCCATCTAGTGTCAACATTTTTCGCCCCCATCTGGGCTTTCTCAGGACAGACAAGAAATCAGTGTGTGTATATCACCCAACCTTGTAGGACCCAGGGTTGGACACCTCTGCATCACTGAACAAGAAATGGAGATTAAAAAAATGGAGATCAATTTGACAGTAAGGACAGCAAGGGTGTTTATACACAGCTTGACTTTGTAATAGATTGGAGCACAATCAAGCAATGTGTGCATTCATGGTGCTTGATTGTGCTTGATTCTATTACAAAATCGAGTCCGTAAATCCCGGTCAATCTGGCAAGCAGAGGGGTGGTCTTAATAGTGGAGTTGGAGCCTTTACTTTGCTTTTCTAAGTTGCCAAATATTATTTGATTATTGTCTGTCTTTCTCAGACATGTACAGAGCTAAGAAACTAATTATAATCATCCCCATAAAAAGGAATTTACTTTTGCCATTATCTTTATACGTCGTTACTAGACTCTAAGTATGGCTGCTCAGTGGAACTGGAATGGAAGCTTATTTTGCAACCTATATACTTTATAACATTTAATGTGTTAATTATAATGTGTTAAATATTGTGCAGTTCGCATCAAAACAGTATATAAACCTAATATATACTGTATTTGTCACCTCACAAGACGCACTTTTCTCAAAAAAATGTAGGGACAGTTCATGCGTCTTATATTGTGGATGTGTGCACTCCAGAGGCTAAAAGACTATTCAGCGGTATGTGGTCGCACATTCAATACGCCCCCTCTTCCACCACATCCAAGCTCATTGCTGGCAGGTCTTTCTTCTGATTCTCCCCCTAATTTTGGCCGATGGCTGGTAGCTCTGTGGTACCAGCTGGCCCCTAGGCACCTTAGTGGGACATCGCTTACAGCTCAGGCCGGCTTTACATAGAGAGAGACGAGTTTTCTGTCTAGGGAGCTTGCTCAGTATGGGAGAGCAGGGGATGGGGAAGACTTCAGCTTCCTTGCCTCCTTTAACTCCCACACTGCCAGACAAACACACAGAGCTCCTTCTAGCAGTCTGGATTTCTTAATTTCTTTTTTCTCAGCCAGAGCATCTTATAAACAATAACCCTGTTTATAGGATCGTAGGACTAAACTCTAGTCCATCAAAATATCCTTAAGTTAGCATTTTGCTTCCAAATCATACTTTTTGTTTTTCAGTTGTTTTCCCTTTTAATAAAATTTTTCATTTCTATTCAGAAACATAGACAAATGTATAATTGCTGATGGATGCAAATAAATAGACCTGCACACATTCCGTTGAATAGCCTTCCATCAGACAGGACAGCTCTATAGAACATTATTCACTTGCTATTCTCAGATGGAGAAGGCTATAGTGTTTATTTCATCAGTCTGAGCCGCGCAGCCTATCCTACAGCAAAGCTATTTTTAGCAGTTGTGAAACAGTCCTAAATTGCTTATTTTCTGTTTACTAAAGTAATTTTGTTTGTTTCCATGGGAACAGTGGCAAGTGTCTAGTTGTACCAGTTTGAAGAGATGGTTTGAAGGCACAACGGCTAAAACTTGCGCTATGTGATGAAGGATTAGTCCATGTGACCCTAATGACAAAGGAAAAGAATAGTCAATATGCTTCATAGAAGAGATTTTTCCTCTCGGTCCCCTTTCAGCTCCTTTGCAAGAGACCTTGGTGATATGGATGACAATAAAAACCTTGTCAACGGTTATTGTGTATCTGATGATGAGATTTTCTGTTTTCAAAATGGCATTTGTATTACCGTTCAAGTTTATGGAAGTACAAAACCCACAGGTCAGATGGTGGGTAACTGCAAATCCTATCAATGTCCTAATTCTGAACCATTTGCAAAATGTTAAAAATGATGCTATTAACATAATGCCCAAGTCCTTCACACCAATCCTATTCATTATTTTGTTGATGCTCCAAGTTGGTACAAAACTCTATGCTAGTCCTCTGGTGCTAACTAACGATGGTCAAATATTTTGATTATAGCTGATTTGTGAGCTAATTGTAAAGCCCCTGAGCATGGTATCATCACCAAAATTGCTGTAGAGGTAGAGAAGGGTTGTGGGAACATTGAAGACATTGCTCTAGCACATGTAGTTTTTGCATAAATTTCAAGTCAAGTCAAATTTCAACTTTCATTCTTTCTACTTGACTTTATGCAAAAGCTATTTGTGTTAGAGCATACTTTTTTGTTTTGTCATATACCCCCAACCCTTCTCTACATCTCCAGCAAGTTTGGTGATGATACCATGCTCAGGGGCTTTGCCATTAAATTGAAATGGTCGAATAAAAAAATAAACTTCAACCATCTCTGGTCCAAAACACCCCTTTAGTTAATCATTACTAGTGATGGCCAAACTAGTGATGGCCCATCGTTTTAAAAAAGTCCGATGTCTTGCTGTTTGCGGGAAATTTGAATGGGAAAAAATGGAAGTTGATGTCACTTCCGGTACCTGAAACACACAGTTCCTGGTCTCTCTATACGGACGTGACGTCACTTCTGGTTTATGCCGGTTTTCTTTGACGAGAGACCGGCTTCTCTCTGCGGTCTCTCATCAAAGAATTATTCAACTGGCCAGATTGTTCTGCTCCTGATCCAGCCAACAGAACAATAGTCACCTTCTTACTGCTGGTGAACAGGGCAGGTCGAACACCCTTACTGTTCGCCGGGGGAAGAAAATGGAACATGTTATAACATGTCATGACAGTTCGGCCATCACTAATCATTACCAGAAGTGTACCAAGTCCTGACAATAGTGCTCTGGTCCTGTATATTAGCCATGAAAAGATGGGTTTACACGTGTAGATTTTTTCTTGAATCAACTGCCAATTCAATTTTTTGTTCGATGTCGTTGTCAAACATTGTTCATTCATTTATCGAATGTAACATTAGATTTTTTGTTAGTTCAGCGCCGATATCGAATGAAAATACATTCCAAATTAAAACGACAGATACAAATTTACCAACATTTCCGATGACCTGTCAAACATTTTTTTGTTCAAGGTTGAACAAAATTTATCCATTGAACAAATGGGCCATTCTAGATTTTTGTTCAATCAACCAGAAAATTGTTCATTGTTCGTTGATCGAACGAAAAAATATACACGTGTAAACCCACCAGGTAACTTTTTATTAAATAAACTTGTTACAATACATGTTTTCGTTGCCCCCTTTTAGATATACAGTGGAGGAAATAATTATTTGGCCCCTCACTGATTTTGTAAGTTTGTCCAATG
>CM070039.1:20434756-20446378 GCA_036250615.1 Ptychadena robeensis
TTGAAATGATACTGTTCTGAGACTTTTCATTTCTTTGTCATTGGACAAACCTACAAAATCTGTGAGGGGTCAAATAATTATTTCCTCCACTGTATGCATGTACGGTATTAAGGAGCACAGTGTGCAATAACTGAAGCTAGTATAGTCTTTAGAATGTATACAGGTTAGATACCATTCAGTCATCTATTTGTGATGGCTTCCATAGTGCACAATTTATTTATTATTTTTTGTTTTGTATAGAGTTTGGAAGCATTATGTATGAGGTATGAGGAGCAGTTTTTTCTCGAAACCTCAGGTTATTGGCAGTGGCTGTTAGGAAACAAGAAAGAAAAAGGACAAGGATCTTGTTAGTAGTTGAACCAGTGATCTCTGTGTGGTGCTAAACTTGATTGGAAAAAAAATACTTTTGAATAGATTACTTACTGATGTGTCTGCTTGTGGATTTTTGGATACCTTGCTCCTACTCGGTGTGTTAGATCATCAATTGGTCACATTCGGTTGACTTTTGGGTTTCTGTGGCTGCTTATACCCTCTCTCGGTGATTACTCAGATAGAGGCGCCCATTTACATTCAGCCTCTTTATATGAGGCAGGTAAAGCTATGTACACCAATGTGTTTCATGATGAAACATGTCACTCTTCAGTAGCGTTGATTGCAAATATTCTAATCGTGATTTTTTATTGCGAATATCGGCACTTTGAGAATTTGCAAAGATCTCCAATATAGTGCTATATCTTCATGATCATGAATATTCGAGACTTTTTACATCAGCACCCTGGAATTACTGTGCATTGCATTCACAACATGTGCATGGAAAAGTGCTGATTTGCACAATGCATAATGACTGGAGATCATGGATTTTTTAATTTAGTGAGTTTAGTTTAATTAACTGGGAAATTAGCGATATTTTGCATATAAGAATATTGCCTATGCTTCTCATCACTAGTCTTCTGGATGGAGAATTATTATATGGTCTCCGTTCTGACATGTGCCAGCATCTGGGGACCAATTTTTCGGTGGACTTTACCTGGTCTCTCTCTCCACAAGATAAGATAAAAAAGTTCCAGAGTTTTAAACACAAAAAATATAAAAGAAAACAGATACATTAAATGGACACATTACTCACCTATCAGCAGTTTACATGTATAGATAATTGCTACACAAAAAAAAACATAGTTGCCTTCCTCACATTTTCACTCCTGGCGCCAGCATCCTAAGTACTGGTAAACCAAAGCCACTTCCACCCAGTAGCTTCACCTCTCATCACTGCAGCCGACACCAACACCCCCCCCCCCCCGGAACTCCTACAAAGACGAGCCTCTCTCTTCTTTGCTGGAGAGCTTCTGGGGGGGGGGGGTGTTGTCAACAGTGATGAGAGGCTCGCATCCAAGTGGGAGAAAGATGCTCCTCTCTGGAGTATCACCTCCCATCACTCAAAGTCTTGCAGATGTCACACTGACGTCACAATCCTATGGGACTGGGCAGGCAAGACTTTCTACAGCAGCAACGGGAACCTGGGACAGATGTCCTAAATGCCCTTGGGGACGTATTACGTCACAAGGTCACACAGTAGGAGGAGCGATCTCAGAACAATAGCCCCTCCTGCTGGCAGAAATTGTTTTGTTTTTTTCGATTGAGGATCTCCACAGTATTGGCTGCGCTGAATCGCTGGACCTACGAAATAGTAGTTCTGCTTTAATTAATTCAAACAACACAACTTCCTTAAGGCTTAAGGAATGGCTGTATGAAGTTTTCTAATTTGGTTGATCTATTTTATTAGCTACTGTTTTGAAGATGGAGGTTTTCAAGATCTTTTTGGGTTAATTATCCAGGCTTAATAAAAGTTAAAAAATCTTTTTGAAACCCGAATATTTTTACACAGAATTACCAGTAGATGCAATGACACACATTCATTAATAAATTGACTCCACTGTCATTGTAAGACATATATGCCCTGGGCAGCTTCCTATGTGCAATCGTGACCCCCTCCCCTGAGAAGGAAAAATGTCAGGTCTACTTTAGGAATTTTTGCTGTTCCAGCAGCAATTGTCATTGTCTTAGTTTCTTCTGATAATTATGGCAAAATCCTGTTTTGCAGTTGTTTCCCGATGTCAGCACTAACCTCATTATAGATCTGGGTTTTTATAGAATATAATGCAGGATCAGTTTCCACTGGCCAAGGAAGTCAAGTTTCTAGTTTTAATGTGTTGAGTCACATTACATTAGCCTGAAACAGACAGAATTGCTGAATCTGATATTCAGGACAGTCTGCATCTGCCTGGATCAAGTGTTTTTCTACAAAACTTTATTTTTATAAGAAGGTAAAATAAGTGGCAGAGGTTGCTCATAATGGAACACATTGGTTTATGGTGTTTATGTGTATTATATAACATTGTTACACTGTGACATAAAATGCAATTAAACTCTTGCTGATGTATTTCTTTAACAAGGAAAGTACCATAATATCTGTATCTGTTAGGCTTAGAAGAAGGACGGTATCTAGACCAGGGGTGCCTATTCTTTACTACATTCTAATCTTACATAGAAAATGTAATGCATTCTTTTTTTTCATAATTTTGCAGAGAAATAGGGATGTTGGCAAGTGTACATGTATATTGGTTGTGCTCCAAATCTTTTAATGTAGCTACCTTCTTACTAGAGATGGTCACATTTTTTATTTAGAATTTTACCATTTTGACGATTTTGAGTTTATTGCAAATCCCCTAAACATGGTATCATCACCAAACTTTGCTGAAGATGTAGAGAAGGGTTGGGAGTATACTACAAAAAAGTATGGCTCTAACACAAATAGTTTTGGAAAATCGAAGTTCAATTGACATATCTACTTTGACTTGTGCTAGAGCAATATTCCCACAGCCTTTCTCTACTAGTGATGGCCAAACTTCGGCTAGGTCCATCCGTGAACTGGCGGATCAGACTTTTTCACTTCCGGTACCTGGAAGGCGCAGTTCCTGGTTTCAATATCCGGACATGACGTCACTTCCGGTTTACTTTCACTGGAGAGTGGCTTCTCTTTCTGCTCCTGATCCGGCCAGCGGAAGAATAGTAACCGTCTGTTAGCCGGGGGCAGAGAAGCGAACATGTTTTTGTGATGATACCATTTTCAGAGGCTTTGCAATCAGCTCACAAAGTCAGCTAGTCAAAAAATTGGACCATTCGACCATTCGTCCTCTTTCATAAGAACTGAGGGGGATTCCCAAATGGGACACATTTATTCTCCACCCATCTCCCCTTCTCATTTTCAGAGGCTTTGCAATCAGCTCACAAAGTCAGCTAGTCAAAAAATTCGACCATTCCTACTTGTTACCTTGAACATGGTATCATTGCCATTGTAGAGAAGGGTTTTTTATTTATTTATACCAGCATATGAAGTATTTGCATAAATTGAGTTCAAAGTCAAAAGTTTTTGAGTCAGATTATTTACTTGACTTTAAACTTTGTGACTACACAAAAATTATTTTAGAAAATGTTCCCACAACCCTTCTCTACATCTCCAACATTTTGTTGATGATGTTCATGGGCTTTGCATTCAACTAATTAAGTCAGCTAGTCCAAATTTCGCCGAACTTCAAGACAATCTCTTCAAGTATCTAATTACATGTTACCTAGACTTTGGTGTTCCTTAGTGCTCCTCTTGTTCCCAGAAACTTGTGCTGTTTCTGCTTGATAAATCTTGTAGAATTCATTCTTTTAAAACAGAGTCATCAAATGTCCATGTAAAACACTAATCAATATGAAGGGATTAAGCGTTGTACATGAAAAGGCTGAAAAAGCATCGTAAGCTTAAGAAGCTTTAATCAAGGATGACTTTAATAAATTATTTTAACTTTCCGGTAATGATCCATGCAAATTTGAAATCCTTGAACAAATCCTCCAGGTAAATTGTGCAAAAGAAATTAAGAAACTTTTTATTATTTTAATAACCGTATTTTCAAGGATGTTAACACTCAGGACTGACCTATTTTTAGTGGGATTGTTTTAGTGTATAATGATATATTGAAAACTTCTCATTCTTCTTGCTGCCTGAGCTGTGAGAAATTTTTTTTTGTAATGTTCAAAAAAACAAACAGCTTTTTTTAATGGATATATGGGTTATGCTGACGCAGAACTAGGTTGAGGCAGAAGTAACTGGAAAGACATTTGCTATCTCCTCGTATTGGGTTAGTGAGGGATGCTTGATACAAAAATATTTCTTAAAGTATGTAGAGGGTGACAAAAAATAACGTTGCCATGTTCCTAGTCATTCCTTTTACATGGAGAAAAGGACATTGATACCTTGACAGGCAAAGGAAAGGCTTTGTTGCTTTAAATCCCAAGATATTTTTGTTCTCCTTATAATTAGTTTCAGTGAACCAATGAATCCATACACAGTGTTGTCACTAGCCCAGTGCAGGGTGTGTGCTTAGCACCAGGTCACACCATTTCACCTTGCAAAAGAGGAGTGACACCAAACTATCCAAGTGTAGCACCCCTATGGTGGAGCAAGTGATAGGTATAGTAAGGGTTAACTTGGGTTTTCTCTGGCAGGTGCAGGCTTGAGCTTTTTCCCTCCAGAGTTTTGGCGGGAAATGTATCAAGTCTGTTCTGCCTGGAGATGACCTTTCAGCCTAGATAACAACACCTGCTCATTCAATTTGCAACATTTTGGAGGGAAATTAGTCATCCCTCTGGAATGTTGGGTGTTGTCAAAGGGTATAAAAAGGTTCAGCTATCTCAGGTCTGAGTTCAGTGTGACCCAGGGATCCCCCTCCTGGGGCCCTGCTGGTCTGAAGGGTGCCTGTGTTGCTGCTTCCTCCTGCGAGCCAGAGTTACCTCTTGAGGCCTCTGTGACTCCTAGGGTAGAGACTTTTTCAAGTCTGCCCTGAGCAAAGAGCTGAACCTCTTCTTTCAATTTGGATGCACTACAAGGCCCAGCAAGCCTTCTGCCTTCTGAGAGCTGCGAATGGAGACATGCTGGAGGATTGATTTCTGGAAGCGCCTGTCTGCCTGGGGTTCGAGGACTGCCAGGGGAAGGTGAGAGATCAAGGCACAAGTGTCCAGCTAAGTCAGGCTAATCTGTCTGCCTGGGGTTCTGGAAGCACCTGTCACTGGGTCTAGAGAAGGGATCTGCCTGTTGCTAAGAGGTATCGTGCTGCCACAAGACGGGGCCATACCACAGATCGCCTGGAGTGAAGGTGGGAACTGCCAGGGGAAGGTTAGTGAGCAAGGCAAATCGTCCAAGGGTCAAGAGAGAAGTGTCCATAGAGGTGTCCTGCTATCAGTTGGGTTTCTACTTTGGGTCAAGCCATACCTGCTCCCTCACCCTCTCTCCTTTAGAAGACTTGCCAAAGTTCAAATAAAGTTTTCAAAGTATCTACACCATGTCTCAAAGAACTCTCATTTTCCGCTGCCCAGTCCCAAACATCATTCTCAGCAGGACCTAAGGGTCCCATTGCTACACAACCAGAGCAGTTTTATTTTGTATACAATGAATACAGGACTTGCAAGTTATCAAGATGACTTCAATATTTCTCAAGAACCACAGCTGCAGTATCTGTGTTACAGCTGAAGCAGTCTTCAAATGGCACAGCCCCAAAGCTTCTTCCCAGTACTGAGACACATCCCCTGGTTTCCTTGCTACATATATCATGCACAGATTAATGTTTATAATGTGTCCATGGCTGAGCATTGTAAAACTAAACACTTCACCCTAATAGTATGTCATTGCCTTCTGCCCCTGCTCTATGTTTATATATATATACAGTGGACCCTTAACTTATGAACTAAATTGGTTCCAAGGGTTTGATTTTAAGTCAAGTTAGTTGTAAATTAAAACTTTTTTCCCATAAGAAATAATGAAAATGTCCATAATGTGTTCTGAGCCTCCTTAAGCCCCGCTTACCTCACCTTTTTATAATAAAAAGAGTTGTATAATATGCATTTACCAGAAACACCAATAATTTACCTGGCGTTCTCACCAACAAGTTAAAATGAGCCGAGCTTACCAAAAACTAAAATTTGAATGACCATTCAAGGTGACATGTTTAGCTTTCAGGCAGAGAGAATGAAATGAAAGGTGGATATTGTTTGAAAGTAGAGTCCCCTTCCATAAGAACATCAGGAATCTGGTCCTTTGAAGATTGGTGAGATGGTCCATATTGATGTGCTGTACTTATTACTGACATTGTCACATGAATGCCACCATGCAAGCAGAAATATGTTTTGGCCTCAGCTATAATTCTAATTGAATGTTCAGTCTTTGGTTGCAAGTAAAAATGTTAATCTTGGTTGTAATTCAAGTTGGTCTTAAGTCAAGCCGGTTGTAACTCAACGGTCCACTGTATATATAGTGATACCATTATTTTTCACCACCCGGTGACACAACTGGCTATACATACTCTTGTTCTCTGAAGATTTTAGGCTCTGACTGGGCTGTTGAGTCTCACCCCAAACTTAAACCATCAGTTTTTTTCCGCCACTAAATTAGTTTTATTCTTTTCCCACAAATCTCTCTTGGGGCTCCAATTGTGGCATACCTCTGTAACAATGTGTGTCTTTATGCACCCTTGAGAGGTCACAACATCGTTGTTCCTCAGGCAGATGAAATTTCCATGTTGAAGAGTGACCCCATCACTTAGCAGTGTGATAGACGTAGCAATGGGACAGTTATGGAGAAATGATTTGACCTTTATATTTCCAAAAAGTTATAAAAATTGAAACCTCTCAGAGCTGACTGTGAATTATGTTTTCTTTCAGGTTCAACGTTCATTTGCAGTACCCATGTTATACCTGTCAAGAACCAGGAAGGTGTAGCCATGATGTTCATCATGAATTTTGAGTGCGTCTCAAACATTGATAGTCCGAGCTCCCCGGATAAGTTAAGCCAAATTCTTCCACTGAAATCAGAAAACCGTAAGTAGATATTGGGTTTTCTTGGTTGAATTCTTTTCAGATATATAAAAATGCCATTGCTATTGCTTGGATGTCTCATTTGAATACTTTGCATTAATGACTTGAACAAAGTGTGAAGCTGCTGAAGAAAAAAGAGAACTAGAAGGAGAGGTCATCAACTGCAACTTTCATATCTCCCTGAGAACCAGCTTCAAACACTGTAGACTGCTTTTCAAATGTTAGTAATTTGAAACTTAGTTATATCTTCAACCAACCATTGTTTAATTTTTGTATGAATGTTCAAAAGATTGGTGAAGGATTAATTCCTGTTTGTTTAGTGGGGAGATCCATTATTTTGTTCCAAGTGTTGTTTAGTTGTTGGTACAAGAAGAACGACTGTGAAATACTCCATTGCAGATAACTGTTGTTGTCTAAACGGCCTGAGGGGGATTCCCAAATGGGACCCATTCATTCTCCACCCATCTCTTCTTCTCAAAAATACATGTTGGGACTTTAGATATCCTTTAAGCTGTGTGATAAATAATGCATTATTAAGACAGTATTTTACCCATACCTGTAAGGTATATATGAATTTGTTTTTAAATGTATATTTGAGATATCCCTATCTGAGCTGCATCCCCACGTACTGTCTCCTCTAGTCAACGGCATCACTAGCCCATGACTGGGAGTGTAGGTCACACTGGATCACCCAATAAGGGGTTACATCAAATTTTTCAACCAAAGACCTTATTTTTTTGTTTACAAGAGCTAAAGGACTTGCAAGTCGTGTGCAGAACTCAAATCTTCCTCAGTGACCCCAGCTGCAGCATGCTCCACTGAAAAAAAGGGTGGGCAGAAGCCGATTGATTGCGATCAATCGCCGATCGATCTCGTGAACGCGCACAGTGATCGATCTGTCAAAAATCTAGTGGAAAATGGACCTGTGTATGGCTACCTTTACACATAGTCATCATATAAGATATAAAAAAAATTGTGAGTGCATTTGTCACGCTTTGCAGACATTTTTTTTTGCCATTTTAAATAATATATAGATTTTATCCTTTTTTTATCCTTTAACCCCCCCCCAGGAAGTGATGTTGTGGAGTGTTCACTTTCGGTGTTTGGAACCTGGAAGTGAAGAGGAGGTGCGGCATTTTCACAAACATCGGAAGTCATGTCGCATAGTCTCCAGCATCATTAAGTGTAATGTCCCCTCCCTCCTATTTGCTGTCTGGGTAACTTAGGATTTAGGGGGTGTTACTCTAACTTCCCACCCTGCTTATCATTTTTACAAGCCGGGTGGGCAGTTAGGAGGGAGAAAAACACCCCATGACACCTAAGTTATCCCAATTTAAAATCCTTGGAAATATCTGGGATTTGTTGAAATTTGGATTTGACTAGGAAAGACACATAAAAGAAGAGAAGGTTGACATTACGTGCTTCTCCTCACCCCCAGCTCCCAACCACCTATATGAGCAAACCTGTGACTAAACTCACCAGCCACTTTATTAGGCACACCTTGCTAGTACAGGGTTGGACCTCCTTTTGCCTTCAGAACTGCCTTCATTCTTCATGGCATAGATTCAACAAGGTACTGGAATCAATCCTCAGAGACATTGGTCCATTTTGATATGATAGCATCACGCAGTTGCTGCAGATTTGTCTATCCATGATGCGAATCTCCACCATATCTCAGTGGTGATCTATTGGATTGAGATCTGGTGACTGTGGAGGCCATTTGAGTACAGTGAACTCATTGTCACGTTCAAGAAACCAGTCTGAGATGATTCGAGCTTTATGACATGGTGCATTATCCTGCTAGAATAGTACCCTGTTTCCCCTATGATAAGCTATCCCCATCAAATAAGCCACCCCCTCCCCATTTTTGCCCAAAACGTTAAGATAAGCCCCCCCCCCCTTCAAATAAGACACCCACCGATACCTAGGGCATATTTTGGCATTTCAAAAAATATAAGACTTATCATCGCGGAAACACAGTAGCTATTAGAAGATGGGTACACTGTGGTCATAAAGAGATGGACATTGTCAGCAACAATACTCAGGTAGGCTGTGGCATTGCAACTAAGTGGCAATTACTACTAAGGGCCCCAAACTGTGCCAAGAAAATGTCCCCCACACCATTCCACCACTACCACCAGCCTTCATGTTGTTAATGCCAAATTCTGACCCTACAATCACAATGTTGCAGCAGAAATCTAGATCATGATTAATCAGAACAGGCAACATTTTTCCATTCCTCTATTGTCCAATTTTGGTGATCCTGTGCAAATTGCAGCCTCAGTTTCCTGTTCTTGGCTGACAGGAGTGGCATCCTGTGTGGTCTTCTGCTTCTATAGCCCATCTGCTTCAAGGTTTGACGTGTTGTGCATTCAGAGATGCTCTTCATCATACCTTGGTTGTTTCAAGTGGTTATTTGAGTTACTGTTGCCTTTGTATCAGCTCGGACCGCTCTGGCCATTTTCCTCTGACCTCTGCCATCAACAAAGTATTTGCACCCACAGAACTACCACTCACTGGATGTTTTCCCTTTTTATGACCATTCTCTGTAAACCCTAGAGATGGTTGTGTGTGACAATCCCAGAAGATCAGCAGTTTCTGAAATACTGAGACCAGCCCGTCTGGCACCAACAATCATGCCACTTTCAAAGTCACTTAAATTGTCTTGACAATGTCAACATGCCTAAATGAATTGAGTTGCCACCAAGTGATAGTTTGATCCATAATTTGCGTCAACAAGCAATAGGACATGTGTGCCTAATAAAGTGGCCGGTGAGTGTATTTTCTCAAAACAAACACTGGTCAAAAAAGAAAAAAAACTCTCATCCTTTTTCTAAATGTATCACTTTATCATACGTAATAGCAAAATTCTTGACAGATAAATAGGTCCATAATGGAAATGGAAATTGGTGTGGTCTGTAGGGGGAATAAAAGTGAGTTAAAATGGTTGATTAAATCACTCAGATCACTCTTGACATCTATATCGATATATAAATTGTGACAGACTGTTCGTCTGTCAGGTTGTAAATGGACCATCAGGTGTATCCTGGAAGGAATCCAGGAATAGGTTGGCCAACAACAATAGGTTGTTGTGCAGTTTTGTTTAGTTTTTGTTTTGGGATTCTGGATTCTGGGATGGGGGGAATGAACTACACCTGTTTCTTCACAAAGAGACTGAAGCCACTCAGTCAGGGCTCCCAAGGAAGTTGTAGACAGGGCTGCTAGGTGCAGTAAATACAGGGCACACAGAGTGTGTGTGGCCCCATGCTGATTGCTGCCTGGAGGCAGGCCAATAAGGTTTCCCAGAGAAAGGAAACATTGTTTGATCGGTGCCAAGCCAGGAGGCTTGGCATTTTCAGGACATTCGTTTTGTGTGGATATTAACCCCTGTGAGGGTAACTTTGCTTTGGACTGTTTGTGCGCAAATAAACGTGGGTAGGAGCCCTTAAATGATAAATAATCGTGTGGATTGATGCTGTTAGAGCACCCTTTTGGAGCTGATCCCCCACAAAATATAAAATAAAAAATCATGTGATCCAAGTTTTTATATTTTTATCATGTTGATCTTTTGTTATATCTTATACCTACAATCTTTTTTTGTTGCAATCTTTACTAAATGTTACATGAGGAAGTTTAAGATCAGATTTTAAGTAGCCAACAATAGCAATTCAAATATCAAGGGTGATTCTCTAATGATAGATTTCAAAGCCACTGCTGCAGAGGAAGGATATTAAAGTACATTCCCATCGTCTTGACTTGTGTGATGATTTCCCAAGGAACATGGAGATCTTGTCAGGGATGTCATTTATCTGTATGGGAGTCTTTATCTGTGTTGCGATTGCCACATGTTTCCTTATAAAGCCTCAGTGAGTACCAGCTGGTCATGTAGAGTTGGTAAAGTGTGCCCTCAGGATTACTCAAATGTTTTCTTTTCAAAGATCTGGGAAATTGCTCCCAGTGTATCAGGTTTTGACATTACCTTCTCAATAGCAAAAAATGACATCCCTGAAGACTGCTTTTCACATATTACAAACAGCTTTTGCCTACAGCTCAGATTGTCAGGATCATAAAAACGACAGAATCGCATTATTATGTCAACTGACGGTTCAATATTGAAATGTACTGCTCATAAAAAAAAGATATGAAAAAAAATCAACCTACCTATACAGAGCACAGCCCTCAACCATTGGCACTCCATGCAGATTTCCCAGAACATTTAGTTAATACTATAACTTTGATTTGCTGTGGCCACAAGATTTCCAGTTGCCTTCTTTTACCACAAGGTGGCACTACAGATAAAAACAATATTTTATTTATCGATTTCAAAGAGGACTGAAGCACATGGGGTGTGTGCTGTAGATTTGTATAGATTTGTTAAACCATAACACAGCCGGGCACTCCCCAGGTTGCATACCAGAAAGAGACTATAGGTTTCTTCTTAAATTAAATTTGTACATGAACAGGTACATTTGTATAGTAAATGTATTTTCAACAGATGTTTGTCTTATATTATTAGTATTTATATTACTATTTACAGAAGCTGTGGTGTCGATGACTCAGCTGCCCACTGAAACAGATGATGGAGCAGCTGCCACTCTGTTCTTCATTAGGAGTTGCTCTTAAGGCTCTGACTCCAATGCATTTGGATGCAGTTACAGTGGAGGAAATAATTATTTGACCCCTCACTGATTTTGTTTGAAGTTTGTCCAATGA
>CM070039.1:20446478-20466377 GCA_036250615.1 Ptychadena robeensis
ACTGTTCTAAGACTTTTCATTTCTTTGTCATTGGACAAACTTACAAAATCAGTGAGGGGTGACAGGATTTTTTCTCAGTTTAAAAGCAGGGAGCAGTGTGTCGAATACACAATCCCTTATGATTTTAACATACCCAATGTTATGTCCATGGCCACGTTAATGCGCAAATACTTAATGTAAATTTTGACATTTCAGTAACGCAGCGGATCCCTACAGTGTATGTGTAGACACGTTCATTAACTTTCAACGAATGTGTCAACATTCCTGTGTTTCAGGAGTGTAAAACGCAGGCAATTTAGCACAGTGGAAGTCAGATGTCTAAAACTCAGGGACTACTTGTCTACTTTATCACATTCTGCTACATGGGGAAAACCAGTGACCAATCTCTACAGTAAGTCTTCAGCACTGGATGAGCAGTCATCAACCTGTAGCGGAGGGGCCCTAGCCATGGCCCATGGGGCACAATAGGCAATTTTAGCCGTTGGTTAGTGGCCCCCGACCTAACAGTGCATAGGGCATTTTTCCCTACTCAGTTATTGAATTTTTCACTTAAATTTGAATTTGATTTATTCAAAAACTGCACATGCTATAGCAATACTTTTGTAGTGTTTCCCACAACACTACATATCTCTATATCTCAAGCAATTTTGGAAATTATACAATGTTTAGGGGCCTTGCAAATTGCTCACAAATTTATTTAGTCTACTTATTACACCAGATAAACATATAAATCAGAGAGAGGTGATATGGAATATTCTTGATCAGAGCAGGTCCAAAGCAAATACTCGGGGCCAAAATAAAAGACTTGGACAACATTGATTTTTATTGAACAAAATGTCTACAATTGTGCCAATTAATCAGATATAATGATGAACACAGCAAATCGATGTCACTGAGAAGTGGTCCTGGTCCATCAACACACTCATTGCCGGGATTTATTATTGTTTCATCAGATTTTTGTGTTTATTTACTTTTGTTCACAATTATAACCACATTGGGATTATCTTCAAAATGAATAGTCACATGTGGCATTTATTGCATTGCGATTATATATTCTGTGGGGGTTCAGCTCAAACGGCGTCTGTAAATGACGAATATCCACACAAGCAGCATACTTTATAGGGCCCCTGCCCGTATTTATTGGCAGCACGAGTCCAAAACTCCAAAGTCCAAACACAAAATCCTTCTCACAGGGATTAACATAAGCCATATGAATGTCCTAAAAATGCCAAGCCTCCTGGTTTGGCACCGATCAAACAATGTTTCCTTTCTCTACGAAACTTTAATGGCCCGCCTCCTGGCAGCCATCAGCATGGGGTCACACACACTCTGTGTGCCCTCTATTTACTGCACCTAGCAGCACTGTCTCCAACTTCCTTGGGAGCCCTGCCTGAGTGGCTTCAGTCTCCTTTGAGACACACCCAGCCACCTCTCTGATGTCCATCAGGTGTAGTTCCTGGATGGACTGGGAAGGCCCACCCAGTCCCTCCTCCCCCATTCCAGAATCCAGAATCCCAAAACAAAAACTAAACAAAAGTGCACAACAACCTATTGTTGTTGGCCAACATATTCCTGGATTCCTTCCAGGATACACCTGATGGTCCATTTGCACCGCGACAGACGAACAGTTATATTAGAAATTGCGAATATCCGCTACCATATTCGCAAATTCTTGAATAGACAATATTCAACAAATATGTTTGCAATTCAAATATTCAAGCTCATGACATCTTAGTGAAACACACAGCTGACTGCATTTTTATACCATTTCCTTTAGATTGTCTAACAAATTTGCAAGGCTTTGTTAGATTTTTTTTATAAATGTGGTGTATAACTCCAAAGTAGCAATATTTTTAACATTTATTAAATATTAAATACAGAATTAAAAAATTTACAATGATCAAATGATGCGGACCAGTAAATCAGAGAAGATCATCCAGATCACCTGATCCCATTGATCATGTGCTTCTTTGTGTGTTCTCTTGCAGGAGACTTTTTTCTAGGACTACATGCCACCTCTACACAGAACCATAACCTATAGCGGGCACACATTGTATACAGCTTTGTATGGACATACACTTTGTAGAAACCCCTAATTTGCTAACCCCTAATTATCAGTGTGCACACTGTGCTTGTATATGAGGGGAAACCTATCCTTGTATTTAGCTCTGAATGACAGCTGCTGGATATAATGACGCACATAAAAGCTTTGTTTGAACTGCGAGGGTTAGCTGTTTATTCTGGCATGTAATTTGCAATATCTGTATATCTAAAAATTACTGTTTGTTTTTCTCTGTCTGGTGCAGTAGCAGGTGCTTCCCCAGTCACACAGAGATTTTCAATATGTTAGATGTTTTCTTTTCATTGTCTTCTTTAGGTGGATGGATAAATGGATGGACAGACCCATTCATTTACACATTTATGTCAGTAAGATTGGAGGAAATATTGGATGGTTGGGTAAAAAAAACATATGAAAGAGAAATGTATGTATGGAATAGTTGGATGAATAGTTTGATGGATGGACAAACTTACTATTATTTCATAGACACAAATAACAGTGGTTTAATAGATATATCAATGGTTAAATGGATAGACAATAAAGAAGGTAGTAGATAGGTGGTTGATTAAATTGGTGAATGGATGGGTACTGTAGATGGATAGGTACTGTAGACAGATGGATACTCTAGATGGATAGGTACTGTAGACAGATAGATACTATAGATGCATAGATACTATAGATGGATAGGTACTGTAGATGGATAGGTACTGTAGATGGATGGTTACTGTAGATGGATAGGTACTGTAGACAGATAGATACTATAGATGGATAGGTACTGTAGATAGATAGGTACTGTAGATGGATGGTTACTGTAGATGGATAGGTAGTGTAGACGGATAGATACTATAGATGGATAGGTACTGTAGATGGATGGATACTGTACTTGGATAGGTAGTGTAGACGAATAGATACTGTAGATAGATGCATACTGTAGATGGATATACACTGTAGACAGATAGATACTGTAGATGGATTGGTAGTGTAGATAGATAGATACTGTAGATAGATAGATAGATAGATAGATAGATAGATAGATAGATAGATAGATAGATAGATAGATAGATAGATAGATAGATAGATAGATACTGTAGATAGATGCATACTGTAGATGCATGGATACTGTAGATGGATGCATACTGTAGATGCATGGATACTGTAGATGGATGCATACTGTATGGACAGATACTGTAGATGGATGCATACTGTATGGACAGATACTGTATATGGCTAGGTACTGTATATGGCTAGGTACTGTATATGGCTAGGTACTGTTGATAAGTACTGTAGAGGGATAGATACTGTAGATGGGTAGGTAGTGTACAGGTTCAGGATCAACCAACGACACAGATCCAGACGTATTGCTTGAAACCCCTTTTATTAACTAACCACAGCAAAAACAGAAATAGATGCTGGTAAACTCACGGTATAACGTCTTGAACAGTATGGAAGGCAAAGTCTCTTTCACACAATATGCAACCTTCAATCTGTCCCTTAACACATGGGGACAGGTCCTTTTTGCAGGTAGAGGGTATGTGGATCCCAATAGAGCACAGAGGAGCCACAGCTGTACAGCCTGACCAGAGCTGTATCAATCGGGAATGGATCCCAAAGCGTTGGCCCCACTGGTTAACATCTGCCCCACCCCACTTGTAAAGGGTATTCCAGGTGGCCTCAAACAGGGCAGAATCCCTGGAAACAAGGTCAGCCAGTAGTGCGTACTATTAGGTCTGCAGGCTGTATGCACGCCAGCATAGACGGTTAAGCACGTGGAGCCTGGAGCCAGCTAGTGTGCCCTGCTGCCGCTGTCTCATCAGGCCTCCCTGCTCTGGACTGAGCTTCCTCTTCCTGGAATCAAGCTATTAGCTCCTCTGGCTGCAGAGCCTCCTGGGACATGGCCTTAAAGAGGATAGCATCACACGGGGTTTGGACGACTACACTACAGTAGTATAGTTGGATAGGTACTTGAAGATGGATAGATACTATAAATGGATAGGTACTGTAGATGGATAGATACAGAAGATGGATATGTACTGTAGATGGATAGGTACTGTAGATGATAGGTACTGTAGATGGATAGATACTATAGATGGATACGTACTGTAGATGGATGGATACTGTAAATGGATAGGTAGTGTAGATGGATAGATACTATAGATGGATAGGTAGAATAGATGGATAGGTAGAGTAGTTGGATAGGTACTGTAGATAGATGTTGGATGGATGAACAGACAAACCTCCAATTTGATCATATAATGATAGTTAGATAGTCTATGAACTCATATGATCGATAAAGATGATTGATTACCAGAAGATAGCTGTTAACTGTCTTTATCTACATTTGCCAATAACAAACAATTTGTAAGCTGTGCCATGGGTGACTATATCTTGAACATGTTTGTAAAATAAACAAATTCAGGGAGGGAGGGTGGGTGCTTGAAGGTCCAAAGAGGCCTGACTTCCTGTCTGCGCTTTCTTTTATAGATGAATCTCTGGCCCTCCTAACTCCGCCCCTTCCTGTGCCCTGCACTTGTCCATCACTGCTGCCATCATGCCCAGTCATGCCCCGCTCCCGCCAATCGCTCCGCTGCGTCTCTGCAGATACATTCCTTGTGCAAGTAAAGAAGCCTATTTACCTACTGAGAATCTTTTACTCAATATATTGAAAAAAAAATTACCTTTTATTAAGTACGGATTTTCAACTTTAGAGTTATCCATACATATTTAATTAACTAGACATGGGAAAAGCAAATGCCTATTTAATTCAATTATTTTCACACAATTGGGTGTTCGAAGTAAACAAATCGAAAGGTTCCTGTGTAGTCTAAAGCGACCACACACACTTAAGGCCCCCATACACGTGTCGGATTCCCACCGGATTCCGGCACGATCGATTCCGGGCGCGTGCACGCGAAACGATCGTGCCGGAATCGCGTGCAGCCCACCTTGTCCGATCGATCAGGTCCGATCGTTTGGGGGCCCAGAATCGGATCCGACAGAGAACCAACATGTTGGTCTTTTTGATCCGATTCTGCACACATCAGGGGGAGTTGCCATTTGTGAGGTGGACAATCGGACACGGAATCGTCCCGGAATCCGTTGGACAAGGTGGTATGCAGCGATGGATACTCTTAATTGGCCGATTGATCGGAGCTCCGATCGCCGGAATCGATCGGATCAGTGATCAATTGGCCATGGAATCCGACACGTGTATGGCTAGCTTTACAGTGAACGATTTTAAAGATGATCGAATAGAAATCGATGGCACCTAACCTGGAGTGTCATGTTGTTAAATTTTGCTTAAATCTGGCAAAAATCTAAAGGGTTTTTTAAATACAAATTATCGATTTTTATGAGATCAAATAAGTTTGCATGGAACTATTTACTGTATTGTGGCAATCACTTTTTGATCAAAATTGGGTGAACACCCAATGTGGTTAAGCTTTCGATTCCCGATTGACCCAATTATTAAAAACTCTGATTGAATCTGTGGTCGATCATCCAAAAATCTACACATGCAGGGCCAGCCTACAATATCTGCTAAACAGATCACTACATAATAATCGGTTTATCAAATTGATCATGAGTTTTTTCATTAGTTTGCTGGAGACCTTCTGCCTTGTCCTGCAGATGGGTCTCCTTACCACAACATCTTTTGGTATATACAGTGGCAAAAGTATTTGGCCCCTTGAACTTTTCCACATTTTGTCACATCATAGCCACAAACATGAATCAATTTTATTGGAATTTCACATGAAAGACCAATACCAAGTGGTGTACACGTGAGAAGTGGAATGAAAATCATACATGATTCCAAACATTTTATTAATATATTATATTAAGAAATGTAAAGCAGGCTTAGGCTACAAAAAGATTTCCAAAGCCTTGAACATCCCACGGAGCACTGTTCAAGCGATCATTCAAAAATGGAAGGACTATGGCACAACTGTAAACCTAGGCAAGACAAGGCCGTCCACCTAAACTCACAGGCCGAACAAGGAGAGCGCTGATCAGAAATGTAGTCAAGAGGTCCATGGTGACACTTTGTATTGGTCTTTCATGTGGAATTCCAATAAAATTGATTTATGTTTGTGGCCGTGATGTGACAAAATATGGAACGGTTCAGTAAATGGGGGTTTTTCCACTGTAAATGGGAAAACAAAATGGTCACTTTAAGAAAGAATGATACTGGCTGTTTGTAGGAACATTTCAGCCCCCAGTTTGTGGATCAATATTCATCACTTGAAGTGGCCGTATCCATTCAGTGTAACCATCCATTTTTAATCTGTTTAACTGTATTTTTCCTTTATCCATTTTTTAATACATGCCTAATATGTTTTCAATACAAATCACCCAAACCACCCAATCCATAACGTAGGCGCACTGAGCAGTCATTACTTTGCAGCTAAATGAAAGCCAACAAAGAATAACTGAAATCTTGTTTGTAAGCAAATCGATTGGGAACAGTCCTTATGAATGTAATGCATTTTATTGGAGAAATGCTTGATTTATTGTGTGGCTCTAGGTGCAGAACAAAGAAATAAAAGAACCCAATCAAGCATGTAAAGGATTTGCAGTTATTACATTTGCTACATTGTTAAATTGTCCAGGCAAAAACTTTGTTGTTTGTTAACAGAATGGGGATATTGTAGACGTCCTTTCCATTTTTTACTGCTATCTGGGGTGTTATAGAGATTTTACCTCCAAACAGGAAGTATGGATAAATCTTTTTAATGGAGCTCCTTGTAGTGATAAAAAAAAAGGATTCCATTCCTCCTCAAATTTGCTCTCTCAAAATAAAAAAAATAGGCAAAACAGCAGTTTAGTATATCAAAAGGCAAAACATGGCTGATGGGTTCATCAATTTTGTCATCCCCCCGGGACCAGATCCACATCAACATGTGTGACATGGATTTTAAATGGCCACGGTAGCCCTTTCCTTAACTGTATAAACGTAGAAAAGCCATTACCATTATTATAACAGAACTACAAGAATAAATGGGGCTTTGGTGTCCATTAGAAATGGTCACATTTTTTGACTAGCTGAGTTTGTGAGTGGATTGCAAAGCCTCTGAAAAGAATTAATTTAGAAAATATGACTTGACTTGAAACTTAATTTATGCAAAAACTATTTACGTTAGAGCAAAAAAAATATTGTAGTATACCCCCAACCCTTCTCTACATCTCCAATGGTCGAAATGGTCGAATTTTGGAAAAGAATTCAAACCATCTTTAGTGTCCATTACCCAAAAGGCTTCAGTGACTCTTGTCAACTCTAACCAGCTTAGGGGCAGCACCACAATTAACCATTCCTGTATCCAATGGCTTCAATCCCATGTTCTAACAAGTACACTACAATTGGGGAGCACCATACCACCAGATAGGTCCCCTACCTTGTAACATTAAGTGTGCTTTGAACAGACCTCCCAAAACCCCTTTTTCCACCATGGTTGCCATCACATAATATGTACACCGCAAAGGAAAGAAAAACAAAATATGAAAATAAAAGACAAACAGAATGGGTAGGACAACCTTCTTCTTTACTGACTAGAAAGAACCACCAGAAACCTACAGCAAGAACTATTCCTGGGGCTCCTCCTGTCACCTAACCTTGACCTCCAATCCAGTAAGCCCACATACCCCCCCTGCATTCTTTAACCCATTTAATGCTTGGGGGACTATTCCTCCCATAGTCATGTAGACCCTATGTCCATCTTGTCCTGCAGATCTGTTTTCTGTTTGGTTAAAAAACTAACCTTAATGTGTCCCCTGGGGTAATTTGCCCTGTCTGTTTGCCTAGCGACATCTATCGAAGCCCTTGAAATTGAGAGATAATCTAACATTTTAAAATGCCATGACAGAATTTAAAGGAAAATATTTTAAAAGGGACACCTAAGAGAAATATAGTTCCCACAGATGTTAGGACTAAAATCCCATTAGCATTAGTTTGCTTTTCTGCATGGTTAAGAAACTTTGTGTTATGAGTTAGAAAGTAATGTATGAAGCTTTACAAAATGTTTTTTTTAAGGGGGGATTTGGGGACAAGCAAAAGAGGCTTGCCATAGCATTCCACGAACACATTCAAGGAGCTATTACAGTATGTAAATGGTGCATTTACATTGATTTGAAAGGAGTTTTTCAACAGACTCTATCTATCTATCTATAGATTATTATCGATCGATCTCGAGATCATCTGAGCGATCAGGCGAGCTATCCGATGGCGAGCGAGCTTATCGATGCTATCGATCGAGCTAGCGAGGTAGCATTAGCGATCATCTAGTCGAGCGATCATCTATCTATCTATCTATCACTATCTATCTATCTATCATCTATTAATCATCATCATCATCTATCATCTATATCTATATATCTATCATATCTATCTATCTATCTATTCTATCACCAACAATAAACAAAAACTGGACAGATCTTATACAGAAACAAAAACAGTCGATGCCCATGAGGATGGATCACGCAGTGGCCGGTCAGTCACAATAACCCTGGTCTTCGAGACAGGGATGGCCACACTAAAGACCGGCAATATTGAGCCGTCTGATGATACCCGCGCAGCAAGCGCGAATGACGTCATCATGCTGCTGTCAGGAGATCGGAGAAGATACACGGCTACTCCTCCTCAGCCGAGCTTGCCTGGAGGACCCAGGGCAAAGCATACGCACAGTGCCGTATAAACGGTCAGGTCCGATAAGGCTGTTTCGAGCAGGATTGAATTTGTCCCGCTCGAAAACCAGCGCAAGCGGGCAGATTATAGGGTCAGAAGATGGCCGTGAGCGCACACGGCGCTCGAAACCGGCCACGATTTGACCCCAATATCTCCACGTCTTACCCTGCTTAAATATGCACTAAATAGATGGCCATGAGCACACCATACGCTCGAAACAGCACAATCGATCCTAGTGCATATCTATGTGTGTATGGCGACGCTTTAGGTTTGCCACTTGAAGGCTACACACAATCCTAATCAGATGTCCTGATCTGCCACCAACCAAATGTTAGTAACATAGCAATTATATCCTATACTGTTTTTTAGGTGCAGACTCAGGTGAACCAAAAAATATTATTTACCGTATTTTCGGACCATAAGACGCAACATTTTTCACACCCCAAAATGGGGCAAAAAGTGCCTGCGTCTTATGGTACCGAATGTGCGACCCCCGGGGCCACTCGGCGCGCGGTGTCGCATCTGACTGACCCCCAAACTCCCACCCGGCACCGGCAGATTAGACGCGGGGAGCAGGAAGAACTGTCAGTGAGAGAGGGCACGGCTGTGCTGGCTCTCCAGCTGTTCTGTAAAAGAAAATTACGCCCACCAGAAAAAAGCTAGAGAGAGGGAAAGCATAGGACTGCCAATCCTGTTCCCTCTCTCAGTGTCAGTGTGAATCGCAAGAAAGAAACTCGCTCGTCACACTGGAACCACACGTGCACAAAATCACAGCTGCAGCGCTGAAGAGCAGAATACGAGGAGAGGGGAGAAAACCTGCTGCAAGCTTCACTGCCCCCACACCCCTCCTCCTACCGCGAGTGTTCATTGTGAACGTGAAGACATGTGCGGGAGCACTGCTAACGTGACCCCTGCTGGCTGAAAAGAATCATGCCACCCCAAACACTACCTGCATTAACAATGACATGTGAAAACTGATAAATATTTCTATTTATGGATTTACCTAGCCCGTAAAAACTGTGTGCGCTTATGGTCACGGTGCGTCTATAGGTCCCAAAATACCGGTGGGGAAATAAAATGTATCGATTCCACACTTTAAGACCCATTACATTAGACAACACATATAACAGATCAAATTGCCAATACAAGACACACAGGCTTGTCCTAAAGGCGTTCATGCACTTTCACACTATATATACTTATTCACCTATACTGCTGATAGGCTTAGGAACTTCCCTGATTGAGAAGGCCAGCAAGTAGCAGGCATGGTCAAACCAAAACCCACTCCACAATTACAACCTTGCCCCCAATATGCCTGGACGAACCCATGTGGTCCTTTGGAATGTCAACAAGAAAAAAACTGTAATCGTTTACCGGTTATACTCCCACTACAATGGATTGAGTAAAAGGGGAAGGTCCTACATGAGGCAACCAACCCCCACTCCCCTCAGAAGGTTGGCACATTATGTCATGTCATACATGACTGGGAGAGCAGCATAAGGCAACATTCGATCATTCGCCGCATGCCGCAAAATTTATGGAAAAGATTCGCATTGCGGCAATATCAGGGGTTTTTTTTTTTTATGCGGAAGAGCGGTAGTGTTATATTGCGCAATTTCGATATATGTTTACATAACATGGCACAAATTTTATGTGAATTTTTAAAGGACGACTTTCCGCAATATTCGCACTCACCCCAATATTCATTGACAAAAAATGTTAGATGGTGTGCTAAGCTCTTTTCAAACACGCCTTCCAACTTCGTCCACGGGCATGGAGAGACGGGTGTGTAAGGGATCAAAAAATACCCGAATATCCGGAATTGCCGAATATTGCGCAACAATATATTCACCATCTTCGCTAATTTCCGCAATTGCCCGATATTCGCGATGTAAATCGGAAGCTGGAAAGCTGAATTTCGACAATCATCACTACGTACCCAAGCCCAGCAACAAAATCCCAAAAACTAGGTGGAAGCCTTCGTTTTAGGACAGCGGTTTCCATACACTGCACTGATGATGGACCAAGTAGCTGTATGCGTTGGAATACAATGGCCTCTGTTACCAAAAAAAGGCTATATTTGCACTGTACACCAGCGGTTTCTGGATGTGCATTTGGCTGATGGGGCGAAAGGAATAATTTGCATGGCTCCCCACTGCCCCAAAACGAGAGCTTCCACCTAAAGTTTGGGATTTTGCTGGATTGGGCCGTGTAAATACCTGCTCTTTTAAGAAGGCTTGATTGTGCTATGCACTGCTCGAGTTGAGGCCTTTTTGATTCCTTCATCCCTTCTCACCATAACCTTCAAGTACTTCTCTGTTCGGATTTCCAACGCCCCACACCATAGAGCCATGGTTTCCACTGCACCTGAACATGATGATGGCCAAGTAGCCTGAAAACCAGCTGTATGTAGTTGGAATAAAACTGGCTCTGACCAGAGGGGGAGCAAGGCATAATTTGCCACTGGTACAACAGCCAGCGTGTCTGGATGTGCATTGGCTGATGGGGCGCTACGGAAAAGGTAATAATTTGCAATGGCTCCGCCACTCTCCTAAAACGAAGGCTTCGACACCCAAAGTTTTGGGATTTGGTGCGGTAAAACCTTCTGTTTATAAGTGTGCTATGCACTGCTCGAGTTGAGGGCTTTTTTATTCCTTTCATCCCTTCTCATCATAACCTTCACAGGTACTTCTCTTTGATAAACACTTAATGAAATCTATTAGGGTCAGAACCTCTTAAAAGAGCACTAGGCTGTTGTAGCAATATTTAGGTCGATCCCAGGAACAGGTCAGTCGTCAGCAGTTGTTGTAGGCATAATTACTGGAACTTGTTAGCATGCAGCTAATTGCTTCTAGAAAACTTTGAGAAGAGTGTCTGCTCACACTCCCCCCTCTCCCCCATAAAGTTTCTCTGGGATTCATACAAATGGCAGTGCAGGGGTAAATGTACCTCTTCCTTGTGACTGAGCAGCAAGCCAACGTCGCATCCATTCCTAGAAAATCTTTCTATAAAGAACGTTTTAAATCAGTGCATTCCGGGTCTTGACATGTCTCATATCACGCACAATGCAATTTAGACCCTGCGGTTCTATAATTACATCTATGATTGAGTACCCTGCATGATGTCAAATGTGTCAATCGGGACTAATACATTGTGCAGATGGTATACATATGGACCTGCTGGTGACTGAATATCTAATACATGTAATGTTAACTTTAAGCATATGAATGTGTCATGTGCCTGTTTCATGTTCCATTTACATTACATTAAACCGATCTACAATGGACAGGGGGATCCTGTGTTGGCATTGGTTGTGTCTGCCCCTTTTCCCTCACATTTAGCACACGCTGAACACGGGGAAAAAGGGGCAGTGAACACAAGCCCAAACTTTGACATTGACAGGGGATGAGCGAATGGATTTATGTATTTTTTAACTGAACCTCAGATAAGATATTTATTACTTAATGCAATGACTCTCCACCTTTTTACAAGGGTTAAATGTACATTTCTGTATTGGGGTGCAGGTAAAAAAAATGATTCTGTACTCTAAATGCTCTCCACATTCTCCGCTGTTTGGGTGGATCATCGGTGTCCTCCCTTAACAATCCAGAAGAGGAGCTACAGAACATCTTCATCCTACATATAGTACAGCATGTAAGGGTTATCGAGTTTGTTTTTGGGATTTCAAACACTTAAAGTTTTATCTGTTTATTTGTAACAATGTAGGTTCAAGCTCAGAGTCCAGTTGCTTAAACAACGATGCAGATCCTGGAAGGATCAACAGTGGTAATTTAAGGAAGTAATCAGAAACGTAGTCCAGTAACAAGCAAAGGTCAAGCCAAAGGTATCAGATAAGAAATGGGAGCAAGATGAAGCATAGTCCAGTAATCAGTAGCCAAGGGTTGATACATGGAAGATATTAACGATGGAACAGATAAGCAACAGCAGCAAAGCAAGATATCGGCATGGAGCACAATAATCTGTCAAGGATGAAGTGAACAGGCATGGTTTATAAAAAAAACGACTAAAGAGGGGCCAAGAGTTCAGGGTTCACCAAGAACTAGGTTTCATGGTAGTTTGTCCAAGGGATCCAACAAGGTGTAAAGTCATTCTAGCAGGTGACACTGAAGCACCGGTGGGTTCAAATCCTGACACTATGAGAGAGATTTCCCCTTGTGTTTATCCAACAAGAAGTGAGGGAAAATCTGTAACTATAAAATATACAACTCACAAAGGGACTCCTATCTATCTTCTTGAAACAGACCTAAAATCATTATTAGAATGATTTATATAAATTGTTCTAAAGTACTTGCATAGTAAGATTATTCCCCCCAGCGCTGGCCATATAGACATCTATTCATGACATTGAAAATGGCCACTATATACATTATATGTGAAAGTTGCAAACTTGTAGACCTAGCCTTTAGTCACTGACCTTCATTTGCACCCCAAATAATGTTAGAAATATTAATAGACTTAAATTGACTTCACATAAATTACTAGCGCAGCCTGCTAACCATTTTAGGGCCATTACAACTGTGTGTGTTTTAACTTAAATAAATAAAGGCTTTACTAGTATCAGTAAAGCCTCCCATACACCTTACAATCTTACAATACAATTTCTGTACAATCAACGTTTGTTCTACCAAATCCATGTAATATGAGGACCTTTCTAAACCTTACAATCACTATGTATTCTATCAGGGAGGACCTGGCACTACATAGTTGTTGGTAGATCTAAATAAAATTGTATGGGGGGATCTGAAGGTGTATGGGGGGCTTAGCACTTGATTAATATAAGCCAGTGATGTTTTTTTTTGCTTTCACTTTGCATAGTCTGAGACAGTGGTGGCCAACTGAGTTGATATAGAGGGCCACCCTCTGCATCACTAAAGGGCCGCACATAACATTCTCAATTCATACTGACTTGTATAAGCATTTTTAATTAAACAAATTACAGCAGGCATAGCTAGAAGACATTATGTTTCATTTTTTTAGTAACAAATTTTTGTTAAATTATACTTCATGCATTAGGGAACACTGTAGTATGGTAATGGTATGGTCATATATATCATCAAAGGTTATGTGCTTCAAAACAATTGATTATATTGATGGGGCACATAACGTTCGATTCGGCAGACAGGTGAGTTTCTATGCCCTATGCATTAATAGTTAGGTTTCGGGGGCCCTCAAGTGGAAGACTGAGGGGAGCCACCAAAGAACACCCAAAGGGCCGCATGCGGCCCCCGGGCCGCAGGTTGGCACCTGGGGTCTGAGTTATCTCAGACAATTAGTCTGGCTGGCAGGATCAATATATGCCATGTACTTTTTACCCTAATCATTAAATCATGTCAATAGAAGGTGACTATTGTTATCACCGTGTTATAGTTTCTCTTTTCCAATTTAACAGTTGCTTTTTTTTTTATTATAAATAAGATAATTTGGTTGCATGTACAGTATATCAGAAGGAGAAATAACGACATGTAAAAACATAACGTATATTGACTGGAAATGGTTATCAGCAATAATTTATTCACGAATCTGGGAGTCTAAAAAGTTAATAAATTGTGGAATAGAAAAAGTAAATTTTACTTCCAGTCACACGGTGACCTAGTAAAACAGTTCTAAAAAGTTTTAGCAGAAATTTTACAGTCTTGCTTGATGGCTCAGGTAGGTCTCTAGTGAAAGAAAATTCCGTGTTTCCATGGCGACCATTTATGTAAGATGACTGACTTGCATTGTTGTGGAGTTTCACCGCGCTTGCTTTTACAAACCCGCTATTTCACTTCTCTACACAATCACCCTCTTCGAATCCATTGAAAAGTGCTGAGAATAGAGGGACAAATGGAGCGAGATCTTGGAGAGGATATTTCCATTTCACTGGAATGCCTTTGGGTGTGTTGTGGGCTATACAGGCAGCTCAGGCTGCTCGCAGCAAGGAAACTGCTGTTGGTTTCCAATAGTTAGCGGAAAAATTGCCAAATGCGCTCTAAGGTCTGTGGAAGAAGCGCCGGGCGGAAACTTGTGTTCTCTGGCTCAGAGGGTCAGCAAACCTGTTTTGCTCTACTGTGAGTTTAAGTGGTGCTGCCGAGGTTAGAGAACTCGAGCTTCTCTCAAACTTCTGTGTTTGGCTTTGTGATTAAACATATTTAGATCCCTGACGCCCCACTTCTCGGCCGGCCAGAGAACGGACATGTCGGAAAATCTCTGGCCGGCGCGAGCCGATGGAAGCCAATGCCATAAGCTGCAATGAAGACGGCGTCTCCATCGCAGCTTATGGCCGGCACACAAAGGGTGCCTGGCCGATTGAAGGGGCCCCAAAATGCAACGGGATGCTAACGTGATGACGTCATCACGTTAGCATCTCGGCATACATCGGAGCAGGTCGGTCTGACCTGCTCGGTGTGTGTATGCCGAGCATAAGTGTTGATCAAACCTCAATGTTTGTCTTGGAAGCTATTATTTCCTGGACAGATGGTGATGGCAATCTACAGATCAGATGACAATTGTCTATTGTGGGACTTGCCATTGGGGAGATTTTTATGCTCTTCCTTTCCTTTCACTCAATTCACTTCTCACCAAAGTTAAACATGACTGAAAAAAAAGCTGTCTGATCATGTCTAGGTGGCACATTAGAAGTACTTTGATAGACCCTCAACCTTCTCTCCCTAAAGGGCGCCATACACAGGTCGATTATTTTGCCCGGTCGATCACTGCACGCGTTCACGGCTATCGATCGATGATCATTCGAGTGCTGATCACCCTGAACGATCAACCAAACAAAATTGACTTAAAATCAGATTGGATATTGATTCGACATATCAATTTTTTGGGGTCAAACGTTTGGCAATCAAAGTGCGTTGGTGGACCCATAGCTCCCTATGCAGCAGACTTTCCGAACAATGGATTTTGTGGAATCGCTATTTTGCCGATCAGCTCATGTCAAAATCGACCACAAATTGTATTCCCAAGGTGGTGTTCCATCTATTCCAAAACGATCGATTGCCAATTCCATGATTGCCGGGAATGATGGAATCGGGAATCGATCGATGACAAATTTAGGCGTCTATGGGTATCTGAAGATTCCACCACTGTAAATCTATTCAACCCCTGCCTCTGTGAGCTGCCCCAATACATGGACAGGTACTGATGTCATCTCTTCCAGGCGACTAATAGCCCTCCATTGTATGTTAGGGCACCGAATATTACCTACAACCAGGAAAAGCTTGCTTTTTGCTCCTCCTCCATAAAGAGGTTTTAAAGCCGACCATATACAGTTTGACTCCCCTGCGATCGTTGTATGGTCAATCGCAACATGCTTGCAGAAGACTTGCCGAAGTATGGAACGACCATTGTTCTGGGAATTGATGCGCACCACCTTGGGGGATTGATCCCTTCCCGATAAACAGAGGGTCCCCATCCAAAGTAATGGCAATCGAACAGGGAAATACCAACATGCTGCATCCCTGTTTGAGCATTTTTTACTAGAAACGAGATTGATTGCTCAAGGTGGGCTGCGTTTGATACCCGAAAGATCAATCGGGAAATGAGTGAAGAATCAAGCCGTGTGTGGCCAACTTAATGTTTCCCAAGACAAATTAAACAAACAATGGTATAACCTTGCAATAACTGTCTTAAGGCATTCCAAGGCTTTTGTTTTTTTACTGTCACCTTTTATTGATCCTTTTCTTATAGCTTCTGTCCCATAACTTGTCCTACCTAGTGCCTTTGTGTGGTAGAGATGAAGGACTTTATCCTCCCAAGCGTTATGCCCAAAGCCAGTGCGGGTGCAGCTTGATTGTGAATCGGCTCTCTGTGAGCCTGCAGCATTTCTACAGAACTGCAGTCACACAGAGCCTTTCCGGCCCTGTGCCGTAGACCTCCATGCTAATGGAGGGGGCGTCGCATTTCTCCCCACACACTAGGGAGGTTAAAATGTCCCCTGGCCCTCTGATCTGATTCCTCATTGGCAACAGTGATGAGCGGCATAGTCAATATTCTAATTCCTGATATTTCCCAAATAATTCTACTAACATTCGATTCGATATTTGCGAATATTCAATGCCATGTATTGCGAAAATGTGTTGAAAATGAATGGTGACATTGTGCATATAAAATGCATGCCCATAAGCTTCACACTGCATAATATTGGCAACATTCGAAATTGCAAATATCCGCCACCATATTCGCGAATAGCCGATATTCGACAAATATATTCGCAATTAGAATATTCAAGCTCAACACTAATTGGTAATAATTTAGTAATCCTCAGAATGGTATGCAAATCTCAGATCAACAGAATGATTGAAGCTTTAGCAGGGAGAAGCAGAATCCTCTCCAGGAAGGAAAGCATTGGGCAATGCCGCAGTGCTGACTGATATTTGGCTCTAATTGGTAAACTTTTTATTTTTACTGAACCAAAAGAGAAATGTTGAGCACTAGCCTAAGATTACTGGACAAAGATGTGGAAACCCATTAGCAACAACTTCATGATACAATTAACATTTTAAAAATGCGTATTTAATTTAATTAAAATATTTTGTATCGATTGGCCAGACAGTGGAAATTTTGGTTATTAGACTAGACCACTTGTACAACCCTATGTGTGCCTGCTGGTGTCAATGCTGCCAATCACACACACAATATGGAAATGCCGTCCTTTTGGCTGTACCATTGTATTTTGACTCTTCTGTTGCCTCTGGCAGATTATGACAGAGAATTTTGTTGGATCTAATTAGTAATGTCTGGCAGCTCTTCCAGTATAGACATTGTAGACAGTACTGGAATACATCCTGAATGTCTGAGCTTTCCTTCCAGTGCCCAGAATACTCTTCAACCAAAACCTGAAAATGTCTACAGCTAATCCAAGACTGCTGGTCAGAGATAGTGTAATTTAATGAGGTCAACCTATCAAAGACAATTGGACCCAAATGGAGCTGTTGCCCAGAGTTAGCAGAATTCTTTCAATTTTATTTCATTTGAATAATTGAATATTTGTCTTTATTTTATATTTGCCAATTTCAAGTGGTTTCAGTCTGTTTGAAACGTTGAATACTATGTGAAGCCAAAAAACTGTTTGGTCAGGATGAGAGGGAAAATTTGTAATGGAGATACAGATAATAAACATTGGGAATAGAAGATAGCAGGTCGTATGAGGAAATCCTACTAAGGCTATGTTTACACTGCTTCCAAACTCACGTTTGACACGCAGCAAACGCGGGCCATTACTTGCAATTACAAAATAGTGTTGATTACAGTTATTCTAATTGCAAATTTATATTGCAAATATCAGTACATCGAGAATTATTAAAAACCTACAATATAGTTCTATATCATCGGAAATGGAAATATTCCAGTTTTTTTTTAAAGCAGTACCCAGAACTAGTGATGAGCAGCATAGGCAACATTCGTATTCGTGGCATGCCGCGAATTTCATGGAAAACATTCGGAAACTATTCGCATTCGGCAATATTCGGGGTTTTTTTTTATTGCGAATTTCGCGCGCAATATATGTTTAACATGGCGTGAATTTTTATACGAATTTTAAAAGTGACGATTTTCGCAATATTCGCATCACCTCAATATTCAATTAAAAAAACTGTTGATGGTGTTGCTAAGCTCTTGTTGCAGCCTTCCCATTTGTCCACTTGCATTGAGAGGCATGTATAATGGATAAAAAATACCGAATATCCGGAATTGCGAATATTCAGCAATATATTCACCATCTTTGCGAATTGACGAATTGCCGATATTCACAATTAATATTCGGAATACGAATATTCACGATCATCACTACCCAGAACTACCTTGCATTGCGTTAGCTATATGCGCCTGTACAAGTGTCGACTTGCGCCATAGGGGTAATAATGACTGGAGATTAGAAATGGTCCAATTTTTCGACCTGAAGAACATTCATATGACTTTAATGGGTGCGTAAAAATAAAAGACGTGAAGTTTAACCAGGATCTGATCTGGTTGCTGTGGCCATAGTTCAACACATTTAGAGAATTATACAAGAATGAAAGGGATGAAATTAACTTACAACTTCCTTATTAAATTAACCTGTAATGGAATCCTTCCTATAGATATTCTTACAGAGTTGACGTTTCCTATGTATGGGAGCATGAAATATGTATATTTTCTTCTTTTGTGATTAGTGAGGTTGCGGGTGTAGAGTAGTAGAGCATCGCAGGAAATGTATAGTGTGGCGTGGGCGCAGATAAAGTGGGGATAGCAAATCACTGAGTCATCTTTGCGTCTCCGAACTGAGTCAGTAAGTACATCATACAGCACAGACCTAATGCTAGGCGTAACTAGGAAAAGAAATTATGTTTTGGACTTGTGTAGTGTCATCTTTATGTTCTTACATGGGAGCTGTAAGGTCATTGCTAACCCTCACCCTCTCCTGTTCTAGGTATGTGTCTGGGCATTTGGGTGAGGAGAAGGTCTGGAAGAGAGATGTGTGGTGGGGTCCCCCTTTCTGCTACATACCCCTTTCCCCCTATGAGGTCACATGCTCTTATGCTCAGTCTTGCTGGCTAGCTTACCGGCATCCTGGCATGTCCATTGGCAGTGGTCTGGTCTCTCTGGTTGCTCCTCCCTCCTGGTTGCTCCTCTTCCAGCAGCATCTTTATTTTTTTGTGTGAAGGTAGAAGCAGGTCTCATCTGTAGTGGATGCTGTCAGCTTGTGCGTTGGGTGGGGAGGGGGGTTTAGAGCGAGGATTTAGTGGGCAAGAGTTTAGTGCTTCTGCAGCCAGTTATCTTGGTTGCTGGCACACACTCTCTTTATTCCAGTGTTTATGCACTGTTGTGTGGAAGGTGGCTTGCCAGCAGCCATGGAGCCACAACAAGGAGGTTGAAGAGCGGCATGTGGCTCTGGAGCTGTAGACTGCTGACCCTGGCTTCAGAGCTATTTAGTTAAAAAGTGCATCTTCCGATATGCCAAAGGAGATTGTAACATCAATAGTCCCAAAAATATTATTGTTAGATTGGCCAAGCAGAGGACACATTTATACATTATTTTAACAAATAGTGAGGTATAAAACAAGCGAAAACCTGAACAAGGTGAGCTGAGCTGCTATGAAGGAAGAGGTGCGGACCCAAGAGGAGGACCCAACACTACATAGCAGTGATATATACCTTCCAATCACTATGTATTCTATCA
>CM070039.1:20469324-20515153 GCA_036250615.1 Ptychadena robeensis
GGGAATTGGAAGTCCACGAACACATTTAATAAACAACAAACAGCATGTGACTACAGACTTCAAGTTGGGAATCTAAAAAAATGATTAAAGGGCACCTAAACGCAACCCAGATAAACGGTTTATCCCCGCCAGACACCCCCGTTATTGGGGCAATTTGTAAATTTAAAAGACCATCTTTCTCTGGCGCCCCAGGTGGCCTTCTTTAACTTGAACTTAAAGACTGAAGCTATACCGAGGTCAATACGGTGATTTCCAACAGATGTCCAGAAGGGTAGGTATGAAGTAAGTATATTTTTCTAGGTTTTTTTGAGTCAACCTTGGTGGCAGTTTAACAAGGTAAGTATATACATTATTGTATTTTTTTATTTGAGAATTTTGGTGCTCTTAAGCAAATATTTCTAGTTGGGGCTCACTTTTGTGTTTTTTTTTTTATTAATAACAGTTTTTCTCTTGTGAGAATCAGCCCCCTTGGTATACAAACAGCACTGGTTTCAGACTTCACAGTGTATGGCATGGAGTTCATGTGACCTTCCTGGAAAGTCTATGATGCAGAGTGATGACACCTATTCAGTGTAGCAACTGGGTTCATAACCGAAAAACGTGTCTTTCAGTCCCCATTTAGCTCCAATAGTATTCTGTGGATAGCTTTCTTCTCTCTTTACTGATTCTGCTCGGGCCACAATTGCGTTGGGAAAACTGTTTCAAGGGGTCAAACCCCCTGCACATGACACTGACAGAGGGAATTCATGGCAAAACCCTCCAAGAAATTTATTTTCAACAAATAAAATACCGCAACCCTCAAAGATTTCAATGTGATCAACTTACCAAATGGATAACAAAGCAAGTCAGCTGTTGGCGTTTTCCCGCGCAACATATTCCGACAGTATCGCAGTTGCGCGTGTTTTCACCGCGATCAGCTCATTTAATGTACCACGGAAGACTTAAATGAACACTCTTGATCGCACTTGAATATGACAAAGGATGGAATCCCTGGCAATAACATCTCAAGGACCCAAAAAATCTTTATATTTTTTTCACAAAAATTAAATCACCACTCACAGATTTCAAGCTGATGTCATGGATCCGCGTCTGTATATTCGTTGTGGGACATATGGTTTTTTGTGAAATTTGCGTCATCATTCAATGTCGCGTCGCTTTGGCTGGGTTTTCAGCGATCGTTAATAGTGCAATCGCATCAACTTAATGAAGACTTTGGGTGTCACAACAGAACGTGAGTGTCCCCAGATACTTTGCCACATGGAAGTATCCACCAACAACAAGATTGCCCGTGTCACATCTATTGCCGTAAGGTCACTGAAAACAAAAAGAACTCTTTGAATCCTGTACTCACTGACCTTTGTCCGTTGTCACCAACAACCATTGCCCGTGCACTGACTGCTTTGTCCGTGTCTCCACTCTCTTCAGGCAGCAAGAGGCAGCATGTGAATGGCATCTCTCCTTGCTGTGTGATAGAGGGTAGGATGGTCCGTAAGTTGGTGGTGGGTGCTCATTGGCTGGATTATGCCTGCTGACTGAGACTCACAGGGTCAAAGTTTGTTCAATGTAAAAAGATAGGGGGCGAACTAATTTTGCCATGTGTTCGAGTATTCGCGCGAACGCGAACATGCGATATTCGCCGCGAACAGTTTGCGCGCGAACAGTTCGGGACATCTCTATTTACATGTTTTGTGTGTGTATATGAGTTGTGTCATCCAGGTTAAATTGCCATGCCAGCACTTTGAGATAAATAAGAGGGGTTTTGTGTTATAGCTTGTGCACTACACTACACACTACCACATACTTTACATATCATATTCCAGCAGAACTACTAAGAATTGTTAACAAAAATAGTGTGACAATATAAACCAAATATCAAAAATTTTACCACATCAAGCATTACTCTAATACAAAAAAATGAAAAAGAAAAAAAAGAGAAGAAAAAATTATGAACCATAATGGGAAAGAAAGGGAAGGGGGGGGGGGGGGTTGTGGACCAACTCTGACATTGCCCTCACCAGTCCAGTGCAACCAGCGTCCCTCGTTATGAGTGGTGTGAATAATCATTCCACTGTAGGAGATCCAAGAAGAACAGAATTTGAGGGACATGTTGTAAACATTTAAACTGATAGAGGGTAATGTATGGTAGTTATTTAAAGTAAGCTCCAGGACAATCAAAACTGCTCTGTGTACGAAATACATTTAAATGACCATATATTACTCTGTAAAGGCAACAGTGACATCATCATTGCTTTGTGCATATACTATATAAATCCTTGAGAGTTTGAGGGACCCACAATTGCTTGAGGGATGTGCAAATTCTCAAGTCAATTTCTAAAGACCCCATACACGTCTAGATTTTTCATTCAATCAACTTAATTCAATCAATTTTTTGTTGATTGATTAAAAATCTATGGCAGCCCACATGGTTAGATCAACCTAAAACAATTAAAGTTTGGAAAAAAAATTATTAAAAAATGATTGGAGGGGAGTGGAAATGTTTAATTGGTTGTATTGAAATTCATTACACTTTATCCCAATAAAGTTGATCAAATACCTGTTACTTCAGTTGGCAAACATTACAATCAATCACTGATTTCCCTGACCCCCAAAAATTGATCTTTTTAGGTTGATTGAACAGAAAATCTAGACGTGTAGATGGGGGGCTTAAAAAAACAGCAGCAGTGACTGGCCTTCAATACAGGAAGCTCCTGCTCATAGACAAAGGACAGATGTTTGCAGATCCAAAGATAGTCTCCATAAAGATAAACCCGGCTTGAAAAAAATACTGTTCCAGATAATGCATGCAGAGAAGTTGTATTGTGACCCAACATGAGATGTTTTATTCAAGAATTGGTTATTTTTGGACCTTAACTGAGAAATGATGAAAGCCTCCAAGAATGCCAATTGCTTGGATCTTCTTGCTTCAGTCGGTTCAGTCACACATGAAACAGAAAGACGATAACTGATAAACAAGTTGTATGGTGGTTGGCTGAATACATGAGCTATATAGTCCTTCTTGGTCAGTGGTTTAGAAAGAAGTAGAGGCTGAAGACCACAGGCAAGCACTATATTTAGAACCTGTTTAGCATTGGCAATTTCCATAGTCTTTATTCTTAGGTCCTCTTTCATCATAGAAGGAGTCTTCATATATTATCGCTTAAGCCGGCCATAGACATCCCGATCTATGGTCGACTTTTAGCAGACTGCTCACAGTGTGGTGACGTCACCACACTGTGAGGAGTCAGCTAGAGAACGATTCCTGTCAGATTGTAGCCAATTAACTTGGAGGGGGAGGAGACTCCCTCTCTGAGTTAACAGCCTGCAGCAGGATCGGAGGATCGGGCAGAAAAAGAACCAGCAGGACGGATCCTTGTGCGATCCAACCTGCCGGCTCTTTTTGTCAGATCCTCAAGGTAGGCTCCCTTATAGTTACGGCTGACCAACCTTTATGTGCTCGGCGGGAGCGAGCACGACGCTTGGTCAGCCGCAACTATGGCCCGTCTATGGGGGGCTTTAGATCTACCAGAAATATACACAGAATTCAATGATTCAATACACATGGCTCTTTATACATTCATGCCTAGAGTTCAGCTTTTAATGTTAAGCATTGCTGATAATTAGGTAACATGTTTTTTACCCCCAAACCACCTGAGCTCTAAATACCACACTCGTGTTTTGTTTGTGATTATTAAACTTTGATTGACACAATCTAGCAAATGGGAAAACCGCATCATTAAAAATGACCTTTAGGTAAACTTCAGTAATACTCCAAATGCTCATCGGAACAGTACTTTAGTTTTCCTGTCAACTGAACGTTAGAAGAAGATCAGAATAAAAGGCGTAGAGGGCAAAGGACTTCATGCCCTCGGGCCACTTCTTTTAAATTCCAACAATTACTTTAGTTGTATAGATATAAAGCAATTTTCACATGAGATTACTTAAATCTTCAGCTCATTTAAATGTACATAAAGAAGGAAAGGTCTGCATCAATTTTCAAATGCTCCGCTGTGAATTATACAGCAGAAATATCACTCTCATTTGCAGTGGAATAAAACAGATTGTAATGGTGCAAGAGATGAATGAGAATAGGAACATCACGTAGAATCTCAGTGATCTGCAGTTTGGACGACACATGACTTTATTCTATAAGGAGAGGCAATTCTCCCATTACTCATTCACTTTCTTCAGGACCTGGGATGTATGTCATAGTACAAAATTAAACTAACGAATAAGAATATACATCATATATATGGAGCAGATTCATTATGACATTATTTAGAGAAGAGAAAAACAGTTTCCCGCACTCAAAGTACATGCATATTGTTGATTCTAATTTATTGGTCCCACTAGGCTTCGTTAAAGTATAACACTGGTAATGTCAGGTCCTGGAAACCAAACAGAGTCTGTGCCACTGACCAATACGGGACAAATTATGGATTCGCACTCCAGGGATAAGAGCAATCCGCATCACATACTTTATTCAGCTTCATTAAAATCCATACAGCGGGGTACCCCTCCAACATAGGGGGTACCCCTCTTAAGCATTTCACTCATGTATGAGCATCAGGGCTTTTTTTTCTCAGAGAAAAGGTGGTGGAACTCCCCTGGCTATACCCCTACCCACCCCTAGGACCGCCCCCTAAAACCGCCCTTTTTTGCCAGGTGTCCACTCCATAAAAAGCTCCCCATCGGGGGAACAGAGGCACATGCGCAGGCAGGAAAAAAGCCCTACATGTTAGAATACTTGCCTAAAAGCCCCCATACACCTTACCATACAATTTCTGTACAATCCACTTTTGTTCTACCAAAACCCTGTAATGTGAGGACCTTCCTAACCCTTCCAATCACTATGTATTCTATCAGGGAGGACCCTGCACTATATAGCAGTGATATATACCTTCCAATCACTATGTTTTCTATCAGGGAGGACCCTGCACTACATAGTTGTTGGTAGATCTAATGAAGAATGGAGATGGAAAGATCTAATGTATGCCGATCCTGATCTTTGGGACTGTGCCCGAACAAACCTGCTGTGTATTACTAAAAGATTTATGGAGTCTTTACCCAGTTATTAGCTTGTCGGGCACCCTTTTGTTCTTGGAATGATTTCAACAAGACTTTGGACTGCGGGTGTTTACCCCCTCAACAAAAAACATTTGTAGGTTGTTTTTGAGGTGTTCAATAGGGTAAATCCACAACACCACCACCTCCGATGTTGGCTATATGGAGATGGCTTTGCTCACAGGGCACCACCTTGCTGAAACAGAAAAAGGCTTTTACTTCACAGGGAACACTGGCACTATTTATTTATCATTATTTTTGTTAACACCGGTTCAATAAAGCATTTTTGTTGCTATTGATTTTTAATTCAATAGTCTGCAGAACTGGGTATACAGTGGATGGCATGAGACTGTTAATAAGCTCGCCATTGGGGGAACGGGGGCACGTGTGCCCGCCAGGGGGAGAGACATAAATAGCTCCCCATTGGGGGAATGGGCGCCAGCCAGGGGGGAGACATAAATAGCTCCCCATCGGGAAACGGGGCACGTGCGCCCGCCAGCGCAGACAGTGCAGTGCACCCCCGTACACCACCTTCCCTCCCTCAGGGCGGCTACAACTCCACCCCCCAGTCCATGCTGAAGAGAAAGATCTCTCCAGCATGGACGGGGGAGGAGACGCCCCATCATAGGGCCACTGCCCATAAACAATGGGAAGGCGCCGCCTCTCCCTAGCTACAGATTGCGAGGTAGGGGAAGAGGAGAGGCACAAAATCGCCCGCCCGTGGCGCACCCGTAAGATAGGTGGCGGAACGCCGTTCCGGTGCTTTCCGACAGAAAAAAAGCCCTGCTTTCAACCCCCACATGATCCAACACCCTTTCTTGGATTAGTAATTTACAATGTGACACCACTATCTGCAACCATTCATCGCTATTAATGTTTCCCTGCGTTTATCCAAGTGACATAAATTGTATGCGTTTAACAATACCATCTGAAAAAATTGGCAATCTAAAAAATTTGACTACATCCAAGCAATATTTGATAGGGGCTTTTAAGTAGGAAGAATTGTGCTCAGGGACCTGAATATTTACATGGATGTAGTCTCAGGGGTGGTAACCCCCAAAATGTCAGAGTTCAGAGTTTTCAAAGATCTATGTGTTCAAATTGGGATAAGTGAAAGCATGTATGCAGCAGAATAGTGCTTTATGCTCATGGGGAAGCAATATCTGATAGCTGTATTTTAGCTGAAATGAACGTATAAGTGAAATGTATAAGTGTTGTAGCTAGTGGGGTGAAACTCGGGTGTAAGTAGTAATAGGGAAGCATTACTGACCCTAAAAGTTTCATGATTATACTATGAATGGTTTTCGTGCTATGAATGTTCAAAGTTACAGTTACACACAGATTTATTCATCTAAGTTTCTACATAGCTGGAGAGGGGAGGGTGTGTCCTGTCCGGTGTTTGATTGGCTGGTGAGGACGTATCTGCGGGAGGAGCTACAGGAAGCACAACACAGAATCTTCTGCGTGTCACACTCACTTTGGTCGTTCCGGTGCGTTCCGGTGCGTTCCCCCAGAAAAAAATCCCTGATAAGCATAATCATAGAGATAGATGACATGACATTATTTAGTTGTATATAATTTGTGTGATAGGCTTGTTTGACTAGGGATATTTTGTGGTCATAAGAGCAATATTACATTCCTATACACTTTGCTTAGAAGTAAGATGCCTAATGGACATGTTGCCATACACCATGAACATGCTAAATTCTAACATTTATACTTCACCAGAGGTGTAGATTGGTGCACCAATTGGATTAGAGATGTGTTGGTGAACCAGGGGTGCAGGCCTGTGCGTGGTGGGGGTATCAGATTAAAAGCTAGTGCTACTTTTGCTTAATGTTTGGAAGTTATCATTGCTAGGCAAAAATGTCTTAGTATGTAGAAAGGCATGGGTAAGTGGTGGCCAAATTGATAACATTTGCATATTATGGGGTCCCCTGATGACTGAATAATCTGCTTAGGCTTTGGACACTCGAGGCCTAAACTTCTCTCTCAGTGCTGCTCCTCTTTGACCAGGGTTGTGGCTTTCAATGTGGTAATTGGAGGGTAGAAGGGCATTTCATGTTCTAAAGGCCCCCATACACGTTTAAATTTCCCTACAATCTATGTCAGACTCGATTGTAATTTTTGATCGACGTTGGTTCGATCGTTCGAAGTAAGAACTACCTTTCACATGGAGAAACCGATAATGTTGGTATGATCGTTCAAAAGCATAATCAAAAGAAGTCTACCGTAAACACAACAAAATGTCTGCCAAAGGATGTATCAATAGGCTTTTTATTTAAATCTAACCAAAATCGGTCAGGCACAAAAAAATTACATTTGATGTTTACTCAATTGATCAAAATGTTATGGGGGCCTTAACTGTACCTGCAGGCACTGGGGCATTTTATATATATCAGCTACTGTGTTTTATTGCATCTATATTATTTAGGGTTCAACCTTAAAATACCTAACTGACTTTCCCCAGGTTACTACTAGAGACAATTTCAATGATTTCAAGTTTATTGCAAAGCCCCTTAGCATGGTATCATCACCAAACTTGCTGGAGATGCAGGGTTGGGGGTATACTACAGAAAAAGAAGTATGTCTCTAATACAAATAGTTTTTGCACAAATTAAGTCAAGTCAAAATTTCGAAAATCGGAATTTCGACTTTAATTTTGAACTTAATTTATGCAAAAACTACATGTGCTAGAGCAAAACTTTTTTTTCCATTGTTCCTCCAACCATTTTCTACATCTCCAGCAATTTTGGTGATGATACCATTTTCAGAGGCTTTGCAATCAGCTCACAAAGTTAGCAAGTCAAAAAATTCGACCATCTCTAGTTTCTACGCAATGCTCGAAATGCTCTTGTGACTCCATGTAGAATGATGGCAGTATACTGGGGCAAGTTGTTGGTATTGGGTAAAAGCTGACAGGATCATTATTTAGCTGGGTTTATTCATAGAAGAGTTGGGCTGGCTCATGCTAAAATCTTGGAATGAAACTGTCCACTTCTGCTTCTCATTTCCGTGTTGTGTTATGTAACAGCTTGGTGAGGTTATCTGTTCTTGTTTTGTTTGCCAACTATTGCTGACCGTAATCCCGTTGGTAGGTGACAGCAGACATTTGGCCATTTTGGCATTCTTTGAATTGCCTGAATCCAAATAATGTTTGAAAAGAGAAAATACAGTATACAGTCTACTGGCATGGGCCTTGCTGATCTAATTTGTCCCTCTGTTGTTTGTAAATACATTTTCAGCAAACACTCATCCAGAATACAAAGGATTTGAATATTCCTGTTGCAGCAGAGTAAATTTTTAAGGTTTATCTATCTTACGTGGTGGATAAAAAAGATGAAAGCTTTTATATGGCTTGGCTTCATAATATTTATAATGAACCTCTTGGTGTTTGACTTACACTTAATAATTTAGTGATTTCCTGTTTATTTTACTTTCTTTCTCTAGGCAAAATGTTTGGATTCCGCTTACCGTCATTGAGGCTACTGAACTACAGGAAGCAGTCTTTACCACAGGAAGACCCGGATGCCGTCATTGTGGACTCAAAGCACAGTGATGATTCTATGGCCATGAAGCACTTTAAATCCCCCACTAAGGAAAGCTGCAGCCCCTCTGAAGCTGATGATACAAAAGCACTAATAGACTCTAATAAGTGTTCTCCATTGGTGAATATAACTGGACCTCTAGACCATTCATCACCTAAAAGACAATGGGACCAGCTATTCCCGGACATGCTGCATGCAGGTTCCCGCTTATCTCATGCTCGGTCAAAAGAAAGTATTTGTAGCATGAGACGAGCGTCGTCAGTTCATGATATTGAAGGATTTACTATTCACCCCAAAAGTGTTTTTAGAGATCGTCATGCAAGTGAAGGTATGATTACAAAAACTGTATGCTTAACTTATTTGTAGATAACTATTCTCTTGTTTGAAATCGCTTAAAGACAGTCTGCTATAGGGGCATCACCTTCTAATAATAAACTACCTGCTATATACAACACACACAACAGGAATGTTAGAAATTTGCTGAACTTCCTTCCTCCTTGGTAAATTATTAGTTTAAATCTCTTTGTTATGTCCAACAATCTCCAACTGAGTAACCAAAATGGGAATGCTCGCTACAGTTCTGAAACATCCCATTTTATATTACCATTAGCTTAAGCTCCCTGGCAGTTTGCCCGAGTGCAGTTCAGAGAAAGTTGGTTTAAAAAGCAAACTCACCCTGAGGTACACTTAGGAATATTCACCTATCATTGGCGAGCCCAACTCTGCAATCACTTCCAACGGTGATGCCGAATTCTTATTCCTCCAGTGCAATGTCTAGTTTACAAGCATTGGGCACATCAAGGCTCACAAAGAGAAGCTACACAATGTATATGCAACATTAACCTCCATGTTAGGGAAGTGGTGTCGGTTTCCCGCCCCACATGAGTCGAAGGGAGGAGGGAAGGCGGGGAAACATGGCAGAGTACTATGTACTCTACATTGATTCCCTGTACTGCGTCATTGAAAACTGCATGGTGCGGGCGTACCACCATAGAGGTACCGTAAATGTTGTCTGGGCAAGGATTGCTAGACATTGTGTAGCTTCTCTTTGTGAGCTTTGATGAGCCAAATGCTTGTAAACTAGACATTCCAGTGGAAGAATAAGAAGAGGCCACATCTTTTATTACAGTTATCAGAAATAAGAACTAAGCTAATGAAGATAATTCTGCTTTAAGAACAAGGTACACATTGATTTTTTAGGACTGGAAGTGCCAACTGCCACACACTACTAGTTCTGAAGAAGAAAGCACATTATATTTGCTCTATTCAGAGAAAATAAATAAAACCCCATAGGGTTTGATAGGGTTTGGCTGCTTTCGGAAGTGATTGGGTTTTTTATCCAGGTGACCAGTCACTTGTAAGGGTATGTACTGTGCCCGAATATTTCACTAAAGATCATTTATAGTTTAGGCTACTGAAATGCTGAACACTACTATATGCATTGCAGTGCACTTCTATGGATTTGAAACAACACAACCTTTCTTAGTGCACTTTAGATGCAGCTCAGTGCCACTCATGTGGGCCACTGTGGGTGATTCTTATCTCCTCTGGAATAGCTGGTGATTGGGTGACAATGCAGATATTCAATTAGAAAAGCTAAAGGAAAGTGGACATCTATATCAGGAAGTGCCTGAACAAATCCCAGGAATTATATTATATAATCATCCCCCATTTGTTGGGATAGTGGGAGCATGGGTCATTGCCCGGGATCTTCTTAAAGCAGAAAGAGGGGGAGATGCAAGGAACTTGCTCAGGTGTTCTCTGGGGGACTGACCCTGAGCAAGTCACTTACCTCTCTTCCTCTTCCCACTCTAAGAAGATCCAGGGCCAGGGCACATCAGCAGGAGATCGGTGGACAGGTGAGTTCCTATACCCTTTGCATTAACTGTTAGGTTTCGGGGGCCGCAAGTGGAGGACTGAGGAGGACTGCTGAAGACAGGTTGGGCACCTAGGGTCTAAGACATGCAGACAGAGCCCAAGTATTCAGTGTATTCAGTTATAAATGCTTAAATCACAAGACCGGCAGTAGAAAACAAAACAACCAATCAGGAAAATTTATGTAAAATTATTAAAATAGATATTTGTATCCCCAAAGCACCTGTCAATTACTTTTTGTGACAAGACCCATATTTTGATAGCTTGATGATGTTGGTCAGGACACCTCTAAATCAGCAAGTATTGTTGGTGGTCTCCGGTATTCAATGGCTAATTCCTACCAATAGTGGATTAGGATATTCACTAAACTATGGGTATTCCATGTCAATTAGTGTGTGGTAGATAGGGACATTGATGCATAAGGGGGGGGGGGTGCTAAATACCAATGAGAGTTTCCACCATTCCCACCCCATAAACCACCAAAAGGGTCTACATTGGAGATAATAGCTTTAGAACTGGACCATGGAGTCTGGAAGAAGGTGGGCTGATTAGCATTGTTTTTTATTTTTGACCATATGGTTAGCCAAGTACATATATGCCGTTATCTTGGGAGTTTCCTAATAAAACAAGTCAAGTTTATGATGGATTCACTTAAAGTATTTAATAGATCTGACAGGTCAGACATAAGAGGGACCTTCACAATATGAAGAACAGTATATCTCAGAAGCAGATTGAGTTAAAAAGTATTTATCTTGATATTTTTGTTACAGAATGATGTGATGTCATTTCATGGGTTAATGCCTAAGAATCCTCTCTTCTCCATTCCTAGCAGGAAGCATTCTCTGTGGGGATTTGTATTTGGAAGGCACCAGCCTATAAGATATATACAGCTCTGTTCTCGGTCTCATTATTTAATTATATCATGAGTCAGGGCCACAGAGATGCTTTTTTTGGAACGGAGTTTGATATTGATCGCCTCCTCAGCTTTGAATTCTTCTCAGGGAAGAACTGCTAGAGGTAAATTTCCCCAATGTCTAGCAGAGATCAGCAGTCATGACCAATAAAGGGGCATTTGATGGTAACAGTGGCCTGAGGAGGAAGCAGGTTGTGTGTTTTGTGTACCTTTTCTGTGTGGTTTCTGAACACTGCCGCAAATAGGCCATGCCATTAAACATGTCCAGTGCTATATAGCCCTGTTAGGACTTGTTTTTTGACATTATGAAATCAGTTCAGAAAAGGTACAGAAACCCTGGGTTTTTCAGACATATTTCTCAACAGATCTCAAGGAGAACAGATTTAAATCTCCCAATGGCTGTTTTTATATGCAACGCCATACTTTGTCCAGGTATTTTGGACAATTACGGTCAAATGAAAAAAATGTATTATTAGCATATCATTAGACCAACATATAATTCATTGCATCAATTAAGAAAGTTATATTTAAAACTGATAAGCTAGCCACACATGGTACAGTTTTAGCGTTCAATCGACGATTTTCAATGAAAAAAAAGATCAATTGAACGTTAATCGGTGTACTGCCCACATAGTACAATCGACGTTCATTGTACGATTTTAGTGATCGGACAAGTTGGAAAATTTTGGTTGATTGATCAATGATCGAACTACATTTCTGAAAGTGTTTTGTTTGTTTCGATTCAATCTTCTCGATGTGCGCTATTAACATATGACTACTTCCTGGGAAAAAAAAAGTTCCTGTTAAAAAAACATTAATCCAATCGACGATTTTAGATTACTTCGATTTAATTTCAGTCAAAATTGTTCAATTATCGTGCTCCCCATGTGAAGATCTTCAATTAAATGACAATCAATGTTCGATTTTTTAAATCGAAGTACAAAATCGAATCGAACCTCGATTGAATGATAAATTGTACCATGTGTGGCTAGCTTTAGTCATCTAGTTGTCATCTACTTGTGAACCGTGCATAGACAGCTATTGTATGTTAGATTGGCCACTATCATGCCGAGATGGGTCAAGGAAAAAATATATCAATAACTAGAGGAAAGCTGATTTCCATACTAACCTCACCAGCGATAGAATAATCATGTAGAGAAAGGTTTGTGATTTGTGTGTGTCTCAAGGTATAAAGCTATATATCTGGAACGTAGGAAAGTTTCAGGGGAGCACATCAGGGTTCTTCTGGGCTATAGTGCTGTGGAGTAGTTAAGTGTGTACGGGTATCCAAAATTGTAAATACTCTTTAGAACACTGAAAGAAACATTTTCCAATAGGTATCCTTTTGATCCTGTCCTGGATTAAATTAATCTAGTTTGGACAGTTTTCCCTCAAATGGGACGTTAAATAGTGGATCGTGGAATAAACCACAATTTGTTTTATCTTTTGCAAATTAGCTATTATAGATTTCCTTTACAGATCCATACTGTTCTGAAGTGTATTGCCTGATGAAGCCTGTTTGGTGAAACATGTTGCACATACAAATACACTGTACATAGCATCAAAAATCACATTTATGTGATGAAATCAGATAATGGATTTCACAATCATTCAAATTTTCTTTTGAGGGAATTAAAAAATCAAATAATTATATTTGATATTATTGATTTATTCAATGATCCACTAATTCAATTTAAGTTCCATTTGAGGGAAAGCTGTACAAATTAGATTTGTATCAGGTATGGAAATATTGGATTTGGTGGTAAATACCCAATCACACATATAATTTAAATGATTAAATTAAAATAGCACTGCATTGATTTCATGGACATATAGAGTTGAACTAATTTTAGAAATCATGAAAGCTTCATTACAGCTTCCATTTTTTTACCATAGTTTTCACCCTATCCCTAGACACACTTTTATCCCCCCAAAATTAGGACGAAAAACTGGGAGCGTCTTTTTGGGCCAATGCATGACTGGCTTGAGCTGACAATCAAAGCTCCGGCTCTACATACATAAAGATCATTAGCAGAAAGATCTTCCCTCTGCTAATGACAGCTGACAGCTTCCCTCAACTCTCTTACATACTTCGGCTGACAGAGTTAGATTTTTTTATAATGTATTTGTTTTGCCCCCAAAAAAAACACTCCTGTTGATGGTGTGACTTATCAGCCAGAAAAAAAGACTAGAGCAAATGCTCAGTAGGTGATAGAAGGTAGCCATACATGGCCCCATTTCCACTTGATTTTTTGGCTGGTCGACTGTCGTGCGCGCTCCTGACAATCGTTCGTCGGCCACTCGGACCAAAATCAGGTGGGTCCACCTGATGAGTTCGACCAGGAATCTCCGGCATGTCGGATCGCACAGTGATCTGACATGGCGGTAAGTTCCTAGCCGATCCCAATACTTAGAATGGGAATGGCAGGCACACAAAGGGTGCCTGTCGATCAGCTGAGGGGCCAGTGGCAGCGGGATGAGGTCGTCCCACTGCAGTCAATCCCTCGTCTATCAAGGGAGAATCATCTAGTGTATGGCTACCTAAATACAACCACCCTAGTTGGTATTTATTGGTTACACGTGGACGTTCTACTTCTTTTATGAACTCTGATCCTTTAGGAAGGGACACAGATGTACTGGCAGGAGGAATAAGTAATACAATAAAAACTTCTGTATTCATTCTATTGACAGCATATGTGTATTTAATTAAATATACCCATAGTCCTACAGTTTATGCACAGATTATAATTCATAATATCATGGAAGTCAAGGATTCCAGAAAGTATTGTGTCCTGTGGTAAAATGTATAACTGGAGAAGAATATTAATTACAACAAGACAACATTAAAAAAGATTTTAGCTATGATAGTCACACTATGCTGCTGTATTTAGTCCCTTAAAGGAAGACTAGAGAAGGTTATATAAAGGAAGGCTGCAGGATAATAACGATCAGACAAGGTAGAGCAAGCCCTATTGATAGACGAAACATTGAAGATTGTCTGAAGGGAATTAGTCTTTTACACCTTGCTGGGTACTAAATAGTGTTGTATGAAGAAGAAAAGGACATGAAGTAACTAAATGTTATGTTCGTTGAAATAATGTTTTTCTTTTGAAAAGAAAAGAGGCTACATGTTGAAGACTGAATTAGCTAAGTTTGGGGGTTCTAGGACATTTTTCCCTAGTGCCCCTTACTTTTGATATTAGAGGCTGTGTTTGCCCCATTTTATTCTATTTATGCTAATAAAGCTGGTCATTTTTTATGCCCACCTATATGTCTGCTTTCTGTATTTTTGCCACTAAACTCCCCTGAGGCTAGCCACCTCAGTGAAAATGTTGGGTCAAATTTGTGTTTCAATTGACATTTAAGGGAATTGTGGCACCCTAATCTTCCATCCACCCTGTCTATACCTCGTGTCTTGGTCTTACTTCTTTTTGGGTTACATTGAATTAGCTATTTAGTTGGTAAATTGTCAATCTCTGGAAGGCGAAAGCTATCCATGAATGACTCTTTGATCCTTCGATAAAGAGATCTCTACTGTTACAGATGACTTCAAGATAGTTTATCTCCGAATCAGAACAGAGCTCGGTAACCAAATGAGCAATCAGGCAGAGTACATGGAAAACCTAATTTGTTGCCAGATTAGGGTAGTATATGGATTACTGATGAAAGAGATAGATGAACTGGAGTTTTTATCCACATAATCCCCCAATCAAACATTGAGAGGGTTTCATGCTGCAATAAGAACTTACAATGACCTTTGGCTGTAATAATGGAATGGTGCGGGAACATGAATATACATGAGACCATGCAAGAAGCCCAGAATATTCTGGAGGCCTCAGAGTTCAAGTTCTAATATCCAGCTATTATTTTACAACTGTCTCAAAGTCTGATGACTGCTAGAAGAAGAAGGAAGCCAATATAAAGAAATAGAATAAAATAATACATAGCTATTTTAATGATGAGTGACAGTCTAAGACCTGCATGAGGTGGAGCTTGTGCAGATAATAAACATTCCATAAAAAAAGTATTATATCAAAAAAGTTTTCAACTTCTAGTTCCCAAGTATCCAACACCACCTTTATATTTAAAATTGAAATTAGTTTATAACGAAATTGTTAAAATTGTCGGTCCTGGGCTCTAAGCCCTGTTCAATTCTATATCATAAAATACATGTTACCTGATATCTCATTGTTTTAATGGGTCTGGTACATGGGTGGGCAACCTTTTTGACCAGTGGGAAACATTGGCTTCTTAAATTGGATAAAAGGGCCAGACCAAGAGCCTGTAATGGCCGACCCACCATAGGTGTGCCAATTCCATGCATCGCCAGCATCACTTATGATGGTGGTGATGTGTAATTGGCGACGTGTGACAGTGTCATTGTTATCTTTTTAAATTTCATTTCAAAATTCTTTTTCATTGCAATAAGTAGAGATAATTCCTAGAGACTGCATTGCCATTGCAATGCTTTGTCCCAAGGCCACGTTTGGACACCTCTAGGCATTATGTGAACTCATTGCAAAGAACAAGTGAAGGGGAGCATCTTTTCAAAGAGGTGACAAATGGCCAGAAAGGTATGCTAAACACACCTGATCTGGGCCCTGGACTTTTTACAAGGATCTACAGTCCCTCCAGTAACGGGACACTTCTGGCACAGATGTCATAAGGGGTTGCTATATTTTATTATTAAATCAGAATATAATAGAATAGGTATATCCATTAAATCAATTGTTCATGATCTAGTGTCATTTACAAAAATGTTTAAAATCAAAATTTTTTAGGATTCTGCTATTGTAGTGTATCAGTGTTTTATCTATGAATTGCTTTCTTGTGTTCTCACCCTTTCACCTGCACTGCTGGGAGAGATTCTAAACAGTAATACATATGGTCCAATCATATTCAGCTTTTAGTAAACGGCCAAATAATGGCAGGCAGAGGTTTGCTAGGTAGAAAAGCCATGATCACAATAAACTTACGATAAGCCCACCATTGAGTCAGCAATGACAACTCTAGTGTCCTCAGGGGTTCCATTTGAATACACAGTTAAAATACATGCAAATTATATAAACTATATAACTATATACAGTATGTGCTACCTACTTGTTTATTATTGCTTTGTGAAATGGTATTATTTCAAATCTAAGCTGCTCTATTACCTCCTCAAAACAACTTCCCCCACCTTCAGCCAATGTCTAAAGACATGCTAGTGTTCACATGTGGGCAGCATTGTGCAATTCAATATAACTTGTCTAATACACAATAAATGGTATATCACTATAGCTAGCCATACACGGGTCGATTATTTTGTGTTTCGATCGTCGATCTGATTTCCTTGCAAACGTCGATCCAATTTTAAATAAATCAATTCATTTAAAGGAATCTATTTATTTAAAGAAACTGATTCCTGTAAAATCGATTTCTTCATAGGAATCAATTCATTTGTATAATCAACCAAAATTTACCAACATGTCTGATCAATTTTTGATCGATTTTATTTTCAATGTCAATCACCTGTGAACGATCGCACCAGCTGGGCAGGAATTTATTCTTATTTGATCGACAAAATCTTAAAACGATGGAACACAAAAATTGAACCGTGTATGACCACCTTAAATGAAGGGATGGGAAACTCATGAGCATCTCCCAATGCCATGGAATTGCAGGTAGTGATGGTCATAAAATTCCTAAGTTCATTGCAAAGCGCCTGATATTGCTCTAGCAGGTTCACAACCTTTTTAGATCCGCTACCCCAGAAGTGGCGTTACAAAGTGTCATTTCTTGTATTTGAAAGTGTCATTTCTTGTATTTGAAGTGCCAATGCAGAGTTTCCCTTTCCAAATCCTGAAAGTTACACTTTGTGACACCACTTCCAGCACAGGTACGTGTAATGTCCCCTTCCTCCTATTTTACCACCTTAGTTACTTTCCCTCCTAACTTCCCACCCTGCTTGTGGGGGACCCCTGTGAAATGGTCTTTTCGTCCCCCAAGAGGGTCACAACCCACAGGTTGAGAACCGCTTCTCTACTACCAATAGATTTTGCATTTAAAGTTAAGTAGAGTTTCACATGTCTAGCCGTTTAGGTGATGACACCGAGTCAGTTGGTCAAAATTTAAATATAAAGTCAACTACCGGTATATATAATTATAGGTTAAAATAGTATTTGAAAATAATTGATGTAATGATTGAAATTCATGTCTATATAAATATATGAATGTAAAACCGATGTGGCAATTTTCAAGCTGAATATACTGTAGTTCAGTAGGGATTGACTTCAGTTGGTCACACATGGGTCAATTCCTTTGATGCATGAATCGATCGCACAATGATCATTCGGGGAATCGATGCGCACCACCTTGGAGAATCAATCCCTAGCCGATAACCCCGGTCCCCATCGAAAGTAATGGCGATCGAACAGGGAAATACTAACATGTCGGTTCCCTGTTGCAGCAGTATTTTATTGGAGCAGGATCTAATGCCCAAGGTGGGAAGCATTCGATTCCCGAACAAGGGAACGAGCATGGATCGATGGTTCGGGAATTTTACCCTAAATTGACCCATGTATGGCCAGCTTTATATGTGACTGGATAATATTTTGTGAATATTAATTTGTCTTAATGGAATCGCTGCACAACATGTACAGATGTTTTAATATTTTATTTGTCCTTTATGTTTATATTTTTGGTGTTTAATAGTTTGTCCTTTTTGATTTCATAACATTTAGAATGTTCTCTTTTATATTTCCTTTGTTCTGCTGAATATCAGATAATGGTCGCGATATGAAAGGTAACGTGTGACTTGGCGAATGTTTTTCTTCTCCGAAGCTTAGAGTGCCACATCTGTTCAGCATGTTAACTTGCCTGTTGCATGATTGGTAGAATCTGGTGCCCTCTGCTGGCCCAATAATGACTAGGCGCATTATTGAACCGGTACTCAAGGCTACAAAACCAGCGGTCAATAATCTGGATATGCATCTAACACTATACTCCTAACCACTGGCTTATGTATTTTCTGAATTTTACAGGGTTGGAAGTACAGTACGCTAGTTAAATCCTTTGCTGCCAGAACCACCGTTGTTAAATGATTTATTCATCCTCTGGTAGCAAAGAGGTAAATTAAAAGAAGCTGAATGTGCCTATTTACTTCATTCAATCCTCTTTTGTCTCCTTAAAACTAGTTTCACATTCCTGGATGGCAGGGGGTATGGCTTCTTTTTGGTTTATTTGGTTTACATATTCATGCATGCGTCTCTTGGTTATCAAGGCCATTGGAATGATTTGCCACATGCAGGTATTTCTTAAAATTATAGGATTTATTAACAGCATTGGGTTTTAAACAGTCCACCTTAAATGAATTACTCAGTTAATACATGTTATAAAGGTGTCCCACATATAACGCCCAATGAGCTGCCAACATCACTTATTTGTTCAATTGAAAGAAAAAGAAGGTACTACCAGGGTGCAACCCCTCACCTGAAATATACAAACGGCCCAAAGCACATACTGAGCAGGGGCCGACAGATGAGTGGTGGAGTGCAGCGTGATGACGTCATCACAATGCATCCGGCCGCTCAGAGTATCAGCAGGCACCTTGTAGTTTGAATGGGGATGCCGTTCCCCATTCAAACTAATGGCATCAGGGGGGGATTTACGGCCAAATCGGCCACGACTTGCTACATGTATGGGGGCCTAAACATTCTGCATTGGGTTGATGGACTTACAGCAATGGTATAAAAATGTTCTCTAGAGTTAAGGTTAAGGGGCTCCATATAGGTTACAGAAGCTGCTTTTAACTGGTTCTTGCAAAACAGCCCACATTTTCCATTATCCAACCAGATTTTTAAGTAATCAAATACAAAAACAAATTCAAAAATAGAAAAAAATCCCAGTTACTATAACCTCCACGCCAACACTCATACACATAATTGAGTAAACTATACTATTTCAAGCACACCCCCGAAAGAAAAAAGTAAAGGACAAAATAGCCCCCAGAGGTCACACAGAGGACTTCCCGCTCTAAAGGGTTATACCTATTTTGTTACACAGCTCCAGAAAATGCTTTTAAACAGCAATAATTCGCTTTTTGTATTGATCCATCTGGAGTATAATTTTCTGCTTTGTTGTCATTTATAGAGGAATTCTATACCCATTCATTATGGGATGATTCCATATATAGTATACATGCCCATCTTCCTATATACTGTACTAAAAAAAGCCAATTTAAACAGTATCTTCTTTTGCGTATGAATCCTCTTGTAGAGAGAATTACCGTCTGTTTTTGTCCTGCTAACATTATTCACTGAGACAGGTGATCGCAAATCCAAAATGATAAGGTTGTCACTAAAGTATATGAGGACCCTTCCAATAGGCTATTTGTGTAAGGGGGGCTCCTTGCATTCATTTTGTTGAATAAAGCTTTATTGACATTTTACAAAAAGAAACTGAACAATAAACAAGAAACATTAGTGCCTGAGCACCAGAGTGGTAAATAACAACCATTGGCTTGTGTGTAATATATAATTCACACGAGAAAATTATAGAAAGGAAACATGTTCCCAGCAGGAAGAAACCAATATAACACCAGAAGCCAGCTTAGAGCCAATCGGAAGTAGAAGGCCCGCCTGGGTCCCGGACATCCGTAGGTAATGGGGAACGGCCCATTCTTACTAAGAAAGGGGTTATGCCCCCAATCAATATTACGAAAAACTGTAGCGGTAGGAGTTGGGTCAATGGGCAGCATTGAACACACCTCCAAAATGGGGCATTAGGGGCAGCTCTTTCCTGGTCCATGGCTCATTTGCTTCTGAAAACTAACAACGAACAACAGTAGTCAAGGGGGGCAAGAGAGAGTGGAGTAGGAAGGTAAAACAGGTGGGGAGCAAAGGAGGGGAAGAGGGAAAGAAAAGAAGGGAGTGGTCAGACGGAGGAAGGGAGGGAGGGTAGAAGGGGTCCTGCTGTGCGAAGCTGCTCAGGTTTTATGGAAGGACTCCATTCTATTGTCATCTTCTGCAATGAGTCATTCCAGGTGTTTTATGGCTTTGAGTTCTGTTAACCAATCTGAAATGGTTGGGGGGGGGGGGGGGGGGGGGGGGGGGGAGAGTAGGGAGTCATCGGCATGGGATCACAGCTCGGGCTGCGATCAGGAAACAGTGAAGAAGTGTCTTTTTTTATTTAAATGGTCCGGGCAATATAGAGAGAAGATCAATTGAGGGCGAGTTGGGTATGCAAAGACAATGCATACAATGATAGATTCAAAACACCAAATCTCAGAAGGGATTAATCAGGGGGCATCCCCACCAAATATGGGTCAGGTTGCCCCTATGTTGTAGACATCTCCCCTTGCATACTTTTTAACTTATTATTCATGGATAGGAAGGTTAGATAGGAAACCAACATAATAAAGTCTTTCAAAGCTACAGGCAATATTGTGGAGCTGGCCCACACTTCTATAAAACATTTTTCATAAGGTAGTGTAGAGTGTGGATATTTGTGCCCATTTAGCCACAATTGTATTTGTGAGGGTTTTTGAGGTTAAGTACTCATGTAGGACAGGGTTGCTGTTGGTATTTCAATCAATTTTTGCAGTTGAGGTTAGGCATCTGTTCATCCACCTCAGTTCACCCATACCCAGCAGATTTTATGAGGTGGTCTTATGATTTAGGTTTCAGTAATGGTGGAACAGAGAAGGGCCTTCTGCTAATCATTGTCACAAGGATGGAACCTGGAGAAGCACTAAGAGTAGTCTTAGATGGACATAACGGAAACCATCATTTGGTTGGGTGTTTACAGATATTCAACACTCATATTTGGGTCTATCAATTGTGCAATCAATCCCAATTTTTTTTTAAAAATTAGACATTAGAGTGATAAAATCCAGGTAAATACCCCTACCACACTTATTTTGTTGGGGACTTCAATCTCTCCTTCCAGCAGAAATAATATTTGTTTATATCAGAACTCTAGTAAATAAAATATGATGATTTATAATCATATACCATGATTTCTTGCACAGTGCCTGTCTATCAATATTATTGGCAAACCATTCCATGTGGCATTTGAATGTGAAATTGCTAGCTTGCATGCTGTGTATGATTATGTGATTATAATAAGATCGTGCCTAGTTACTAACCGTCGTGTATATTTGTTGTTATTGTTCTCATGGAGTAACTAATCTTCTCAATGAATGTTTGATACAAGACTTGTTCTTAATCCTAATGATATACCAGAATCCCGCTGTTATTGAGGTTCAGTTAACTGTTTCACCTTTTAAGTCTACACATGCTAAGCCTCTTTGTTTACCAGAAGAATGCCTGAATCAGAGACTGTAGGCATTCTTCTATGGATGATCAGAGACTGTAGGCATTCTACTATGGATGGTCAGAGACTGTAGGCATTCTACTATTGATGGTCAGAGATTATAGGCATTCTATAAGGGATGGTCAGAGACTGTAGGTATTCTACTATGGATGGTCAGAGACTGTAGGCATTCTATAATGGATGCTCAGACTGTACTGTAGGCATTCTACAAGAAATAGTCATGGACTGTAGGCATTATATAAGGGATGGTCAGAGACTTCAGGCATTCTACTATGGATGATCAGAGACTGTAGGCATTCTATAAGAGATTGTCAGAGATTATAGGAATTCTATAAGGGATGATCAGAGACTGTAGGCACTCTACTATGGATTATCAGAGACTGTAGGCATTCTATAAGGGATGGTCAGAGACTGTAGGCATTCTATTATGGATGGTCAGAGACTGTAGGCATCCTATTATGGATGGTCAGAGACTCTAGGCATTCTACTATGGATGTTCAGAGACTGTAGGCATTCTACTATGGATGGTCAGAGCCTGTAGGCATTCTACTATGGATGTTCAGACACTGTAGGCATTCTACTATGGATGGTCACAGCCTGTAGGCATTCTATAATGGATAATCAGACTGTACTGTAGTCATCCTACAAAAAATAGTCAGGGACTGTAAGCATTTTTATAAGGAATGGTCGGATGGTCAGAGACTGTAGGAATTCTATAATGCTTGGTCAGAGTCTGTAGGCATTCTACAAGAGATGGCTAGAGATTATAGGCATTCTATAGCGGATGCTGAGAGACTATACTGTAGGCATTCTAAAAGAGATGGTCAGAGTCTGTAGGAGTTCTATATGTGATGGTCACAGACTGAAGGCATTCTGCAACAGATGGTCAGAGACTGAAAGCATTCTAAAAGAGATGGTCAGAGACTTTATGGATTTTATAGATGATGTTCAGAATCTGTAGGCATTCTGAAAGAGATGGTCAGAGACTGTATGCATTCTATAAGAGATGGCAGGAGACTGTAGACATTCTACAAGAGATGGCCAGAGACTGTAGGTATTCTATAGAAGATGGTCAGAGACTGAAGGCATTCTATAATGGATAGTCAGATAATGTAGGCATTCTATAAAAGATTACCAGAGACTGTCGGCATTCTATAATGCATAGTCAGATACTGTAGGCATTCTATAATGGTTGGTCAGAGATTATAGGCAATCTATAATGGATGGTCCAGATTGATGGTTGAGATTAAACAAGAGATGACCAGAGGCCTACTACAATTGTAGAAACTGAAAGTTGCTGTAAACAGACATGTGTTACATGGATTAAGCACAGCTGCATTGAGAATAAAAGCCAAAGTTGTGGCACCAGAGACATTTTTTCGCCTTCATTTGCCATCCCATTGGAAGATTTCAATGCACTGATCACCTGTTGACAGGTGGGATGTTCCCAATGGAAAATAATCACATTTATCCCCTTTTATCCCTGTTCTGATGGCATATGAAAATGTGGATTTACCCTCACCCTTCTTTGTGATGGTTTAACCTTTAGTATTACCTTCTTTACCTTTAGTATTAGTTTTAGATTGATGTCAAAGTTTTTCTCCGCTATTAGCCGAAACTAGGAAAATAATTAAAAAAGCTGGTGTGAAATTGTATAAATGTATTGAATTAAGTTCAAACCAACAATATATATTTGTGCAATCTGTCCAAACTGCATCTATCAATAAAGCCTATCTAAGTTTTTCTAAGATCAATTGAGCTTTCTGGCTCCTGTTTCTTGCTATCTCAGTTATTTTATTACAACAAGTTTTTCGTTTTATGGCTAATGAAACGTATCCCTCAATTCAATGTCTTCATCAAACAGAGACACAGATGAAATAAGCGATTTTAGTGAGTCATGGGATTACTCAGAGACTTGTTCAGGATAATTGCAGATGCTCTGTTATTCTAGTGTAATGAAACTTAACTTCACTGAACACTTCAAATTCATGATGTGTTGTAGGAGGTAGTCTGATTCCAACCACAATGTCTTGGGTTTGGTATACAGTGTTCTGCATTTATGGTATGTTCTTCTTTTGGGAAGAGGTTTACTCACACCCATTCCAAAAAAATCTACCATGTTAGGTTTTTGTTCTTGCATGTCGCTATCGGGGAGAGTTTGCTTCACTTCCCAATATCCTGTGTGAAAGCAAAGAGGTCCCAGATTTGAATGTTGGCCCCTGGACAGTATACACTCTACTTATCAATAGTATATATATTGCCCATGGACAGTATACACTCTACCTATTAATAGGAAACACATTACCCATGGACAGTATACACTCTACCTATGAGTAGAATACTAATTACCCATAGATAGCATACACTCTACCTATGAATAGGATACTCATTACCCATAGATAGCATACACTCTACCTATAAATGGGATACTCATTACCCATAGAGAGCATACACTCTACCTATAAATAGGATACTAATTACCCATAGATAGCATACACTCTACCTATGAATAGGATACTCATTACCCATAGATAGCATACACTCTACCTATGAATAGGATACTCATTACCCATAGATATCATACACTCTACCTATGAATATGATACTCATTACCCATAGACAGCATACACTCTACCTATTAATAGGATACTTATTACCCATGCACAGTATGCACTTTACCTATCAATAGGATGCACATTACCCATGGACAGTATAGACCAGACATGAGCAAACTAAGGCCTGGGGGCCAAAACTGGTCCATTAGTCTTTTAACTTGGCCATTTGTCACCTTGGTGTGAAGACACTTTGGCTCCCCTCATTCCCTGCAATAAGTGAAGATAACACCTAGAGGATAATTGTTTGGCTTTTTTCCTAGAGGCTATAGTTTGCCTGTAATAGAGCTTCTCTATCAAAAGCTTCTATTTATAAATTTTTTACACTTTTTTTACAATTTTTTTAAATATCCTGTCCTAGCTATGAGAACTTAGGACACCTATCCCGACCCATTGTGGCCCATGAGTCAAAAAGTTTGCAGACACCTGGTATAGACACATCCTATGAATTACCTATGGACAGTATACACTCTACCTATTAGTAGGATACTTATTTCCCATGGATAGTATACACTCTACCTATGACTAGGATACACATTGCCCATGGAGAGTATACATGTTATGTTTTATTAGGATACACACTATGTATAAAGTTTGCATGTTCTCACCATGTTTGTGTGGGTTTTCTCATACACACCCAAGAAAGGTTAATTGTCCACAGTTCTTAGTCTGTGTTAATATTACTAAGACTTTTTGGTGAAGTTAGATGTTGGAACGAAGGTTGGTCACTTATTTTGGGTGTGTTTTGAAACCACAACTTCCAGGAAGTGTTGATGTCCTGTGTCCTCTGATGCATTCACTGGTTCCTCCAGCTAACCACCTAGTCTATAGGACACAGTAGGGAAAGATTGGGAATGGGCATAGACAGTGTTGGCTTAAAAAAACTTAATATGAGAAATATTCTGCAGTCAAGCAATGTTGAGCAACATCAAGAGAGGCAACTTTTCCATTGCTTCTTGGCAGTCCCACTTATATTTTTTGGATGTCAAGAACACTATGGGAGCTTTAAAATGAATCTGTGCTTTGCCCATGTGAGACCTTCTGCAGACACTTATACCTTTCCTACTTTCACCCCCATTTCAGTGTCAGGGTTAAAAGAACCATCCTGTGCTAATTAAAAATCACGAAAAAGCAGCTTTAACAGGCCACTGGGACCAAATTGTTCCAGTTCTGCCATATGCGTTATTTGCATATTTAGTGAGGTAGGTTGACATCTGAATAACAATATACAAATCAAAGTTATCAAATAAACGAGTTGACCGCAGTTACATTTAGATACCACGTGTATGGTTACCTGACTTTATTCCAGTACTTTCTCATTTAGTGTTGCATCTGTAATCGCACTACCGTAATGTACCCCCTTCATTACTAATATACAATAAATAAAGACCCGTCTTCTTTCTTAATACATGAAAACTTGTTCAGAGGTTAACAATATTATTCTGTATTTGATTGGACAATGTTTCTTTTGATATCTTGATTACATTTCTCTTTAACTGCTTCCAGGCCCTTTTAACCATATCAAATCAAGCCTTCTCGGATCGACTTCTGATTCCAACCTGAACAAATACAGCACCATCAACAAAATCCCTCAGCTCACTCTGAACTTTTCAGAAGTAAAAACTGAAAAAAAGGCATCTTCTCCACCTTCATCGGAAAAAGCAATCATAGCGCCCAAGGTGAAGGAGCGAACGCACAATGTTACAGAGAAGGTTACACAGGTAAGAAAGTAAATGGACATAAAAAAGTGTGTTTGTAACCATGAATACATAATGTTGCAAATATAAACAAGGTTTATGATTCACAATTTTTGAGGATCATCTGCATCAGCTTCTTTTTACACTTAGGCCTAGTTTTACAATTAGGTCCCTTTGGGCATCTTAGATGTATTAGCGTTATGCATACAGGATGCCGAGTCAGCGTGGGCACGATTTTTTCCTGTGTATACTGTATTTTTGGGCCTATAGGACACACCTGACCATAAGACAGTTTTTAGAGCAGAAAACCAGAAAAAAAATTGTAGTGCTCAAATCAATTGGATCAAAGTAATGGATCAAATCAATGCAATACAAAATTCAGCCAGCACTTCAAGCCCCATACATCATCTTCCTCACACATTGGGAAGAGGGGGGTCGAGGGGGAATGGTCATAGATGTCTCCCGGTCTCCCTCTATGGCTGTGTCTGTGTGTCCGGAAGTTGTTGCAGCTCCCACACACAGGCAGAGATAAATGGATGAGATACTGGCTGGGGTCTCTTTCATCTATCTGTTCCTGATCTTCATTGCTTATATCATCAGGGCTCTGTTGTTATAAACAATACAGTAGACATGGGAGATCTGGCCGCGGGCGGATCTACCATTTGACAGCTCCTTCACCTTCCCAGCTCATCTTTCCGGGAGGCGAGGATGATGGAGCCAAGATGCCTATCCCTGGGGCCGCAGCTGGTCGTGTAGTCAGACCATAAGACCCAGGTGCTTTTTCCCCTTGATTTTTGGGGGGGATTTTTGGTTGATTTGATCTTTTTCTTGTATTTTTGTAGAACTATACTCACCTTTCATCACAAGCACATCCATTTTCACAAATTTCTCCAGGTTTCAGATCTTTACTGACCATCTTTTGTAATAGATAATTATAGTAAGTTAGCAATGGGGAAATGCCAGGATTGTACATGTGCAGATCAGTGTATGTTCAGTGATTTTTTACAAATATAAATTTACAATCTAAAGTTCCACTTTAACAAACATGGACATACTTATAAATATTTATTAAGGTATTAAGAGGCAATGTAAGACTCTTTTCATTCTTGTGTACAATAAAACCACTAATGTATTCATCATTTAATTGATAATCCAGATAGCATTTACTTTTCATGACTTTACAATTGAATATGACAGAGAAAATTAGAGAATCTTATGTTTCTTCTGAGAAATGCTCAGTCCAAAAATCTATATTATGGAACGTAATTATTTTGAACAGGGCCAGAAATGCTTCATTGGAGCATGGGGACCCCCAAATGTTTTTTTTTTATTCCAAAAATCTACTTTATTGAAAATGAAAGTTCGGAGAATACTCTCCTGGTTTACAACCCAAATGTTTTATTCTTGTAGTATCAGTTCTTTTAAAAAGCACTTCAGAAAGTCTTGTATATTGCATTTTAACAATTATGCAGACGGTTACAATATCAAACTAGTGTATGTTCCCCAGGAGTAGTTACTTCTGTGGCCAGCACCTCTTCAAACATATACAATTATACTTTAATGGTATTTATAAGTTTGAGGACATAATCCTACCCCTTACCAAAAAACCTTTGGTTAGGCGTAGGATTAGTTCCTCAAACTCCTAAATACCACTAGGGAATAATTGTAAATTATGCAGACAACTTATTTCTTCCACAGGCACAACCAGAGCTGACTTGGTAATAAGGAACCACACTTAATTGAGTGAATGGTTAATTATTAAAATTTTATTATGGAAAGCTTGTTTTATTTACTAAAACACATACATCACAGAACAACCCACATGCCCTTGAGCCTCCCTTATTGTAAGGCTAGGGCTCCTCTATCCGTTACTATCTGTTTTAGCGGAGTGCACAAGCCGCCCGCAATGGAGGCCAGCCTAACTCTTCTTATCAACTACAGCTACTTTATTGTACCAAAAGCTTTTTAAGAAAACATTTCAACAGTCAGCAATGCGACACACAACTATTGATATTGATGTTCTATGGAGAATACAGTTTGGTTTGAATTGCTTGTTTTTGATTGCTTATAGTTATGTTTCTTGTTGTGAGTATGATAAATGTGGTATTAGGCGAAAATGTCACCTTACTTGGCTATGTATTCTTATCCACGCCTCAGTAATACATACTCTTGTACTTTTTATTCCCCCCCCCCCCCTCCTCATGTGTATTTTTATCTTGTTTTTTCTGTTTGTTTTATTGAAAATGTATAAATAAAATAAAAATAAAAAATTTCAGGCCATGATGAGAGAATAATGCAAACATCAGCAGAAAACAATTCTCTCCTAATATTTTAATAATCTTAACAAAATAACATCAGCTATTTACAAAATGGCGTCAGCTATTTACAAAATGGCGTCAGCTATTAACAAAATGGTGTCAGCAATTAACAAAATGGTGTTAATAAAGACTCTTACAGCAATCATTAAGAGTCATTGAGGGAGCCCTGCCCCCAAAAATGCGGGGAGTTAGTGTGACCCTGAACTGAAATATCACCCATTGAATAAGCAAGACAAACTAGGTGGAAAAAAAAGGGGGTTACAATTTTAATTCATCCATGATAGAACAATATGGCTAAAAGCAACTTGATCAGATCAGACCAGACCATGACCATTGTGATCATCATCACACAGTATTAAATGTCCACATGTCAAAGGTTCCACCATAAAAATCGATAATGAAATGTCAAAAATGTCAAAAGGTTCCACCATAAAATAAAATAATGAAATTCTTAGCTGTTGGCACATCCACATGTATACTTGGCCCCTCAACACGTTTTGGCCCCTCGGCCTCATCAGGAGGGGATAATGTGCAGTCAGATATAGAGTCAATAGTATTGTACAGGTGTGACTTGGACAATTTAAAATATATTTGAGAAACTTGTATTTTTACAAATGGTAGAAAAATAAAAGAACTTGATGTATACTACCCAAACATGTTTCCTTTAATAAAATAGGTACTTGTAGACTATTCAGTATCAATGCATGACTGTACCAGCGGAAAAAAAACACTGAATATTTAAATTTTCTTTTCACAATTAATGTGGTACATAGACCTGCAGGGAGGATAGCTGAATCACGCTTTGTATCTGTGGAAACAGTATCAACATAATGCAATAAAGTAAAACACCAACCTTGTTATTTAATCATATCAAAGATATGACTCAAAAGTCATTGCACTGGATGAATACACATAGATCAAACATGTCAATAAAACTGATTAACTAAAATTAAAGTAAACAGAACAGAACAGCAAACTAACCATTAGACATACAATGGCATGAAATGACTCCCAATGTTGTGAACAGAAACTAGGGCTGAGCATGAATATTATACCCTATGACTGTGTTGGGCGTAATGAGTGGAATGTGTGGTCAGAACCATTACTAGAAACTAAGTGTTATTTTATAGGTAGGTGCAGTGGCGCTTTTAGGCAACCTCATGGGAGGTTGCCGAGGGCGGCATCTGGGCAGATCGCGCTGCTGCCCGGGGAGAGGGAAGATTGTCTGGAGGAGGTCTGCGACTCACCAGCAAACCCTCCTCAGGAGTGCACTCCATCAGTGATAGTGAAGATGCGTTTCACGGGGGAGTGGCTGATGGTGATTGTTCGGTGGGTTGGGACTGAGTCCGTAGTCTCAACAACCCCCCTACTCGCCCAGGGCACCAATCTCTCTTGGACCACCCCTGGGTAGGTGGGTGGTTGCACAACGTTACTCGTTAACATATGAAGGAATGGCCAAGCAAAATTCTAACTTCAATCCCTAAAGCAAAAATATTTTTTTAATGCAGAAACAATTTTAAATCTGTTTTCAGTGGACGTTTTATTGGAAATGTGATTGAAGCTTTTTGTTCTAGAGGACAGTACAGGACATACATATGCATACTATACTTGTCAACCCTCCTGTTTAGAAGGGATTTTACAAGGATTTTGAAATTGTGGTTACTTAGTAAAAAGGAGGCGTTACTCTCCTTCCGAAGTTCCCACCCCGCTTGTGCAGATGATGTGCGGGTGGGACAATAGAAGAGAGTAACAGCTCATCGCTAAGCTGGCCATACACAGTTCCATATTTCCTTTCGATAAACTTTAAACGACCGATTTTTAATTAGATCGTGTGGAAATTGATTCCTGCATACCTGGTACAATCAAACAAAAAAACTGGTAAAAAGTTGGTACATTTTGTTCAATTGTACAAATATTTGTCAATTTTTATAGGTATTTAAATCGATTTGTTGACAATTGTATTTGCAAACGAAATTATGATCATATTTATAATTATATTTTAATTATGTTCGTATTCACAATCGTAATTATGATTGTACTACGCATGTCCATAGCCCCATACTAAAGTGATCATGTTTAACTTGATCACACTGTGTGGTGGTACTATCGATCGATGTTAGACAGGCGCACAGGATCGCACAACACGATCTAATCGGCCCGTGTATGGCTAGCTTTAGACCCCCCCAACCCCTAGAAAGGGAATACTGGCCCATCTCTGGAAGCCCCTTCAAGAGTTTTTGCAACTAATGCACAAGACTCCATTGTTTGTGGAGTCAGTATGGTAATTCCTCATTGACTCGAACGGAATTGTAATGTCACAATGGAAATGCGATACATTTGGTACCATTCAGGTCTGTTGGGAGATACTGTGAATTATACCTGTCAACATTTCCCTTAATAAAAGAGGGAAAAATACTGGAAGTCACTGCCACGTTCCAAATATAGTAAATGCATGAACGCCTTTATTGGAAATTTTAATTCCCCTCCCTCTTATTAGCTGGCTAAATTAAGCTACCCATACACAGGTAGATTTCTGTGCGTTCCGCTAGTGAGTGATCTCAGCATGGTGATGTCACCACACTGCTTTTGGTCATCTGCCAAATGTATGGCAATCTCTGTGTGCCATTCACACATTGTATCCTATAAGATATTACCCAAAGTGTAGAGATCGACCGTTAAAGAACCATCAAGGCAGACCACCGTGTGACCATCTTGCGGTCTTATTTTGGTCGATCCCTTCGCTTTGTGGATGATTGACCCCTAAACAAGCGAGGTGGACGCACACAGCAGTCGATTGTATGCAAAATCGCCCACGGATGGACACGTGTATAGGAGGAAGGAGGCATTATTCTCCTTCCTAACTTCCCACCCTGCACATCATCTGCACAAGTGGGGTGGGAACATAGGAGGGAGAGTAATGCCTCCTCCCTCCTAACTTCACCTGATTTTAAAATCCTGGAAAATATGTTAAAATATGTTACAATATAATATGTTTAGTGAAATCAGCATTTGCCCGGGATAGCCCCCAAAAAACATGACTTTCCAAGCCAAAACGGGAAGCTTGACGCTGTATGCTGTACATAGAAAGCCAATGGTGGAATCCTGCATACAAGGTATAGATAAGTACCGTGTTTCCCCGAAAAAAAGACAGTTTCTTTTATTAGTTTTTGCTCCCAAAGATGCCCTATGTCTTATTTCCGGGGTATGTCTTATTTTTCCATAAAGAACCATTTTAGTAACCCCTTCTGATCCTCCTGTGTCATTTTGATTGCACCCTCTGATCCCCCTGTCCAGAGTTACAGTACCGTATCTTCGGGGGGGGAAGGGTTTTTTTTCCGTGGGAATGCCTTATATTTCAGCGTAAGGCAAACATTTAAGGGTGTCTTATTTTCGGAGGACGCCTTATTTTTGGGGAAACAGGGTATGCATCAGGGTGGGTGGCACCAGGTTAGATTAGCTGTCCTTTAACATTATTGTACTTTCCATTGCACAGAGTACATCCAACTGTATAAGAGCTGATTAATCCTAGCTATAGGATGTTTCGTTTTTCTTTTTGAATAGTCTCTTCTATCTACGGGTGGCCTTATATGACTGCACCTGGCAACCCCCTGTATGAGGAATTAATATCACACAAAAGTAGACCAGCAATGATGTTTTAAATTGCGAAGAGTCAATTTATTCCCTGGCTGACAATATGCTGTGTAGGGAAAATGGCTTTCGGCCACAAATTGTCAAGGTAATTCAGCTAAGATGTGCAGCGTTCCTTACCTCTGAGATTGGACTCGTGTCACAGCAACAGCAGGAGGACTAAGCAGAGTAATCAGTTTCCTGAATCGTGGCCATTGCGATTACTGCTGTGAAAGTCATTCTTTGTCCACATACTGAATACTGTATCTGCAGGCCCAATGAATTATTGATGTTCTCTCCTAAAATAGTCAATGTCTGTATTTATCATCAGCTTAATGAACTGCCTCATTATTACCACTTCATAATTCGCTATAAATATATTACAATTCGTTCTATGTTCTTTTATCAACGCGATCAAGATGAAATTGGGAACAATGCTAGCTGTAAACCCATTATATCCCATGTATTAGATAATTAAGACTGTCCAGCCATTTGTTCAAAATGGACATGATGATGGAAGCCATCTGTGAAGAAATTATTTAAAGGCTTACTTTTTAGGGTTTTACGTTTCCAAATCCACTAAGTGCATTGCTTGGCGGGGCTCCCGACGGAGCACATAGAATACCTGCATGGTGGATGCTGTGTTTAGACAACCGCATTCAGCCTTGCTTCGGCAGCTGTGAAGACACAGCATCCGCTGAGCAGGTAAGTGACCTCCATCGGGACCTCCCACCAAGCAATACGCTTAGCCGAGGGGGTCCCAATGAATGTTGAACCCCCCCCTCCCCCCCCAAAGTCTTGCTCTAACTCCAAACGTAAAGCAGGGTACAGACGTGAAGATATGGGCCAGATAGATGGCCACTTTGAGCGCCGTGCGTGCTCATGGCCATCTATCTGGACATATAATATGCGGCCATCCCTGTTTTCCAGTGGGATTAATTAATACAGCTCGAAAACAGCCATATCAGACATGACCGTAAAAACGGCTGATGTCCAAAGACTTGTCTAGAGACTGCCGGTCTACAGGCAAAGCATAGGCTGAGCTGGGAAGAGCAGAACTGTCTACCCAGCCCCACCAATATCTGACATCCTCCCGCTGCTGTCAAGTTTTTTAGCTGCATCTACGGCTAAAGAAACAAAACACAAATTTGAACCTGGCCCTTAATGTGATGACTTGGAGCCGAGCAAGTAATCACTTCTGTTCCCTGAGAGTCACAATTTTACTCATTTTATTTAATCTCTGGAAAATCACAGCGTTATATGTCCATCTCCAAGGGAGTATGACATCATTAAGAAGCATAACAGAAATAATAGCTCAGCTCATGGTGATGGCACATCGGTTTGAAGTTGTAAGAAAAAAAGTATGATTTCTCAAGGCAACTTCTGTCAACAATCAAGGAAAATCAAATTGCAATGTACAGAATGTACAGAATGTACAATGGTAGCTACATAGAACATAAATGGGGGTCTTAGATCAGTTCCTAGTATGTACATTTGCTTCAGGTATTGCACCTAAGCACATCAAATGCTGGACTGTAGACAGAAGTAGGTATGATAACATGATACTGTATTTTAGACTTCAGACTAATGCAAATGCGTCCAATGGTTTTCAATGGATCACAGACTCACCATGCAAACATCTAAAAATGCAATGGATATGGCAATAATGTGTCTGCTTCTTTTTGTAAGCACTTTGTAAGTGTTTTTACCATTGGACTCTATTGTCCTCTTCCCTTTGCATTAAGCTATGTTAAAAAAAAAAGATTACAATGCAAAGCTTGTTCTTTAACGAAGTGAAGACTAGGCCTTACTCTGAGGAAGTAATGAATGTCATAAACACATGCATACACTTTTGTCTACTCAAGGACTGTTTTCTATTCTTATGCTTGGTACCAGGGGCAGGCATTTTGTTTATTATTTTATTTGGCCAGATATCAGTAGAGTAATGTAACGTCGGGCAGTGGGTGCACTACCACGACCAGGTTCTTTGGATGCTCAATGTACCCCCGTCTATATGGGTTCACACAACAGTTGTTCCTCCTCAAGTCCCAATAAAAGATTGTACACTTGTCCAAATAGGGCATATTTACAATGTAAGGGCAGGTTATACACAGGTATTCACCATCAGCCAAATGGTAGGGTTGGGGCATACAGCTTAGGGTCTACAGTTCAGAACAAGTGCCTAACCAGCCTGCTGGGAGTGGACAGAGGTAGCTGCAGCTTTCACCACAGATGTGGTCAGTCCAGGGGTGGCACACAGAAGACGACAGAATGGCCCAGAATGTTCTGTAACACACTATTTTATAGACTATGGCCAAGGAGTGGCCAGTACCAGTAACTGGGTGGATTAGGTAAGCTACATTTAGACTGGGAGGGCTTTGGCTCAACCTCTGACCATTAACCATATCATGGCCAAACCTATGTATTATACACATTAAGTGAATTTCCACTTCAGTACAGAAATGCTAGACTGCCTGAGGGGCAGGATATATATACAGTGGCTTGCAAAACTATTCGGCCACCTTAAACTTTTCCACATTTTGTCACATTACAGCCACAAACATGACTCAATGTTATTGGAATTCCACGTGAAAGGCCAACACAAAGTGATGTACAGGTGAGAAGTGGAAGGAAAATCATACATGATTCCAAACATTGGAAAACATGGACTGAACATGAAATTACCCCCACAATATATATTGGTTATCTTTATTTTTTTTGTCTAATGGTCAACTCAAGATTTGGAAGATATCAGCAGAACTTTCACATCCTGGCTGAATTGTGCCAGCTGTAAAAATTGGTGGGGGAAGGACAGTGGTATAGTCTTTTTCAGCGATTAAGCCGTTTCTTCCTTTGGAGGGCCATCAAAATCATTCATACAAGTCATTTTGGACAATTCTATACTATCACTTTTGTTGAACTTGTTAGGAAGCTCCTATTTCTGCTCTATAATGTAGGAAGGTCCTTTAAGACACAGTGGAGGAGTTTAATGTGTAAGAAATTGGTAGGCCCAAATAGCCCTGATCTTAACCCCAATAAAAATCACTCAACTAAAATCTGAACTGAGAGCCAGGCTTCTCACCAAAAATCAATGCCTGACATGACATATGGTCTTCAAGACCAGTGGTGGGCAACTAAGTTGATATGGAGGGCCACAAGTGCGGCCCTCAGAATCACTTAATGGCTGCACATAACATTTTCAACCTAAACTGACTTGTATAAGCATTTTTTTAATGAATAAATGACAGCAGGTATAGCTAGAAGACATTCTTTTTAAATTTTATATAACAAAACATGTTTTCATTGATACTTCAAGCTTTAGGGAACACTGTAATATGGTAATGCTCATTTTAGGTCATATGCACATAAGGATGTGTGTTTTTTTAAGCAGCACAGTGTAATAAACCGAGATTAAAATGTGCAGTGACAGTTACCTTATAGCCCAGGGCGCCGTGAAGCCTAGGACTGCCCCTGGGTGCAGTTGTCATATGTAGACCTTGTTTTCCCGATCAACATTGAAAATTTTACAGATGTCACTAGGAAAGCCAGGTCAGCATGTAACCGCTACACATAATATATGGAATGCCCCATGTATATCGTTAAAGGTTAGGTGCCCCTATTCTGAGGTTATGTGTCGCAATACATATTATAAAACCATCCCCTGTTCGTTGGTGGGATAGTGGGGGCTCCCGAAGAACGCCCAAAGGGCTGTAGGTTGGGCACCTGGGTTCTAGACAAATGGGCTCACCAACAGACATACTCCAAAATCTCGAGAAAAGTTTGCCTAGAATTTTTTTTAGCAATATACTGATTTTTGTTTTCTTTAGTAATTGGGGTAAAAAAAAATTTTTTCTTTAGTAATTGGGGAAAACATTTTCTTTTAAAATATCACATTGTTATATAACCGTGTAAGTTATAGATTATATGTGATAGAAAATATCTCTCCTTATGGCTATAATTTCAGATATATAAATCTGTAGATAAACTCCTTAAATCCAATAGATATGCCTGTAATATCTGCTCTGTGAAAACTTTTATTGTGGCTTTATGAGCCCTTTCTGTTGAGTGTTGTATTTTAATTGGCAGTATACTGTGTACAGATTGTGTGTGCCCATGAATGAATACGACCTCATTTTATATTCCCCATAGGCAGGATGTGCTGATGTTTCTGTTTTTATAGAATCTACTGGTATGTACAATACTTACCTTTTTAGCACCTCACTGGCTGCAAGCCTCTGCATCTGATTGCTCAGTGGATAATAATTAATCATTTGTTTGTGTAGGTCAAAGTAAAATAGGTAGTTTGAGCACTGATTTTCTTAATATTGTATATTATACATTAGGTTGTGCTTTATTTACAAATCCAAACACTGGAGAGAGCAGTGTGGTATTATCCGCATAATATATGCATGTATTTATATGGTAATGCCGACATTTCTGCAGCTCATTGACCATCTATATTTGTAAATCATATCCTCACTGCCTAATAGCAATCTGGATGCCCTTAACTTACTCAGTAGCAGTTTGGAGGACAGAATTACCCTTTCCATGATCCTCACACAGACCACATTGGGGGTCATTTGAAACATCTGTCATAAAATTCATTTTCTAGGACATTAGAAATCCATTTTGAAGCAATTTAATAATCACAGGGTCACAGGGGACCTGTCCAGATCTCCCTCTGTCAGTCATGCCTCTGAGGAGGGACCATCTTAGATCCCTTTACATGGACGTCCACAACTGCACAGTTTTATTGTGTTTCCCACTTTGCTGATTAGCATATCATTTTGGTCTTATCCTTCTCTACAATGACTGTACCCTGAGGATCCTAAGTGGGCGGAACATGTTGATACTTCAGCATTTCATTTGTCTTTGTCATATGAAGGCCCTGATGGCCTACCATATTTTTCGGACTATAAGACCCACCGGACCATGAGACACACCCAGTTTTTAGAGCAGGAAAAAAAGTTTTCACATTAATTGGGTTAATGCAATTATTGAATTAATGCAATATCAAATTCAGCCAGTAGATGTCACTAGCAGCAGTACTAGCACAGCATGTCACGTCATTCTCCACTTGGGGGGGGGGGGCTGCTAAGTCTCCTCCCCCTCTGTGGCTGTGTCTGTGGAAGCTGCAGAGTGATTGCAGTTTTCACGGACGCGGAGAGAGGAATAGATGGCAGTTCTTCTATCTCTCTCTTCAGTACGTTTCTCAGTCCGTCAAGGTCACTCCATTAACACACCTGTGATGCGTTGGGGGCATGCGTTAAGCATCCGTTAGGCATCCATCAAGCTTCTGTCAGGTCACTGACAAAAGCTTGATCTGTCGCGTTACTGATGGATGTGGCAAAATCAACGTAGTAGTCTTCGTTGATTTTAACGCAATTTTAACGCATGTGGAGACAGTATCATAGATCACAATGGTCTACGTCAACATCCTTCCATTTAATGTACGTCAAATGGAGAGATTTTGACGCAGTGAAAACCCAGCCTAAGTTGTACTATATTTATACGCTGCCTGGCCAAAAAAAAAAACATTGCCACCTGGTTTTAACTAAGCAAATAGGTATTAGCCTCCTATTGGATAAATCTGGGGTTGCTGCAGCTGGTCAGGTCTAAGTTCAGCAACAGTATGTGCTCTAAGAATGAGGTCAGCTGACTCCTGAATATGTTAAATGACCAATTGGAAGAGGTTTTTTAGCCCCATTGCTTGAGTATAATAAAAGTAAGTGCCAACATCCCTTGTAACATAAAAAGAACAAAAGATTGCACCCTGATGACCAGCAGGTAAAACCTCAAGGTCATAAATTTTTGGTGGGACTTTTTAGGCCCCTAAAAAGTCCCACCAAAAATTGATGACCTTGAGGTTTTACCTGCTTGTTATCAGGGTGCAATCTTTTGTTCTTTCTATACTAAATGACCAAGTTATTTCATCAATGGATTTTTTCTTGTGTGACGGCAGGGGCATATTCCAAAATGATTCATCAGGCTCAAATTGTGAATGAGCATGAGACATCATTGTCACACATGAATTAGCCACCACAGAGTCCAGACCTTAACCCCATTGAGAATCTGTGGGATGTGCTGGAGAAGGCTTTGTGCAGCAGTCAGACTCTACCATCATCAATGCAAGATCTTAGTAAAAAATGTATGCACTACTGGATGAAAATAAATCTTGTGACATTGTAGAAGCTTATTGAAACAATGCCACAGCGAATGCGTGCTGTAATCAAAGATAAAGGGGGTCCAACAAAATACCACCATAGTGCGGGACCATGTTTTTTTGGGTTGTAACTTTTTTGGCCAGGCAGTGTATATGCTCTAATACCCAGATAAACATATCCATGGGGGTACACTTCTCGGTATCTTTTTTTCTCCAAATGACCAAAACTCTAACCAGGAACAGCCATGTTCTTGAAATCTGAAAACTCTGACCTCTGTTTCTGTACTCAAGTTCCTGGTCAGTGACATCATTTGTAGTCGAGTCTAAAATCAGGAGTATGCAATGGCATCTTTCACGTTTGTATGTTAAATATCTTAACCCCATAAATAAATGTAATTACCTTATTTTCCGGCGTAAAAGACGACTTTTGAACACAGGAGCATGTGTTCAAAAGTCGGGGGTCCTCTTATACGCCGGGTGCCGCCATCAGGGGGGTGCAGGGGGCACTCCTGCTCTAGGGGAGTCGGTAGGTCTGCTCCCTGGATCCATTCTCCCCTCACTGCACGCTGGCCGACAAAAGCAGAGGGAGAGATCTTCTTCATCCACCTTGCCCCCTCCTTCTCCTTCCCGATGTCTGTGAAGATGTCTGTGAAAGTAGCTGGCTGCTACTGACCGCAAGTGTGCTCACTAGCATTATTGTGGCTGACATTGGTATTGCAGGGAGATTGAGATTAAGCTATTTTATTGTAAATTGTACACAATGTATGTCAGTTGGATAACCACAGGGAAACATTAATAACTGTGAAAGGTTGCAGATAGGGGGGTCAAATTGGGAATGTAAATTACTAATCAAAAAAAAAAAGATTGGACTTTTAAGGGTGTTTGAGATCTGTGGCTTGAAAGTCAGAGTACATAACAATTTGTATTTGGTGTGCGTTGGAAGAGGGGTAGTCTAATACAGCGAGAATATCCCAAACTCTGTATATTAACTGGAAAAGTTGGGAGTGGTCTTATACCACCAGACTTCTTATATGCCGGAAAATTTGATAACTTGTTTTTCAAAATCCAAACTGGAAATAACACCTCAAATCTAATTTATGGAATTGGTTTAAGGTTCCTCCAAACAAAGCAATAAAGATCGGATTGGCAGCACAGGAAACAAAGGAAAAACTACAAGAAATTCATGATTATTTATGTGGTGGTAACTGCTGCTGTTGAATTCCACTAGCATGTGGGTCACTAGGACGTCTGGAGGTCTTAGCTGGTGCTGGGGCTGACTACGTACCACCTATCTGAAACAATACCGTCACGTACTCAGGTGTTATAGATGATGGCATCTTACAATGAATAATTATCCTGAACCATTCACGTTAACTACAGGAGGACAATTGTAGAACACAAAGCAGTCGCTTCCATTCAGGGCGCAGAGTGATTGATGTTGGGATAAGATTTCCTTTACTGCATCAAGTCACAAATGAATTTCACACTTTTCTGCACATTTGGTTGTTCATTTTCTTCAAGGCTCCCAAAGTGACAGCCCTTTAAACACGACAATTAATTCAACAAATGTAGAAAGTTCTCATTAAAGTTGTCATGTTAATTAATTAAATATGGAGTCTAATTAGCATAGTGTCACAGTGGCTGTCAGATTTCAATGATGTAGGGTTTTATACCCTGACGCTGTTAAACATCTACGGTATGAGGTGACTGTATGTAAGTCCAAGCATGTGGCAGATGAGCAGTAGTCTCTTTGTAGTCTCTTAGGCTCTTGTAGGCTCAATTCCCCGGCAAAAGATGTGCGATCCTTCTGCGATTTTTGCATCACCCTGCTGCGAACAATTGCACAACGATCGCTCTGGCAGTCGATGCGCACCAACTGGGGGAATTGATCCCTGATCGGTACTTTGGATGGGGACCCTAGGTCCCTAGATCCCTGTTCCATCAACATTTTCTTGGAATGGGAATAATCGCTCCAGATGTGCTTTGTTTGATTTCTGAACGATCAATCACCGGGAACACATACGCTGATCGATCGTTTGGGAATTAAGCTTCAGATTGAGCCATGTATAGTCAAACGTAGTCAGGAATAGAACAGATTTCTGCAGAAGGACACCTGTTTCTTCTCTATAGTATCCTGGCAGGGGACAGGCTTTTCTACTTCGACTTCGAAATTGGCTGCAATTTCTTAAACTAATTAGTTACAAGTTAAATATTTATTCGAGCTTTAGAGGAAATATGATATGAATGGAATTTTGACAGTCACCTTCAGTCTGCTGTCACCTATACCCAAAGCCACCCATACATGCTTAGATTTCCACCAGATTTTTTGGCCGATTGACTGCCTTGCGTGCTCATGGCAGTCGGTCGGCCGAAAAATTGGGTGCGGATCTAAAGCTCAAAGGGCCAAAATCGTCCGCTAAATTGATTTAAGTTATTACGGACATGTCCGTAATTCTTATAACGGTTTCATACTTTAGACAGGGTCAACGTAGGGGTATGTCTCCTTAGCTTCATCAGGGATCTGACGAGGCTGATGACACAGCTTTCACCTGAATCTGGAGAGGGGGAGAGGTTGGGTGCTAGCAGCTCCTCTTTCCCCCCTCGTGCTGTTTCAGAAAGCAGAGGAAGCTAGCTTACTGATCTCAGTCTCAGTGACCTAGTAAACTCTGCACATGTCCGTCAGGTCCCCCTAACTGCTCGGTCCGCATCAGGACCCGAGCAGCTAGGGAGACTCGATGGACAGCACTGGCACACAAAGGGTGCCCGGTTGATTGTGATCCGATTTTTTGGCCGATTGACCAATCAGCCAAAAAATCAGGTCACAATCTAAACATGTATGGGGGTTTAAGGTATAATTTTTTCTGACTTTATTTCAACATTCCATTCCATAGGTGTTTTCATTGAGTAGTTTAAGAATAGAGAAATTGCAGTATGTTTATTGCTTTAAGTATTAGCTGAGGTGCTCAGATACCTTGATGTGATTAGTCACATTAGTATGTTACTGCTAACCACCAGAAGTGGGCTTCCCGTTGCAACTGTGTCCATACATCAAGATTATATTTAAATCACACATCCACCAATGGCTGCTTGGCAAAAGAGAAGGAATCTCATCTTGGGATTTCGGAGGGTATTGACACAATGAACAAAATCACCAGAACGCTTATGCATCATCATTATCATTTATGAATCTCGAAGGCTTTTATTATCTCAAATAAAAGCTCTGCACGATAGACGGCCAAAAGACAAAGTAGGATATTCCAATGTTTCTCCCGGCAGAATCTCTTAACTATACTTTGTGTACTTTGGCAGATTCACAGAAACATTAGGATAATTTTCATCAGTGCTCCGTTCCAGTGAGCTGGCCGGTGACAAATATCTTCTATAACATTTTCTTATTCACCAGCTGGCTTCTGGCCAGGAGGCAACACAAAGTGGACAGCGTCCAAAGTACGTTTGATAGGTGTTCCTCATTGTGTCAAGTGTTGCCTCTTGAGTATATAGTTGGAAATGTTGTGTCGCACATGGCTGAGCTGCTCAAATTACCCTTGCAAATAAGTAAAATACTTTACTGGGCCAACTGTGCATGGCAGAGTATTGCTATCGATCATCGTTTCGATCAGGATGTTCAATAATTTGAATGAATAGAAATCGTACCTATATCGAATGTATACACTAAATTTTCATTTGACCAAACCATATTGTCTAATAAATACTCAATTGTATGTACTCAAACAAGCCACCGTTCCATTTTTATTTAGATCAGAAGTGCTATCGTGTAGGCAAAGACAGTTGAGGTTGTTCGGTATATGAACAAACATAATACAAACGTACATAATACGAATGAACAAAATATGAACGAACATGTGCTCAATCCAACTCTACACATTAAACCGAAAGTAGCTTAAAGCGGTTTTAAACTTAAAATAAAAAACCAGACATACATTAAACAGACACCATACTCACCTGTCAGCAGTTCAGATGCTGGGAAATTGCTACACAAAAAAAACCCCACACTATACTCACTTCACTTGCTTGTAGTTCTGATGCTGGCATCTTGGCTTCTGGAAACTTGCAGACACACTGCCGCCCACACTGCCCCCCCTCTCCCCCCCCCCCCCCCCCCCCCCCCCCTTCACTCCACCTCCTCCTCCTGTCTCTTCTCTATCGGAGCTGCAGAGACTCGTAGGGGCGTGTGTGTGTGAAGAGGGGGATCAGCAGCTGATGATTTTCTGCCTAGGAGAGATCTCCCAGACACCACTTCGGCTGTCTATGCGCAACGTAATGCAGTGGGAGGGGTGCACTCGTAACCAGCTCCTCTCCAGCTGTTAGAAGAAGATTTTTTTTGACACTTAAGGTCAGCAATATCGGCTGAGCTGCAGCTGATAACGCTGAGTGACCTCCCAGGTGGTAGGTCCGCTTTAATGCTAAATTTTCAGATCGAAAAAACAAATCGATCAAATGACATTATAACACATTCAATATACATTTGATGTTTAACAGAGCAATCAAAATTTACAATAATGTTCCATCACCTTACGAGCGTTTTTTTTTGTTCGTTATTGATAACTTTTGATCCATCTAATAAGTTGTTCAGTTCTTAATTTCCGTTCAACCAATTGGAAAATCTATTGTTTTATGTAGACCAAACAAAAACACTGAACAATGTATGGCCATCTTAAGACTGCCCATACACAGGTAGAGATGGTCGAATTGTTTGACTAGCTGACTTTGTGAGCTGATTGCACAGCCTCTGAACATTGTATCATCACCAAAATTGCTGGGGATTTAGAGAAGGGTTGGGGCAACATTGTAAAAAATTTTTTGCTCTAGCACATGTAGTTTTTGCATAAATTAAGTTCAAATGCAAAGTAAAAATTACAATTTTCAAAGTTTTGACTTGACTTTGAACTTAATTTATGCAGAAAATATCTGTGTTAGAGAAATACTTTTTTTTGTGGTGTACCAACTCTTCTCTACATGTCCGGCAAGTTTGGTGATGACACCATGCTCAGGGGCTTTGCAATTAACTCAAAAGCGTCAAAATGGTTGCATTTTTGTAAAAAAAATTCGACCATCTCTATACACAGGTCAATACCCGCTCGATCAATGAGTGATTAAGCGGCGAATCGATGTTCACCACGATGGTGCATCTATTCCCCAAATGATTGGCTTTCGTAAATTTTTGTGATGGATCACACAACTATCGCAGGGGATTCAAGCTGTTTATGGCTAGCTTTAAGTAAAGGCAACATTATTAAAAATTCTTATACGCTTAGTTGTTTTATTTTCCCATTTGACCTTGAATATTATTTAGATCTGCATTTAAAAGCCAGGTTTACACCAAAACTAATAATATGGAGATGTTGTTTTAAATTACAGGCCGGACTGAATCTCCGAAGCTGAGCAATCCACATCAGGATTCCCAGACCGAACATCAGCTTTGGCTTTATACTTCTAAATGATGTTGATTCTCCATTATTTAGACTTAACATGTAATTGGGGAATTAGGAGAGTGACACCTTTCAACATATTATATTGCGGAAAGAGCAGCGAAACAAATTGCTGGAGGGAAATCTCACCATTAGACTTACCGCTAGTCACATTGTGAATCATAATTGGCCATTAAAATCTGCCATTTTCTGAGGGTTAAGTTATTAAACAGAAGGCACTTAATGTCTTGACTTAAAGGTAAATGTGATCTGTTCCAAATCTAATCAATTCACACTGGTTCCAATAAAAAAGTAAAAAAAGCACAAGATGTAAAAATCAGTAGAACTAGGTATATGCAGTATAAACCAGTATGTCTTAATGTTTCATGTAGAAGAGCCTTTTATATCGTTTTACGACACACATTGTAAATGGACCCTGCAGCTTTATTCCTCCCTCTTCCCATGGCTTGCTGATTGCTAATGATCCTGGCCATCTCATTAAAGGACCCATGGGCTTGGAACAGAGAAGGGTCAACACCACAATTATAGATACAGATTTGCATAAAACTTTAGTTGCCTAGATCTCTAGATCAGCTGATATTTTCACATCTAGTTTTCACTGCACAAGTAGAGGTGACCTGTGGTTTTTATCATATACAACATAACACTAAACGTTGCTGTGTTGCTGAAGCTGACATCCCAAATGAACAAGAAAAGTAAACACCAAGAGGATAGACAGCCTATCCAACCAGGGCAAGTTTTTTCCCCTGTGATCTCTGGTATAGAGATGGTTGAATTTCGTTTTCAACATTTCAATGATTTTTAGTTGATTGCAAAGCCCCTGAGCATGGTATCATCAACAAACGTGCTGGAGAAGGGTTGGGGTATACTACAAAAAAAGTAAATCAAAATAGTTTTTGCATAAGTCAAGTAAACCTTTTTAAAAATTTTAATTTCGACTTGGATTTTGAACTTGGTTAAGGCAAAAACTCCATGTGCTAGAGCAAAACTTTTTTTTTTCAAATGTCCCCACAACCCTTCTCTACATCTCCAGCAATGGTGATGATGAAAACATGTTCAGAGGCTTTGCAATCAGCTCACAAAGTCAGCAAGTCAAAAAATTCGACCATCTCTACTCCTCATACGGGGCATGGGGACGTTACAAAGACTTCAACAGTACGTTAAAGTTAGTAGCTGTATTACAAGATCAGCAAAATGAAGAAAATATTAAAGCAACTATTTAATAACATTTGTAAAATACAACAGATAACATATTGGACATATTGAATAAGGGGCCTTGTATCTGCATGCACCGTCCCAGCCATATATCCATCTACATGAATGTATAATGGTAGGGTATCCACACAACACATATATTTAACCTCGACACACATTTTGTCCAGTGCGACTTCCTCAAGCGGTTTCTTGTAACACATTGATGTCTTTATACACAAGGCACCAGATACTTAAACTAAAACAGGAGCCACCACAGCCAGGGGGTCCTCCCAGAGAGTCCACAAGTATAGACCAGAGCCGTTGCCGAGTCAGGGAGATCGTATAATGTATACTAATGTACAAGATTCATCAGGTCGGTTCAGGGGTGTCAGTCCTAGTGTTGAATGAGAGGACCTGGTTTGCAAACGTTGGTTGACTTAATTACAAAAAATTTAAGTAGGGTTGGGGCTAAGGGGTTCTTCTAGCCACATACTTAAGTTCCTTCACACCAAACTCATAGTACTAATATTTTTATGTAGGTTAACCTGGTATGAACAGTTTTCCCAAAATGTTGACACAAATATTACAGAGGAGCATGTTGGTCTAGTGATTTAGCTCTTGGGCTATGCAGCCTTGGGGGTCACAAGATCGGATCTCTGCTATCTGCAATGAGTTTGTATGTTCTTCCTAGGTTTGTGTGGGTTTTCTCCTATACTCCAGAGACCTATTGTGGTAGGTCAATTTGCTTCCCCCCAATAAGATGTATTAAAGTTGGTCATACTTGTTTTGATAGACTCAAAATACATCTGTATTAAGTCGATTGAATTGAATTTTGATCATTTTTACCACAACATTTTTGACCAATTGAAAACTGATAGTTTCCTTTCCAAAGCTCTGTGCTCCATAGTACTATTGAATACAAATCTAGAGATGCTCAGGTTTTTGACTAGTGAGCTGATTGCCAAGCCTCTGAACAAGCTCATTACCAAAAGAGGCTCAGCACTAGTGATGTCGCGAACCCAAATTTTCGGGTTCGCGAACGGCGAACGCGAACTTC
>CM070039.1:20519003-20542009 GCA_036250615.1 Ptychadena robeensis
CGGCGGCTTCCCGGGCGGTTGAGGCGAGCCTAGGCTCGTCTCAACCGCTAGGGAGGTTAAACAACCTAATTGACTTTTTAACCTTAAAAGACCAGAAAACGACCTTGCAAACGACCCTTACTGCGTTGTGTCTCCGCACCCCATCTCCTCCTGATTGCCTATATACGCGCTGCTCTACAGTGCCTGTATACATGCTGTATATCTGCATTTAGGAGGAGGAAAGGCGAGCGGAGACACAGTGCAACTAGTGTTTCTCTGCTCTCTGAACTGACAATTCAATCCGGACCAGCTAGAACAATTTGCAATGGAAGAAGGACCAAAATCCCTCAGGAGACCTGTGCCAACCTAGTAAAGAACTCCTCTAGTAGATTGTTGTCAGTTGTGGCTCAAATAGGGGACACTATTGGCTATTAATGGCCAGGGGGTTAGTAATTTTGGATATCTCATTTATGCCCTTTATTGTTTCCGTGTATCAAAAAATATCCTAATTACAGTTGTTTTTTATAATGTATTTTTTGGCAATGGCCATTTTCATAGAGAAATCAGTGTTGATGAGGAGAGTTGTCTAATCTTCAGATTTCTCTGTCAGACTTCCTTTAGATCTCCTTTTGTTTTACCAAGAACATGTAATATAAGGGACTTTCTAAACAATCAATCAAGTGTACCGGTGTTCAATTGCAGAGGACCCTATACTGCATAGTTGTTGGTAGATCTAAAGGATATCTGACGGAAAAATCTAAAGGTGTATGGCCAGCTTTAGAGCTGGACTACTTTTCACTAATTTGCCTTTAGAAAGTAAATGATTAAACCAGGACTTTTTATTACCTTTATGGTAAAGGGGGTCAATACGTATGCATATGCCAATTGTTTTTTTTAATAATGCAAGGCAATGCGTGTGCTTGTGTGTAAATATATGTATTGTCCCTCTGTTAAGGCAGTTTTGTTATTGTACACATTTTTCTGTTGATTTTTTAAATAGTTATTATTTTGTTATTTTGATTGAAGAGAATTTGCAGCAAAAACATACATTATTAATATAGTACAGTGACATTTCAGAACAGCAGGAAATAATACTCCAGATTCCAGCTTGTTAAAACCAAAAAAACTGTAATGTTTTATTATCTCTGTACGATAGCGATCTAGACATTTTGTTGGATATGGATGTGTGCATTGTGAAGCCGAGGACACCATAACCTTTCATGACAGTGTAAACATATATATTTTCCCTAATTGTCATCTTCTCTGCTCCTTCTCTGCAGGTACTGTCACTGGGAGCCGACGTCTTGCCGGAGTACAAACTTCAAACACCTCGTATCAATAAGTTTACTATATTGCACTATAGCCCTTTCAAAGCCGTATGGGACTGGCTCATTTTGTTGCTCGTTATTTATACCGCAATTTTCACTCCTTATTCAGCTGCCTTCCTACTCAATGACATAGAGGAACAGAAGAGACGCACGTGCGGATATTCCTGCAACCCTCTGAATGTCGTAGACTTAATGGTCGATATCATGTTTATTATCGATATCCTCATTAACTTCCGGACCACATACGTAAATCTGAACGAAGAGGTCGTCAGCGATCCTGCCAGAATAGCTATTCATTATTTTAAAGGCTGGTTCCTAATAGATATGGTTGCAGCAATACCTTTTGATCTGCTGATATTTGGATCTGGCTCAGATGAGGTGAGTGAGAGTCGTGTTATCTTATTTAGATACTTAATATCGCAGGGGACATTTGGTATATGTAAATGAGGCTTTAATCCTTGGTGGTCAACTTGGCAGCCAACTCCTTGCCGACAGTTTTTCATTGATATATAGATAAAAATGGAGATATGATATGATATCCAGATCTCCACTAGACTGGTGCACATGTAAGGAGTAGTCAGGGGAAGGTTTGGTTTCTGTGCTACTGTACCCTTCTACTACTACTTAAGCACCTTCTAAACAGGGGTGGGCAAACTAAGGCCCAGGGGGTGGAATCCGGCCTGTTTAGCATTTTGTTCCTGCCCTTTGTCACTTTGTTGAAAAGATGCTTCCCTCCTCTTGTTCTTTCCAATGAATGCAGATAATGCCTAGAGGTGACCACTGCAGGCGCATCCTCATGATAACAGGCAGTCTCTAGGAATTATCTCTGCTCATTGCAATGAATGAGCATTTTGTGCAAGAAATGTAAAAAGATAACAATGTCCCTGTCACACCTTGCCTATTACACATCACCTCCATCATTAGTGATGCTGGCAATGCATGGAATTGGCAAACCTATGGAGGGTCAGCCATTACCGGCTCTTGGTCCGGTCCCTTTATAAAATTTAGGAAGCCAATTTGGCCCATAAGTCAAAAAGTTTGCCCACCCCTAATCTAGAACCTCTATGTGTTGTTCAAGACACCAAGTAAGCTCTTCACCCCCTCCTGCCTTGCAGATTATTCATCTCCGAAAGAATCCTAGCTGGGTTCTCAGTGTACTATTCCATTCTTCAGCCTCTTCTATCTTAAGTAACTACCTAGAGCCGAATAGGTCTCATCCTGCCAGCTTACTTACTCACAGCACTGTCCACACTTGCAGTTGTTTTCCAACATGCAGTCTGTACACAGCTGAGTGTCAATGTCCACACAGGTGTACCTGAAAATATATACTGGGGTTTATTTGTAATCCAGTGTAGGTATTTACATTTTTCACTGCTTTTGAGCCCAGGCAGCAGGATCATCACTTGGATATAGTGCTGCAGATAAAACAAATCCACCTCCATCATCTATGCCAGCTTTGTGGGGTGCAGTTTTCCAATTGTTCCTCTGCCAGCACCTCATCCACTAGATGGTGACTCCTCAGGGGCTACAGTAACCCCTTAACCTAGATTGGGAAGGTGGTCTATCTACTATCTACTACTATCTACTCACATCCTCATAAGTGCTATGTGGTCTTCCAGACAATCCTTCTGGTCCCACAGGACTCTCCTGGTACAGGTCAGCTCTGAAGCTCTCTCCTCAGGAACAAGACCCTGGTAAAACCTCTGCCTATGCCTTATCTACTCATTCCTATTAGCAGTACCACCAAAGTACTACTTTACAGCATAAAGGAAGAAATTCATAAATAAGGTTCCATTAAGTCCTATGCACTTTAATAGGTTGACATGTATGTTAATATATTGACGCACGGCATCGACAGACGGATACCTCTTACCTGTATACCTCCACGTTCATCCACCCGATTACCTATGTGTATACCCCATACTGGTGCCCCTCCGTTCTTGTCCTAGATTCCTGCGTCGGCGACCATACTCCACATGTAGCTTTTTACTTAAATATGGGCGACACCTCTTGAAAAAGACAAGCTTCTTCGAAACGCGCGTCGAGGTGTATATATCCCACCTACTACAGTGATTACTGGAAATCATGGTCAGCAGGCATCTCTAATGCCCGACGATATCAAAAAAATCTTTTTATACAATGATGTCATATTTTAAATCATTTTAAGGATTATTTAATATAATAAAATGTATTCTTTTATTGAAATGTCAGTCTGATCACTGAGCTGTCACTCTATGATCGACTTAATTTGCTTAAAAATTCATGTTACTGTGATCTCTTTCTATAATCTAGTTATTTATCCACTACAATTACCCAAATAGGTGGCCTCAAAGTCCCATTACCTTGCTTTCTGTGAGGAACAGTTCGCAATTGGAGAACTAGTTTCTAGTATTCTGCCAATTCTCTATTGGATATATAGTTGGGATGTTGTCCACCGTCACTTGACTAAGTGATATATTCTATATAGAATGTATGTTAATATATTGTCATGTGATTTAGCCCATTGGATATAATGTGCATGCACTGGACAATGTGGGTTAAAATGAACTGGGCCTTGGGCTTTAATATAAAAAAAAATGTGTCTCAGTATTCCTTTTTAGCTGTAGGGCAAATGGATATGTGTCCTGTTGCTGTCAATTTGTAAATAGAAAGTGAACTGTTAATATGAAAAGAATGTGAAAGATAGTATGTAAGCTGCTTCTGAACTGCATCTTCATTCTTGAGAAACATAATTCACAACTTCATACATACGGTAGTTATACGCCTCTTCAGCAGACAGATGATCTGGCAAAAGTGGATTAGACCACATGTCCCACCCTGGCAATTGACTACGTCCACCCTTGTGTGGTATAGTGCAGTATCGGTACCTTGTTTGGTATCACCCAGTGCCAAAAGCCCATGGTGTCATCCCATAATGTGTACTGTAAATGGCATGCTGTGAGTTATTCAGGTGTCAAAGACTAAAGAGATGCCAAAACTGTTCAGATATGTGCCAGGGATCCAGGGGAGGAATTGCTGGAATAGACAGAGAATACATGACCAAGGTAGTTAAGAGTGCCCTAGAAAGTGTCAGAGTTGCCACTGATATTACTATCACATTAAGGTACGAGCCCTGAGCCACAAGTATAGAGTATACATATCTAAAGGGAAGGTGAGGGACTCAGGACTGTATGATTCACAAGGGGGAGGGGGGGGGGGGGGAATCTATGCTGCAACTTTCACACCATCATTTCACTGACTGTAAATAAAGCCTTGGAGTGAAACTATGTCACCCGGTGTCACCTGCTAATGACACCACAGGTGTTTGCCATTTACCATCATCTGCAGCCTTTGAAGCTGGCTTATTACAACAGCATCACCCTCACCAGCAAGGGACCAGCAGTTAAATAAAGTCTTGTTGAACTCTAAATTTCTTTGCCCCTTAGTGATCTTATCTCTGGTGTATTGCCACAAACAAGGACTAGAGATAGCAAGTTCTTCTAGAAAAAATTCTTCTCCAAGAGAACACATAGAGAAGCATATGATCCATCTGATCAGCTAATTATTTATTAGTGATCAGCAGCGTAGGCAATATTCTCAAAATATCACAAATTTTGCGCCTAACATTGGCAATAAATTTGTAAATTCAAAATCTCCAGTCATTATTACATTCATTGCGCAAATCAGCACTTGTACATGCGCATATTGTGAATGCAATGCATGGTAGTTCTGTGTACTGATGTAAAATATCTTGAATATTCACAACTACGAAGATATAGCACTATTTATTTTAAGTGCCAATATTCACAATTAAAATTTGCAATAAGAATATTCGCGATCAACGCTTTTATTTATTACTGCTCTGATTGACTGGCTTTGTTTGACGCAAATTAGGAGGCAGAAACGAACAAATGTTCCTGGCTGCGAAAAAGGAAACGTCAAACTGATCAGCTAATCAAATTGATGATGTGCTTCTCCATGTGTTCTCTTGCATGAGAACTTGCCTTCCCTTGTTAAGCTGGCCATACACCTTCAGGTCTCTCTGTCAGATTTCCTTTAAATCTACCAACAACTATGTAGTGCCGGGTCCTCTGAGATTGAACACAGGTAGACTTGATGGTTTACAAAGTCCCTCATATTACATGGTTTTGGTAAAACAAAAGGAGATCTAAAGGAAATCTGACAGAGAAATCTAAAGTTGTATGGGGGCCCTTAGAACATGGTTCTTAGGCTATGTTTCCATGGCGTTATGCAGGTCAAACACAGGGTTGTTGAGACATCCATTGAAATTCAATGGACATGTTTCCACATGTGCCGTAGTGATGTGTTGGGATGCGTTGCGTTAATGTCACTGGGGATTAAAGCACCCATAAGGAATGCATTGGGTGCATCAAAAATGCAATGCAATGCATGTCCTAACACGACTACCTTGTACTATAGAGACCAAGGGCTGTGCAATGTAAAGCCCCCCATACACCTTAAAATCTTTCCATACAATTTCTGTACAATCAAATTTTGTTCTACCAAAACTACCATGTAATATGAGAATACATAGTGATTGGAAGTATTGGAAAGCTCCTATCAGGGAGGCCACTATACTACACAGTTGTTGGTAGATCTAATGGAGATTGTATGGATTGATCTTAAGGTGTATGGGGGGGCTTTAGTCAGCTTACATCTGGGGTCTGTATAACTCTTCTGTAGAAGAAGGCTTTGGCGTAATAAAAAAAAAAATCAAACTTGGCTGTTGTTGACAGAAATCTCTTGAAATAAACTGTGAAGCAGATTGCAAGTTTGAATTTGCCTGATCTCCAACAGTGTGAATCCCAGCAGACGCACTGATCAATAGTCACGTCCCTGACCGCTGGGGCACTTGTACCTGTGCCACAAAATGCTCTAATATAACTAATAACACTATGTTCCATGGTATACCTTGTTAAAGGAATAAACAATTATATCTGTGCTATTTAACATTATACTTAAAAAAAACAAATGTTCTAAACATACTTTTCCCTTTTTAAGTATGTTTACTGGTCAATCCAATAAATGACAATTTCACTGATAGTGAAAAATCTGTCTATTTTCAAAGATTCCAAGATTCACTTGGCATATTTTCTCTATCACAGTTTCTTTTAATCGACATCATCCCTTTTAGCAAAGTCACCTCACCCTACTACAGATTTTACGCTGCTGCTTAAATGATCACCACTGCGAAGACAGGACTTTACTGACACCAGTATGTGATATATGAAGTGATTATATTCTGTATATTAAATATACAACTATTGTGACTATTGTAAGTTTTATAGTTCATCTAAATGGCCAAAGGTGAAAAGTATACACAAAACATTTTTTACATATCAATATATTTTGTGTTTACGGGGTAACTTCTTAAATAACTGTCTTAGTATTAGCATGCTGCAATCCATTTACAGCAGAATACAGATAGAAAAAGTTGACCCGCACTCTCACCCTTCCACAATGCTCCCATACAAACTCCCACTCTGGCCGGAATCCAAATCAGCTGTGTTGTTCAAGTGCAGGATTCACTCCCATCCATCTCCAAGTGGCACCACGTATGTCTTTATTGAAGAATCAAGTGTCCGCTTGTTTTTTTCGATTCAAATTCCCTGGGAACAGGCGGGGAATTAAGATCTTCCTGCAAACAGGCGGACGTAGGACTTTTTTAAAAGTCTGATCTTCCTGTTTGCAGACGGACCTGGCCGCAGTTTAACCATCACAAATTTTAAATGGTGTCTTACTAAAGATCTATATATAGGAATGCAGACAGAATTCTGTTTGTTATACCCCATGCCTGCCCACACGGTTTGCCTAGCATGAAATCATCTGAAAGAAGTGTAAATATTAAACCTCTTTATTTTTGGTCAATATTCGACGCATGATACTGTAACCAACTAGAGAATTAAAACTATATCCAGCTAAGTCTAGTTTTGACCTATATAAATACTGGTTGATTCAACAGAGATTTTGCACAATGGAGTTTACAAAGTTAGAATTCTCTAAATGTTTGATGCGTTTCACCATAAGGACCCTTTCACACTATATGCGTTTCAAGGTATACATCAATGCTTATACATTAAAGCATTCGTTTTGCAAATTACACTTCTGCTTGTGCGTTAGAATTTTTTAACAAAGCATCAAAAATGTGTGCAGCAGGGTGTTTTTAAAAATGTAACTAATGTTATCTAATGATAACATTCGTTTTCTATAAGAAAACGCAGTACTGTAACAACATGAAAGGGCCCTTAGACATGTAAGGTGATTAGTAACTGTCTAGCTATTCCAATATTTGTCAAGTTGTAAGCAATTTGAATCACCAGCGTCCCCTAACATTGTTGAAAGGTCTCCTCCTCTCTAATGTCACAAGTAAATTGATGGGCTGACTGGTCTCTAGTACGTTTTCATAAAACAAATATATTTGCAATAGCTTTTCTGATTGACTTCCATTAGGAAGACATTCCTTCAGAACAGTCAATGTAATTAGCATTCACATAGAAGGAATAGTTTTCATGAACCTCAATCCCCCAGTGACTGAAAGTCTTTCAACAAGGAAATTAATGTCTGCTTAACAGTGGAAATTAAATCATAATGTGTACAGACCTATTTCCTGTAAAATATGTGAAGAAACCCAAGGCTATACTGTCAATACCCCGGTCTCTTGAGTTATTATGTAAAATGGTAATTTAGTATTAGATGTTGATGTTTAAATATGGATGAGGAGGTCTCAGGCGATGAAGCCTTTCTCGTTTTTTTCACTTAAAGTATAGTTAAAGGACATTATATGATTTTCCCTTTTGGATTGCATCTTTGAGGGAAATATACATAATATGGATGAAAGGATTGGCCATGAATAGGTACTTTTATGACATCCTTAAATGGATTGCTCTAACTTGCGTGACAAGAATTCAAAGAGTATTTATGGTCAATTTCATTATTTATCCAGAAGAGCATTTGAGGTCAGACAGTTGTGTTGGACAAAAAGGTTCAGTTTGCAGTCTGCTTCTTGAATATCTCACATGGTGTTGAGGTCAGGGATCTGTGTGGGCAGTCAGGTTCTTTTACATCCATGTCTTTATAGACCTTGCTTTGTGTATTGGCACATTATGCTATCCTTCATAACATGCACTTACCTTAGGTAACCCCTGTGACTGAACTGGAATTTTATAAATCAAAATGGGTGGTTCAAGGCTGCAGAAGAACGAGCTTAGATGCTTTTGAACATCCTTCTGCCAGGAAATGAGGATGACATTTTGTTATGTTCTGCAATTATTAAAGCATGCTCTAAGAAGCTTGATTTTACCAGATAATTTTTTGTGTTTTTGTCATTTTGTGCCACCTTATTTCTTTTCAATCACCCACACTTAACTTACACCACTCCCCAGTAGAGATGGTCACATTATTTAGACTAGATAACTTTGTGAGTTTATTGCAAAAGCCTGTGAACATGGGATGCTCACCAATATTGCTGAAGATATAAAGTCAAGTCGAAATTAAAACCTACAATATTTTCTTTTTCGTAATGTTCCCACAACCCTTCTAGAATTCTCTAATAATGATACCGTGGTAATGATACATTGTTGAGGAGCTTTGAAATTCACTCACAAAGTCAGCTAGTTGAAATTTCAAATTAAAACTCCATCCATTTCCTTCCCCTAGAGCAGTGGTCTCAACCTTATTAGAACCATGACCCCAGAAGTGATGTTCTGGGGTGTCACTTCAGCTTTCCAAATACTGGAAGAGACACCCTTTAACGTCACTTCCGGCACAATCAGGTAAGTGTAACGACCCCTCCCTCTTAGTTTCCCACCCTGAAATTAATTTTGGAGGGTGGGGGCATTACTCTACCTCCTATTTTTTCACCCTGCTTGAGGGCACCAGATCTTGTGCTTGCTAGCTTTCAGTGAACTGGTCGTTCGACCCGCAGGTTCAGAACCACTGGCCTAGAGAAAAAGGATTGAATCTCCTGAGTATTGACACAAGCAGCAATACAATCCTGTGTTCTCAATTTTTTTCCTACCATGCTTAACTGTATTATCAAGAAGATATTTGGATTTGGACACAAGTATATTGTAATGGTAGGGATGGCAATTAGGATATAGAAGTCCAGTAGAAGCATATGATAAATGTTATCAGCTGATTAGTTTTTACTTCTCTGACTGGCTGATGCTTTTTTTTTTTTTTTTAAAGCCTACATAGCAAATAAAAATGCTCCTGGCCAGTGAATGTGTGTCTCAATGACTTTCGTGAACTTACCCTGCCATTTCTACTTAGGTGGCCACGCAATTCACATCCATCAGTGACACTGGGTGATACTTTGTATCTCTGCTTGTAAAACATGGCCATTAGTTGGTCAGAATAAATGAGCTCTTTTCTCTTGAAATAAAAACATAATCCTCTTCTCTGTTTAATGTTCTTCCAATTTATCCTCATTTCTTGACTTCCTCCCTATAATTGCTTTTAGAAAGCATATCCTTTAGTAATTGCTCGCTCAGGAGGACACACATTGTAAACGGCGCCGTATTCATGTGTTACCTGATAATCGTTGTCTGAATACGTGGCTCAGTGTAAGCCCTCCACACGGCTCTACTCTGCTGTCTTTGGCTTAATGTGAATTAGGACATATGAAAACAGCAGGAGTGCTTTAGTTTTAGCTGAATAGTAATATTACAAAAAATATGCAGACTACAGCATTTAGCTTGTCATTAAACAATAGAAAACCTTTTTTTGTTTCCTGGGAAGTTGTGATTAAATATAGCAGTTATTCCTGAAAGAGGCTTTCCCCTTAATTATTGTAGCCTTAGGAATGGGTTCTTCTCACCTCCTGTCAGCTCTTATTACCGGAGCCTTCGGGTTATATGAAGACAGTAGGGATATAGATAAATTGCCTGGACTAGAAATCTTAAAATTCTTGCCGCATCTAGCATGAATGAGACCCTCAGTCTCGAGTGTTTTTTTTTTTTTTTTTAAACACAGCAGGGAAGTGGTCAAACTGGTGAGACACAACTTGCTTAATTTGGTGTTCCATAGTCTTAGACCTAGATGCCCAACCTGCCACCCTTTGGGCATTCTTTAGCGGCCCTCTTCAGTCCTCCACTTATGGCACCTGAAACCTTACTGTTCATGCATAGGGCATAGGGACTATATTTCATCACATAACCTCTGAATCAAAATGTGCATCACCATACTACAGTGTTACCCAATGACCAAACTATCATTTAACATATGTTTTGTTATTTAAAAATGAAATATTTCTTCTAAATATAAAATAATGTCTATGAAATGATATGCCTGCTGTCATTTCCACATTGTAAAATGCTTATACCAGTCAGTATAGATTGAAAAAGTCAGACCGGTGGTGGGCAACTGAGTTAAGATGGGGGGCCAGTAGTGCGGCCCTCTGCATCACTAAAGGGTCGCACTTGTGGCCCTCCATATCAACTCACTGGTCTAAGATGTCACACCCCTATAGTCACATACGTCAATATTCCCTACCAGGATACAAGTATCCAAAAGACACTAAATGGGGTTTTAAATGGCCAGGTTGGCAGTAAAACAGGTCTTTATTTAATTATAGGACCATACGTTTTATAACATATATAAATATAAATAAATTACATAAAATTCCTCCAACATATAAAAAAAATTATAAAGCATCACATCCATTTAGTTAACATGATCCACAATGAGTTGTCACAGCGTCCATTATGATAATGATACCATGCTCAGGGGCTTTGAGATTAACTCGAAATTGTCAAAGTGGTCGAATTTTAAAATTCCACCATCTCTCTAAATAACATTACATTTTTGTGACCCATTGGGGCTAAGGGGGAAATTTTTCTCTGCACAAAGCGGTAACCCTGAGATGTCAGATAACACAGGTATAGGCACGAACAGCCCTGATGTCATCAGTTAAATTGAGGACATAAGCGGGCCGCTTATGTCTGCCTGCATTATCCGATTGTCATCCCAAGTCAGGGCATCCATGAGGCCGGGGAGGTGAGTGTGTGTGGTGGAGGGGATGGCAAACATTTTAACTGATCACTCTGTAAGGCACAGCAGGTGAAAAGAAATGATAATAATGTTATGATAATAATTGTAAAGCAAAAAATATCCCCTTACTTTGGAAAGATCTCTACTTGCATTCTCTGGGATAATAGCCCAGGGCTAGACAAGTCTACGAAAAAAAAAATGAACAGGACTTTTACCAATTCATTATTCCATCCAAATAATAACAGATAACAAACTTCTTAAGAATACATTATATTTCCGACTCCAAGATCCATGACCCCTGACCTTTTGCATGTTTAAAAATTGCTTCCAAGGCCCATCTCCACGGTTAACGGCCTGTTAATGCATCTATTAATTGAGCTGTTAGCCAAACAAGGGGCCAACCTCAGCGGTGTGAATATGTGAAAGCAGACGAAGAACTCTGTGATTTATTTATGAGGAGAAAGATAAATAAGTAATAAGGATACAAAACATACCCAAAAGCTGTAGAGGAGGTCTTCCTATATATTAACTTATAAAGCACCAGCATCTCACATAGCTCTACATGTTACTTACCGCCCCAGATACCAGGGAGCCTAAAGGATACCCTTGCAAACAGGAGAATGTACAGCCTCCATCCTGATGTGTGATGGCCATGTTTTTCACTTAGAAGTCTAGTACTGCATGGTTAGAGTACTGACTATGAGGCACGTGGAAAAGGAGAACTGGATACTCAATATTAGAGATGGTGGATTTTAGAGTTAGAGATGGATTTTTTTTAAAAATTCGACCATTTCAATGATTTAATTGTAAAGCTCCTGAACATGGTATTATCACCAAATTTGGTGGAGATGTAGAGAAGGGTTGGGGGTATACTACAAAAAAAGTATGTCTCTAACACTAAACGTTTTTGCACAAATTAAGTTCAAAGTCAAGTCAAAATTTCGAAAATCGGAATTTTGACTTTGTTTTTTAACTTAATTTACGCAAAAACTACATGTGCTTGAGCTAGCTACTTTTTTTTTTCAAATGTCCTTACAACCCTTCTCTACATCTCCAGAAATGTTGGTGATTCCATATTCATAGGCTTTGCAATCAGCTTAGCAAGTCGAAAGATTCGACCATCTCTACTCAATATGTGTGGGTGGCTTTGTTCCACTCCTGGTGGACAAGACTACAACCTATATTAGCTACGAAAAAAAATCTGTTCCGAATTATAATTTCAAATTAGTTGACCTTGAACTTTCCTCAACCTCATTTTGTTGTTTGTGTTACTAACAATTCAACTAATATTCTTCCTTTGATCTTTTTTCACAGACCACCACTCTCATCGGACTCTTAAAGACTGCGCGTCTCCTTCGCTTGGTCAGAGTGGCCAGAAAACTGGACAGATACTCAGAATACGGTGCTGCTGTCCTTATGCTGCTAATGTGTATTTTTGCATTAATTGCTCACTGGCTTGCTTGCATCTGGTATGCGATCGGCAATGTGGAACGGCCTTACCTAATTCACAAAATTAGCTGGCTAGATGCCCTGGGTGATCAAATAAAGAAACCATATAATTACAGCGACCCCAGCTCGGGACCGTCTATCAAGGACAAATATGTCACAGCACTTTACTTTACCTTCAGCAGTCTGACAAGTGTGGGCTTTGGAAATGTGTCTCCCAATACCAACTCGGAAAAAATCTTCTCCATTTGTGTTATGTTAATTGGCTGTAAGTAGAATCTACACTGAGTGCTGAAGTCCATAAATATATATATATATATTTATATATACAATGATTTAGTCATCCCTGATTCTGGCATCTAATCTCAAAATGTAGAAAAAATATACAAAAGAAAAATAAATGGTATTGCTATAGAAGTACCTAGGATACTATAAAATACCCTTACACCATCATATGTTAATTAAAATGATTGAGTATTTTTATTGATATAAATATATTAAAAAGCACATAATAAATATACTGAAGAGTGAGCGAAAAATCATTTGTTCATCACAATCACAAGAAATTCATATTTTTGATTTCTCCATTTCTTTGATCTCCATTTGTTAGGCTTTTAATCTCCATTTGTTTAGCTCTTCACGTAATTTATCATATTTTCCGGCATATAAGGCGACTCCTAACTTTTCCAGTTAAAATATAGAGTTTGGGATATACTCGACATATAAGACTAACCCTCTTCCTAAGCACTCCAAATAAAAATTGAAAATCTGATTTGATTATAATATGGTAATTTTAATTCAAATGCTTATGACATGGGCAAACTGCCTGCAAGTCATGGGAAATCCACCAGCAAATGTGCAGACGGGCGTCTTTTTTTCAGCTCAGGGAAACAGCAGTGGACATATGGCCTTACATATGCCTACTCTGACTTTCAACCCCCATATCTCCAACAACGTTAAAAGTTCTATTTTTTCTAGTAATTCACATTCCCAATTTCACACCCGTAACTGCAACCTTTGATGGTTATTAATTTTTCCCTGCAGTTATCCAACTGACATAAATTGTATACATTGAACAATAAAAACTGAAAGAGTTTTGGCAATCCAAAATTTCTATACATGATAGCTGTAAAAACACATTCACTGTATTTAATGTGTTTGAGCTGCAAGACACTGGGTGCCTCTAGTGAGCACGTGGTCTTCATCTTACACTTCGAGGAGGGTGAGAGGGATGAGCGGGAGCTGCGATGTCTGACAGGTCTCCTTCAGCTCGGAAGTCTCAGTACCCAGCGTATAAGACGACCCCGACTTTTGAGAAGCTTTTGCTGGGTTTAAAAGTCATCTTATATGCCAAAAAATACTTATTTTTATATCAATAAAATACTCATTTAATCAATAAATGATGTATGAGATATGATTTATATAGTATCTTAGGTACTTCTATACAAGTCTGATTTATTTTTCTTCTGTATATTTTTTCTGTATGTATTTTAATGGGAGGGAGTAACAAAATACAAGCAGTGGTTGAAAACACCTTTTGGCCATACAGTTATTTCTTGTATAATTTAAATTAATCAAAATGTTACAAACTAAATACTAATGTACAGTAATAAGAGGGTATTCCACCCAAACTATTTTAGTAAGCTAGAAGTTAGTTGTATTTGGCTGAGGATGTTTCCTACCCAAGCCCTTTCTTCAGTTTTAATGTTTGTTTGAGTTTAGAGAATGCACCAGTCTTCAGATTTAGCTGCCTCCTACTCCCTGCTTGCTGTATACACAGTACACATATGCCACAGTCCTTAAATACACAAAAATATGCTATACCCTTGTTACCAGTAAAATCTTTATCATTGAAATGGTTACATAAAAACATGACACATTATACCTGCATCTGCTATTTTTGTTGGTTTCTATTTTTCTCACAATATAAATGATTAAATATTTAATAGGAATCAGACAGTACCTGAAGTATCTGATCTCAATATCCTCCAACTTCTCCCACAGACAGACTCTGCAGAGTTACTCCCAAGGCGACACATTTAAAATTTTTATATTTATTTTTCGGCAATTGGCATCAAAGGTCATATTCACTATCGAGGGAGCTGGGAGATAGTGAAACCCAACACTAGGAATTGTCAGATTTCTATTTATTTAGCAGAATGTACAAATGAAAGAGCAACCTTTACTACAAAAAAAGGAATTTACACTGTATAAGTAACTCTACGAACCCTCCATCCCACAACACTTCCCTAACTGCTCAACCATCCCTTAGTTTGTGTTACCACTCTCATACTCTCATACTGGTCAGTGAAAGTTAAGCAATCCGCCTCATGGACAAGATCTTCAGTGTTGTGCCATGAAAATCTATTATAAACTATTTAGCACAATGTCAGGGTTGTACTCATGTTTGTGAGATACTGTATGTTTCCTTCAATTTCTCTACTGACTATAGCTCCTGGCCCATTACAAATCACCCATTGGTAGTAGGTTTGCAATATACCATTGAAAGACTTGTTTTGTCCCATCTTGCACTCGTCCATTGGAAGAGCATTTTTATCTGCTCTGTATTCTAAAGGTTTTGGCATTATAACTATGCGATTATCCTCACTTAGATGAAAGTCAATTAACAAAACTGTAATCACTAACATTTGTTATTAAAGTCATATTTTACACCTACCAATAGTAACTGCTTTGTAAAATGTAAGTGGGCCATGCATTTTATTACAAGTTAAGCCGGCTATAGACGTCCTGATCTATGGCTGACTTTTAGCAGACTCCTCGCAGCGTGGTGACATCACCACGCTTTGAGGAGTCGGCTACAGAGAGGACAGGAATCTTGTGTGTTCCACTAACACACGTGATTCCTTTCAGACTGTAGCCAATCAACTCAGAGGGGGAGGAGACTCCCCCACCGAGTTAACAGCCTGCAGCAGGATTGGACAGAAAAAGAACCAGCAGGATGGATCCGTGGTATGCTCCCTTATAGTTGCGGCCGACCAACCTTTATGTGCTTGGCGGTAACGAGCATGCCGGTTGGTCGGCTGCAACTATGGCTGGCAATCGGCCTGTCTATGGGGGGCTTTACTCTTTAAATTGTCAGCACTTTATTCTAAATTTGAAGTGAAGGTGGAAAATCTTGACTAATGCTGATAATAACAGACCAAGCAATAGAGCTATTTCTGATTTTCTAAAGATGTCTTCTATTTAGTCAGACACAATTGCAAAAAAAATTGAACTGGCAAATTGGCATTTACACTAGACAGTTGGCACAGATCAGTAGATAAAATCAAGTCGATACCAAAAAGGAATCTAAAATTGATTTCTATCCATGTCATCTTGGACTGGGATTTAATTGGAATTGAAGATTATGAAACAGGCCTAGAACTCCCACATCTCTCATTAAATCTTTTAAGTTGAAACCAATTGGCTTGTCTGCTTTTTGCCGTCACGGAACATTATGGACCCGCGATTATATCCAACCTAGATAATTGTAGCCTATGTGCAAGAGGTTGATCTATAATTCTCCCAAGTGAGACCTTTAAACCAACTGTTAATTAGCTCTGTCAGTTTTATAAGGTCTTTGAGTCTCTGAAGGTATCTAGCTATAGCTAATGATTTAAAAATAGATTTCATTAGGATAAACATCAGGCTGTTACGTCTTAAAGACTTGGCACGATCTACAAACCAAAAAGCATGTGTTTTGTTTTGACAAATGCGTTACCTTCCCTTTTATTAAAAAAACTGTGTAACCTATGTAATAACAGCATCTGACAAGTGGTATCACCCACAGCCATCTTATATACTGTTAGATTTATGGAAACCCGTTCTACTTAGTAGAGAGTAGAGATGGTCGAAAAAAAAAGTTTTGCTCTAGCACATGTAGTTTTTGCATAAATTAAGTTCAAAGTTAAAGTCGAAATTCTAATTTTCGAAATTTTGACTTGACTTTAAACTTAATTTGTGCACAAACTATTTGTGTTAGAGACATACTGTTTTTTTTGGAGTATACCTCCAACCCTTCTCTACATCTTCAGCAAGTTTGGTGATGATACCATTTTCAGGGGCTTTGCAATTAAGAAGAATTGGGCTGCCATAGTCGCCCCGGTTTAGGTCCAGAGTTTACTTCTTAATGGTCAAAAACAGTGGATTACCATGTATATGAGAGGTGTTCACATTCCTAAGTAGTGATGAAAAGATAAAGTTAAAGTTGATAAAGTTGATGGTCCTGAAACTTTTAGCACTGAACTGAGGCTGCTTTTTTAAGAACATAACATTATTCAATCTTATAGGAAAAATTTAATGTCACAACATTTAGGCTTTTAATTACGAAGGATATTTTTGTGCAATTGGCATAGATTGTTGTCTTTCTACACAAATGAATCGTATTTTTAATGAGATCTGAGATCTCAAGGCCGGTGCCTTTCCTTTTTTGTAGATCATCTCAGATCTCATCAGTGATAAGGTTGGCTTACCTTCATGTCTAAGGTAGCATACACAAGGCGATTCTGCCTTGATAGATGAGGGATTGACTTCAGCGGGATGACGTCATCCCGCTGCAGCCGGCCTCTCAGCTGATCGGCAGGCACACAAAGAGTGCCAGTCATTACTTTGAATGGGGACTGCTGTGTCCATTCAAAGTAATGGGATCGACTGGGAATTGACCGGCATGTTGGATCACCTTGCGATCCAACATGTGGCAGATTCCTGGTCTACCACACCAGGTGGGACCACTAGATTTTCCACAGATTGACGGGAGCGCACACGGCCGTCAATCAGCCAAAAAATTGGGCCATGTATGGCTACCTTGAATTTGCAGTCAAGGGAAAATATAGTTCTGCTTGGTTTAATTAGATTTTGAGTTGAGTTTAGGTAAAGTATTAAGGATACGAACAAAGGTACTTTAATATTAAAATTTTCATTGGTCACCTAGAATCCTCCTAGCAAAAAAATAGAGGAAAAGGCCAAATCAGCATTCGTGTCTACAACATTTCTAGCCAGTAATTGTTTGGAAATAGAAGTGTACCCTTCTTATAGTCAGTATGTATGTATGTGTGTATATGTATTTAAATGTATATATATATATGTGTATATATATATATATATATATATATACACACACACACACATATATATATCTTGTCAGTTGGTTCACATGTTTTTATTGCTTCATACATCCTATGTGTTGGTGGTTGGAGTCAAAGCCAACTTGGCAATACATGCTATGTTGCTCAGTGTGTATTTTAATTCTTTCTGCCATTTACATTTGTGCCCATTTGTAAACATAAGTTATAAGGACAGCCAAGTGTAATATTTTGAAATACATGTCTCCCCTTTGTGTAACTTTTTTATGCATATTCATCTGTGCTGTTTTTTCTTTTAATATTGAGGCATAGTTAAGAACCAGGTTTTACACTGAGCAGAGGTTTTATTTATTCCAACAGTTTGAGAATAACTCTCACACTAAGTGTAATATGTAAAATATTAAATTTGAGCAAACATGCTATAATATTACTACGAGTATGATATTACATTTTTGTTTTCCAATATGGTTTTTTTAATGGTTACCAATGTCTAGAAAAAGTCTATTCTTTTTATCGGTTTAATGAAAGTAAAGTGTGCATATATGTTACATTTGTGTTTGGATGTAATTTCTCACTATGTTATTTTGTGTTTCCTTTCAATCCAGCATTAATGTATGCAAGTATTTTTGGAAATGTATCTGCAATAATCCAAAGATTATATTCAGGAACTGCGCGTTACCATATGCAAATGCTTCGAGTGAAAGAGTTCATAAGGTTTCATCAGATTCCCAACCCCTTGCGCCAGAGGCTCGAGGAGTACTTCCAGCACGCCTGGACCTACACCAATGGCATTGACATGAATATGGTATGGTGCTACTCTGATAACAATGCATGATTATGTTTTTTATGTGAGATTAGGTGATTGCTATTTTAATGTTTGCAATTATAAATGCTTCAGACATTTGAGAGGAATTAGGCTGTAGGCACTGCAATCGGACAGAACAATGAAATAAGTATGTTACATTTTTTACATTGCATTATTTAATAACCCCCATAGGAACTGTTATTACAAAATATGTACCGTATTTTTCGGACCATAAGACGCACTTTTTCACCTCCAAAATTGGGGGGGGGGAGTGCCTGCGTCTTATGGTCTGAATGCAGCATCCCCACCAACGAGAACACAGAGGAGAGCTGTGCGCTGTGTTCAGTTCGGCTATGGATGGCTCGGCCGGGCTGCAGGGGATGCAGAAATCCTGGGCTGAACACAGAACACTGAACAGATCAGTGTAGTGTGACGTGTTGTGCTGAGAGTGTACTTCTGCTAGTGACACCTGTGGCTGAATTGAATATTGCATCCATTAAATTCATTGCATTATCCCAATTGATGTGAAAACGTATTAAATCTTTTTTTTTCTGGATTTTCTGCCCTAAAAACTGGGTGCGTCTTATGGTCCGGTGGTAACTTTTAAATAGAACAGTAATGTATTATATTATTTGCTTGGTTTGCGCCTCCTTTTCTACCACAGGTTTCTTCAAAATCCTGGGATTTGCATCAGGTTAATGATAAACAAGTCAGATTGGTTTATAGTGACTTCCCTTTGTATTCAAAATCAATCTGTTAATTTAAATCTGTAAAATGAATTTAAACAAAATGTATAATTAAATACGTGCATAAACAGGTTAATCTTTACTGACAAGTATGTGTCAAAATTATATTTAGATCAGAGATATAAATATCTTGACTTTGTAAATCACACCGATGTATCCCATTAAAGCACATTCCCATTAGTGCTTTAACCTCCCTAGCGATATGCCCGAACCCAGTTCGGGCAAACTGAAGCATCGATACGCCCGAACTGGGTTCGGAGCACATGCGTGTGGAGGCTCACCGTGCTCCGGCCGCCGCCATCTTGCGCGTCCATCGCCGCTTCTCTCTTGCCGGGTCCCGGAGTGACGGGTGACGTCACGGAGGCGGGACCCGGTCCGCCGGTCTTTTTTTAAAATCTTTTTTTTTTAAGTTTTGAGCTGGATTTAGAAATGTCTTTCTATAATCCAGTCAAAGTTGATCCCGCTATCAGAACCGCTCGCGCTGAGCGTTCCTGATAGTGGGAGCATCTTCGGCTGCACACGAGCCGTTCCGGAAATAGCCGAGGTCATCCGGCTATCTCCGTGAAACAGCTCTCCTCGCCGGTGACGTCATCCGGCGGCGGGAGATTTAAAGGTACAGAACTTTTTTTTTTTCTTATAGATTTTTTTTTGTGTCATTTTTTTTTTCTTTTTTTAAATTATTTGTTTTGATTGGATTGGATAAATGTTTTATCCAATCACATCAAAAGAAAACAAGTGTAAACTTCTAAAAAAAAATAAAAATAATAATTTTTTTCCCCCAAATTTTTTTTTTTTCTGTACTCTAAGCGGGCCATAGCGCTTTATATTCTGATTTTGCGAATGATCACATGCGCATTACGGGGTAATCGCTTTGTTGATCAATTGCAAAATGAACGCGCGCCACCTGAAGCAGTACTGCGCAAGTCTGATCGTAAATCAAACTGCGCCCGTGCCGGAATCAGGCAGCAACCGCTGGCTCTCTGTGTGCCTGCAGCATTTCTACAAAGCGCAGCGCACAAAGCCTTTCCGCCCCATCGGCGTTCACCGTTGTTGACGTCCAATGTGGGGCGGAAGAGTCAAAATACTTGACTACTTGTTATCACTTTTGGTAGCAAAATCCTGCACCTCAGTGAACCGCCAGGGAGGTTAATATACAGTAACTTCATAGGAACACATAGCACTATTTGGGTTTTGATAGCTGGGTAGTAGAAGGATTTCACAACCGTAGTAGAGATGGTCACATTTTTATCAGAGTTTGACTAGGTGATTTTGTAAGTCATTTATCATCACAATTTAACAGTTTAATCCCACTGGTTGTATGAGTGTGGTTTGGGGTAAGTTTCCAATGCAAAAAGCATCCAGACAATCCCACTATGTCCTCATGCTGTGCCGGCCAGGGATGTCTTCTTTGTGGGGACTTCTTTGGATGTCTATTTCTGTCAGATAATACAGGCATTGGTGTGGGCAGCCCCCGACGTCAACAGCGGCACTGGGGACATTGGCCGGCATAACTTTGAACTTACTGGAAAAATTGCATGTGCTAGAACAATGCTTAAGCTAGGTACACACATGTAGATATGGGCCAGATGGATGGCCGCTTTGAGCGCCATGCATGCTCACAGCCATCTATCTGGCCCATATCATATGCGGCCATCCCTGTTTTCAAGCAGGACCAATCAATTCGTCGATGTCCCTTGCTTTACAGTGCTGTGCCTCCAGCTCCTCCGATATCTGACAGCAGTCGTGTGTTTCAAGCATTACTTCTTTTGTAATGGTCCCACAACACTTCTCTACATTTCCCACAATTTTGGTGATACCTTATTCTGAGCCTTTTCAATAAACTTCCAAATAAACTATTTAAAATGTTACTACCATCTCTACTGCGGAGCTTAGCACAGGGATTATGCTTAAAAATCAAGAGTCTTTTATAATATCTTAATATTCAGATAAAACGCTCTAAGAAAGGCTTTTTTTTGTTTTTGAAATCCTAAAAAAACATAAATTCTTTTATAAGCAAGCATCTGTCCTACAGGAGATCAGCCAAGCCATACCCCTTAGTAACCTAAGTCCTTAATACCCCTTAGTAACCTAACCGTTTCAAGCACTACTAGTAAAATGGTAAATGGGCGACCATCATTCAAATTTGTGGTGGATCCAGTACCACTCTATATGCTATACCATGGTAGCTTCTGAGAATATTTCCATCTAGACCATTGTTACTGTTTAATGTGCATGAAAAAACTAGTCATGTGTATAATGTATGTTGTAACATTAAGGAGACACAAAAGGAAATAGTGGTTTAAATATCATATGCAGTGTTCTGTAACAAATCAGAAGTTAACATTTTATTAATATGTTCTGCCTATTTATTGAAATATATATTAAGTTGTTGGATAATCTTAAAGACAACCCATAGAGATGCATGAGCTGGACGTCCAAAACTATTATATTGTAGGCTGGACAGATGGCGAGTTTTATATCAATCTGTTATTTTGATTATCAATGATCTTCTTTTCAGTTCTGATCCACATGTGACCCCTGGGGATGGGCAAAGTAGATGAATGCTTCATCACATAGTATAGTCTACAGGATTCTTTTCAGCTTCCAAAGCCTTTTGAAGCTGTAATTACATCAGGGCAGAGAAGGTGCTAGAGATGTTCCAATTTTGAGTCCGAAATTTTTAGCCCCCTTATCAATAGAAGAGTGTTGTACCCTGTTAGCCATCAATAAATACAGCAAGTTTGGAGTTCAAGTGATACCGTTTATTGGCTAACTGAAGTAATTAGAGAAGCAAGCTTTCGGGATGTCGCAGATCCCTTATTCAGTCTGAAGATCTGCAACATCCCGAAAGCTTGCTTCTCTAATGACTTCAGTTAGCCAATAAACGGTATCACTTGAACTCCAAACTTGCTGTATTAGCCCCCTTATGAAATTAGACAACGCTCTTGAACTAAGTTAAATTATGATATTTTATTGATGCACCGATTTGAAACAAGAAAGGACTACAATGAGGCATCCAAAATTATTAGCCCCTTGGTCATTAATAGTTAAACACAACTGCCAATAATCTCTAAGGATAGTACTCCTGAGGAATTTTGGCCCATTCGTTCATTGCAAATTATTCTAGCAGTTCCAAATTCAATGGTTTTCAAGCACATTTTTCAAGTCATTGAGTGTCCGTCTCAGATTCTCATAAGGGTTGAGGTTTGGGCTCTGTGAGGGCCACTCCAGGGTCTTTGGTTTCGTATTCTTGAGAAACTGTTGGACTCATTTTGATGTATGCTTTGGGTCATTGTTTTTTTGGAAGAACCAGCAATGACCTAAGTTTATACTACAAGAGGATTTTTTGCATACTCTCCCTGAAAATGTCAGCGTAAAATTTCAAATACTCTGAAAAGAAAAAAGATGTCAGCAATGAGCCCCAGACATCTACCAAGATGATGCTGACCTGGCCTATTCTGTAGTCGATGCTTCAAGGAACACAGTTGACTGGTAATGGCCAGGAGGCCCTTTCTTGTTTTGACTTGATGTATCAATATAATATCCTAATTAACCTTACTGGTCATAGTATATAGTGTATTTGTTTCCAAAAAAGCAAACACTTGTTGTGTTGTGGTCATTTTCGTGGTGG
>CM070039.1:20542019-20556174 GCA_036250615.1 Ptychadena robeensis
TGCTCAATAATTTGGCCTTAATTGTAGCTGAATTGGGGTCTTTATTGAAATGCCCCTGAACAAGGTATCATCACTAAAATCGGTGATGATACCTTATTCAAGGACTTTGCAGCTAAGTACCAAATAAACTAGTTAAAACTTCGATGCCAACACTAGAAGTTGGTCAAGCTGTGGGCAGCGGAAAAGGAGAGAGCCTTACATATTTTAAAAAGTACAGGGAAATAACTCCAAAAGTAAAAGGATTACTTGAAGCAAAATAAATGATTATTACAAACCAGGGGGCTACAGCAAATACTAAACTCTTGTCACTACGAGAATCCAAACACTCTGATCCTGGCTTTGCTACCTTATTATTCATTGAGCTGGAAGAAGGATGGATATGGTGAATGGTTTATTTTCTGTTCTGGAATGATCTGCTGTCTGTCAAGTAGATATTTTGCTCCTCAGAACGTACTTGGTAAAAAAACATTGCAAGTCTTGCATGGCTTTGCATGACCTACCTCATAATTTCCACCTCAAAAACTTAAAACCTATAATATTCACGTATGATAAGTAGAAATTTGATAGCTTTTACAATGAATGTCCTGTTCAGATACCATTGCCAGTGAATCATCTGTGAGTTTTGCATTCCATGTTTTAGACCTTTACCACCATGATTGATTTACTCAAACCACAAGCATGATGTCTCAAATGCCACATTTACATTCTTGCTTTCACTGTTTAAGAATTGCCTGTTGGTACCTTCTTTCCTGGCCTTAACACGTGTTGTGGCAAGGCTTCCATTACTAATCCCACTTTCACTTTTCTAGAATTTTCTTCCCACTGCTGCACTATTTACATGTAGCTGGAGGGCAAGTGGTTGAACTTCTCGGATGTGTCCTTTTATTCTGCAGGGCAAGCGGTCGCTAATTAGAACTTAGTACTAAATACTATTCATCTCATCAGCAGAAGAAAGCTGAACATCCATCTGATTGTCCTGTGGATGAATTGTTGATTCTTAGCAAAGGAAAGGGATTTATCAGCACTAATAATTAGCAATTCCAAACTCCTAATCTTCATATTTGTTTTGGGGAAGTAGACGTTTTCAATGGAGATGTCCTTTTTAGCACCCTCCAACATCTTTAAGAACAGTTTCCGTATAGGGGTTTGATTAGGAGGGCTAAGGACTTTGTGGCTTTTAATTCTGTTTAAATTCAGGAGCAAATGCCTGTAGCCTGTAGCCGGGCAGGGCAACCTCTAATGTAAGGAAGATCTGTGGGTGGTCCCAGTCATAGCATGGTTAGCGGTAGAACATACAGAATACTGCACAAAATAGAAGGAGGAGGTCAGCTCAAACTAGGCAATAAGCAGACAAAAGGCAAGGGAAGAGTTGAGCTAACCTTTAATCTATGGAACCTATGTTAATAGTAGAAGTCCTACTCTATTGTGGATCAGTGTGCATAAAATCAACCCTTAAAAACACACACATCAGAGCAGTTTAACCAGTTGCCTTCCTATATTTTTGCTTAACTCCAATTGAAGGAGAAAGGACATTTAAAAGGCATCCTTTGGGCCTTTGATTATAGATCAAGGTCTGAACCAACATAAGTCACTATTCCTTTGTTAAATAGCACCTTAACTTTACCTTTTTGTTTGAGACTGAAGTATTCTTCTTTAAAACTAAAGTCCTCCAAAAATCCCAGCAATTCATGTTTTCTGGAGTTCTATTTATGCAATGATTTCTAGATCTAATTCACCCAGACAACCATTGTACTGTGTATGTAACATCTGTAATCATCCATGTGATAGATAGGAGATTTGATGTTCTGCATGTCAGCTTCTGTATCTGCCGCATAAACTAGCATAACCTGAGACTAAATGTTTAGTCAGTCTGTGCTTTTAAGTTAGGATAGCAAGTTCTCCTAGGAAAAGTTCTCCTGCAAGAGAACTTATGGAGATGCTGATGATCAATTTGATCAGCTGATCGGGTTGATCTTTCTTAGGGCTTGTTTCCACATACGTCGGGACCCTCTCCGCTAAGCGTATATGCTTAGTGGGGACCCCAACGTAGCAGATACACTTACCTGCTCGGCAAAGGATCTGTCTTCACGGCACCGAGCCGCTCTGCTGCTGCAAGTCTCAATGTAGTCGAATACGTTGAGTCTTTGCACCGGCGGATGTGTAGACAGAATATCCGCCATGCAGGCAATGTCTATCTGCTACGTCGGGAGCCCGTTAAGCGTATACGCTTAGTGGAGAGGGTCCCGACGTATGTGGAAACTTACCCTTAATCAAATAGTCAAGGTCACTTGATCATGTTTTATTTCACATTCCTGTGTAGGCTAAAACAGAGTGGGCCAATCAGGGTAGTACTAATAAAGGCCCACACACACGTAACGAGTGGGGGATGACAGATCAGCGGTGGAGGGCAGCGCGATGACGTCATCACGCTGAACTCCGTCGCTCACAGCATCAGCGGGCACCCTTTGTGTGCCAGCCATTAGTTTCAATGGGGACGCCGGAACGGCATCGGCCAGAGATTTACGGACATGACCGTTCTCTGACCGACCGAGCTTTGGAGCAACATGAATCTGTCCCCCCATGCGGGCACCCATGAGTTACAGACTATTTTGCAGCCGACCGATGGCGCACACACATCGGTCGGCGTCAAAATTGCCCGTCGCGCGTTGCGTGTCTGGGGGGCTTAATTCATCAGCTGATCAATTTGATCATATGCTTCACCATGAATTCTATCACAGACATTTTTCTGAGAGAGCTTATCATTCTGGTGATTGTTTGCTAGGTAATAAACACTCATGGGAAAAAAAAGTTAATAGTTGTCTCAGCAGCGATAACTCAGTAGAAATGATGTCAGTGGTCAGAAAGGCCATCAGGTGGTATATGGAACCGGGTAAAAATCCCAGAGTGAAAATGGGTCAGTGATAAAGACGCATGAAGGTTTGCAGCTCCCCCTATGAAATATAAAACAAAAAAATGGGCATGGGGCTCAAAACCTAGTGCAACAAAGTTAAGGAGTGATCTCCTACCAGGCCTTGTGTGTTCAGCTGTGTGGATACCAGGATGATGTCACTTTCTTGTTATGGATGATATCACTTCCTGGGTATGGGTGCTGTAGGGTTCCCTAGGATCAATGGGATTAGTTTTGGGCAGCAGCCTTTTGCTAACCATTGATGGTGATATAAAGTGATATTGTCTGTAAATAAGGAAGTGATGTAATCCTGATATCCATATGGACGAACACACATGGCTTTGTAGGCAATCACTACTATTTGCTTACCCTGCTTTGTAACTCCATTATTGTATTTTATATTTTCTTTTATCGTTTACAGAACTTTGTTGCACTAGGGTTGTGAGTCTTGTGTCTTTGTTCCAGTGAACACTGACATCAGCACCTCTAAAGGTGGGTTTACACGTGTAGATTTTTTCTCCTATCATCTGCCAATTAGATTTTTTGTTCAATGTCGTTGTCGAACACTGTTCGTCCATTTATCGAATGTAACATTAGATTTTTTTGTTCGTCCATCCCGATATCGAATGAAAACACATTCAAAATTACAACAACAGATAATAATTTACCAACATGTTCGATGACCTTTTGAACGATTTGTTGTTCGAAGTTGAACAAAATTTATCCATCTTACAAATTGGCCATTCTAGATTTTTGTTCAATCAACCAAAAAATTTTTGTTCTTCATTGATTGAACGAAAAAATCTACACGTGTAAACCCACCTGAATGAGGACAGATAGATTTTCTGTGGACCAAAAAGATTTTTCTCTAATCTCAAATGGCTTCATGTAATCACTCTTTTAGAATCCAACCCTTGCCATTTATCTCTACAATTACGGTTTTCACAAGTGAAGTGAAACTAATTATATAGAAATAAAAATATAGAAGTATCTAATAAATATAAAAATAAATATAACAAAGAAATTATAAAGTGTAAACATTTTATAAACCCACCAGGTTATATTTGGTTTCTTTGTTCCCAGTCATGGAGTTATGGACCCATGGTCATTCACCCTTCCTATTACCCTGGTGACCTTAGTCACCAAGACCGATAACATAGGGAATATTATTGTGGACAACTCAGGTATTATGATCTAAGAGTAGTGATGGAAGAACTGTCTGCAAGGAGGACAGCTCGGCCTTGAAAATGAATGTAGCTGGCGAACAGTACAGGGAAGAAGTTTATTATTCTCCTGCTGGCCGGGTCAGGGCAGAAAGATCCGGACAGCGGAAGAATCTTTTCACTAGAGACCGGGTATAGAACCCGGTCTTCTAGTGCCAAATCGGCTCTGAAAACCAGAAGTGAAGTCAGTGACGTCATGTCCGGCAATCGGAATCAGAAACTATGCATTCCTGGTACTTGAAGTGAAGTCACTGATGTCTTTTCCGGTTTTTCAGATTCAAATTACCTGTTAAGAGGCGGGGAATTTGAATCTCCCCGCGAACAGGCAGACGTCAGACTTTCTTAAAAGTCAGATCCGCCTGTTCCCGAACGGACCTGGCCGAAGTTTGGCCATCACTATCTAAGAGGTCATCAAACCTCCTTTAGGAAAGGATGCTAGTTTACTTCTGTAAACACACTTTTGTTTTTAGGTATAGTTAAAGAGATCTTAACTTTCTCTGTATCAATGATTCTGCATTGCGTTACCTGGAAGTCCTGAAAACATGTTGGGTTTATTTGAGGACTGCAGTTGGGAAACACCTGTTAGTAAACAACTGTGTTTGTAGTTAGAAGTGCACAAGTGATCTTTATGTATAGTTGCATCTTCACCTGCAGTGTATGATTGGTAGCAGATGTCAGTTATTGTTTGTGTTGCTGCCTGCTAACATACTTATAACAGTTTTATCTCTTTTTCTGCCTGCTCTAACAATAAATCCATGGATTAACAACACCCACTGGTAAGAACAGGAGGTATTTCAAATTAATTTTGCCTTGTTTTTTATATGGGATTAATCTGTTTACCTATGAAAATACATTTTTAAATGATGGGTTAAAGAGGTTTCCAGGAAACACAAATTACAGTAATTACGTGCAGTGGGATGTTCAGTGATGTACAGCACTCAGCTTTAAGCCAAATTTCAAACTGTTTTTTTCTTTCATGATTATAAGTTTTGCCACCTTTTATTTTGCTTAGCTGTTGGTATTTCCCTTTAATTTTAAAAGGTGCTACAACCTCGTAGGAAGGCTTTAATGGTGATGAAAACCACACAAGAAATCTTACCTTGCCCATGCTTTTTGAAAATATGTTTTTGTTGACATCTGTCCTCATTGAAGAGATTTCTCATCACTTTTTGTCTCTCAGTTAAAGAAAAAGGAGGGTCCTGGTTACTGGTAAAGAAACTCACCACATCTCACAATTGTAAAATTCATAAGCTGTTTTGGAGGGAACTAACTCCGATCTGGAGGCGGCCAACCTCCTTGGGACTTTTAAGGTGAGTAAAAATTGAGGTTCCAGTCAGAAAAGTAAGGTTTACAATTTTAATTCAAAACTACTGTCAGCACATACATGTTTCAAACGCATTATTCCAAATCCATATGCTTCCTCCATACATATTCATGGGACCAACGCCAATTTCTGATAAATGTCCATAGTATAAAGATGAAAAAAATATATATATTTTGCTAGTCAATTGCACCAGTCTAAGTCCTTTTGTCACAATCGGATCAGGGATCCGGGGTATTGTCAATAAGGTGCATATATCACCTTATTGACAATACCCCAGATCCCTGATGAAGTCCAGATAGTGGATGAAACGTGTTGGAAAAACCCAGAGAATACCTAGAATTTTTTCTTTCTTTTTTTCTTTTTTTTCATCTTTATACTGTGGACATTTATTAGACTTTTTCTTTTGAGCAAAGATACAAATTGGCATGTATTCTCTTGAATATGTATGGGGGAGGCATATAGGTTTGGAATAATCCTTTTGAAACATGTATGTGCTGACAGTAGTTTGAATTAAAATTGTAAACCTCACTTTTCTGACTGGAACGTGAATTTTTACTCCCTCCAAAACAGCTTATGACTTTTTGTCTCTCACTTTGTCACTGGGTTGGAAAACAAATTACTATTACCTCCCTGGGGACAAAAACAGCAGTTAAAACTTGATGGAAATTTTAGCATCTCCCTATGTTGTCCAAGAAAACTATTGCAGGACCAAACCTTTCCTCAATTGAATTCAAATTAAAACTTTGTATAAATTTTACAAATGAATGTTAGGGTTGTTCCAAGAGCAATCCCCTTTTCTGAAATTAGTTCATTTGAGTTTTTATATTACAGCTTCAAATTCTAAAAGCTTTTCCTCAGTTATGGTATATTGATATTGATCTAGGTCCTTTACATTCTTCAATAACCTACCATAATTTCCTGGACAACCTCTTCAAGTCATTATTTTGCATGAATCTGAGTGATGCATGCCTCCCAAACCTACATTTTGGATAAATCTTTTTTGCTATGTGAAAATATTTAAACTTTTCAAAAATTGGGATAGTTGGAGGTCTATGCAAGGTGAAGGTAAGATGTTTTGAGACTGGAACCATCTTAATGGCCATTACTGGCAACACTGTTTAGAATATTTCTTCTTCAAATACTTTCCTTAACACTTTAAGCATGTTGGAAAATGTCATTCTGAATAAAGCTTGATCCCTTGAATTTTAAATAGAGGGTTATGCCTTTTCTTCTTTTGTAAAGAGCAAATAAAATCTATAAGTGCTTTACTTTGCAAAAGAGCTATTAATACCGAATTCAAAAGAGCTATTAATACCAAAAGAGCTATTAATACCAAATTTGTATGTAAAAGTAACCACACATTTACTGTACATATGGTCACTAGTGATGGCCGAACTTGCCGCAAGACGGACAGTTCGGCCGCGAACAAGCATGTTCGCCTTTCTTCTCGCCAGCGGACAGTACGGGTGTTCGACCCGCCCTGTTTGCCGGCAAGAAGGAGCTCTCTATTCTTCCTCTGGTGGGATCAGAAGCAGCGAGATCCCGCCGCAGGAAGAATGTTTTCACTGTAGAGGCGGGGATTTTGAATCTGTCCGCGAATGGGTAGACGGCGGACTTTTTTAAAAGTCCGCTCTGGCCGTTCGCGGACGGGCATGGCCGAAGTTCGGCCATCACTAATGGTCACATCCAAAGCATTGTGCCATGCATTCTACATAATGATCCTTTGTTAGGATGCCATGGGTGACCTTTTTCCTTCTCATTTCTACAAACACCCCTAGTAACTATGGGTGTTAGTATAGCATGGGGATAAGAATTACACATCCCTGAAAGCTACTTGGGTTATGAACATTATTGGCAACAGCAGTAGATTAAATTTAGATATGACAATTGTTTATCAGTACATTTAATCAAAACCCAAAGTTTTCCGAAGGAAGGATAGAACAGCAATATTGGTTGTGCAATAACCTTCTTATTATCCTCTCTCAAAATTAGCATGAACATAAAATATTTATATTCCTCCATGTAGAGTCCATTTCTTGGCACAGAAACCATATTAGGTCAAATTAGTAGTGCCCAAAATATGTGCTTTTATCTGTATCCTGGTTTAGGCTAGAGCAGGGGTGGGCAAAATAAGGCCCAGGGCCCAGATCCGACCCATTTAGCTTTATTTTCAGGCCCTTTGTCATCTTGTTAAAAAAGATGCTCCCCTATGTTTGTTCTCTTCTCATCCCTGGGCAGGATGCAGTGGCGTGATCATGACAATGTGAGCGCATCCTCATGGTGACAACAGGCATTCTCTATGAATTATCTCTGCTCATTAAGTGCAGGAAATGTAAGAAGATAACAACAACCCTGTCACACATTGCCTATCACACATCACAACCATCATTAGTGATGCGGGCGATGCATGGAATTGCCACACCTATGGCGGATCAGCAATTACAGGCTTTTGGTCTGGCCCCTTTATCAAATGTAACCCACGAGTCAAAAAGTTTGCCCACCCCTGGGCTTAGGCCTAAAGCTGGCCATACACCTTCAGATTTCTCTGTCAGATTTCCTTCAGATCAGATCAGATCAGATCTACCAACAACCATGTAGTATAGTGTCCTCCCTGATAGAATACATAGTGATTGGAAGGTGTAGAAAGGTCCTCATATTACATGGTTTTGGTAAAACAAAATCTGATCTGAAGGAAATCTGACAGAGAAATCTGAAGGTGTATGGCCAGCTTTAAGTATTGAACTAATAAACTTTCTGGCAGCCAGCATTTTTATACGGAGGTTAGTACATTTTTTCACAATAATATATATATGAGTTTCGGTTTTCTTTGAAGCAAAGCTGTTTCTTGGTACAAGTTATTATTGTCATCCCACCTACTCTGATACTGTTCTACTGTTTGGCCCTAGCAGAACCACCTAGAGATCCCCCCCCCCCCAAAGGTTTCCCTACCTTCAAGCCATGCTCTGCAACACTACTGAAATCCACAATGAGTAGAGCTCCAAATAGGAGCAAATGGCTTGCCAGGTACTGTGGAAATTGAGGTGGGGTCAATGACAAAAATGGCCTTTAAATCTGATCATTGATATTTGATACTGCTGAAGTTTCAAAAAAAAAAACTAAATGTGTTTATCTCTACAAGTCTTTTTAAAGTCTTCTAATACAGAGTTTGGAGTTTAAGTGACACCCTTTATTGGCTAACTGAAGCCATTAAAGAAAGCTTTTTCCATATCCCAAAACATTGCTGCTTTAATGTCTTCAGTTATCCAGTAAAGGATATCACTTGAACTCTAAAGCTGGGCATACATGTACCAATTCCTGCACGATCCGATACCAGATCCGAGGCCGTGCGCGCACCCGCATCCCTTAAGGATCGGGTCATGCAGGAATTGGAGGCTGCAACTGACTAGGATTGGGCTGAAATCAGCCGTCCTGTCGGATCGCACAGAGATCCGACAGGATGGTAAATTTTTGCCCAATCCCATTAGTTCGGCTGGGGAGCTGCATAAGCTGCAGATGAAGAGTACTGGCCGATTCTCTGCACTAGCGGGCGGCCATGATGACATCATCACACCGCTCCTAGTACAAAGAATCACATAAGGAATAGACTATACATCGTACTATCTATTCCAAGCATTAAGTTTCTGTATTTGTTGATGCCTAAAGCCCCCCATATACCTTTAGACCACTCCATACAATTTCCATTAGATCTACCAACAACTATGTAGTGTCGGGTCCTCCCTAATAGAATACATAGTGATTGGAAGATTAAGAAAAGCTCCTCATATTACAAGGTTTTGGTAGAACAAAAGTGGATTGTATGGTAAGGTTGTAAGGTGTATGGGGGGCTTAACACAGTACAACACTGTTGCAAAAAAATTAATTCATGAAAAGTTCACAGATGTATTTGTGAATGGTATTAAGAGTTCTTTTGCATAAATCAATTTAAAATTTATGTTTGCAGTTCATTTAACGATGTCCTTCTTTACTTTTACTGACCCTTCAAGCATGATTCATTTAGCCATTCAATATTTAAGGTTGTTTCCTCACAACAATATCAACACTGGACATAAATATTCTCTCCAGCAAGACCGTGGGTGTCATCATGTGTGGGCTGGAATTAATGTTGTCTGCTGAATACACATTTATTACTCTTCCCAAGTGCCAGAAGCCAAGCTATTAATTATTTCAGGCTAAGCAGCTTCGGCATTCTTCCTGATGCTATGCTGTATTGATGTGCACCTCTGATTATACAGTCTCAAAATATCTTTTCATCAGGTTTTTCAAAGAGACCACTAAACATAAAATCTATGTTACCTTGTTAGGTAAAATTCTGTACGCTAATGAATCCATATACCATTGTTTATGTTCTCTACAAATCAATCAAAAGGTACCTGGTGCTTCTCTTTTTATTCTTGTCCTAAGGTTTGCCCACACTCTATTTTAATTGGGTGTACATGGAAATGCTTGAATAAAATTGTTATAGAAGTATATAGTAATCAGGCCATGACAGAGTTTCAGGTATTCTGTATTCCTTCAAATCCCGAAAAGTCTACAAAGAAGATCTTTTTCCCATGTTCGGTTAAAGCCAACTGATATAGTGGGCGCTGCTTGGATGTACTTACATCTATGTACAGGTAGTAGATGGGGTATTGTTAATGCACAACTGCACTAAGAGAGTTATTTTAATGACAACACCCCCCCCCCCCCCCCCATGTATGGCATATCTGTCTGTACACTTCTCTTTTTGGAGAATAATACAGGTAAAAAAAGGATCTTCACAATTTCTGTCCTGCTATGGAAGCAGGTTCAGTGACTTTCGAGTCTACTCCTCTGAATATTGTTGGCCACAGCTTTGTAAACCATCTTCTATAAGCATACCATTCTAAAAGCCCTTAGTCCAGCATAGGCTTTAAAGTGGAAACATTGCCTTTCCAATCCTTTGCAGAATGGCTTATATTTTGCCTGCCAACCAGGAAGTGGTGGGGGAGGAAGAAGCTTTTCAGTACCCTAAAACTGATAAATGGTTCTTTAGATCCCTTACTTTAAAAAGTCCAGGTGCACAAATTGGTCTTAGCTTTGTGCAATTAAGCAAAAAAATATATAAAAAATATGGAAGAAATGCTGGAAGACAAATTCTGATGGATAATGGGCTTAGCAGATTTGTGAAGGTAGCTTTTTTTTATATAATTAAATCCAAATGGGTACTGGTCATAGGAAGGAGCTAAGGATCAGCAACAGTTGAATAACACTATCAACAAAGAAAAATAATGACCTCAGCTGTTTATTTTACTGGTTAATGTTGTTTTAGAAGAACACCATCGGGTTTCTGAACATTTTAAAATATACCTCAACTGGTACTACAGTTTTGCAGCAAGTCTGAAAATAAAGCAAGCTAGAAGAATCAAAGAATAGTATACCCATGCTGATCTTGTGCAGTCCAGGCAATGAAAACCAGCACTTGGCTCATCAATGGTATATGTAGTCTGAATTGCTGTAGTGGTTTGGTTTTGTAAACATAGGAACATAGTTTTTACATTTAGTGGTCCAGTAATGAGCATTCAGATGATTTCTGTTGTTTTTTGTTACCTCAATCTTCCTTGTGTTTCTATGGGCATGTCCTTGTGTTTTTTCCTTCTCCAGACTTACTTCCAATTCAAATAGCATGAATATATTCTATTAGTAAGAAGTAATTTCATAATGTGATCCTGGTGTGGTCCATCAAATCAGCCAACGTTCATTAACATGATTATATAATATCATTATACGTTATTAACAGTGAACTATATTTGCATTGTATTTAATTACTTCTTTTTGAATTGAATTTGATTTATTTCAATATATATTCTAATGACTCCAAACGCTTTAACTCATTTTCTGTTGGGCTCAGGTGGGGGCATGGAGCTTGAATCATAAGGATATTAACAAATATGTACAGGCAACGCTATTATAGGCAAAAGCCAGATGGACATCTAGGCAATACACCTTTCAATCACTATGCACAATTTCCTTTAGATCTACCAACAACTATGTCGTAAAGTGATAGAATACATATTGATTGAAAAGTTTAGAACAAACAAAACATCTGTACAAAGTTGGTTGTACAGATATTGTACAGATATTGTATGGTAACATTGAATATGGATAGCTGACACATTGCTATACCCTGGTCACCAGGACACGTTCCTCAGGTCTTCTAATGAGTGTCTTGGTTCTGCATTAAGACATTGAGATTACCGTATTTTTCGAACTATAAGACACACTTTTTCACAAAATCGTCTTAAGGTTTCGAATGTGAAACCCCTGCGGCTGTGGAGATTAGCCGCTGAGCTGTCAGATGTGAGATCTGCCCACGGCTGAATCTCCCATCTGTACTGTATAATTGCTTATCCCAACAGAGTTCAAAGCCCTGCTGGTATAAGCAATGAAGAGAAAGAGATAGATGAACTGCCATCTATCCCTCTCTCTGTGTCCATGGGAAGTGCGATCACCGCAGCTTCTACGGACACAGGAACAGCCGGAGAGTGAGAGCAGAGGAGAGAAGACTGGGCAGCTCCCCCCCCCTCCCAATCAGTGAAGAGGTGACATGATGTGCTGTGTGTGTGTACTGCTGCTGGTGACATCTACTGGCTGAATTTGATATTGCATTCACTTAATCAATTGCATTAACCCAATTGTTGTGAACAACAACTTTTATATATCAAAACATTTTTTCCTGGTTTTGCTGCTTTAAAAACTGGGTGCAAAAAATACGGTATATAATACAGTTTTGGAATATTGTATGTTTAAACTGTTTCCACTTGATCTATGATCAAATTTTTCTATGCAATGATAATACATTTGATTGCACTCATGTCATGATAATGTTGTGCAACAAAGGACGGTTCTAGTCTTACATTTGAATGAAAGAGAGCTTCATGGTAACCCAAAAGTACTTTTACTATTTAAAACACTGATCATAGGTGCTCCTGATCTAAAAGGACCCTTTGAATCATGTCTGAGCTGTATTTTGGTATAAAGGGTTATTTTCTAGCCCCCTGTAAAGCCACCCCTTACTCTTTTTGTCTGTTAGTCTGTGAATGGGTGTGAATCATGGCCCTTGGAAACGGGAGTTGAAAATAAGTTTCTATCATATCTACTTTAAATATGTGCAAAACCCTCTGCTGATGTTTCTTTAGTATGGAGCTCTGTAATTAAAACTGCCTGGCTGTTATATCGATATAATTACTTTAATATATCCCAACTGCTGACCAGGAACAAGTAAGGGCTAATTTGTAAATGAGCAATTAACGCAACTGCCCAGTGAACATGACAGGAGACTGGTCAGTTTTGAGTCTTGCCCCATAGACCTATCCATGCCTGTCAACCCTCCTGTTTTGGCTGGGAAGGTCACGTTTTATGTGGCTTTCCCGGCCAAATCCTGATTTCAAGAAATCCCGGATTTTTCCAGAATTTTTCAAATCCCGCTAATTAAGCAGGGAGGGGCGTTACTCTCCCTGCTAATGTCCCACCCCGCACATTATCAGCACAAACGGGGTGGCACATATGCAGTAAGAGTAATACAGTCTCCCTGCTAAAGCAGCCGAGAGGTAAGCCCAGAACCGGATGTCACTTCTATGGTCAGCTATGGACCTGTCGCTGGGGTGTTAACTTAACATCCCCGAGAGCCTGCACAAGTTTGGAGACGCTCCCAAAAAGGAGTGTTTGGTGTTTTCCCAGGCTGCTGCGGAAGGACAGTGTAAATGTACGCTCATCATTATCACAGGCTGCATATTTGTTCAAGGTCAATCACTATAGCAGTCCTAAAGCAACAAGGTCAGCACACCTCAGAGGCCGCTGGAGTTTTCCAAAAGTTGGCAGTCGCCATCAGCTAATTTGTTCTGAACAAACCTCTGTCTAAGATTGTTGACCTTTGTCACTGCTGATTAGAAAAAGGGGGATACTTGTATACTGCTAATGAATACACTTGTTTGATTAGAGCTTTACTGAGGTAACAAAGGTGCCATAAGACAAGGAACTATTGAAGTTTCCTTTAATTTGACATTGCTGCCAAAAACCTTAATTACTTTTCTTTGTAAAGCAACCTTGCATACAGTAATGATCATTAGACTTTAAAATAAAATTTATTTATACTTTTAAATATTACGTTTCCTTTGCAAATGGATTTTCTTCTGGATTAATGTCTTTTTTTAGTTGGGTACTCTTCCATGCCTTATGGTTCTGTCCCGTTGTTCTGAGATATTTTGCTACCTGAGATATTTTGCTACCTTTAACATCCCTTGCAACTGCGCATGTGCAGATAGCCCTAATTTTTCGGAATTACATGGATAATAAAAAAATAATCTTACGGGTTTCAGGTGTCAAGATTAGGGGTTGATTAGGGGTTAAGGTGAGTTTTCAAGTGTAAATTTTTTCTTCAATTAGCTGATAATTACATTTTCTGTTTGATGTCGTGGTCAAACATCGTTCGTTCATTTATCGATTGTAACAATAGATTTTTTGTTCGTCTATCGTCCATATTGAATGAATATACATAGAAATTAAGACAGATAAAAATTTACCAACATGTTCAATGACCCTTTCAACGATTTTACGTTCGAAGTCGAACGCTCGTTCTTCATTGATCGAACAAAAAAATCTACATGTGTAAACCCACCTTTAAGGTTATAGTATTGGGGAGGTTAGATTAATTGTAACCCCCCC
>CM070039.1:20574559-20590719 GCA_036250615.1 Ptychadena robeensis
GTAAGTTTTTGGGTTTTTTCACTGCATTCCTCCCTATTATTGGCACTTCTAGTGCCATTAGAAAAAGACACATATCCTTATTTATACATGTTCAAGAGTTAAAGTGTGTTTCTGTTTCAATGTTTTTATTAAATTTTCAACAGTTTTACAAAAATGCAAAATTGACGCATATCGTCGGTGCCATATATACAGATAAATAAAATGAAAAGGAACATAACAATGCAATTGCCTCGCGAGAGGCACGAACACAAATAATAAAGAAAACAAAAGAAAACCAAAACTTCGTGGACAGACTCCCTGTCACCACCCTGGTCAAATGGGACCCTCTGGTCCTGCTACATAACATTGCGGGCACCAAGGGTGATCACAGGGTGTCACCAAGAACAAAATCGATCCCCGAGTAGGGGGAAAGAAGCACTTAACGTGCAACGACTAACATAGGCTAAATGAAGCCAACCATAGAACTTTAGGAGAGAAAGAGTGTAGAGAAAAGTGAGTCAGGAAGAGATAGAAGAGAGAGAGAGATGGTCAGGTGGGGGAGCTCCAAAACGGGCGGTCCAGTCCGGTATCTACAAAGTATGGAGGCTCGAATGGGCCATATCCGGGTGAAAGCGGCAGATCCAGGGGTCCCAAATGGAGAGAAACTTGTCATGTCGATCATTCAATATGCTCGTCAGCCTCTCATTTACCATGATCAGGTTCACCTTCGCCAGGACTCCCGAGTACGGTAGTTGTTGCTTCCTCCAGTTACTGCCTATGCAAAGCTTGGTCGCGATGAAAATTTGGTGTGTCAGTGCCTGTTGCCTACGAGTCAAAGTGCGGATCCCGGTCTGTAAAAGGGCTGACCATGGACATTTGGCAATGCGCCTCTTGAACAGGGAAGAGAGGAGGCGGAAAATTTTGGACCAAAGGATAGCAACAAAGGGGCATATCCACCAGATGTGCATCATATCCCCGGGGGACGCGCCGCCGCGGAAGCAGAGTCCACTGCAGGTGGGAGTTGTGTGGGCTAGTCTGGTGGGTACCATGTACCATCGCATGAGGACCTTGTATGCCGCTTCCGAGTTAGTGACATTCATGGAGCAACGCCCCAGGGACTCCCATAAGCGGGACCAATCCGCCTCGGGCCATGAGGTGCCCAAATCCCCCTCCCAACGGGTAACATAGGAGTGAGCAGTGTGGTCTGAGAGGGCATTGAGCAAGGAGTATGTGTAGGAGACCAACTTCGGCCCGAGCAGCGAAAAACTGCACAAGAATTCGAAAGGGGTTCGGGCAGGGGAAGAACCCAGTGCCGGGAGCGTAGCCAACCAGTGGCGGATCTGGAAGTACCTAAACAGCTCCGCTTGGGGGATAGCCTTATGTGCTTGCAGATAGCTCCACTTGACAACACCAGACCTGGTAACCATTAGAGGTCCACCATTGAAAAGCTTTGGGCGACTCCATGCCCGGGGCAAAAAGTGGCTGGGACACCAGGGGCAATAGAGGGGTATGGGCCGACTGAAGCTTGTGGGGGAGCCTGAGCCGGTCCCAAATGGCTAAGGCGTGGGTCAGCGCAGGCCCCAACGGGGAGGGTCTGGCCTGTTTGGGCAGCCATGGGAGCGCCGCCAAAGGGATGGGAAAGCAGTCAGGGAAATCCAGCATGGTTCACAAAGGGGGGGGAGTGGGAAGCATGGAGGGCACAGATAGGTAGAAGCTGGGCAGCGTAATAATAGAGGAGAAGGTTAGGGACCCCCAACCCACCATCCTTCTTATGCTTGTACATTGTGAACCTATTTATGCGTGGCCTAATGGTACCCCATAGTTAAAGTGTGTTTCAACACATTATTGAACATCTTTTTTTTTTAAACATTTTTATTGAATATTTCTGTCAATAAACAAAGTAAAATGAAATTAGTAACTAACCGTGCAGCCGGTACATAAATTCCAATCATTTTAATCTTTCCACCATTCCCCTACCTCTGTTTGCCAGAGGATTTCACTTTTAAATACACAACAAAGATATATTCACAGGAGGTTACTAGGTGATAACTAGCTACAAGACCAGCCATGGGCAATATAAGGCCCGGGGGTCAAAACTGGCCCTTTAGTCTTGTAATTTGGGCCTTTGTCACCTTGGTGTAAAGATTCTCAAGCTCTCCTCTGCTCATTCCCTGGAATAGGTGGAGATAACACCTAGAGGATGATTGGTAGGGTCTCCTAATGGCCATCGTTTGCTTGCAATATAATGTTTACTATTAAAAGCCTCTATTAATATTGTTTTATATTTATTTATTTTTATTAAATTGCTTGTCTGGGCTACGAGAACTTAGGACACCTATTCCGGGCGGCCTTTACAGGCTCTTGCTCCAGCCCTTCTGTTAAATTAAAAAAAACAATATGGGCCACGAGTCAAAATGTTTGCCCACGCCTTTACTAGGCTATCACCTAGTAACCTCCTGTGAATATATTTGTAAAGAAAAAGTATCATTAACTTGTTTCATTTAGGGTATGTTTCCACATTCATTGCGACCCCCTAAGCTAAGCGCATTGCTTAGTGAAAGGTCTCCATGTAGCACATTCACTAACCTGCTCGGTGGATGCTGTGTTCTCACGGCGCTGAGCCGTTCTGCCAATGCAGGGCTGAACGTAGTGGAGTATGTTGAACCCCTGCATCGGCGGATGTCTGAACACAGCATTCGCCGAGCAAATAAAGTCTATTTGCTCTGTCGGAATCGCCGCCAAGCAATGCGCTTAGCGTAGGGGGTCCGACGGATTTAGAAACATACCCTTACTGTGTTGCAACAAACATCTTGCATATATAATAATAAAAACCAGTATGATGGTTTTAGGCTGAAGAGTGTTAAACATCTAAATTTTAAATTTTGGGCTGGTAATACTTAAACACCTTTTTCTTCTTTTTGTAAGCTCATCAAAAAAAATAATGTAACCACCACTTTAAAGGACTGAACAGCTGCTACAAAAAAAGGAAAAGTACCTTTAAGTTTTATTGTAAACATGAAAGGAAAACCTAAAACCCCAACAGACCACTCCCTCACTCCAAAGTATGGTGGAGATATGTGGTCATGATAGGTCCACAAACATGAGTTTAAAAAAACTTCAATGACCAACCAGCTTTGAGAACATATTTCTGAACTGGTAGTCATTATCTTGGCGTGCCCGGAGCCGAGTGCCCATAGGAGGAGGACTAGGGCAGGCCGGGTGGAAGGGCCTTACCGACGTTGGCGGAGCCCATCCAAACCAAAAAGCGCCAGGGGAAGTTACCCTTTCAGCCGGAATCTCCCTCCCTTCCTCCCTGGACTAGGCATTACTCCTTTCGTGTTGGCTGCCTATTGGTACTTTCCTGCACAAATGTTTTTCTCTGACAGGTCACTGGTCACTGCGGGCGAGTTCTTGGCAGTGTCCTTGGTGGTAGTCGTAGGTGAAGGTCGGTGTGGGGATGTCCCCATGGTGGGGCAGTCACTTTTGGTAGGACCCTGAGCGCGTGTAAGGGTCAATGACCTCATGGGAGATTGGTCCGGAAGGCGTCAGGGGGAAGTTTAGTACTCACCGAGCTCTTAAGGCTGGTGATCGGTACAGGTTGTTGGAGCTCGGTCATTGTTAGGGGCGCTGTCAGGGACCTTTGCAGCAGTTAAACTGTTATTGTTTACTGAACGTTATTTATTAAATTAATATTATAAATTGTATTTTGGTATGTTTTCTTGTAAGCTGTGGCCTTAATACATCCACTTTAAACCAAACTCATTGTCCTGTTTTTATTTTAGTTTAAGGTTAAGTTGGGGGACGCACAGGTTAATTGAGGCCACTTCCTCAGTCGGCTTTGCCCAAAGTCATCAGTTCCAGAGAAGGCTGGTTCTTGTTGCTTGTGAACTGCCATTAAAAATACTGAGAAGTCCTCCATCAGACACAAGATGAAGTATGAATTTGCAAGGCATGGTATGCCAGGGGATATAATTGACACTCTCAGCAGAAGGATATGTACCTTTGCCTTCTAGCGAGGATTCATCTTGTTCCCTGTAGTGCTGGATGTAATAAAACTCCTCACAGGTCCTCACAGGTACTAAATACATTTAGGAAGCTCAGCAGTCAGCATGATTACCCTCACAGTCAAGCCATCAAGGTACTTGTAAATAAAACATGTTTTATGTGGCCATTGAAGAGTAATTGTCATGTAAGTGCAACATAATACTTACGTTCTTTTTGTTAAAGAGGAAAATACTCTATGAAACTACCGGGTGGTTAGCCTCGGGGGGAGTTTGTTTACTAACAAAACTCACTCCACTCTCACCTTGGGCATAATCACCTGTCTGATGGAAGCCCGCAGTGGTGGCAACATTTATGACGCCGAAGAGGCAGGGTGGGGCGGCTCCATCGACCTCCATGTAATAAAGGCAGTGTCGCTTTTTTTCAGCACATCACACCAGAGATGTGTAGGGGGGACAAGGTACGTCATCAAAATCGTGGGGGATTACCTGCATGCCATGGGCAAACCACCCAAAAGGTTAAGCTACTAACTTTTACTTTAGACTATAAAAGAGTATAGAGCAGTCATGGGCAAACTACTGGCTATTGCCAATATCCGGACTAATCAATCCCACTCGAAAACAGGGATATAGGACATGACCGTTAATCACAGCCGATGTCTGTTGCTTTGCATGGAAACTGCGGGTCTCCATGCTCCATGCTCGAGCTGTCTCTCCGGCTCCTCCTATATCTGACAGCAGCGTGATGATCATCACGCTGCTGCAGGGAACATATCGAGCTCTTATATCGAGCTGTCTGTTCGCTGCTTTACAGCGATTGCAGCTCGGGGCCAGTTAGGTTTGTAAACAAACTTACCCTGAGCTTCACTTGGAGTAAAAAACCCAAGGAAGAAAATCAGACCCATGCTGCTCTAGGTTCCCTCATTCACTGCAATGGCACACATAGAGAGAGAGAGGTGTGAGCAAATAAGTAGCACAGGGGCGCACAGCGCAGGCCAAAGTGATAAAGCAGTGAGCACTGAATGATCAGTGGTGACCAGTTCTACTCGTGACATGTGGGTGCACTACATTACATCACCAAACAATGCAGTGCCAGTACACAATGCAGTGCACATAGTGTGAAAGGAAGTTGAACTCCCATGTTTGTTGCGCAATGAAAACGGGTGTTTTGACATTTTTGTCGCTTCATCTTCAGCTCTGCATTTCCCAGTGTTAGCGCGTCCATCTACTCTGGGTCCAGTCCCTCTGTATAATTAAAGAACTCATTGCAGGCCTTAAGTTAAGAAGTTTGCCCACCCCTGGTATAGGGTCACCTTGACTTTAGCACATTGGTTTCTTAAAATTTCTGCACTTAAGAACTTTTGCACTTAAAGGAACCTAGCACTAATATAGGTGTGGGGCTACCAATGTTTTTGTCCTGAAAACTGAATTGGAGGCCAAAATATTTTTTAAGCAGAATAAATATTCAGGTCAAGAGTCCCACCTTAACCTCGGAGTTCCTGTCTAAAATGCATGTTCTAGGCCAGTTTCTAGGACTATGTATTTATCTTAATCCAGGTTTCCTTTATAAATAAAAAAGGGGTTGATAATGGCTGGCTTTCATAAGATTTGTAAACATTTTAGGATACCGTTACATTAGGAATTCATACAACATCCATGTGCTTTTCCTGAAAGGAATATGAAGGAGCTTGGGGCTTTGTAATCAGTTTTGCCTGTTCAGAAGGGCCTGGGATTTTGGTGTATTAGACAATGAAATCTATTGTAGGTCACTGCACCTCTTGGTGCCCTTAATTTATAGCTGTAGGTGCACAATTTTTAAAGAAAGACAGTGGGTGAAGTTTTTAAATGACTCAACCAGAACCACTAATGGTGGAGCAGTTTCTGTTTGCAGAAGAAAATTGTGGTGTTATGTTTTAAGCATAGAAAGGTTGAACGATTTTTTTGCTTCTAGTATGCAAAAATGGTTGGAACCCCGTTGGGGAATTCTAGGCCTCTTCTTAACTGTTTTTTTCCCCATAGTATTCTTTTAAACTATTGCCTCCTGGAAATATGCCAATTTATCTTGGGAATATATTCAAATGGAATTGTCAATCTTTCACTACTTTTATTTATGTTTAGGTACTAAAGGGATTTCCAGAATGCCTACAAGCTGATATTTGCCTGCACCTCAACCAAACATTGCTTCAGAACTGCAAAGCATTCACAGGAGCCAGTAAAGGATGTCTTCGAGCTCTGGCTATGAGGTTTAAAACAACCCACGCTCCCCCTGGAGATACTCTTGTGCACTCAGGAGATGTGCTGACTGCTTTATACTTTCTGTCAAGAGGTTCTATCGAAATCCTGAAAGATGATATTGTTGTTGCAATATTAGGTGAGTTTTTGGTATATATGAAGTAGGCCTATTGGTGGAGCACTTGGACATGGTGGACAATACAGGACCAGTTGCCTGTCTGGAAATACTATGTGTGCTAGAGTTTTTAAAAGCTAAACATTATATTCAAAATATTTAAATTACTATTAGTCTCACACTGCATTTATTGCAGATATATCACATAAAAGGTCTCTAGCTTTCTGGTGAAAGCAGTAGTATCACTACAGAGGTCGGACCCATCTGCCATCTTGATTCTCTTCCATAGAGAGAGTCCTCATGTACTGCATGCCAACAGGGTACAGGCTGTTCTACTCTATAGTAGCTATATTATATTTAGTAGCAATTATATTTAGCTGGTTAAAACTGAAAGTGAAGTTGAGCATGTATTCTGTTAAAAATAAATAGTGAATGAAACAGCTGACAGATTGCCACCCACTAATGTAGGATCTGCATGTAAGGCCAAAAGCTGGCCATAGACGTGCCCATTCCCATCACCATGCTGTGAGGAGTCGGCTACAGAACTGCAGAGTATCCTGACAGGAGTCCTGTGTGCTCCACCAACACAGGGCATTCCCGGCAGATTGTAGCCAATTAACTTGGAGGCCTCCAAATTAACTGACAAACAACAGAATCGGGCACAAAAAGTTTCGGCGATCGACCAGCATGCATGCTCCCGGCGAACGCATGGTGGTCGGTCGCCCCAAATAACAGGGGTTTCAAACCCAAAAACCCGGCAGGTCGGATCACACGGCAATCCATCCTGCCAGTATGTTTTGTGGCCGATCCTGTTGTAGGCAGTTAATGTGGAGGGATACTCTCCTCCCCATCCAAGTTAATTGGCTACAATCTACCGGGAATCCCTGTGTTAGTGGCGCACACAGGACTCCTGTCAGTAATGAGTCTGCTACAAGCCAGCCAAGGATCGAGGTGTCTATGGCCAGCTAAAGGTTTGAACCAAACATGGTAGATGGACCAATGATGGCACAATGTGTGACCGTCATCCTTATTACAAATATTTTACCAGATATAATGATGACCTTTCAACTGTACTGTCAAATGTAAAATTGGGTTTCTAGAACCTATTTCAGCTCCCAGCATATCTTCTTTGATTATATCGGTTGGATTCCCTTTCTAAATGTGTCCTTATACCTTTGCCGTGCCCTTACACCCTACATGAGTGCAATCCCCATCCTTTCAGCACCAGGCCATGTCTTCTTTTGAGGACACCTAAAACAGTATTATAAACAGGTGTGCACATAACTTTTTTAGTGAGCTTCTCAGATGACTACCAGGAGATGGTGTTTGGTACTCACCCCATATGTAGAGTGGTCTTCCTCACTGTCCTCTGCGTCAGCCTCCTGCATGGTAGATTTTGCTGCATATGGACTTCCCTGTTCCTGATTGAGCCTCTGATTAGCTGTCTCCATCTACAGGTCACAAGCTGGCTTTGGGTCACATGTAACTCTCACAGTGCAACATATTTGAACCCCCAGATCTCATACCTCAGTCCCCGAGATTATCTGGGTTAGTACCTTACCCCTGAACCTACCTGCATATTTCATCTGTCAACATTCCAGTGCTTTTCTCTTGTCAGATATTTCCCATACATATGCCTACTGTAACATTCAACCCCCAGATCTTCAACACCCTTAAGCTAGCCACACACGGTTCAATTTTGGTTCAATATTTAGATCGAGGAATTCAATCGTCTAATCGAAAATTTATCTTAATCGCATCAACATACACCCCACATTGAGTTTGCGATTGTGGTGCGATTTCGATTAAAAAATATTACTAAAATCGTCGATTTTGGTATGGAAACGATTGAAGTTCAGATTGAAGTGGTTTATGTTATTATAACGAATCTAATCGATCCAGGAGAAACACCACAAACATCGACGATTATAAACGCAGAGTTAGTTTTCGGCTCCTTTTGAGTACCAGAGTATGTGCACCCCTGATTCTAAAGATCATGTTGCTGTTCCTTTTCTGTTTTGTCTGGCAATGCGAGGCATTCAGTGACCCATAGAAGGGGTGAGTCCTTCATCTTGGCTGTGCTGTGCGCCCATATAAACAGATTTTTCTCATCACAGGTAAAAATGATATATTTGGAGAGATGGTTCACCTCTACGCTAAACCCGGGAAGTCCAATGCTGATGTACGAGCTCTCACCTACTGTGATCTTCATAAAATCCAGCGAGAGGAGCTACTGGAAGTCTTGGACATGTATCCGGAGTTCTCGGATCAGTTTCTCACTAATCTAGAGCTGACCTTTAACTTAAGAGATGAAAACACAAAGGTTTGTGGAGTCATATATATTCACTTCTTAGTTCAAGTTTTAGAACATGTATTGTGGTTATTTATTCTGGTTTGTGGTCATTGTTTCTTCTTCTTCTGCCAGTCACTGACGGTCTCATTACAGGAATGCACTTCAGCTGCCCATACACAGGCAGATTATCTCTCCATAGATGAGGGTCTGGCACACAAAGGGTGCCGGCCGATCCTCTGAGGGGCTGGCTGCAGCGGGATGATGTCATCATGCTGCAGTTGGCCCCTCAGAGGATCGACCGGCAACCTACACCCTTTGTGTGCTACCATCCCCATTCAAAGCAATGGACATCGACTGTGATTTAAGGTCATATCCGATAAACCTATAAATCAATCCTGCTCGAAAACAGGGATGGCCGCATTAGATATGCGTCAGATAGATAGCCATCGGTTTAGCCCATATCTATGTGTGTATGGGCACCTATATTCTTGCTGGGCGTAGATGTCTTGTTTTTCTTTAGATTCTCCAGCAGATCAACTGTGTGTGATGATGTCATGAAGAGAATCGACCACGCTTACTTTGGATGGGGGTGCTGGTCCCCATCCAAAGTGATGCAATTGATCAAACAATTAAGGACAGGTCCATACTTAAGGCCCCCATACACGGGTCGGATTCCGGCCGGATTCCGGGCCGATCGATTCCGGGCGCGTGCACGCGAAACGATCGTGCCGGAATCGTGTGCAGCCCACCTTGTCCGATCGATCACGTCCGATTGATCAGGGGCCCAGAATCGGATCCGACAGAGAACAAACATGTTGGTCTTTCTGATCCGATTCTGCACAGATCAGGGGGAGTTGCCATTTGTGAGGTGGACAATCGGACACGGAATCGTCCCGGAATCCGTTGGACAAGGTGGTATGCAGCGATCGGATACTCTTAATTGGCCGATCGATCACACCTGCGATTCCCGGCAGAATCGCCGGAATCGATCGGATAGGTGATCGACTGGCCATGGAATCCGACACGTGTATGGCTAGCTTTAGATCGATTTCCCAGGCAATTTATGGCCGAATTTAGATTTTAAGCATTCAAATTGCGGCTGATTTTGCAGCAGATCCACCACTGTGAGTGCACATGGCGATCTATCTGCGGCGAAATTGCTTGAAAATCTAACTGTCTTTGCCCAGCTTTAATGATGGGTTCTGACTAGTGATGAGCGGCATAGGCAATATTCAAATTTGTGCTATTTCGCTAAGTATTCTACTAATATTTGATTCGATATTCACAAATATTCTAAATGCATTGCCAAAATATATTTGCAATTATATTCCACAGTGCGGATTTTTTTTAAATAATACTTTGCACTGTAGCCACTGGAATTTGAAAACATGAAAATATGGCCTTGTAGCCCTTTCCTGACAATGCGCAGCCACAGGTCCTCACTGAACTCCTTTGTCTTAACCATGACTGTCCACAAACCAACTGCAGAGTTGATTAAAACAACTGTTCCCAATTATTCAGAGTAATTAGGATGCTTCAGAACAGCTGGAACTATTTGGAACGGTATAGAACTTTGGATTTTCCCAGAGACTGTGACAGTTTGTGAAGGGTATGAATAGTTGTGGACATGACACTGTTTGCTCAAATGTAAATAAAAGCTGATAATTTTTTTTCCCACAAAAATGCCTCTTGTACAGGGGTGTCGAACTCAATCAGAGAAGGGGCCAAAATCTAAAATCCAGCCTAAATCGCGGGCTGAAATTGCGGGCCGAATGGTTTACTGTCATAAACTGACAATGAAAACCGGAGCGCAGGTGGTACGTGCCTCTCAGCGTATGAACTGCTCCGGTGCCTCTTGATGCTGGTTCCGAGGCGCCCTCTCGCCGGAAGGTACGGCCTAGGCCCGAGCCGCGGCCTCGATTTTGGGCCTCTCACCGAAAGTCGCGCCGGAGCTCCGTGGTGGTATAGTGGAGCTATAGTGTATATCCCCTGGGATGCTGGGGGTCCCTTTGTATTAAAAATCAGCTGGATTAGAGGGGATTAGTGGCGGGATCGAGCGGAGCTCTGAAGAGACACGTCCTGTCAGTATGCGGCCAGCCATGCCCCCCGGCGTGCAGTTATGACAGCGCGGGCCAGATTGCAAGGCCTAGCGGGCCGGATTTGGCCCGCGGGCCTTGTGTTTGACATGTCTGCTCTTGTACATCGTCTTATTATCTTGGGAGACACCTATGTCATTTCCTGTGAAAAAATAACTTGCTGGTTGGATAAAAGTAACTTTAAGTCACAATTTGCCAGGGGTGTGAATAATTATGGACTCCACTGTATGTATAGTGTTTATGGTCTTTACTGATATCATATAAAATAGATCTGAGATATAAAGACGCTTCCATGGCTTACAGTAATGTGTGTGTTTTATAAAACCAGGCCCAGCTCCTCAGAACACATACAGATGCTGACTTTGATGAAGAGGACTGCGATCTAAGAAGGAGGAAATTATCTTTTAAAGGGAAATCCGATGAAGGTAATTGGCTTTACTGTATTTAGCATTTTACAATCTATTTTAGAGTTTACATATGGTGTATTCTGATTTACTTCATTTAAACATTAAAACTTTATATGATGCTAATTTTGATGATCATGTAAATCTTTAGCTGGGCATACACATCAAATTTTTAGTTCAATTTTAGTGCGATTGTTTATCAAAATCGATCGCACGATCGGACTGAATAAAAATTTAAGCGTGCCAAAAGTGTCCGAGCGATCGATTTTGTAAAAAATCGGACAGAAAAACGATCATTCACGGATCCGTTCTGATGGATAATTTTAATAAAAAGCAAAGGAATCGAGTGCTGTTAGCTGTCTCATTCGATCGTTTTAAGTGATCCATCTATGATTCTTGTGGAAATGACCTTTGTTTGTGTGCTGTTGGTCACTGGCCAGTTCTCCAGCTAACACCACTCCAAACCCAGAAATGTGTGTATTTGAGACTTTCCGGATAGAATCGCCCAGAAATTGAATGCATGGTATGTTGCAGTTTGAGATTGTTTTCACAAATTAAAATCGATTCTGCGTGCCCGCCGCCGGTCGGCTACAAAATCGGCCGCCAATCGGCGTGTGCCCACATTGGGCGACAGATCCCTGTTGCTCCACAGCTCGGCCGGCCAGAGAATGGACATGCCGGATGTTCTCCGGCCGATGCTATTAACTTCAATGAAGACCGGCGTCTTCATTGAAGGTAATGGCCGGCACACAAAGGGTGCCCGGACGATTAAAGCAGCCCCAGAATGCAACGTGATGACGTCATCACGCTGCATTCCAGAGCTCATCGGAGCTCATCTGTCTGCACCCGTCTGTGGGTGTATGGCAGGCATAAGACCTCTTTAGCTAGCCATACACAGTCGGATTCCATGGCCGATCGATCACCTATCCGGCGATCTCAGCGGGAATCGGAGGTCCGATCGATCGGCCAATTAAGTGTGTCCGATCGCTACATACCACCTTGTCCCACAGATTCCTGGACGATTCCGTGTCCGAACGCTTACTTCCCAAATGGCAACTCCCCCTGATGTGTGCAGAATCGGATCAGAAAGACAAACATGTTGGTTCTCTGTCCGATCCGATTCTGGGCCCCCGAACGATCGGACGTGATCGGATGGACAAGGTGGGCTTCACGCGATTCCCGGAATCCGATGGGAAACGGACCCGTGTATGGGGGCCTTTTGTTTTTAGAAGGAACGTATGGATCTCTATTTAGGTGTCTATTAAACCAAACCAATTTCCACGTAGGACAAAGCACCTTTTGATTTATACTACCCCATTAAATTTGAGAGCCTTAACAATAGCCACATGACACGGTAAGATTGGTGTGTAGATGGTGATTGGTTTGCTATACACCTTTAGATTTCTCTGTCATATTTCCTTTAGATCTCCTTTTGTTTTACCAAAACCATGTAATAAGAGGGACTTTCTAAACCATCAAGTCTACCTGTGTTCAATCGCAAAGGGCCCTATAATACATGTTATAGATGTAAAGGATATCTGCCAGAGAGATCTAAAGGTGTATGGCCAGCTTAAAGCCTCCCAAACACGGGTCAATACCTGTTCGATTGGACTGCGATTGATCGCTGCTTGTAATACAACAAATCATGAACGTTTAGTGAATCGATGTGCACAACCAATCAATTCTCTGCAGATAATTTTGATCGCATCTCCATCCAAAATAGTGGTGGTTGAACAAGAATTTACCAAAATGTTGGTTCCCTGTTTGGCATTTCTTTGAGTGGGATCGTTGAAAAAGGGTTTTCACATTCGATTCCCAAACAATCGCTCACCAAACTTGTACGGCAATCGATCTTTTGGGAATCGAACGAAAAATCTTTAGAGTCATGCACTTTACAGTATCAATAGGAGTGTGAAAGCCAGTGGAACAGGGGTGCCAAACTCCGGAACAGGGGTCAAATCTGGCCCGCGGTGTGATTATATTAGGCCCGTTATGTTATTTACTAAATTAATTAACCTAAGGTGTCTTTTTTTTACATTTCATTTCACATATATTCCAGATATGTTTCAGCATTGAACTTTGCTTGTTCCAAACACAATGTTTTAACCCATCTAGAGACCCTACGCCTGCATTTACATGCAAGTCAATGGAACAACCCCCCCCCACCTCCTTAGGTGGCATGGAGGAGGTGGAACACGGAGGGATCAGCAAGAACACCAACATAGAGGGATGGTGTGGGCTTGTCTGGGACAGGTGAACAACTCTGAGCTCCACTTGGGGTGACTGCCAGGGAGGTTAAATAAAACGTACATTTGTTTCCATATGAAAAGGTTTATTGTTATATCTGATGAGAAGGAAATTTATTATATTAGGCCTGGTATGTTATTTACTAAATTAATTATGCTAAGGTGTCTTTTTTAACATTTTATTTCACATATATTCCAGATATGTTTCAGCATTGAACTTTGCTTGTTCCAAACACAATGTTTTAACCCACCTAGAGCCCCTACGCCTGCATTTACATGCAAGTCAATGGAACAACCCCCCCCCACCTCCTCAATGTCAACATGACATGGAGGAGATGGAACATGGTAGCATCAGGAAGGACACCAACATAGAGGGATGGTGTGGGCTTGTCTGGGACAGGTGAACAACTCTGAACTCCACTTGGGGTTAAGTAAACCTTAAATTTGTTTCCATATAAAAAGGTTTATTTTTATATCTGATGAGAAGGTAAAGCTTCTTCCATTTTAGATATTTTTCTAATAAATATCAAGGTTGCCCCATACCTTTGTCCAAGTTTTTAATTTCAGCCCTCTCTGTATTTGAACTTGACACCCCTGAGGGAATAGAATCTCCTGGACCTAGTTATGCCGTGCTTGGACTCTTTTCATTTTAATATTCAAATCCACTTTAATGTAAGCGATGAACAATAATAAGAGTCAGTGAAAGTCTGTGTACAGTCCAGTAACTTTTAGTCACCATTCACTATCTGTTTTTATTCCCCTCACATTCTACCACATTTCAGGCATATGAAGTCTGTTGTGTTACGTAACTTTCCCATTCTTCCATTGAGCTGCTAAGATAAGAGCTTAATTAACAACCTGCTTGGTTCGGTGGTTGACCTTTCGTGTAGATGGATTTCAGATGGCATAGCCTACAGGCTGCTCACTCTTCTGGCAAAAACCAGAGACAACTATTAAGATGGAATGAACAAAGCACCTGCAAGTAATTACCGGCTGCGTATAATTCTAGTGCACGTTCACCTGTCTGGTGGAGCCCATGTGGAAACATTGATTTCCAGGCAGAATCGTGACTTTTTAAAAGGGAATGTTTGGAGGTTTTACATTACATTTTGCAGTATTTTTATTAATTATGATCAGAGCAAGAAAAAGTAGCAGCTGGACCGAAGACTTCAAATATAAAACACAGTAAGCAAACCCATCTATAATCACATGGTTTTCAAGTCACTACCCTCCAACCTTGAAGAAACTTTTAATTAGAGCTTTACAATTAAAACCCATTCAAAATTAATACAATTCTCTCTTTTCCTTATATTTTTATTCCATTTTTCTAAACAAACAAAACAGTAATAAAACATCAAGGGAACGCAACAATACACCCAAAATAGGGCACAATAATACCACCATGGCTGTGACAGTAAATCAGAAATTGTTGGCAAATAAAAAAGAAAAGACAATGAACAAATGTAACCAAATACAAAAAGGTATAGGTATAAACATGACACATCATATTAACTATCAATTTGAAGTTGGGACAATTACACATCGAGGCCCAATCCCCTAAAGCCCACCATACACCTTTCAAACACACTGAACAATTTCCTTTAGATCTACCAACAACCATGTAGTGCTGGGTCCTCCCTGATTGGAAGGCTTAGAAAGGTCCTCATATTACATGATGCAGTGTCTTCAATCCAAGCTCCACAAACCTTGTCAAATTATGTCTGTTGACCCCTACTAGTGGCCTGATATAGATGGATGAAATCATCAGTCATCAAAGAAACAATAGTGGGAGGTTCTTTAGGTGTCCAACACAGCACTATGAGTTTCCTTGAATAATAAATGGGTCAAGAACATCGGAGCCGCACCAGGCACTCCACTATCCCAATAGATAGATCCTAATAGATGGATGAATAATAATTCTAGAGAAGTACAACCCTCTCTAATTGTTCATTGTTAGTGTGCTCATTTATTCCTTACATGGGTAGGAATTTTTTTTCTCTTTGTGGCCATATCTACACAGCATGCCACTGTGCTATACATACTCCATCAGAACACCAAGCAAAAATATAGAGACTTATTTTATTGCAGCTGTAGGTTGGGTTTGGACTGAGATCTGTAAGCTGTGGCACTGCTAGTCCCTTGTATGAGTGCTAATGCCCCAGGTCTTCTGGTTCTCCTTTGAAATATGAAGAATGTACATTCTGTGCACAGTACAGATCCTGGATATCCACTTGTTCTAATATAGTATTCCTCAAACTTTTTTTTAGAATTTCTTGTGTGGTTAAGATTTCCTCTAAACCCCAATTAACACATCGGCTATTATTACCAAAAACATTTCTGGCAAACAATTATTTATTCATAAAATGTACATTCAATGGGGTGGGTGTATTTGCTTTGCCTGAACCAGTGGCAACATTTGCAAAAAGCCCCTTCATAGTCCCCTGAGGCCACTTTGCTGTCCCCTAGAAGACCACTGGCCCCAGTTTAAGAACCACTGTTCGTATAAGATAGATGTGGACAAAGTAAAGCCCGGGGCCAAATCCTGCCATTTAGTCTTTTAAATTGGCCCTTTGTCATAAGTCAAAAGGTTTGCCCTCCCTTCCCTTGTTATAGGACCTGGTTCTGCCTGAAAATTAAATCAACCCTCGGCCCTGCTAGGCAAAATTGTGGAAGAGCTGTGTAAATTTCAGAACTAGATGGACAAAATAACAAATCTTTTAGTAGGTGATGCAGGTTTCTTATACAGGGAGTGCAGAATTATTAGGCAAGTGGTATTTTTGAGGAATAATTTTAT
>CM070039.1:20611621-20621933 GCA_036250615.1 Ptychadena robeensis
ACATTATAATTTGGGATGGTGGCCACACCCACTTAAGGTGTAAGTGGTATCCTATATGCAGCCCCTATTAAAGGGGACTTACATAGTACACACTTTTTTTTATCTCAAATGTGAATGACACCCATTCTATTTTCAAGGTGTTAAGGTGCATCTGAACAACCAAGCAAAAATAATGAATATGATTTAAATATTTTATTCCATGTTAAAAACAAAATGACGCATCTCCGACCATGTTGTAAAATTGCAGATCACATTAGATGCATCACAGCAGATTACCCTCAAATGCGTTTCACCATACAAGGCATTTTCAAGCACTTTAAAACCCCCAAAATAAAATGGGTTTAATTTGGGTTTGAAATATAAAAAGTTTGTATACTGTATAAATGGCTGGGTTCTAAGGGACAGCATATTTACACAGTTATTCAAGCTGTACACTGACTCCTCTACAGTATTTGTAGTAAAGTGTCATATCTTCAATGTTGTCCCATGAAAAGATATTATAAACTATTTACCACAATGTCAGGGGTGTACTTACTTTTGTGAGAGCCTTATAGAGAATACCTTATAGTATCGCTTAAGCTAGCCATACACGGTTCGATTTTAGTGTTTAATCGACGTATTTAGATGAAAAATATGATCAATTGAATGAAAATAGTTTTTTCACCCACATGGTACAATCGACAATTGATTATTGGTTGGAAAATGTTAGTCGATTGTACAATCATCGAACTAGATTCCATGCAGGTTTTTTTTGTTTGAGTCAATGATACTCTATGTGTGGGGCTACTTCCCTTTAACACATCACTTCCGATTGAAGCTAAAATCGTAAGATAAACTCAATCGCAGATTTTAGATTTTTTTTAGATTTTTACTATGATTATTTTAAAGTCGGAATCGCTCAATAATCGTACTCTCCATTAGGTGTAACTTCGATTAAATGATGATCGATTTTCGATTAATCCATCGAACTCCAAAATTTTATCTAACATTGTACATAAAATCGAACTGTGTATGGCTAGCTTTAGGGCCCCCATACACCTTTAGATTTCTGTCAGATCTCCTTTTGTTTTACCAAAACCATGTAATATGAGGGACTTTCTAAACCAACAAGTTTATCTGTGTTCAATCGCAGAGGACCCGGCACTACATAGTTTTTGGTAGATCTAAAGGATATCTGACAGAGAGATCTAAAGGTGTATGGCCAGCTTAACACAGAATATTGCATTATTTATTAGGGATCAGTGTTGAACATTCAAGTTTAGCTGTAAATTGAGGTTTGACAGGATTCCAGTTTCTGTCTTGCCAGCACTTCCCTAACAGATGCAGCTCATTATAACACTGTGTAATGTGCGGAGACACAATGTGATCTGTTAGCAGTTATCATGGAGAGATATGTGGACTGCTTCTCCATTCATTCATTTATTCACTCATTCCCTTCTTCCCACTTGTCTATGTTGCTTCCATTTCTTTTTATTTTTCACTCAATGTTTCCCCAAACCTGGTTCCCTTTCTAAAGCTAGCCATACACGTGTAGGATTCCATGGCCAATTGATCACTCCCCCGATCGATTCCGGCGATTCTGCAGGGAATCGCAGGTGTGATCAATCGGCCAATTAAGAGTATCCATCGCTGCATACCACCTTGTCCAACGGATTCCGGGACGATTCCGTGTCCGATTGTCCACCTCACAAATGGCAACTCCCCCTGATCTGGGCAGAATCGGATCAGAAAGACCAACATGTTGGTTCTCTGTCGGATCCGATTCTGAGCCCCTGAACGATCGGACCTGATCGATTGGACAAGGTGGGCTGCATGCGATTCCGGCACGATCGTTTCGCGTGCACGCGCCCGGAATCGATCTGGCCGGAATCCGGTGGGAATCCGACACGTGTATGGGGGCCTTAAGATATTTGGGCATTTCAACAAACCCTTTCCCCAGATCTTTTCTTATTTTTAAAAAATATATATACCCCCAAATAAAAAACATATCATTTCTTTTTCGGACCATTATTATTATCATTTAATTATATAGCGCCAACATATAACGCAGTGCTGTACAATACATTAGATTGGAGATACAAACACAAGATAGTACAGGTTATGACACAGGAGGAGTAGAGGACCCTGCCCGTTCGGGTTCACAATCTACTAGGTTGGAGAACAGAGTATACAATAGGTGTGTGGGGGGGGGGGGCACTTGTATGGTTGTGATGTTAGAAATTAGAAGATGGGTAGATGAGAGTGAAGAGGGGTGAGGGTGTTTAGGGCTTTAAAAGTGCCAAAAGTAGGAGCAAGTCTAATGGTGTGAGTGAGAGAGTTCACAGTGTAGGGGCGGCCCTAGAGAAGTCCTGAAGCCTTGCGTGTGATGAGGTTATGAGTAGGATGTCATTAGTAGGTCACTTGAGGAGCGTAGGGGGCAGTTAGGGATGTATTTGTGTACCAGGTTGGAGATGTAAGGAGGACAAAAGATGTGCAGTGATTAAAAAGCAAGGCACAGAACTTTGAATTTGATTCTCTGGAAAATTAGAAGCCAGTGTAGAGATTTGCAGAGAGGAGCAGCAAATGAGGAGCGGTTATATGAGTAAGAACCATTTATGATGGACTGAATTGAAGAGGTGAAAGTCTAGTTAGAGGAAGACCAGAGAGGATGATGTTGCATTAGACGCTCCGTTGTATAGGATGCACCCCATACATCGGAGCATCCGAAAAATATTTCCCACTATCCTGGCCAGAGCTCCATTCTTGGACCAGCAGAGCAGAAGTTAAGGAGGGATGAAGCTGCCTTTGATAGATTCCCCGCCTCCAGCCCCTAAGGCAAAGCTGTATCTGAGCCGGGCAGCGTGAGCCCATCTCATATGCAGGGCAGATGGAAGTGCCGCCTAGCTTCTTCACCTCCCGGCTAAGCTTATTCGCAGGAGATAGAAGGCTGCAGCAGGGAGGTGAAGTGCGACGTGGGTGGCCTGCCTTAGCACCATAATGGTAACATTAATTAATATACTCACAAAAAATTTCTAAACTTCTAATCTTTCTGTTCAACCCACTGAGAGTCTCCAGTTAGACTGAATTTCTTTTGTTTCATTTAAAATGTGTTGTGGTAATGTACAGAACCAAAATGAAAAAAAAAGTTGTCTCTATCAAAATATTCAACATTCAAATTCTACCTTTCCTGTCCTTACCTTCTCTGGCCCCTTAGCCAGGCCGAGATCGTGAGGGGCAGCCATGCGACCTGTGGCCTAAAAACTTGGCTCACTGCATTTTTGATCCCCCCCTGACCATGGCTATAGACGTGAATGGCCGCGGTTTAAAACTGTGTCTCAAAAATTTAGGCCGCAATTCAGTTGCACAGTGGCTGTCCGCACATGTGGAAACATAGCCTCAGTCTTCATATGGGCCTCTTCATATCGGCAATGCACTTATCATTTCTCAATTCATGTTTTTGTTGGCCAAAGTGACAGTTGCCATTCGTTTGAATACATTGCATTGATGCTCCTCTTTTCCGATCTGCAGAGTCCGGAATTTGTAGACTTTGAAAAGTGCAGACCAAAATCCAAAGAATCCCTTTCTAGCGGAGTCCATCTCAACACAGCGTCCGAAGACAACCTGACGTCACTCCTGGATCACGACTGCGACTCTCCCATCGATCTGCAGGCTAGGCATTGTCCATCATATCTCAACCCAGTGAGGCACACTTCTCTGCCAGATTCTTCCATACACAACAGAGGGGCGATGTCCCTGCACAGGCACGAATCTGACCCAGGTCTACCAGGCAAATAATCAAAAAATGTCACAAAACAAGTTCATTCTCGAAGTACCTTCAATGATATTGTAAGTGCTTTTAAGGCTGTTTTCCTCTTTGTATTTAAAATCCTCTTTACTTGACTCAGGGGCAAAAAAAATGATATCTGATATGCAAAAGTGCTGTATATTTTGATACATTTGAAGCTTACTAAAAGGTACAAAAAAAAGGAGAATCTATATAGAAGTCATGATGTCACATGATGTAAAGACTGTATGCTTAACATAACATAATACTGCCAGCATCACAAGGCACCTTATATTGGGTTTATTTTTATTTCTTTTTGAACTTGCATGTTACAACGTCTGTTCTTATTGCATGAAGAATGATATTAAATGATTTCACGGACAGGTCACGTTCTTGTGTGAATGCTCTTAGTCGACCACGTCTGAACTATTCGGTTTTAAGCGCACGCAGACCGCTATTTTTTTTCCATGTTTGCACTCTTCAAATATTGTTATATGGTAGCGAGGAGGAGTGAGTTAATGGAGTAGTGTGTGTGTCCATTGGGGAGAACAATAACCAGCACGGCATGCTGGGAATTTGCCCATTAATATGCCCACAGTTGGTGGTATGGCTGGAATTCTAGGGTTTTCTGCAGCTCTTGTGTACCAAAATGGACCCTTTTGATCAGAGGCGGTCCTAGAGAGGTTGGCTCCCTAGCACCCCCCCTGACGACCCCCCCCCCCCAGTACATAACAGAGTCTCACCTCACAAGCACATCAACCCCTCCCCCCCCCCCCATGGGTTGAGATTTGTGATACTCTGGATCTATGATTCTCATCTGCCCTCACTCGTGGGGGGGGGCATGAAGTTGCCTGTTAGGTCTATATCACCCCCTATCCGCATGCATCTCCACTCCTGGGAAAAGAGAGGGTGGTGTCTCCTCAACTCTCTTTCCAGGCGAGCGTGCAGATAGGGTAGTATGCATCTGGGCATCGGAAAAGCATTTCTGATGCCCACATGCCACCCGAGACATGATGCCGCCCTGGGCAATCGCCCAGGTTGCCCATGCCTAAAACCGCGACTTCTTTTGATGGAATATAATATCGCTATAGATTGCAATTTCCTAATTTCACAGGCAGGAGTTGCTATCTTTGAAATCTGGAATGGTGTTTTTTTTTTGTTAAAGAGACCCAGTCTACGCATGAGAATTTATTTGATTCAAAGGGGATAAAACAGAAATACTTGTGCAAGATCATTGAATGATGATGGAATCATTTATCACATAGTAAAAATTTAATTTTCAACCAATTCCCTTTAACCCAGACATAGGCAAACTAAAGCTGGCCATACGCAGGTCGATTTAACGTTCGATTCCCACATTTGCAGCAATTGTTTGGCGAACAGCCAATCAGGAATCAAACTTTGCCCACCTGGAGCCATCGATTGCACTCCAAGAAAATGTCGATCAAACAGGGATCCGACATGTTGGTAAAGCATCAGCCAGGGATCGATTGTCAAAGGTGGTGCTTTATTGAAAAATTCATAAGACACCATCATCAATCAGGAGGCACATTCCGCCCTGTACTGCAACGCAGCGCAGACGCACTACATCAATACAGACCACCCGCACATAAATAAATAGATATATATTATTAATATTATTTCATAGACCCTACACACGCATGTGCCCCTCAATGACTGAAGGTGGTGCGTATCTATTCACCAAACGATTAGTTACATTACCACATTGGTAATTGACCCATGTATAGCCAGCTTAAGGCCAGGTCAGATCCTGCCAAGTTACTTTTTTTATTCCGGGCCTATTGTCACCTTGTTGAAAAAAGAGATCTGGCTCCCCTCTGCGCCTAGATAAGCCTAGATAATGGCACACGTCCGCAGCATCATCAATGATGCATGATCATTAGGGATGCGTGGAATTGGCACGCCTATGCTGGGCAACCATTACAGGGTCTTGGACCTGCCCCTCAATTAAATTTGAAAGAAGAATCAAAAAGTTTGCCCACCTCCTCGATGATGAAGGAGCAACACTCATGGTTCCTAAATGGGTCGTATATACTACATACATAGAATATTCTGCTGCTAATTATAGAAGTTCAATGCATTGGCTGACTTACAGTGTTTTGCCAAATGTTGTGGCCGTCTGATACTCAAATCTACTAGTATGGCCAAAACAAGTTGGATGAGCCTCCAAAGTTCAGCAAAATGTTCAAGATAATGTGCACAGCTAACTTTGTGGCAAGTTCTTTTGAAAATCTAGATCCACCATAACCATGCCGTGGCCACAAAACTGACATGGCTTGGTATAAAGAAATAAATGTGAGCCAAACAGACCCTCGAACTGTGTTCTGCTGAGCACCTTTGTAAAGCACTGGAATGCAGATTGTAAACCATTTAATACCAGTTAGCATTAGGACCTGACCCCACAAACCATTTTGTAGCTAAATGAGCCTAAGGAAAAGATGGTATCCTTCATGGTATCCCTGATTGCATAGGGTAGATTTTAACAAGCGAAAGCAGTAACCCAAAGCCTTTTCCAGGTAAGACAGCCATGATGATTGTAATATGGACATAGGTGTACCAAGTCCACAAATCAGGGATGTGCAGGTTGGGCTGCAGAGGCTAAGGGTTTAAACAGCACTGGTAAGCACCCTCTGAAAATGAATGTGGCCCGTAAATGCAGTAGAGTGTTGGCCTAAGGACTGCTTTCCGTTATTGTGTCAAACACAGGCAAAAAGGCATAGACAAGACACTTCCTTCATTTCTCAAGACATTTTTAATGAATGGGAAAGTGTCCACTTCCCCAGTGGGGGTGGTGTGTGTGGCATTCTGCAAAAATAAAACCATGGACACACATGATCTAGGCCTTGCGTGGGGTTTTAAGGAGTTCCCCTACCACCTGCCCACCATTCATGGTATGAAGTTATTTTTATATAAGCAGCTGAAGACTTTCTGGTTCAAGAATTTATTTTGCATTTTATGCTTAATTTTTTTTCCAAGACTATAGCTGACTTTAAATTGGACATTGGAGTGTAGGTGTATTGAATACCCAAATTATAAGCGCCCGTGGTCAATTAAAGTAAATTCAGAATCAGAAAATTAGATTGCCTTCAGAAATAGAGACACATAATAGTACCTTAGACCCTACCACAGTTAAGCCGGCCATACAGGGGACAATTTCTAATTTGATTTCAAAACTATTGCGGCGATCGATCGTGCGGGAATCAATGGCTGCTCACCTTAAGCAATCGACCAGAAACGCACAAGAAATCCATCAAACAGTGATCTGACAATGGATGGGGATCGGACAGAAAATAGCGACAAAGCGTCGAACAGGAATCAATTCCTCACCCTGTGTGCACTGCGTTTGTTGTACGATCAATCAGTGATTTTTGCGTTTGCATGTTGCGATCGATCGCACAACAATCGCAGGGCAATCGAGTCATGAATGCTTAACTTAATTATTAGGATAGATACTGTTCATTCTGAACATTGGAAAAGTGTTGATGGGAAAACAGAACACTGAAGGAAGATCTTCAACACTCATCTACATCTTAAGGCAGCCATACACGGCACGATTTGCACTCGGCCAATCGACCGCCATGCATGCTCCCGTCAATCGGGCAAAAATCGGGTGGTCCCACCTGGTGAGATAGACCAAGAATCTGACGATCACCTTGCCATGCTGGTAAATTCCCTGGCCGATCCCATTACATTGAATGGGGATGGCAGTTCCATTCAAAGTAATGGCCGGCGCACAAAGGCTGAGAGGCTGGCTGCAGCGGGTTGACGCCATCCCGCTGTAGTTGATCCCTCAGCTATTGAGGCAGAATCGCCTTGTGTATGGCTACCTTTAGAGCTGGATGATTTATTGGAAGCTTTTTTAACTTCCATCCGAAAACCAACTACAGACTGTTACCTATAGGTGGAAGTCTCCGGTGTAACATGCACAAGCTTCGTGCTCATTTATATTTTACCTCAATAGAGAGGGGCATTGATCCATTCTTCAGATGGTTTCCGCTCTGCTTCAGGAAAGCACCATTCCAGATTTGTGCAAAGGACCATTTTTAGAAATGATTTGACTTGCAAACGCTGTGAATGTCCTGGGAACGCGGTGCTGCTACTGTAACATATATTTCTCATATAACTTATCCATGCAGCAGGTATTCTCCATACAGTATGTGCTGTCCTTGGAGCGATGTCCTCAAATACGGTGTCATAGGGCTTAATGCGTTTTTTCCAGTGAATTCCTTGGAGGGGAAATCTACTGAGCAATAGATATTGTTAATTGGGAACATTTATTTTGCGTACAATATGACCATCAAATGCAATGCACCCAAGGTCTTAAGACTGCCCCTCCTCTTGAGTGAATGTTCCAGGTTTGGATGGGGCAGTGCTGACGGCTTGAAGTGTAACGCTGGGCATACATGGGTAGGTAGATCCCCGTGCGACCAATGCCCAGCTGAAAGCAGTGTGATGACATCATCGCGCTGAGCTCGATCTTCATCTATTTTGAGGCGCAGCACTGCTGCATCATTGATATCGGCCATGTTAAATTTTGTAACAGATCGTCCGCCATGAATATGCACGGCGCTCTAATCTATTGCAATATCGAGCCGTGTATGCCTAGCTTAATTCTCTGTGAGTTAGTCTCTGGGTTCTCAGCACTCCTTTTTGGTAAATATGTAAACAGCATGTTACAGGGGAAGGAGCGGTAGTGCTTATAGCTTGGAGTGGGTCTCTGTCAGTTAAGAAGGGAACACACGGCTAGATGTTGGAGCCGTTCGAGATTTCCGGCAGCAGCGTCATGACGTCATCATGCTGCTGCCTGACGAAGGAGCTGGGGGCACAGCTCTGCAGTTTCTCAAGCTCCGATGATGCTTTGCATGGAAATCCACGGTCCCCGTGCAAAGCAGTGGACATTGACAGTGGTTAACGGTCATGTCCAATATCCCTGTCATTAGATATGGGCCAGTGGTTAACGGTCATGTCCAATATCCCTGTCATTAGATATGGGCCAGTGGTTAACGGTCATGTCCAATATCCCTGTCATTAGATATGGGCCAGTGGTTAACAGTCATGTCCAATATCCCTGTCATTAGATATGGGCCAGTGGTTAACGGTCATGTCCAATATCAATCATTTAATATGGGCCAGATAGATGGCCGTGAGCTCACCCATATCTATACTTGTGTTCCCTGCTTTAGTCTCAGGGCTCCATCTTCCAAGTGAATATGTAAATAGCACATTCCAGGGGGAGGAGGGGCAATGCGGACAGCTTGGAGTGTGAGTTGAGATACCCATAAACAGCTCTTTCGTTCCATTCCCGAACGATTAATCAATGTGTGTGTTAACGTCGATTGTTCATCTAGCAATCGTTTGAGAATCGAACTCAGCCCGTCTGAAGCAATCGAACCCTCTCCAAAGAAATGTTGATCTAGTAGGAATCCAACATGAGGGTTCCCATTCAAAGTATTGTCCAGGAATCGATTGCCCAAGATGTGCATCGATTTGCTTAACATTGATCCCCTTTTATCCATTGACCAGTGTATGGCCACCTTCAGTCTCTGGGCTCTCAGCGCTGCCTCTATTCCCAAGTGAATACAATGTTATAGCCCTGCACACTCTGCTTGAACATTCTGTATACTCACCCTATAACACACACAGAAGTATAACAGATTTACAGATGTAAAGATACAAAGGTTAAGGTTTGTTTCCTTGTTCATCTAATCAAATGGTTTAAAATATTTTAGCATTCCGAGGTCACTGACCCACCTCTTTGTAAGGTGGGGATCAGAAATGGGTCACAGAAGGTTACATCTTTTGAAGGTACCGTGTTTCCCCGAAAATAGGACAAAATAAGAGCTCCTAAAGATGCCCTATGTCTTATTTTCGGGGGATGTCTTATATTTAAATAAAGACGAAGGCACTGGGGTATCAGGGTGGGGAATCACTTAAAGGGGGATCAGAGGGGGGATCAAGAGAATAATGGAAGCAATCTTGCTTTGTAAAGTGTTTGATTTTCCAGTTTTAACCAATCTGCATGCAGCTATAGAAGCAAGTGAAAATATTCATATTTCGATAAATGTGGTTTTGCATCTATTCATTGTTTACACATTCCTAATACGTCACCCCCTCCATCGCCACATACTCGATGTTGTTTTCCTCTAAGTCATGGAACAATTAGGCTGAATTCCCAAAAACTTTTTAGCATAACTTGTCATCTGTGATTTCAAGTATTCCGCTGTAGCGACTGACAAGTACCTGTGTTACATTGTCTTCCCCGTATAGTAGCCCCCTGGGCAATAGAAAGTGTTGCTGAAGCTTTTCCTGGTATTAATTACGGGACTTGAGACTTTCAATGTGTCTATGAATATGCAATAAGCAAGGTATTTGCAGAGCACAGCACCAGAGGGTGCAGAGAGAATAGCTGGGTGCTGGATCAGTCCATTTTTAGGTTATTAATATTATCACTTATTTATATAGCGCCAGCATATTACGCAGCGCTGTACAATACAGGGAGTGCAGAATTATTAGGCAAGTGGTATTTTT
>CM070039.1:20633184-20645133 GCA_036250615.1 Ptychadena robeensis
TATTTGGAATGCGGAAGTATAACCCCCATCTGTTTTTCCTTTTTTCGAATACCCTCTGCTGTCATCGTCTATTCCTGGCCATGCCCACTGGTTTCTGAATTGGCAGCAATGCCTCTAGTGTTAAAAATTCCAGTTTCTGGGTGGCTGCCGACTGTACCCAGAAAAGCTTTGAAATGGACATGTATGAATGGGGGCTTAGGGAAGTACGCAGGTCACTAATAATGCTATAGATTACCGTATTTTTCGGACTATAAGATGCACCTGACCATAAGGCTCACCCAGTTTTTAGAGCAGGAAATCAGATCAAAAAAATGTATTTGTTTAAATGAATGTGAAAAAAATCTCATGCAGTACCCCTTTTAAGCCACTAAAATGGTGTCACTAGAGAGCAGTGTCTTTTCTTCCTCACACAGAGCACAGAGAGGGAAGGGAGGGGGAGCACAGGGGAATCTGCACTCTGGTCTCCCTGTCCCTTCTCTGCTGCATGTGTGAGGAAGCTGCCTCACACATGCAGCATTGGCTATATTGCGGGGCTCTGCAAATATAGCCAATACAGTTCAGCTCCCCACAGCTCTCCCGGCAGATGGAGATCACACAGCTGACACAGGCTCCTGTCTTCCGATAGAGATCACACAGCTGATCTCCTCTCCCTCTGCACACAGCTGATCTATCTGCCGGCAGAGCTGTCGGAGCCAAGTTGCGATCACCGGCGGCCAGATGGCCGCGTGTGGTCGCACATTCAAACCATAAGACGCAGGCCCCCCCCCCCCCCCCCCCCCCCCCCCCCCCCCCCCCCCCCCCCTGCTCATCCCACAAATTTCAGTACAGTCCGACTATAAACCTGCATTCACACAGATCATGTCAGAACAAGTGACCTTACCTGTTAAGGCACGAAGCTTCACACAGCATGCAACATAATCGTCAAAGAATATTCTACCATTTTTACTGTAACGCTTCACTATGGCATTAAGTGTGGATGGGTTTAACCTGTAACCTAAAATAAAGAAATACAAATATAAAAAAAAGAAGAAGATCAGACATTTGCAAATAAAGACACTTAGATGACAAAGTACATGTGGGTTGCAGAAGGGTCCTGGAACATGTTCAGATTTAAATAAATAAATAAATAATAATTTAAAAAACACACATCTTTCATAAAGATATTTTAGGACATTTAAGATAAATTCATACTGACCATGTGGTCACCATTAGACCAAGTTATTACATATTACAGTTGGCAGCCCAGCAACATCTAATTACCTTCGTTGGCTGCCTGCATAGATCAATCTTGTTTAGTCTCTGCAAAAGGTTATAAAGGAGGATGATCCTTCCACAGAAGCAATGAGGAGTTTCCTTGTCAATTGGACAAGGTTATTTTTCCTCTGACATTAGATCAATGTAACATGTAAAGAAGATACCCATACACATGTAGATGCCCATGAGATCGATGACCTGTTCTGCCTGGCGACGTCACAATGACCACTTTAGGAGCACGATTCCCGTTCAATACTTTGGATATGGACTGGGGTCCCCATCCCAAGTATAGCAGACAAAGGGATTTACCGACATGTCCATTTCCTGTTCAACTGACTGATCGAATGATATGCACGGCTTGACATCACTCAAAGCAGCCACCTACACATGTATGGGTACCATTAGGTATATTGAGAGCTGAAGGGTAAACTGTGATCAACTACTGGAAACATTTTGAATGTTGATGAAGCATGCCTGCTTTGTGTTATCTCTACACAGACCTTACAGGTAAAGATGAGCATCGTCTGGATGAGAATAGTAACAGCTTACATAAGCAGAGTTCTGCTATAGAAGGAACCTATCCAGTTACAATGCAGTATGCTTTGCTGTTGACTAAGGGCGGCCTCCATGCTCTATAAATCTGCTGCTCATGGTAACTCGTTATCCAAGCCATTGATCACGAATCAGCGAAAGGGAATCCCATTACATATCAGAAAAAGCACATGGTGAAAACTGCATACAATATAAAATATTCTGCATATTTTTAAAAGCCCCCCAAAAAATAAAGTACACACACACGTCATTTGGGTCCACACACATCATTCCGAGTTTCAGCATCCCTGAATATTTGCATCAAATCAGAACTAAACAGATTTGTAACCACGTACCCATTGCTAGAATGGCCTGGTTCAATTCATGGGGCTCCACCGATCCGCTCATGTCACGATCAAACGTGCTGAAGTTCTGCTTCCAGGCACTTAAAGCCGCCCACAGCTCTTTGAATTCATTGAAGCCCATTTTACCAGTAGAGTCCCTCTGATTTGGCGTGGTTAAGGAAATACAGGCAATGAAAGAATCCTAACAAATGGCAGAGCTGCAAAATGTAAAAGTATGGAGGTGTTCCGTTGTTGAAAACATGTTGTTGCCCATGAGGATGACATGAGGGCGGCTGGCAGTGATTGACAATATGGTGTGGCTGTGGCTGTGGGTTGACTGACAGCGAGTGGCCCCCTGAAACAAACAGTCTGACTGAATGAGGTCTAAACCGCTTTACAGGACATCAATCCACAGCCAAGAGTCAGATCACATAAAGCCTCAAGGTTACCATACACGGGTCGGTTTTTCCCGTTAGTTCACATTGAATGAAAAAAATTAATAAATAAATTGATCGATGGGTGATCAATGAATTAATAACACCCCACCTTGTACAATCGATTTTTTTGGACCATCCAACTTTCCCAGATTGATTTCTAGAATGTTCTGGACCGAAAATGAGGCCATTGTCATACTAAAAATGGCAGGAGTCAATCGATGACCACCACCAACGTACTTTCAAGGGGAACAATTAATCCCCCCTCACAAAAAAAAAAAAAAAAAGAAACGACATGTCAGATTCCTGTACGATCAATTCTCTAGTTTGACAACTTTTTCATCGATCGTTCAAGGTGGACAGCGATCGGTTATTTATCGATCGACTGACGTGCGATTGAGCAAGAATCGAATGAGAAATCGACCCGTATATGGGGTCTTTGAGTCAATGCAGAGTGGGTGACGTTAGGTGGCTGAGAATTAAAACCTTCGTCAAGTTTTTTTTTTTTTTTTTACGCCCATTTAAGATAATTTGCAATAGAGACATAAAAGCAAATTAAAATCTGGGTTTGAATATTACCTTTTTTTATGAAAAAGAAGAACCAGGAAACAAAACAAACTGTACACGCTAAATTAGTAAGGCACCGTTCACAAGTTAGTGGTTAGGAACTGCATTCAAACAATGGGGTAGATGGCGAATTGTGTCTTACCGGAAGTTACCCATTAAAATAGATTGACAAGTGTTGGGCTCTTCCACACTATACGCGCTAATGTTCACACATGGTACAAAGGTTTCTGTTTACACACATAGCAATGTGTAGTGCGTTTTAGCCTTCGATAAAATGCACTGTAGTATGTTATTTGTTGCATTTGCAATGACTAACTGGAAACGCAAACTGCCAAAAATGCAGCGCACCTCAAATCACACAGTATGCGTTCTGCATTGCAGTTCACATAGCATGAATGAGCCTCTAATATAGCAAAACCTGAGAGTGTATGAAGGAAAGAAGCGATACTGTCATTAGGGGTTATCCCCACTTTAGCGATCTCCCGCAATTGTAATCACAGCGATTGTGCCCATGTATTTGATAGGGCTCATCCCCATAGCTGCGGTCGGCCGCAATGTAAAACGTGGCTCACCGCGTGTGATCACAAGCTGCAGGTGGTCGCGCCCATAGACCTAAAAGGACGCGTTTAAAACCCGGGTCTCAATTCATTCGATTTCTAAACGCGCCTATTCATTCGCTATGGGCACGATCAGGGGTGGACCAGATTTCCTGTCCCTCTCTCCCCCACTGCTTGCTTTTCAGAGAAGAGAATGATCTCCGCGCCACGATTATAATCGCAAGAGATCGTTTAGTGGGGACAAGCCCTTTGTACCTCTATTAGGCAGGAGCTCAAAAAGTGACCAGGGGCGCTTCTTGTCGGCACAGAAAAGCGTGGGGTTCCTAGACGCCCATGTGGCTGCCCCCTTACAGCTCACACAGAAACCGCATTAGAAAAGGATACATCCAGCATTGCAATCATGATACGGCAGGTCTCCAGGCTGAAAGCTGAGAGAGAGAAAATACAATGAAGATAAATATTGCATTTAAGATGTAGACCAGTCATGGGCAACTGAGTTGATATGGGAGGGTCACAAGTGCGGCCCTGCACCACTAAAGGGCCGCACATAACTTTTTTTTAAGTTACATCTGGTGGCCATTCTATAGATTACATCAAACCGCCAGCAGGTACACAAAGTTATAAAAATACACTACAAATACATACCGCATTTTTCGACTAAGACGCACCCAGTTTTTAGAGCAGGAAATCAGAAAAAAAAAATTTGTTTAAATGAATGTGAAAAAATCTCATACAGTATTCCTTTTCAGCCACTAAAATTGTGTCACTAGAGAGCAGACTTCAGTGTCTCTTCCTCACACAGAGCGGGAAGGGACCCCCCCACGGTGGAATCTGCACTTAGGTCTCCCTGTCCCTTCTCTGCTACGGCTGTGTGAGAAAGCTGCCCTGCAAATGCAGCTTTCTCCACACACTCTGCATTGGCTATATCTGCGGGGCTCTGCAAATATAGCCAATACAGTTCAGCTCCCTGCCAGCTCTCCCGGCAGATGGAGATCACACAGAAGATCTCCTCTCCTATCTGCCGGCTGATCTCCTCTCCTATCTGCCGGGAGAGCTGTCGGGGAGCTAAGTTGCAATAACCGGAGGCCGGATGGTCGCACATTCGGACCATAATTTTGGGGGTGAAAAAGTGCGTCTTATGGTCCTAAAAATACGGTATACACTATACATAAAAGGAATAAAAAAAAAGTAAATGAATAAAATAGTAGTGGGCCTAACAGTATTCTTCGATGATCAGAGCAGTATATAGAAGGTTGCCATTGCCCATACATTTAAGCCTTGCTTATAACCAGATTTTATGGACTATTTCAGTTGCTCTATATATAGGCCCGTGTTCTCCGCACTATCACACCTTTACCACACAGAGATAAAACTCATCCAGGAAACCTCCAGCATTGTCCTTGGCCATTAATATTTAACTAAGTACGGTTATAGACTTGTAAATGACAACTCATGAATGACTGTTGGGGCAATTACAACTCCAATATAAAAAAATCAATACACATTTGTGTACAATTATCAGTAATCGCTTTACTGAAATGCTCATAGGAAGTCTAGGAAATGAAAGCCATTAGCTGTTCTTAGCCAGGTACTTGCAAAAATGCCAGACTGGTCTCTTGGTAAAAGTTTTCACAATGAACTACAAGAATGATCCCTCTTCATCTTAGGCGGAGGTCTACACCTAACTGGCAAACAGTAACTTTGTTCAAAGGAATGACTGTAGGTTTATTTCTACATCATAAACTTTATATGTAGAAAACTAAAAACAAAATCGCAATCCAAATGCATTTTACGGTTTGTTGAAATTTTGAAAAAAAGTTTTCAGTTTGATCTGAACATACATTTGCCCATTTTGTTGCATATATTTCTATGGTATTCTGAGTTTGGAGGTCAAGTGATACCGTTGATTGGCCAACTATTGGACTATGGCCCGAATGCGAGGCCCCCGCAGCCACCGGTGGTCGCACCCTTGCTTCCCGCCAGCTCTCCCAACACGGAGATAAGCCAGGGAGCTGTCAGATGCCGGCCGATGTCCGGCTCTCCCATCTGAACTGGGAAATTGCCTATGCCAGCCCTGAACTGGCATGGAGATAGATGATCATTTATAACTCTTCATTGCCTCTCTCATCTGTCCATGGGAACAGCAATCACTCTGCTGCCCCCACAGACACAGAAACAGTAACAACAGGAGAGGAGAGCACAAGACAGCTCGGCCCCCCCCTTCCTCCTCCCAATCAGTGTGGAGAATGACGTTGTGCTGAGAGTGTGCTGCTGCTAGCGACACCTTCTGGCTGAATTAAATATTGCATCCATTAAACTCATTGCATTAACCCAATTGATGTAAATCTTTTTTTCTGGTTTTCCTGCCCTAAAAACTGGGTGCATCTTATGGTCTGGTGCGTCTTCTAGTCCGAAAAATACAGTACGCCCCTGAAAACACAGTGAAAGACATTGCTGACTTACGTGTATAGGTCCCATGGATCCCAGACTGTGTTAAACATCTCTGCAGTTCCTCTGCATCGACTTCACCATCCTGCACGGAAAGCACCCATTTGTTTATTTAAATTCAACATCGAACAAGCACGCAACACAACAAGCTTTGCATATGAATCAGACATTTCAGCAAGTTAAGCAGAATGAATGAGAGCAGCTGGGGATTTGGGAAGACCAGAATTGTGCATACACATACAAGAGAAGAATGTGCTCGGCAATAGGAAAGTCAGTGTGTTCCTTTGTTCCATTTCAGCAGCACTGCAGCCTCTTCAGGATTCTCAATATTTCATGGAACATGAGGGGCCTGCGTGCCCCCTCTATTCACTGACCCCATGTCACTACAGGACATTGCACGCAAGAGGACATGCAGCCTTCGTATATGTCAATGTTTGACAGACTGCAGTGGTGGCCATAGAAGGAAAGGTTGCAACTCTTTTGTAAGCAACATGGAGAAGAAGTTACTTTAATTAAACAGCAACACAACAAAGCATGTGGACAATGATACAAATCCAACAACACACTAAAGACATGGTAGGGTGGAGGGGGGAATCATGGGACACTGATGAGGGTTTTGGATCATGACCATTGTAGAGCTGGCTCCAGCCTTGTAGAAAGTGCAAAATGCTGGATTGTCAATGGAGTCCATATACCGAATATACTTGAGTATAAGCCTAGGGAGGGAAATGCAGCAACTAAGGCACAGAAACATACAGCAAATGTACTTTATTTTGAGATGGAATGATTTAATTCAGCAGATAAAGTTATTACAAAGCCCCTGAACATGGTATCATCACTAGAAGTGCTGGAGATGTACAGAAGGGGTGTGGGAACATTGTAAAGAAAAAAGTATTGCTCTAGCCCCTAGGTGCCCAACCTGCAGCCCGGGGGCCACATGCAGCCCTTTGGGCATTGTTTGGCGGCCCCACTTGGTCCTCCACATGCGGCCCCCTAATTGCTTATGCATAGGACAAAGCAACTCACCTGTGAAGTGGTCACACGCTGACCCAGCTTTCCTAATCAACTTTGGCGTTCCTACATCAGTAAAATTGGCAATGTTGATCAGGGGAAACTAGGTCTAGATATGAGCGCTGCACCCAGGGGCAGGAGGGGGGTGGGTGCTGTTGGGTTTTGACTGCCTGTTGGGATATGGTCCACCGCCTGCTGAGACATGCCGACGGGGGGAGGGTCTGGATCGATGTTATGTGCGGCCCTTTTAGGGATGCTGAGGGCCGCACTTGTGGCCCTGTATATTAAACTCAGTTGCCCACCACTGCACTAGCCTATCAATTTTTTGCACAAAATAAGTTAAAATCTGACTTGACTTTGAACCTAATTTATGCAAAAACTACATGTGCTAGAGCAATATTTTTTTTTCCAAATGTTACCACATCCCTTTTCTACATGTCCAGTTGGTGATGTTTGGGGGCTTTGCAATTCACTCAAAGTCCGCCTACAAAATGCCGCGATTTTAATTTTTTGACCCGAATATTAGCCGAATTTCAAAAATTTGACTTCTATTTGAGTATATACAGCAACTATTTTGCGCTTTAACCTCGCTAGCAGTATGCCTGTATAGTACGGCAATGTCCCTGCCCTCCCTTCTCCCCTCTACACATCCTGGGCTGGGAAGCGTCACAATTTAAATGGAGGTCTATTGCACTGCCCCCACCCCTTTGGGTTAAGGACTCTCACACATAATCCACTGAGGCATACCAGGACAGTGTTAACCTAAAAGGCAGCCATAGACTGTCCGATTCCCACCCAGCTTTTCGGCTGATTGACTGCTATGCCCTTACCCAACAATGGCTTGGCAGTTACTTGGCCATGCCCACCTGGACAGATCGACCAGGAACAAGTCGGATTGAACGGTGATGCCACCTGTCAGTAAATTCCTGGCCGATCGAATTACTTCAGATGGGAACTATCCCATCTAAAGTGATCAAAGGGATTGCTGCCAGTCACTCAGAGGATCAGCCGGCACCAAAGGGTGCCGGCTAATCCTCTGAGCAACTGGCAGCAGCGTGATGACTTTATCTCCAGACAATCCCACAGCCATTGTTGGGTGCATGAGTTGCCTTAAGAGTAAATGACCCTGGAAAAGCCAGACCTTCAGACAACCACCATTTGCAGAACAAGTGAAAACCGCATCATCGTAGGCAGTTCTCTTACTATAAGGTTCCCATGAGTATAATGGTTGGTGTTGGTGACAGGAAGTGGTCAATGTTTTACAAATATGAGGAAATAAAGTGTGAGGAAGACTATTTGTGAACACATATTTGTGTCACATACAATTTCCATAAAAGGGAAATCTTTGCAACACCAAACACACTAGATTATTGAAGCAAATTGCCACACACGGGCAAAAAGGAACTTAGAAGTAACTTAACACAAACTATTATTCAGGTTTTATGGTGTAGTCACTCTCAAACTGTCCTGGAAAGATTCTTTTGAAATGACCCCCAATTGTCAAGATTTAGGAAGTGAGAAAGGGTAAAATCGACAGAAGACACTGGACCCACAAAACACACGCTGCAGTAGGGTTTAGGAAAAGTACATGGAACATTGTATATATACACACACAATTTTTTACATCATTAGGTCCAAGAAAGACCTTTTTATACAGATGAATAGGGTATGAGTAGCTGATGTATGTGCCTTTGAAGCACTTTCTGTTTTGTGGTAAATATATAGGGTAGGGTTTAATTATCTCTCATGCTTTTAATTGCCAACTGTGTCCCCATTTTGGATCTTACCATACAATTTCTTTACAACTTTTCTTCTACCTAAACCATGTAATATGAGGAGCTTTCTAACCCTTGCAATCACTATGTATTCTCTCAGGGAGGACCCAGCACTACATACTACACCACATACGTATTCTAATCACTATAATTAGACTACATTACTTTGATTCCCCTTCGAGGTACAAGATAGATATATAAATACTATTGTTGGCTTTTAAAGTCCCCTTGGTAAAAAAAAAAAAGCTATGGTTTGGGCATTAGTTGAAATTATTTGCTTTAACCATAAATGTGATATAGGATTTGGGATATTGGCCACTATGCTTAAAAGGAACCCGGTAACTATATATAAATACGCCACATTTACACTACTTTACCTGTCCAGCCACTGCGGTGAAGTAACCCCACATGGGATCTTGTGCAGCATACTGCTGTCCATAGAAGCCTCCATGTACATTGGATGCCATGGCCTGACCCATCATCTGCATTCCAGGATTCATGTTGCCGTACTGAAAAAGAACAGAGATAACATAAGATACAGATCTATATCCTCAGGTGAAGTTTCCAGCTTCTGTCACTCTTACAGCCATTTATATAGGTAACAGCACCATAGGCGATGAAGTATAAGCCCAACCGTGACCTTCGCTCCCCATATTATTGTGTGACAAGACATGTCTCCAACTCACAGGAAGTGGGAATTCCTTCACATTATACCGTAATAAATGTTGCTAAATTCTAGAGAGACAACACCTAAACATAGGACTCCAATAAAAGCCGACACAAGTAACTCTGCCGATCCTTTCTTGGAAGAATCCCTTTGCAAGGTGAAGTTGGTTCATAAAGCTTTAGATGGAATCCAGGACAAAAGCCATTTGAAATTTTTGAAGGGAACAAACAGACCAATCATGAAAGTAACTAGGGGCTTTTTGGTAGAAGTCACCTGCCTGGCTTCCCTCTGACCACGAGCAACTGAACTTCCCTTTCAGAAAGTAGGAGGTGAGACCTAAACCGGAAAGTGCAGAGTATAAATATAGGAATACACTGTACATACTGTTCGGTCATCACCCACGCTTATACGGTAGGCCAAGTCTTACAAACATATTTCTTTAATAAAAAAAAAAATATAGAAAACAGTTTGTAAGAATAGAAAAATCACATGTGTGCGATGACGTGTCCTACCATGACATTTTTCTGCTTTCACATTCAAAACTAGAGTTGAGGCCCCCATACACGTTTCGATTCCACATAGATCGCTCAGAATTTATGATTAAAGAATCAGCAATTGATCAAACTGCGATTGAAATACCGATTAATCGCCTGGGCTGGCAGTTAATCGCCCGAGGTGGCGATTTTTAATCCTATCAATGGGGAAAAGCCCATTCAAAGTAGTGTAAGCGATTGGCAGGCAACTAAAAAAAAACGCTAGCTCAGGCGATTAATCGCCTATGTGGGAACATAGCCTTAAGCTAGCCATACACGGTTCAATTGATGTAATTGGATCGACTATTTAGGTTGGCTAATGGAAAATTTAATCATTTCCACATTGAACGATAGTTTCAATTCGATTTAAATCGTCAATTTGCTCGATCGAAATTTGATCGGACCGTTGGAAAACTGATTGCTACCACATAAATGTAAATTAAATGTAAATTAAATACTACTCCTTGTCCCAACCAATTGTGTTTAGATCCAATCAATTAGCATACTGTTCTCTCCAGGGCTGTGGAGTCGGTCGATAAATTCCCCGACTCCTAAGTTTCAGATTCTTCCGACTCCTCTGTATTAAATATGCTAATGTGAGATTGAACAGGGTCTTTTCAACATGTTGGAACCCCCGTTCAATCAAGTTCCTTTGAGCCGGCTCTATTGATCCCGCCCGAAGGAAGGCACTGCATTGCAGCGAATAAATTACAGCGCCCACTGTGAACCGAGAGCCTAAAGGCCCCCACACACATACGAGTGGGGGGGCCAGACAGAACAAGCTCAGTTGAAGCTCTAGAGTGCACAGTGATGAGTCATCAGTGCTCTCCAGAGCTGACAGAAAGACGCCGGTCTTCATTGAGACTAAACCGCATCGGCCAGCAGATTATCTGTTGACATGTCAGTTCTCTGGTCAGCCAAGCTGTGAGGGCGACAGCGTAGCTGTCACCCCAGGTGGGCTCCCCCAATCGGCATTACACACACGGCCCATCGGTCGGCAGCAAACAATCGTCCGCCGCCGGTGCATGTATGGCCGCCTTAACTCTCCCTGATAATGAAAGGTAGTAAAGGTTTGTTGCTGGCCATAGAGGAACTTGTATAATGCTTGCCATTTACACACATGCCGATTTTTCACCAGACCGCAGGTCGGTCGCGCTGTCGGTCAGCGGAACAAAATCGGCGCACAACTAATGGACATGTCCCACATGGGACGACAGATTCCCATGTCACCGCCCCACTGTTGGGACGCCAGAGAACGGACATGTCCGATAATCTCTTGGCCGATTGAACCAATGGCATTAGGCTCAATGAAGGACCGGCGTCTCATATGAAGATAAATGGCCGCACACAAAGGGTGCCGGTCCGACTGAAAGGGGCCCCAGAATGCAACCGGCGGTGCAAACGTGTAGCACAGTTCATCAGTTGAATCTCGAGTGCATATCGGGACTGGTCTGCCTGAACCCATCGGGGGTGTGTATGGCCAGCCTTAAGTGAAGGGAATGGATGCCAATAGTTCAGGACTGAACCGTAAAGCATTTGTGAAAAATGCTGTCATTCAGCATGAGGGGGCGACACAAAATACTTAGATGGTTAGCTTCCAAACTTTAATCATGAAATATGGGTAGTCAAGGAAAAATATGAATCATGTTTGAAGTGCCACCTTCTCACCTGCCTCTGCTTGGAGCGTCCACTGCCTATCGTCAGCCAGCAGAAGATCAGAACACTAAAGCTTGGCACACACGGGTAGATCTGTACAACAGATTTGTGTACAATCGCCACGGTGATGACTGTACTTTAAACTGTTTACAAAACCTACCCGTGTGTTTGC
>CM070039.1:20670667-20721792 GCA_036250615.1 Ptychadena robeensis
ATGACTGGTCCAATTCATACAGCAACGAGGAAGGACTACTACCATATATGCCTGTTGGGGTTGGTGAGTCTTTCTCCTCCACTATCCTTCTATCTTCTATAAATAATATTGGATATAGGAAGGCATTGTGGGATGGCAGAGGAGAAAATAAGAGGAGAAAGTGGAAAAATATTACCCTACTGCATGCTGGAGTTTTTCAGGCCTTTTCTGCAATGATTGCACATTTAATAATCATTTAATTAATTAGTAATTGATTGAAAGAGTATATTTTGCATTTGCATACGGTTTTGCAGGCCTGGAGGGTAGCATGAACAAAGTACCTTATCTTGAGGCCATACCAGACCCTCTCAAGGCATAGCCTGACATAGCCTTTTCAACCAAATCCTGGCACTCAAGCAGCGCTGACCAAGGTAAGGTGTGAGCCCCCTCCTGAGCATAACCAGTCCTGATGTATAAGAGGAGACAGTTCCCATGCTCACTGTGTATGCCTAGTGTCTCTCTCTGCATAAATTACCTTGTATAACAAAATGCATGTGCAGTGGGTGTGGGAACTGGCTCTTGATGTGCGAAATGAGAGTGTAAACTGGTGATTAATAGAGATGGTCGAAATTAATAAAATTTGATTCTACTTAAATTTCGAGTTTCCCAATCGTACATATACATACATAGTGATTGGAAGGTGTAGATAGGTCCTCCTATTACATGGTTTTAGTAGAAGAAAAGTTGGTTGTACAGAAGTTGCATGGTAATTGTATGTGGTGTATGGGGGGCTTTAGGCTTGCGCGCTGCAACTGCTTTCTTTAAGTCCCACCAGAGGTTCTCAATCGAATTTAAGTCTGGTGACTGCGATGGCTGCTCCAAAATGCTCCAGCCTTTACTCTGCAACCATGCTCTAGTGGACTTGGAGGTATGCTTGGGATCATTGTCTTGTTGAAAGGTCCAACGTCTCCCAAGCCTCAGGTCTGTGACAGACTGCATCACATTTCCTTCCAATAACTCCTGGTACTGAAGAGAATTCATGGTACCTTGCACACGTTGAAGCTTCCCTGTAACTGCAGAAGCAAAACAGCCCCAAAGCATGATTGACCCCCCGCCATGCTTCACAGTAGGCAAGGTGTTCTTTTCTTCATAGGCCTTGTTCTTCTGGGGTGGGGTGTGGTTGTGGGTGCAAGGCTTGTTGTGCTAACACATAAATAAATAATGGTAGCCCCCAGGCCTATGTTTACTTATTTTACTCTAGTAGTATGATAAGTATATGTAGGAGACAGGGCTACTAAGTACGATGCCTTGTACTACAAAAGTATAATTGGTGTTTGTGTGAGAGGGGCAACCATTATTATTATTATTGCTCTCTACCGATAAATCATCAGTTTTATATTCTTTATATACTTTGAATTCTCTTCAACCAAATTTGTAAGTTTGTGAGACAATTAAAGATGGAACCCAACACATAGAACAACTTATAGTTGTATATGGAGTGGATGTCTAAACATTATAATGGTTAATGGTGCCCTCTGGTACTCAAAAGGGGCCAAAAACTAGCTATGCATACCAGCATTGTGGTTACAAAGCTCATATGCGTACTAACAACTTGCAGCCACTCTGTGTCTGGGCGGCCACAGCTATCAGGTGCACCTGAGGAGTCTGGTTGTCAGCCATAGAGAGCGATCGGCAGCACAATCGCCATCCCTCCCACAATATATAGCTGTACAAACAACTTCACTTCACTATCATGTATACACTACTGTAAAAGTAAAAATTGTTAGATTGCCAACATTCTTTCAGCTTTTATTGGTAAATGTATACAATGTATGTCACTTGGATAACCTCAGGGAAACATGAATAACTATGAAAGGTTGCAGTTAGGGGTGTGGAATTGGGAATGGAAATTGCTAATCCAAAATAAGAGTGGTCTTCATAAGGTGTTGGAGATCTGGGGGTCGAATGTCACAGTAGGCATATGTAAGAGTAAAATCTGACAAGAGAAAAGCACTGTTGGAATTTTGACATTTGGAATATGACTATTAAAGGTTGACATATGAATCAGAGGCTCAATCTGGAACAGGGAGGTCCAACTGCAGCAGAATCTACTATGTAGCAAGCTGAGGACAGCGAGGGGGTGAGTATCAAACACCATCTCCTGGTACTCATCTGAGTCTATAAAAGTTATGTGCACCCCTGATTATAATGGAGGATAAATGGGGTTGGCACAGTGATGATCAATTTTTACAAGGGAATATTTATATCCATTGTTACTGTTATAAATATAATTATAAATATATTTGAGGGAATTTTTGTTGTGCCAAGCTGTACCAAATTGTAAAGAGAAGTTTTAAAAAGTGCTAAATAGTTGAATAGTTGAAGCCATGTAAAAAAAAAAGAATGAAGCTGTCACGCCCATGAGACTATTCTGCACTCTGCTGGGCAATGTTAGTATGTGTGTGAGAGAGAGAGAGAGCAGAATGCAGAAATGCTGTAGCTATAAACCGTTTATAAATACCAATACCAAATACCAACTTTAAAGGTATGAGGATTTCACACGTTCAATATGTAAAAACTGTTCCAACTTTCTTTATTGAAACATCAATACATGATTAATCATATGCATATTCATTATTATCACACTGGAATGACATTCAATATATACAAATGTTGTGTTAACTATCAAGGGATAACTCCTCAACACGTTTCGCAACATATGCTTCTTTAGGAGAGTTACCCACAGTATCTTTCCTCCTGAGGCACCGGATGTGCGCCTATCTGATTTCCGGAATGGATACACACAAAGTTTTCTGGATAGCCGTGACATCGTTTGTGTGGGGGGGTGGCTGTGTGTGCTCCAAGCCCTAGGGGGTCCTCCATTATTTATTTTCACCCACTGCTCTTGGGTGGGGCTGCTGGCCCAGTAGGGGCCTCCTCAGGTTCCATCCGATTGCTAGGGGGGGGGTCAGCCGGTGAACCACATAGAAATCTATCACACAGGAAAAGTACTTGCACCATAGACTTCAATGTACTAAATCTCACCCAAATAAAGTCTCTGGTGCCCCAGATGTGCCCATTTGCAGTTAATCCTCTCTAACCTGGTGTGATGAAAAGGAAGAGAGGGTTACTGCAAATGGGCACATCTGGGGCACCAGAGACTTTATTTGGGCGATGTTTATTACATAGGTGCACATTAAAAGCAGTATTCTTCATAGAAAACTGATTTCATGCAATTTACTTTTCAAATTTCCCGCCTCCTCCCCGATGGGACGTCATTACGTCACTCGGAGGGGGGGGAGGAAGAGACGGAGGATCAGCGCAAAACCGTAAGTATGCGCTGCCGGAGCCCCGATGTTCACTGGACGGCACCATCTTGTCCAGTGCTATAGTAGGAGTAGCAGCGCTGGACGAGATGGTGCTGTCCTGACCACTAGGGCGCTTAATAAAGATACTGTGGGTAACTCTTCTGAAGAACCATATATTGCGAAACGCATATCCTGAATTTGTATAATTGATATAATTGATCATGTATTGATGTTTTAAATTAAACAGAATGTGACCTGTTTTTACATATTGAACGTGTGAAGCCCTTGTGCCTTAAAAGTCCCGGAGTCTCCATTGTTCTTTTTTTTTTACACTCAATAGGCATGTTTGGCCAGTCCAGCACCTTTATGCTAGGCATACACATACAGACCTCATCCGATATCTTCCTCCGATATCTTTCCGGGAGGCTAACATGATGACGTCATCACGTTAGCCTCCCATTTCATTCTGGGGCCCCTTCAATCGGCCGGGCACCCTTTGTGTGCCGGCCATAAGCTGCGATGAAGACGCCGCTTCATTGCAGCTTATGGCAGCGGCTTTCATCGGCTCCCATCGGCCAGAGAAGAACGGACACCGTTCTCTGGCCGGCCGAGTAGTGGGGTGACAGGGATCTGGGCGACAGGGATCTGGGCGATCGTGGAATTGATGGAACACCACCTTGGGAATCCGAGTTGCGGTCGATTTGTACATGAGCCGATCTCCAAAATGGACGATTGTACAAAATCCATCAATCATTTAAGGCTGCTGCATAGGGAGCTATGGGTCCACCAATGTATTTTGACTCCAAAAGATCGACCAAAAAAAAATCGACACATCGGATCAGATTTGTAGCCAAATCCAATTTTGTTTGGTCGATCGTTCAGGGTGGGCAGAACTCGATTGATTAAAAAAGATAATAAATAGTTGCGCACAACCTCCAGCAGTGATTACACAGCTACAGTGATATCAGTGGCCAGAAAGGCCCTCAGTGGGTGTATGGGGCCTGAGCAAAGATTGCAGAGTAAAATGGGGTCAGTATGAGGGGTGGGTGTTTAAGTTGTGTGTAGGTGTACAGCTCTCAAAATGGAGGAGTGTGGTCCCCTGTAACAGACAAATAAGAACAAGGACAGAGGCGCACAACCTAGTACAACAAATGGTTAAATCATATGGAATTGGATAGGATAAAACAAAATGAAACAAAACAACAGACAAGATACTCACATTAAAAGAGGTTTAAAAGGATGGATCTCTCAGGGCCCTGTGCTTACCAGGAAAACCTCACTTCCTGGTTGGGGATGAGATCACTTCCTGCTTACAGATGCTGGGGGGCTCAACTGTGTAACACAGCTATTTGTGTTAGAGACACAGTTTCTTTTTTTTTTTGTATACCCCCAACCCTTCTGTACATCAGCAATTTTAATGTTCATACCATGTTCAGGGGCTTTGCAATAAAAATAAATTCGTCCATCTCTACTCTACTCTACTGTATCTGTATTTATAGCACATAAAGCTTTCCATAGGTGAAGTCACTGGAAGTTCCCTGGCTGGATTGCTTTGTTTGCCAACTATTTAGAATGTTTTGCAGCAGATTTGCTTTCAGATTCTATTTTCCCTTTCCTGATGTAACTCACAAGCAGCAGCTGAGGGAAAGGGGATTGGCTTCACTAGTAATGCAACCAATGCAGCCTTTCCATCTCAGAGAAACGAAACTGAAATGTAAACTCCATTCCTTCTTCCTGGTATAAAAGCTGGCAGCCTGTGAGAGACCGAGCACTCGGCTTGTGAGCAGTGACGCTGAATTACACTGAAATACCTAAACAGGGAAATCCTTTGTTTCTCTAGAAGAAATCTCCAACCTATCAAACTCATTTATATCCAATAACAATGGCTCAGGAGGAGGACATTGAGGTTATAAACCTCAATATGATTAAAACATTCAAGAAAAGACTTATCAAGACCATCCAAGTGATCCCGATGTTGGACCATATGACCGGCCTTGATGTTGAGCTTAAAGAAACCTTAAGGAGCGCAGCCCAGGAATCGAACACAGTAGCTGCCAGAAGACTAATAGAATATCTGATAGACGGTCCCCATGAGCGTGGCTGGTTTGAAGAATTTGTCAATGCTTTGGCAGAAACAGAAAATTCGCAAGCTCACTTATACGTCGCTAAAATTGAAGAACTTCCAAGCTTAGAGCAAGAAGCTAAACTTGACTACTGCGAAGAGCTTCTCCGTCACCTTTACCCAAAGTTGGTGGTAATGATGAAACCTTGTGAACTCTCCTTTCGCTGCTGGCATAAAAAACTGTGCAGTCAGGAAGATCTTGAAATTGTGAGTAATAGCTTGATATCTATATCTTATTATTAAAGAGGTTTGGGGGAACACCTTGGCAAAGTACATGAAGTTTTGCAAAGTAGCCATAGCTTTTGGTGTCTACAGCACTATCAGCATTGGGCAGTCAGGGTATGTTTCCATGGTGCTATCAGCTCCGTCAGCACCCCTTGTGCTAAGCGCATTCCTTAGTAGAGATGATCCAATTTTTTTTAATTTGGCCATTTCGGCGATTTCCGGACGGCAATTGGCAGAACGCTGTGGGAACAGCCGGTGCTGTAGGCAGGTAATGTGGATCGGCTCCATTGGCATCCCCCGCCAAGGAATAGAAATGGTCGAATTTGTCAACTAGCTGATTTTGTGTAAAGCCCCTGAACATGGTATCATCACCAAACTTGCTGGAGATGTAGAGAAGGGTTGTGGGTATACTACAAAAAAAGTATTGCTCTAACACAAATAGTTTTTGTACAAATTAAGTTCAAAGTCAAGTCCAAATTTAGAAAATCTGAATTATGATTTTGAACTTAATTTATGCAAAAACTACACGAGCAAGAGCTTTACTTTTTTTTACAATGTTCCCACAACCCTTATCTACAGCTCTAGTAATTTCGGTGATGATAAAATTTTCAGAAGCCTTGCAATCAGCTCACAAAGTCAGCTACTCGAAAAATTTGACCATCTCTATTCCTTTGTGCAGACAGTTTTACTTAGGACACCTGTGAAACCATTCACACTTACGCGCTGCAATTTTCCTTGTGTTTTTGGCCTTTTTAAAACACAATGAAGTTGGCTGGCAGTATGCTTAAGCTGGCCATACACCTTTAGATCTCTCTGTCAGATATCCTTTAGATCTACCAACAACAATGTAGTGCTGGGTCCTCTGTGACTGAACACAGGTAGACTTGATGGTTTAGAAAGCCCCTCATATTACATGGTTTTGGTAAAACAAAAGGAGATCTAAAGAAAATCTGACAGAGAAATCTAAAGGTGTATGGGGACCCTAACACTTCCAATTCACTTCAAATGCAATTGCAAGCACGTCTAAAACACATACTGTAAATTGAAAGCCGCAGCACACCTTGAATTACATGCATGTTTTGTAGTATGGTTTGACAGCGCACATATTGTGCAAGCAATCAATAAAGCAGCTATATAGGTATCAAGTACTTAATATTGCCAATGAGTTGCTAAAAAAAATCTATATTAACATTCAAATTGCATATGGACTGGCACTGAGGCACTCAAACTATGCAGCTGCTGATTTTGAAGTACTGTATTCTTCGCACCATAAGACTCCCCTTAAGGGAAAATATATTTTACTATATCTGTTCCTATGTCTACTTTATCTTGCTTATGCCACTCTATAGTATATCTAAAAGGTCTAAAAATCAGTTAGTAACCAATCTAATCAAAAAGGTATGATTTATTTGTACATATTATTGCAATAACATTAGGCATACACTGAGAATTACATAAATCCACAATGGTAACAAGCACGATACTAATGATAAGTCCGTCCTCTAGGTTCTGTATCTTGGCTGGGCTCAGAGAGAGAGCATGGCTGATCCACAGCCACAAGTGTCCATTCATTCCTGCTCACAACCACAGTCACACCCCCTAATTCAAGCGCCCTCACATCCACTTCAATGTTTTGGTTCCAGTCCACATCTTCATATAGTCCCTTTTCTCTTGGGCATGTTAAATAGCAGACAAATATAGTAACTGTATGTGAGTTGGGCTCAAGCTGCCTTAACTTCTGTTTTTGTTGGTTGGAAGCACAGAGCTGAACAAAAATCTGGAAAAGGTTGTGTGGAGTGTCTAATGGTCCAAAAAATATGGTAACTTCAATTTGTATGATAATGTTGATGCATCTTATAGGCCTTTTCCACTGTATTTGACATTAACTGCACAGACAACAGGATAGTTTTATTTATTTTGCCAGCTTTTGTCAAAAAGAGGTAATTGTGGTAAGCGTACATAAGTGATAGATTTATCATTTTTGCTTTTTTTCCTTCCAGGTTTGTCGGCGTACTGATATGCATAGTCCACAGGAAGGAAACAGAGAGCTTCTAAGTAGGATAACAAAAAAGAAAGATTGGTTTCGTTCTTTTGTGACGGTGTTACATGAAATGGGTAATCAGGATCTGATTAAAGAACTGACAGGAGTCACATATAAAGAATTCATAGGTACCTGGATCTCTCACTAACGCCTAGATGTTCCTGATGATGAAGTCCTTATGTAATGTGATTTTGTATTATTTAATAAGCTGGTGTCCTAAAAGGCCTAGGGCACTAAGTAAAGCCATACACTTATACACCTGTCGAGCGGGGAACAGGCTGCTGCTCCTCCTTCCTCTTCTTCCCCCCGCCACACACACGGCCCCTCTCGCTGCTCACATCGGGACAAGGATGGAGGGCGTCTGTGTCGGTGAGGGTGCGAAATATCCATGCCAGGGGCCAGCTGTGGGCCCCACAAGATCCCCAGGGCCCTATTTGCATGCATATTGTGCATAATGGCCCTGGATATTCCCTTCAATCAACCAAAAAAAATTGATCTTTTGAAGTTATCAGCCATGTTTGTAACTTTCATTTGATATTTCACATATTCACGGACACTGCAGCAGACATAGCGTGCAGGACAGACGCTGGAGCAGACACGGGGTGCAGGACAAATGCTAGAACAGACACGGGGTGCAGGACAAACGCTTGAGCAGACACAGGGTGCAGGACGGATGCTGGAGTTGACAGGGGGTGCAGGAGGCTGGTTACAATCTGCAACAGAGGCTGAACCTCACTAAGGGTGAAGCAGCCCTGATCCACCCAGGCATACACAAAGGCTATGCAGTCCAAGAGATAGGATCTGGGGTTCAAATTCATGGTCTGGTGACACCAGTCCTTGTATGCCTTAGCCACATAGACTAATCTCCACACGTCAAGCGGGTGCATAGTGAAAGACATAGGGTCACAGCCAAACAAGAAAAAGTCCAAGAAACAAAACAAAAAGGTCCAGCAGGGAACTAAAAGGTTCAGTTGAGGGGAGCTCAGTGTGTTCTACACTGGTCAGTTAAGGCTAAGCATTCTGTCAGGATCCAGAGAAGGGGGCGACCAGACAGGCAACACACACTGACAGCCAGACAGAGATTTGTGAACCAAAAGGGGTTTATTGTGCACTTACAAAACAGAAACAAACCAAACAGGTGCAAAAACAGCCTAGATTCAGATGTACAGGGTTCAGAGTGGTGTAAAAATGCTCAGCCAGCATGGGTGGGTGAGGCACACCTATATAGCCTTCAGGCTAATTAGGCAGGCGATCTCAACCCAGCCTACACCTGCTGGTGAATGTGGAAACAACCCAGGGAAGGGCAAGCCCAGTGCCACCAGCAGGCGGTACCCAGTACAGCCAGGGTCCTCACAATGGTAGTACAAACAATTGATCTTTGACTGCCAACCTGTTTTTTTTTATTTTTGATAGAATCGACAATCAAATTGCAAAATAATCAACCCATCTACAGTTAACCTTAACAGTTACCCCATCTAAAGTGCAAAATTATCATTTTCAATTCCTTATTTTTCTTTACCTCTCTTTAGTGATTTCCATTGCTATCAGTGATTTATACATTCAGCATCTCACAATAGTGAGTACAACCCTGACAGTGAGATAAATAGTTTAAATGTTGTATGTGTTAAATAGTACAATGTTAAGTAGTCAGTGTACAGCTTGTATAACAGGTTGTAGGTTAACTGTACCCTCAACACATAGCTATTAATGTCTAAAACTAGGGAAAACATGGCCAAATTGTGCCCAACTAGCTATTTTCACTCCCTGGGGTAATGTGACTAGTTAGTATTACTAGGTCTTGTTTTTGAATGGGGAGAAGGTGTGTTTAAATTTGGTGTTATCTCTCTCATATTGGTCACTGGAAGTTCGGCATGGCACCTCTTGGCAAAGAATGATTTGGAGATTTGAAAAAAAAAAAAAAGAATTCTTGTTCTAAATAATGGTGGCTGAGGCTATAAAAAATGGCCACCACCCTGATACTGAGCTGCAGCACTGTGGCCAAGGCCATACCATGATTTAATTAGACAGGTTAAACAGTCAGAACAGACCTTACCATGGTTGATAAAAGACGTTGATTGCACATGCTCAGCATCATATCCAGAGTTTGTTTTTTGAAAAATAGTCACTCTGCTTAAGAAACTGAGGGTAAAAGGCATGGACTGGCCAAGCATGTCTAGACTCAAAATAATGAGAGCCAAACAAAATGTTGATTCTTTGGGCACAATTTGGAAATTTTTCCTTTATGTTTAAATTTTTTTAGCCAGAACTTTAGACATTGCCAGCTTAATGTTGAGTTATTTTGAGTGGACAGCAAATTTTACACTGTTATACAACTGTACACTGACTACTAGTGATGAGCGGCATAGGCAATATTTGAATTTACGATATGTTGAGATAAAAATTCTACTAATATTTGATATTCCTGAATATTCACAATTTGAGTGTATGGCCATGCATAGCGACAGTATAATCACATTGCGATTACCGTCCAAATTAATGTATTTATTTTCACATTGCGAATATAGAATTGCAATGCATGGCTGTAAACTTCCCAGTTCATAATATCATGAATATTCTAAATATCCGCCCCCATATTCGCAAAATTTGTGAATTCTCGAATAGACGATATTTGGCGAATATATTTGCAATTCGAATATTCTAGGAAACAAAACTAGTGACTATTTTACATTATATCAAAGTGTCATGTTTTCAATGTTGTCCCAAAAATATTATAAACTATTTACCACAATGGGAGGGGTGTACTCACTTTTGTGAAATACTGTACATTTTTATTTATATATGTAATACGGCAGTCCAAAACTGTATGAAATTGTAATTGTTTCATAGACGGTGCCCATGAAGAAAGTGATTCCCAGGATGATGCTACAAAATGCAAACCGAATCCCCAGGACGGTGAAGGCGTTTCTCATGGTAATGTGGATGTTAGAAATCATGATGGGGCTGATGACAGCAGGCGGCATGATCTCACATACTCCGAAGGCTCCACTCAGCCAGGTAAACCGTTATTTAGCACTTTGCTGTGTTTTTTACAAGTACTTCTCCATCTGAACACAAAACTGTAATTCAATGCTAGTGATGGCCGAACTGCCTGCAAGGCAGACAGTTCGGCGGCGAACATGGATGTTCGCACTCCTTCTTGCAGGCAAGCAGTAAGGGTGTTCGACCCGCCCCGTTCGCTGGCGAGAAGGAGATCTCTATTCTTCCTCCGGCAGGATCAGAAGCAACGAGATCCCACTGGAGGAAGAATCTTTTCACTAGAAGACCGGCCATGAAGCCGGTCTTCTAGTGAAAACTCGGCTCGAGAACAGGAAGTGACATCAGTGACGACATGTGACATCACATCCGGCTCCCTTAACCAGGAACTATGCGTTCCAGGTACCGGATGTGACGTCACTGACGTCACTTTCGGTTTTTCCAAATCAAATTCCTCGCCTAGAGGCGGGGAATCTGTCCGCGGGCAGCGGACTTCTTTAAAAGTCCGATCTGCCTGTTCGGCCATCACTATTCAATGCCTTCTATACAAGGGTTTGCTTAATTTTATGCGAATATCAATTGAATATTCAATATATTAATGCAATCAAACAAAAACTCCTTGAAAATGCCAAGCCTCCAGGCTTGCAGACATTCCAACAAATGTTCTTCGCTTTACCTTCAGGGACTCAGTAGTCAGTAACCTGGGTCACACATCCCCTGTGTTTCCTCTGTATCTGCTGCTCCAGCAGCACTGTGTCTCCAACCTCATTAGGAGCCCTGACACAATGGTCTCAGCTTTTTTTCAGGAGACACACCTGGCACCATTGCTGACTTTCAGGAGCTAGAAAACCTGGTGTGTGTACCTGAATGAAATAAGAAGCCCCACCCAGTTCCTTCCTTCACATTCCAGAGTCAGGGACCCTGTTACCAACATAACACGCTCATCGACCTGCTGTTGCGATCTAACGTCCCGAACACCTTTCCAGGACACACATCATGGTATTCTTTCCTTGCCGGCCATGGTCCATTCACACAACGACAGATAAACAGTCTGTCACAATATATATATATATCTTGTTGTAGAACTGGCTAGGACTAGCTGAGTTGGGAGTCACCACATCAACATGAAGGCATGAGCTTGTTATTTTGTGTAGAAGGACTGTGTCTAGAGGTTTTACATATGGGCATTATGGGGGGCATCCGCCCATAATGCCTATGTGTAAAACTGTCTGGGACAGTTCGCTGACAGACCACTCCTGGGGGGCGGTGGCATGGTAGCGAGAGCAGGAAGACTGACTGTACAGCTGGCGGAGCTTTCTCTCAGCACCCCCGGCTGGGAGTGATCTCTCTTGGGGAAGGTGGGAGGGGGGTGCTGTGAAGGAGTAAAGGAGAGCCTCGGCAGATTGGAAATTCCTACACTACAGCAGCTAACTGCCCCACACTATGGAATTCTAAGAGCCTCTTCAATTTGTAAAAGGTGTTCCTAAATCTAGGCATACACGGCTCAATTTTTCATTTGATGAACTTAAAATACAATCATATTAAAGTGGATCATATTACATTTGGATTGTTTTTATACCACATAATGTGATCAACTTTTTTCCTTAGGCATGTGCGCATGCTCCATAGTACCATCGTATACAAATCAATTCGAATATCTAGAAAACCCATCGGATTGTACAGTCGTACAAAAATGTATCAAACCCTTTCGATCGATTTCGTGTTCGATTTCAATCCAAGTTTTGGATCTAATAATAGAATCGATTTTCAAACAATCAACCTAATACAATAGTTTTTTTAAGTCGATTGAATGGAAAAATCTAAGTGTGTATTCCCAGCTTAAAGCTTCTAGAATGTGTGTGTTGAAGCATTTGCAATGTTAGGGATAGATATTTGAAAAGATTATATGGTTTGTAATTGGTGTTCCAATATTTCCAAAAGTTGTTTGGTATGGTTGAGGTCATGGGTCTGTATAGGCCATTTGAGGCAGGTTCTGGTGTTCAGAATCATTTATTGCATTCTTATATATTAAGATCTTAACCTCCTGAGCATTTCGCCGTTGGCATGGTTTTTTCATAACCGTGCCATGGGCAATATGCTCCGCCGTTATTGCCTGCTCAGCTGGAGGATGTAAACATAAGTCCAGCGTCACTGGAGACGCCGGACTTATGCTGAAAGAAAGGGATGCCTCACTGATATAATGATATGCAGAGAACGCTGCCAGCTCTCACACACAGAGAGTCAAGCACTGCCTTATTAGCCAGACCAGCTAATAACACAGTGCAGGGGAGAGATCTGCCCATGGGCATATCTTTCCTCTGGCTGTGTGTTTACTGTGTGTGAGCTGGGCTGCTTGAGCTCAACTCATACATAGTGCAGATGCTTAGGGAGACCTTCCATCTGCACTGTATAGGAGTTGAGCACAAGCAGCCCACCTCACATACAACTCTAACAGTGAGGGCTAGAGGCAGGGAAGCTGTCAGTTTCTCCGCCTCTTCAACACCTACTCTGCTGGTCAGAGCACAGAGCTCTGGCCAGCAGAGTGGGAGAAGGGTGAAATATTTTTCACCCATTGGATGTTCCCAAGTATAGAGTGTGTCCCATAAGTCGGAGTGTCTTATAGACCAAACAATGTGGTACATACAAATCTATGCTTCTTGTGGTGCCATTTACCGGTCATCTTTCGCTCCAAATGGGGAGTACATTTCTTGTATGATATTCTAAAACCATAATTTCACTTCAGCAACCGAGTGTAATGGAGCATGTGCCCCTTTGTTGGGTTCCGAAGAGTCCAAGAAGGATCTCCAAGATGACAAAGTGGCTGCTGACAGAACAGCTAGGGAGACTGAAAACCACAATGGGACAGCTGACACCAGCCTACATGATTCTTCATTTACAGAGAACTCTGCTATATCAGGTACCCAGTTATTTATTCAGGATTTGTAATTTCTGGGTAAATGAATTTATCACATATTCAGGGTATTGCAGCTAATATATAAACATGATATTTATGCTTTCTGTACAGTACAGGCACGTGACAGGCAAGAAATAGGCAATTTGCTCTTACTTATAGAGCTATATAAATCTACTGTACTAATTGTTTAATGTCTTCTACTGCAGATTAGAGGTAGACGCTTTGCAGAGCGAAACCACATATCAATTGATGTAATGTGTGGGGAGTCATCATTTTGTAAACTGAACAGCAGATGGTACTGTTGTCAAAGTTTTGGTGAGGATGGAATTCTTTAGTCAATAAAATCTAAAGGGTGAAGAAAGTTCTAAGTGCAGTGTACATACACACAGTGGATATACAAAGTCTTCACACCCCCGGTATAATGTCAGGTTCCTGTGCTGTACAAAAATGAGACAAAGAAAAATAATTTCAGAACTTTTTCCACCTTTAATGTGACCTATAAACTGAACCTCTCACATGAAAAACAAACTGAAATCTTTTAGGGCGAGGGAAGAAAAAATATAAAAATAAAAAAATGTGGTTGCATAAGAGCGCACACTCTTACACTAATACTTTGTTGAAGCGCCTTTTGATTGTATTACAGCACTCAGTCTTTTTGGGTATCAGCATGGCACATTTTGGATACAAGTCTATCAGCATGGCACATTTTGGATACAAGTCTATCAGCATGGCACATTTTGGGTATGAGTCTATCACCATGGCACATTTTGGCTTACTAAGATTTGCTCACTCTGCAGAAACACTCCAAATCCGTCAGATTGCGAGGGCATCTCCTGTGCACAGCCCTCTTCAGATCATCCCACATATTTTCAATTGATTTTAGGTCTGGGCTCTGGCTGGGCCATTCCAAATATTTAAAGTGGACCTACCACCAGATCTATGTTTTTATGAAGTTTTACTAGAAGTGCCAATAATAGGGAGGAATGCAGTAAAAAAAACTCAGAAACTGCTTCCTGTGACGTGCTGCCTATTTCTGCCTACAATTCACCAGGAAGTGAGAAGAGCTGCCGAATTATCTACTTAAAATTGCTCATTATAGGTAAGTTTTTGGGGTTTTTCACTGCATTCCTCCCTATTTTGGCACTTCTAGTGCCATTCATAAAAACATCAATTCCTGGTGGTAGGTTCGCTTTAATCGTCTTCTGTTTTTGGTTGTTGTCATGCTGAAAGATGAAGTTCCTCTTCATGTTCAGCTTCAGTCAATATTGGTATTTGGAACTGTTCATAATTCTTAACTAAGGCCCCAGTTCCAGCTGAAGAAAAACAGCCCCAAAGCATGATGCTGCCACCACTATGTTTCACTATGGGTATGGTGTTCTTTGGTGATGTTCAGTATTGTATAGTAGAGAGTAGAAATATGAAAGCCTTTTAAAACATCCAAGCCATACTACATTTGGCAAAAACACATCTGAAGTCTCCCAAAAGCATGTGGGAAAAGGTGTTATGGTCTGATGAAATCAAGGTTGAACTTTTTGCCCATAATTCCAAAAGATATGCATGGAGCAAAAACTACTGCACATCACATCACTATGTAGCTTACAGACATTTGGTAAACATGGCAACAAATCAACTATACCTTCCTAAGGCCATGTGTCCACTGCTGTTTCCCTGTCCTGGAGGCTCGTGAATAGTGATGACCGAACTTCGGCCGTGTCCGTCCGCGAACGGGCGGAGCGGACTTTTAGAAAAGTCCGCCGTCCGCCCGTTCGCGGACACATTCAAATTCCCCACCTCTAGGGGAATTTGAATCGGAAAACCCGGATGTGACGTCAGTGATATAGTGATACGCATAGTTCCTGGTTGTGTTAACCGGATTCGGTTGTGTTAACCGAATGAAATATTCTTCCTGCGGCGGGATCTTGCTGCTAACGATCCCACCGGAGGAAGAATAGAGGGCTCCTTCTCCCTGGCGAACAGGGCGGGTCGAACACGCGTACTGTCCGCCGGCGAGAAGGAGGGCGAACATGCTTGTTCGCGGCCGAACTATCTGCCTTGCGGGCAGTTTGGCCATCACTACTCGTGAATGAGAAAGGTCCAGTGCAGGGGAAAAAGACACGCTGTGGCCCATTTGCAGGCAATTTTTTGCCTATTTATTTAGCAAAGATGTTGAAAATCAGCGCAGCATCGGTCGCTGCTTTTCCGTGTCTTGACATGTTAATTGATCTTTAATGTGTCTCTGGTGGCATTGTGCGGTGCTGCAATGAAGACGCTGCATTCTGCAATTTCAAAACAGCACCGTGGGCACACTGCTTATATAATACAGAGTGCACACTGTCCCATTCAATAGAATTGGAAATATCCTCTTTGTGTCTTTTTCCCTGTTCACTCTTCGGCGTGCCTACTCTAAGGCATTCATGTGTCATTTCTCGGCTGCTGCATGTCAGATCGCATGGTGTTCTGATATGTTAGTAAATTCCCCGTTGATCCCATTACTTTGAATGTCTAACACACATAAGGGTGCCAGCCATGTTCAGCGGATTTGCATTAAACTCACAAAGTCGAAAGGAAGAATTTGAGCACGTCTAGTTGGCAGATCAGACATAAACTTACTGTCAAGTCAAAATGAAGCATATGGTGGCTTTGAAATTGTGATGGGAATGTAGGTTTCGGTGACCTCTGGTCTTGAAAGAGTTATTACAAAACTTGCTGAAACGGGAGCGCTTCTGCTAGGTCTTCCTATCCACGCCGAGAAAGATGTTGTCAGTCAGCGGACTGAGCAGCCTCAACATTTTAGGCATCTTACCAATATGTTTACTCCGAAGAGGAGAGAAGTGGTGTGCTGACAAGAAGAAGGTGCACCGTGTCACCATACTGTCATCAGGATTTAGTCACAAACAAACAGCTTTGCAAGTGAAGTACAGAACATTGATGGATGAACAGCCTGGCGGGTTTTAAAGGTCATCAGTCTTACAATGAACTTAGCACTGCGCAGCAAAGTTACTTCGCTCGAAATATGAATTCTTTCATTACAACAGTTTGTTTTTCCTTTCAGATCTGGATGTGAGTTTGTCGGAATTAAGTTTGAACAAAACATCTGAAAATGGGGACATGAGCCACCAGGAAGGTGAGATTTTTAATCCAAATAGTTTTTGACTGGGCACAAAGCTATAAACCAACTTTATTAACTCAAAGCAGTCACTAAAAAAATTCTCCTAGTGTTTGGAATATTATGATCACAATTCTAATTACATGCAGTACTTGCACTCAGACACTATGACTCAATTTGATTGGGAAAGTTCTGTGTTCTTCTATAGCTATGCCTCCTCTGGCTCCGTTCACATGGTCGTTTTTCAGTTTGTTCTGCGTGCTTAACAATCAAACAACACACTCAAGATAATATAATAGTCTCTTATGGGCGCATATAACATCTGTGTTTGCTTTTGCATGCAGCAGGGCGTTCTAAAAAACACATGCATAACTTCTTTTTTTTTTTTTTTAAGTGTAACACATGAAGTGTGAACGTTGGTTTTCTATGAGAAAATGCAGTACTGTAAAAATGCATGCGTTATAAAAACGCGTCATAACGCATATAGTGTGAAGGGCCCTAAGGATTTTCAAGCTGATGATCCAGGCAAAGCGATCCCTGTAAAGAAAAATCCCATATTTACCTTTCCCTCTTCCTCGCTCCAGTGCAGACATGCCTGGAGTGTCCTGTCCTCCAGTATGTAAGATGGATGAGTCTCGCTCTCTCGACCAATCCAGATCTGAATCCAGTGATACTCTGCCCCTCCAGCATCACTGGATTCAGATCTGACTGGTTGCTGGGCACAAGGGGATTATGGGAGGCACAAGTTAGAAGTAACGTCTACTTTCCCAATATCCACTTCCTGGCCGCATATCACAGGATCGGCTGGGTGCCACTGCATTTTGACAGATTTCACCAGGTAATTATTATTTATTTCTTTTAACCTTTAGTTTCCAGTGCCAAAACTGCAGAAAAGTGCATGATACTACATGAGGTGTCTCCTACTCATTTTTCATGCGTCTGGAATGGAATATATGGGGGCATTTTTAAACGCTCCTGGGTTTGCAGGAGCCCAAGCACAGGGGCTGGTGGACACTTTGATTGCTTTTGATTCTGCCCGGATCAGGTGGAGTTGCCATTTGTGAGGTGGAATCGGAGGTGGTATCGCACACGGAATCGTGCCGGAATCCGCTCGGACAAGGTGGTATGCTGCGATGGATACTCTTAATTGGCCGATTGATCACACCTGCGATTCCCGGCAGAATCGCTGGAATCGATCGGATGATGAATCGATTGGACATGGAATCCGACACGTGTATGGCTAGCTATAAGGCTTCTAAATGTAAGCTTTTAACTGTCCAGGGTTTTCAGTTTCTGCCATTTTTACGAATGACTTATGAAATGTTCAGTTAACGCTCCAGCCACTGGAGGGCATCTGCAGTACAATAAACAACATGTTTATCAAACCACGGGAATGCAGCCTGACCTTTCCAAGGTCACTATGTTAAAAACAAGGCATATGTACATGAGTTGTGTTCAGCTCTAGTCATCTGATGGTAAGGTAATTATCACAGCAAGGGATTGCACAGTGTGCAAGGATTTCAAAATAAAGGTAGCCATAAACGGGTTGATTTTTCCATTCACTTCGATCAATTGTTCAGGAATCAAGGGCAGCCACCCTTTCTTTGAGCACGATCAACTCGAAAAAGGTCATACGAACAGGCAACCAACATGTTGGGCAATCGCCATTACTTTACGCTCGAGTGCAGCATGATGACGTTTCGACCCTAAGTTGTTAAAAAGATAAAAATAGAAAGAAAATAAAACCAGAATGGTACATTTGGCTTTGACCACAAGGTATGTTGCCACACAAGTGTCTATTTGCAGAGTTTCACAATGTAGGAAAATAAAGGCAGAATTTAGCAAGAGAACAGTTTGTAACAAAAAACCACCTAAACTGTTCTAGGATAGCGTGTCAATGTACTGCAATGTTCCAGTTACATCACATGTATGGGCTGTAAATCTTTCTTGCTGATTACTAAAATGAGGTAACCTGGGAATAAGTGAGATTTTGTTTTTCTTCCTTAGCTTGTCCTAAAAGCTTTGCCAGCAGCTATCAGGGTTTTTTGGGTTTTAGGAAATAAGGGTCAACCAGTTCCTATTGCAAGGCCACACAAACCTTTAATATTTGTTAAGAAAAAAATTGCATGTTTCGTCTAGCGGACATTTACTTGTCACCATTAACTTCAATGTTCACATATGAGTATATAGTTACTACAAAGCAGCTGAGAGACTTTCCTTTTTTAAAGCCCAGGGTGACATTTACTGTACATGTCAAGAGAAATTTTTTTTTGCAAAGAGAAAACAAATGCAAGCTCTATATTATTATTATATCGATTTTTTTTATCTTTTAAAGCATTAGCATAAAGCATTTGTAAAGTCCCTTCCCAAAACGTTAACCAGACCTCCATTTGCCATAGGGTTGTTGTGGGCAAACATCTTGACTTGTAGACCACATTGGCTTCTTATCTTCCCAAGTGTTCTGGGTGTAAAAAACGGCCCTCCATTAACATGGAGGTCGATGGTGTGTCTATCAGGTTCTCCCGATCCCCGCCCCTCTAGCGTTTGGAAGGAACCCAAACATTGGAGGAACTGGGTTCCTCTTAAATGCCAGGGAGGTTAAATTTAATAAAGGGGCCGGACCAAAAGCCTGTAATAATGGTGATGTGGAATAGGCATGTGAAAGGAGCATTGTTATCTTTTTCTGAACTTAAATTGTGCTCATTCATTGTAATGGGCAGAGATAATTCCTAGAGAAAGCCTGTTGTCACCATGAGAATGCGCCCACAATGTCATGATCACGCCACAGCATCGCCCCAAGGCAATGTTTGGACACCTCTAGGCATTATGTGCACTCATTTTAGAGAACAAGCGGAGTAAAGCATCTTTTGAACAAGGTGACAAAGTGCCGATAAGAAAGCTAAACCAGCCTGGGCCTTAGTTTGCCCACCTCTGGCATAGGGTCTGTTATGCCTGGAAAAGGAGGTGGGGCAGACTATGACCACCTGCCAAAGCCTGGAAAGGGTTGCAAGCAATAAATACCAGGCCCCTTGGCAGAAAAACATTGAATGTGCACTCCCTCCCTCCCAACCAGACCTGTCGCCATACCCAAACAGGGGGGAGACCTACCACTCTATGTAGTAAGCTGGAAGAGAACAAAATTTTGTCATGCAACTGCTTTACTAAATGTTCACCTGCCCTCTAATCTTTGTAGTTTGTAGTCTGCAAACAAACAAAATACTCCCATTTAATTTCTTTATACAGCTTTTCCAGCAGACCTATAAAGCCCCCCATAGACGGGCAGACTCCCGGCCATAGTTGTAGCAGACCAACCTGCGTGCTCGCTCCGGCCGAGCACATCAAGGTTGGTCTGCCGCAACTATGTGGGAGCCCACCTTGACTTTTGTAGAAAAAAAGCCGGCAGGTCGGATCGCACACGGATCCGACATGCCGGTTCTTTTACTGCACGACTGCGCTGCAGCTTGTTAATTGGCTTCAGTCTGACAGGAATCCCGTGTGTTAGTGGAACACACAGGATTCCTGTCCGACATTTAGCAGACTGCTCACAGCGTGGTGACGTCACCACGCTGTAAGCAGTCTGCTAAAGGTCTGCCATAGATCGAGGTGTCTATGGCTACCTTTATGGATCAACTTGGCATAAGATAGGGGGACTGCATCCAAATACATCATGTTGGGCTGTGGTTTTGATGCTTGTAGGTGTTCTAACTTTCCATTTTCAATTGTTGGAAAAGTATAAGACAAGTTTTGACAATGAAAGAAACATCTAATTACAGCATCTGTTTCATGTGGAGCAGATTTAGAGAGGTCTTTGCATCTAACAGTGAAGAGCGGAATACCCCAACCGCTAAGATGATTCTACTTCCAGAACTGATACAACTACGTAGCTCGCCTTTTGTTATGTGCGAGATACTGACTGCCTAATTGGCACATTCTTCCTCGTCTTACAGGAACATGTTGTTCTCACTTGTGGTCGCTTACTCAGCATTGCATTTATATATATAGCAATTTTTTTTCTCCTTACTGCTAAAAAAAGCCATGTCGTAGGCCTCTGCAGCTTCAGATTCAGTTTTTGGAGGTTTTATTTGACCCCAGAATTTGTGACATATCAGTACAGACGCCTACTGAGGAAATGTTATATTTTGCTGCAATTCTCTGTTAAAGCTTTTGGTCGGAAGCTAAAAAATTGAGGAGCTGTTAAGTTAATTACTATAACAAAAATGATTCCTATAAACATGTCTCCTGGCAATGAGAATTACGACATGCTAATATGAATATAATTGTTTTTATAATCACACAGAGAAAGTTTTGTTATATTTTCTTACTAAACTAAGGTTTGGGAGCATAAGTCGCTGAGCAATGAAAAAATATATCTTAATAATATCTTAAGCCCCCCATACACCTTTAGATCACTCCATACAATTTCCTTTAGATGTAGCAACAACTATGTAGTGCCGGGTCCTCCCTCATAGAATACATAGTGATTGGAAGGTATATATTACTGCTATGTAGTGCTGGGTCCTCCCTGATAGAATACATAGTGAATGGAAGGTATATATCACTGCTATGTAGTGCCGGGTCCTCCCTGATAGAATACATAGTGATTGAAAGGTATATATCACTGCTTTGCAGTGCCGGGTCCTCCCTGATAGAATACATAGTGATTGGAAGGTATATATCACTGCTATGTAGTGCCGGGTCCTCCCTGATAGAATACATAGTGATTGGAAGGTATACATAACTGCTATGTAGTGCCAGGTCCTCCCTGATAGAATACACAGTAATTGGAAGGTATTTATCACTGCTATGTAGTGCCGGGTCCTCCCTGATAGAATACATAGTGATTGGAAGGATTAGAAAGATTAGATATTACATGGTTTTGGTAGAACAAAAGTTGATTGTACAGAAAGTGTATGGTAAGATTGTAAGGTGTATGGGGGCCTTTACATATTCTATGTTTTTATATTTGTATGCTACATTGCTTTTCTATGGTAGTTTATGATGTGATCAAGCTTCATCCGGTCGCTCAGAGGCTCGGAGCACACCCTTTGTGTGCCAGACATTACTTTGGATGGTGAAGCTGGGCTATCGGCCAGGAATTTACCAACAAGTTGTGCGATCTGACTTGCAGTACGATTCTTGTTTATCCATTCAGATGGGCTCATCCGATTTGCGGCTAAGTCGACAGGAACGCGCACAGCAGTCGATCGCCCATGGATCGTAGTGTGTGTGGCAACCTTTAAAACTCAACTCTGAATCTCTCTTTCAATACAGTTTCCTTATGTAGTGTCTCTCCTGAGCCACAAGATGTCTTTCATCTTTCATGTTAGTGGAAGATGCTTTGAATTGTCATCGGTGACGCCGAAGGGGCAGTGCCGGAGTCCAGGAATAGCTGTGGCTGGATAGAGAATCACCACAGCTTTCCATTCCCCTAGTGGTTTTTTTATAATCCAGGTTCGTCTCAACCGCTAGGGGGTTAATGACCAAAACCCAAATTTGTGCTTTAGTAATGCCCTCATAGACACCTATCTGAAGTGCATTGCCATTTTTTGGACGCTTAACCACCCTGCCATTGCTGACCATCCCAGCTCGTCCAGCTCTGACCTGTCAGAACAGCATTGGAAAGCTGGGTTCGTCAGGCAGAGATCCGAGCCACAGGAAAGCAAACTCACTGCTCTGTGTGTTTCCGATCTAATGAGGCAGCTGCAGGAGAATGGATCACTCCGCTCCCCCTCTCCCATGCTCTCCTATGTAACCTGGGACATCTGCAGCGCCATCTAGTGGTTGCAGTGCGAATTTACCTGATAAACTGAATTATTGAAATCTTTATTATCTGATATTGTGAGTTATTCACAAAGCATCTGAGCATGTTATTATTTTCATGATGTCTACCAGACTCCTGTATGAACATACTTTGTGAAATTACAGGCCTACAATGTAAAAAACTTTTTTTTCCAAGTCTATGGTGCGCTTTTGGTACAGAAATATGTACCTCAGCAGTGCGCTAGGGAGGTTAAACCATACCTGTCAAGTCTCCCGTTTTGGCCGGGAAAGTCAAGTTTTTATGTGGCTTTCCCAGCCAAATCCCGATTTCAAGAAATCCCGGATTTTTCCTGGGTTCTTGAAATCGAGCTGTTCTAGCAGGGAGGGACTCTCCCTGCTAATGTCCCACCTCGTACATTATCAGCACAAGTGGGTGGCACATTAGCAGGGAGAGTAACGCCCTCTCCCTGCTTGAGCAGCCAAAAGACCGGGCGGACGACGGAAATGACATCAATGACGTCACTTCCGGTACGTGGAACGCGGAAGAACCACGATCCATGTACCGGAAGTGACGTCACTGATGTAATTTCCTGTACGCCCCCCCCCGGGTCTCCAATGACGAAACTTGACACACATGGGTTAAACGCAGAAAATGACCTAAAAAACTACAGTGTGAATGCAGCCTTAGACTAATAATTTTATATTTGAGATGTTTTGTTGTTCAGATATTTCATTTAAAAAAGTCAGATCTCTTGTATATGTTTAGTTGTATTGACAGTGACTTCTGATAGACCTCTGTGGTTTGCACTGATGAGCAGGACTGACAAGGTATTCCACTTCCCTGCTATACCCTTGTGTCACTAGATACCGCATAGCTATTAGGGAAAATGGAGAAAATAGGCAGAAAAATTTAATCCGGGGATAATATTAATTTAATGTCAGATGATAAAAAATATACATTGCATAATATTGTAGCTGGACATATCTATAAGCACGAGTACAAATGGTCATACACCAAATCTGTTTGATCGTGTAGAACATTGCCACATCCCACCTGTTTGAATGAGTCATCTGCAGCCTACAGAAGGTGGGAGTGATGCTCTGCATCGTCTCCAGACACGTGCACGTTATGGAAGAAAATGTCAGTGCACAGCAGAAATGCAACCATTGCAGCATGTAATCTGTATAGTCATTACACCAATACCAATCCCTCTGACACTATTATCCATGGTCATAACTTCAAACTAGAGGATGTTTAACCCAGCCACATGCAATGTGTCTTACTCAGAAAGTCTTTAAATTTTGTTACCTGTGATAATAGTATGTAATTATTATTACTGTAATGGAAAAAAAATAATTGAGGGATTTACTAGAAAATTGGACCATTTTCACCTTGTAAATTAAATTTAAGTGAATGTTTACCACTAGTGATGGCCGAAAAGTTTGCCCGGCGGACAGTTCGCAGCGAACATAATATGTTCGCAGTTCGCAATGCTGGAGAACATTATTGGTGTTCTACCTGCCCCCTATACCTTAACATAGAGACAAAATGCGACCCCTCCTCCTATAGTCAGGTGGGACAGTACAGCGAATAACACTTCCTTTCGCTCCTAGAGGACACCCCCCCTTATAAAAGAAGCCGCTGAGGGAGGGAGAGCTGCTGCTGATTGAGGGATGGCTTAGCTACTTTGCTATTATACTCCCTCCAGTGATCTGTAGCGATATCTAAGGTTTTCTGTTACATGTAGTTCATCATTACTGAGCCACAAAAGTCCTTCTCTGGGGGCGGGGTATGCTGTATTATGCATTGCAGAGAGATCTGACTAAATGTGAAGCACTGCAGAAGGTGCTGTCCGGTAACTTTTGGCAAAATCTTGAATCTAAATGTGATTTCCGGCCATTAGACCTGAAGAAAACAGAATTTTTAAAAATCCATATTTTAGTGGAGAAGTTTAGCCTTTAAACCCCTCTGGCATGATACTGTCCAGGTGGTCGCACACTTTTTACTTTATTATTGATATTTTGGCTACAAATATGACCTGAAGGTTTGAGAAGTCCGCCCTCCTTTAAAGTCAATAGAGGTTCGCCGCTCGCATGTTCGCGGCGGGTATTTGCAGAAGTTCGATTCGCCTGTTTGCGAACAGCCACAGCTGATGTTCGTCCATCACTATTTACCACATTGACTAAGGAAAGTGAGAAGGGAGAATGTATGTTCTTTACCTTTTCTTGCTGTATTTGTGGATCTAAATTCCATCAGACTAAAATAAGAACCAATGCACAGATTTTCAGGAGCTCCTCTATATTAACAAGTGTTCTACACAAGAATTGATAGTCTTTTCAGTGTTGCCCAGTTTCCACACATGATAACGTTTTTTCAAGAAAAACATTATCATGTGTTTGAAGTTGAGCTTTAACCTCCCTAGCGCTTTTGCAAGGTCCAGATTTCTGTACCAAAAGCACATTATAGACTCTAATGGCATTTTTTAACGCTGTAGGCCTGTAACTTCCCAAAATATGTCCGTACAAGGGTCTAGTAGACATCCTGAATAGAGTAATGTTTGAAAAACACAATTATGTTAAAAAAATTACATTAAAAATGAATAAAATGTATCATTTGAATGATACAATCTCTTAAATACTTTTTTTGTATGATAGATTTCAAAACAGTATGTATTTATTTTTATGTTTTGTTTATAATAACATTTTTATTACAATTGGAAATGTTTTTTTTTTTTTTTGTTTTACTTTGAAATGTATTGGATCCAGTTATCACTGTATCCAATGCAATGCCATTTTGGCACCCTCTGAAAGGGTTAACTTCAAAGAGCAAATCTAAAAAATCACCCCCACAGTGATTTCCAGATTTGCTCTTTGAAGTTAACCCAATTCACATTTGAATGTCACATCACTCGGGGGGCAGGGAGAGGGGTGACATCGGCTTCAGTGAAGAAGCCAGCTGAGAGGATCGGAGCCTAACAGCTCCATCTCGTCTACTGCAATACTGACAGGAAAGTGCTGGATGAGATGGAACCGTCAGAAGCACTAGGGGGGTTAAGAAAAACTATAACAACTAAAAATATACATGTTAAAAAGAAAGTTTGTTTCTTCTTTAGAATCAGAGGACGAGACATCAGATCGAGCTTCCCCCATTCCTAAAATTATCCTTCGTGAATATCAGATGGAAGTGGCCAGACCAGCTTTGGAAGGCCAGAATGTTATTATATGTTTGCCCACAGGAAGTGGGAAAACTAGAGTGGCCGTGTACATTACCAAGGAGCATCTAGACAAGAGAAAAGAAAAAGGCTTACCAGCAAAAGTTATTGTTTTAGTCAACAAGGTATTACTTTTTTTGTTATTAGTTTTTTGACTCCTTTCCACTTTTCTTAGGTTTTATAATTCACTGCTGTTGAGGTATAGTGATGGTCGAACTTTAGACAGGCGGGAAGATTCAAATTTCCTGCCTGTTCGCAGGCAATTTGAATCGAAAAAAACCTGGGACGCACAGTTCCTGGTTTCGATATCTGAACGTGACGGTTTAAGCCGTTTTCTTTTACAAGAGACTGGGTTCTCTACCCGGTCTCTGATGGAAAAAACTCTTCCACTGGCCGGATCTTTCTGCTCCTGATTCAGCCTGTGAAAGAATAGTAACCTTCTTCCTGCCGGTGAACAGGGCCAGGCAAAGAAAAGCAAACATGTTATGTTCATGTCCGAATAGTGTTGAGCTTCAATATTAAAATTGCGGATATATTCGGTGAATATTGGCTATTTGAGAATTCGCAAATTTCGCAAATATGGTGGCAATATTCACAATGCAATGCAAAAATAAATAGTGACCACATGTGACCATTCATTTTGAAGGTAATTGCAAGGCGAATATAACTGTGAAAATATTTTGCATTGCATATTAGTAGAACTAATCACAAAATATTGCGAATTCGAATATTGCCTATGCTTCTCATCACTATGCGGACAGTTCAGCCATCACTATTGAGGTATTTGGAATTTTAAGTTTTGCAACATTTAAAATGCTAGTCAACACTAAAACAAAATAATTTTAATAGGCATAAACTTTAATTAAATTTTATAAAAATAAATAAAATGAAATATAAATGGAAAAAAAATATTTTATTAATAAAAGGTATGTTTACCCTCCCTAGTGGTATTCCTTGGTGTGGCTTGAGGTACCAATAGTGATAACCCCTGAGCCACACTTAGGCTATGTTCCCACATAGGTGATTAATTGGTTTGCGTTTTTTTAATTGTGCGCGTAATCGTGGGCGTATGATCGCGTGCGATTGACTGCTTAGCGGGCTCCTGACGTAGCAGGTAGACATTGCCTGCTCGGCGGATGGTCTGTCTACACTTCCGCCGGTGCTAAGACTCAACGTATTCGACTACATTGAGCCTTGCAGCAGCGGAGAGGCTGGGCGCCGTGAAGACAGATCCTCCGCCGAGTAGGTAAGTATATCTGCTATGTCAGGGTCCCGACATATGTGGAAACAAGCCCTTACACATAATGAGTCATCATAATAAATCAATACTAAGTTACAAGTAAAGCCCCCCATAAACCTTACAAACTAACCATACAATTTCTGTACAATTAACTTTTGTTATATGAGGACCTTTCTAAATCTTCCAAACTTTATGTATTCTATCACATAGGTGTTGGTAGGCTTAAGTTGTTAAGTTCAGTATGTACCTACCTGGGTTAAATTCTCCAAATGTTTTTTTGATCTTTCATTATTAAGTAAATAGGACATAGTAAGCTTTTCATTACAATAATGTGATGCTTAATGTGTGATAAACACAGGAAAATGCACCTGTGCCTCCCCATTAGGCCTCATTGACACATTATGCTGCCGTGTCCATGAAGCACAACGCAAGAAGAGTCTTATAGTGCTTAGACTTGGACAATAGAGATGGTCAACTAGCTGATTTGTGAGTTGATTGCGTAACCCTTGAACATGGTATCATCACCAAAATTGCTTGAGATGTACAAAAGGGTTGTGGGAACATTTGAAAAAAATAAATTTGTTTTTAGCATGTGTAGTTTTTGCATAAATTAAGTTCAACACTTAAAATTGTGACTTGATGTTGAACTTAATGTAAGCAAAAACTATTTGTGTTAGAGCAATTTCTTATTTGTAGTATACTGTGGAACATTTTCTACACGTCCAGCAAGTTTGGTGATGATACCATATTCGCAAAAAACTGGACGATTTTTTTAAAAATTGTACTGAACTTGCATGCTGTCAGCTTCCTACAATATGCATCACAACTTGTGGCAGGTCAGGTTGCATCCCTGTCATTTCCTATATGATGGACCGATTGCATCATCTAGCCCTTACCCCCTCTGTCTTTCTGTTACCTAGTCCAGCTCTTAAAGCGGTTCTATACTAAAAAAAAAAAACACAAAAAAAACACATTACTTTGACATAATATAGGCACTACCTGTCAGCAGTATACATCTGTGGAAACTGCTACAGAATTCCCTTCCTCACTTCCTCATTCCCAGAGAAATCATATTTATTAAGGGCAGATAGAAGCAGTTCCGCCCACACTTCGGGCAAACTTAATTCTGACTATGGGGCTGTAATTCTATAAAACAGCCACTAGACGGAGCTTCTATTATGTCACATTAGATTCTGTAGATGTGAAGCTGCATTCCAATTCACACAAGACTGGACTTCCTCCCAGCTGTCCCTGTCATGGCACATCACACAGTGGGAGGGAAGAGCCCGTAAATCTGATAGTGTAAAGTGCCCAGTGAGGTGGAAGGTCCGCTTAAACAATTGGATTTTAGTCATTTTAAGAATGTGTGTCAGAAACCATGCAGCATAACTCAATGTGCAAAATTCAGTGCGCAATCTTATTCTCTTTATTGTTTTCTCTTTAGGTTCCTTTGGTGGAACAGCATTTCCAAAGTGAGTTCCACCCATTCCTCAAAAATACTTATAAAGTCACCAAAATAAGTGGAGATTCCCAGCTCAAAATTTCATTTTCTAAAGTGGTGAGGGAGAATGCCGTCCTCATATGCACAGCTCAGATACTGGAAAATGCATTGATCCAGGCAGATCAAGAAGAAGAAGGGGTCAGTTTGTCAGGTATGTCAAAATATGTTATACTAAAATAATTTAAATATACTATAATAATCATTAAGCAATCAATTGTGTATCACAGGCTTTTCTTACTTAAAGCGGACCTACCACCATAGAGGTCACTCAGCATTATCGGCTGCAGCTCAGCTGATATTGCTGACATCCTTAATTCTAAAAAGAAAAACTTAAGCTAATTATACACTGTGCAATAGACCCTCGATCAATCACAGCGTGGTGACGTCACTACGCTGAGATTGAACTGGGATAATCAATGTGTACCACATGGACACATTTATTCCCGTTCAATGGGAACCTCTGGGTAGCCATTCTACCCAGATTGCAGCGTGTGAATCCGAACACTCTACAAGCTAGGCAGAAATCCATCCAGCCTGCTTCTCCCCGTACAGCAGCCAGATTCAGTATGAGGAGTGCTGACTCCTCCCACTTCATAGTGAGCCTGACAGGTGTGCCCGAGGAAGAAGGCAGAGCCGAAGCTGTTCCTATACTTTGCATGAGGATTCTTCTCCGTAATCGTGATTGAACGGGGTTTTCCAACATGGAAAGCACACACAGGTAGGATTGTAAGCAGATTAGATCGTTCACGTTGATTGATTGTACTCAAATCATTTTACAAATCTACCCGTGTGTGCCTAGCTTTATTCTGACAGCTGGAGAGGAGCTGGTTACGAGTTCTCCCTTCCCACTGCATTACTTTGTGCCTAGACAGCCGAAGTGGTGTGTGGGTCATCTCCCAGGCAGGAAATCGTCAGCAGCTGATCCCCCTCTTCATGTACACCCCCCCTACGAGTCTCTGCAGCTCCGATAGAGAAGAGACAGGAGGGGGAGGTGGATTGATTGGGGGAGGAGAGTGGGGGGGGGGCAGTGAGGGCTGAAGTCTGCATGTCTCCAGGATCAAAGATGCTTGCATGAGAACTGCAAGCAAGTGAAGTGAGTATAGTGTGGGTTTTCTTGTAGCAGTTTCCCAGCATCTGAACTGCTTACAGGTGAGTATTGTGTCTGTTTAATGTATGTCTGTTTTTTTTATTTGAGTTTAAAACTGCTTTAAGGCACGTTCCACACTTGTTTGCCACCAAAGGCATCTTTTTTTTGCTGGTTACTTCTACCCTTTTCAGTATGGCTGCCTTTGTATACTAGAAGAGTTTATCTCAATCTGAAACAGGGTTTTAATGTGTTATTATTACCTTCAGGTATCATTTATGTCATGTTGTGGTGAAATAGAATATTGCGTATAGAAAGAGTGGGCTGAAGGGCTTTGATGCCCTATCTACTACTCACCTTGACATTTCTAATGTGGCTATTATCCTGTGGCGGTATTTCTGATTTTGTGCGGGGGAGAGAAGAAATTATTAGCTTCATGCTGTTTTCAATGTTTAGCTCATCATTAAGGTGAAGGGGTTTTCTGCCCACCTTCTTTGTGTTAGCCGACAGAGTCCATATATTAATATCATTATCTTTTATTTATATAATGCCGACATATTACGCAGAGCTGTACATTAAATTGGAGTTGAGGTTATGATACAGGAGGAGTTGAAGACCCTGCCCAATCTGGCTTACAAGGTTGGGGAACATTTCTTATGCTTTGCTAAATATTCGTGCTCATATGGTCCTGGGGGCCATAGGGGGCCTGGAGGAGCAGCATGTACGGGCGTGTTCCTTTTCTTCCTCTACTTTACCCTTCAGCACCTGCCCCATTGGCAGCTCATGCTGTTCAGATCTGCACGGGGAGGGTGGGCATGTCGGCAGCTCCACCAATAGCACTCCACCCCCCCCCCCAGGGTCAACAGGGGGCCCTAGGTAGGAGCATAAGGTCCCCGAAAGGTTAGATATGGCACTGGTAGGAGGGTACATATATATGGTCATAAATCAAAGTTATGAGAAATCAAAGTGAAGTTGCCCTTATCATTTGCAATGGAAATCAATCCTAGCCAATCGTGTCTGTAGGCCTACTGTAGGCGAGTAATTTCCTGTTCATAAATAGGTAATTGATTAATATGTCCCTATATGTTTAGGTTACAATGTTATTTTTATGTTAAAAATTAAAAAAGAATAATTGTAAGCACAGTATATATGGATATGGCATTCACTATGTGTGGTGTGTTCTTCCAGATTTCTCCCTCCTTATCATTGATGAATGCCATCACACTCAGAAGGATGATGTCTACAACAACATCATGTTACGCTATATAAAGCAAAAAAAGAAGAATATGAAATTACGGAACATTGAGGGTCCAGCAAAAATTGTTCCTCTTCCTCAGATTTTAGGGCTGACAGCCTCACCAGGAGTAGGAGGAGCCAATCAAAATAAGAAGGCTGAAGAACATATTTTGAGGGTATGAAATGACTTTTTATATAAGAAAGAGTTTTCCATATAAAGAAACTTTATTACCAGGTAAATAGGGGAAATCTGCAGGGGTAAGGATCCACGGCCTTGGTAGGAAGCATCACCCCTTTAAAAAAATAGTACAGGGACAGCACCTCTGAGCCTGGAACTTGCTGTAGGTGGGTCTCTGAAGCTGTGTGCAATTGTGCCTTCCGGCTGCCTGCACAATGGACAATGAGGAGTTCCTCATTACAGCCATTCTGTGGTGGTAATATTATTATTATCATTTATTTATATAGTGCCAACATATTATGCAGCGCTGTACCATCAATTAGAGTTGAGATGCAACACATGATACACACAGGTACAGGTTGTGAAACAGGAGGAGTAGAGGACTCTATCCGATCGGGCTAACAATAAGTGTACTAATAAGAGTACTAATGGGTTAGGGAACAAAGTATAGAATAGGTGGGGGGATGGGACTGGCATGATTGTCATGCTAGGAATGAGAGGATGGGTAGGCCAAAGGTGGGTTTTTCAGGGCTTTTTTTTTTAAAGTACCTAAGGTAGGAGCAAGGAAGAGTTCCAGAGAGTTCCAGAGATTAGGAGCGGCCCTAGAGAAGTCTTGAAGATGCCCTCTATTCTTCCTCCGGTGGGATCTTTAGCAGCGAGATCCCGCCACAGGAAGAATATTTCACTGAAGACCGGGTAGAGAACCCGGTCTTTCAGTGAAAAACCGGCTTGTAAACCCGGATGTGACGTTTAAAAGTCCGCTCCGCCCGTTCGCGGACGGACACAGCCGAAGTTCGGCCATCACTATCTACAACTGTAAAATGAATTTATACAACACTAGCAAGTTTATTTTTTATATTTCATATTTTAATTTCATATCCCATTGAGGTAATAATGAAAGTATTATTATTAGTTAAGGTTTTTTTATAAAGCGCCTACATATTCAATAAGGGTAAATCCTCTTTTATGCTCTTTTTTTTTTAGATCTGCGCCAACCTTGATTCTACTATTATGACTGTTAAAGAAAACGCACTTCAGCTCCAGAGACAAGTCAAACTTCCACATAAACAGGTTGATATTGCTGAAGATAAAAAGAAGGTAATTACGTTATGAGTTTTTTTCTGAGAATGAACCTAGACTATGAGCGCTAATAAGCTGCAAAGTCAAGTGCATACATATATATTTATTGAATATGATTAATAAAGTTATGCATGGGTTTACATCTGTCTTTTTCATACTGTTTCTGGGATGGCCCAGATGCTTTCACAAGGCATAGCAGACATTAGCTGAACAGCTTTTGAACCATCTGCCTGAACATATAGTGAGATTTGTGGGCTAAGAAGAAACGTATCACCATTGATATATATATATATAAATTGTCTTTTTTTAAATAAGGTTTATATAATATTGTATTCAAATATTTTTTTAAGAAGACAAGAGGACTGAGTCAGTTGAATGCCTTCATCTTGTGCCTTGACTCTGAATTGTTTTATCTGTGAACATCAGTGGGGGATCATCACAAAACTTTCTGGAGATATAAAGAAGTTTTGGGGGTATACTCCAAAAAAGAAAGTATGTCTCTAACATAAATAGTTTTTTCACAAATTAAGTTGAAAGTCAAGTAAAAATTTCGAAAATCGGAATTTCGACTTTGAATTTGAACTTAATTTATGCACAAACTACATGTGCTAGAGCAAAAACATTTTCAAATGTTCCTCCAGCCCTTGTCTACATCTCCAGCAATTTTAGTGATGAAACCATTTTTAGAGGCTTTGCAATAGGCTCACAAAGGTAGCAAGTGGAAAAATTCGACCATCTCTAGTGATAAACACCATGTGCTCTGAAACCAAATACAGTGGACCCTTGAGTTCAATTGGCTAGACTTAAGACCAACTTTACCAACCAAAATTTAGTTTTAACGTGCAACCAAAGATTTTGCCTACAACCAGAATCATGGCTTCATGTTAAACCTGCATCTCAGCCTTCTATATACTGTTGTGTCACTGTTGACATCAAGCAGCATCCCTTGTATTCCCTCTACTTTCCTGTAGAAACAACCATTTTGCAGGGGTCTCCACATTCACTGAAAGCATCAGTGCTGCTGCCAACAACCTGCTGCCCTGATGCCTACAATTGTGAGGTAGAGTAAAGCAGACGGCTCGCGGCTTGTGCCCTTCGATGTTCCCTGCAGCAGCATGATGATGTCATCACGCTGCTGTCAGATATCGGTGGAGCTGGGGAGACAGCTCTGCTCTCCCCAGCTCAGCCGATGCTTTGCCTGGAGACCTGTGGTCTCTAGGCAAAGCAACGGACATCGGTTGTATTTAACGGTCCTGTCCGATATGGCTGTCTTCAAGCGGGATTGATTGGTCCTGCTCGAAAACAGAGATGGCCGGTTATTGGCCAGATAGATGGCCGTAAGCCACGAAGTGGCCTTCTATTTGGCCCATATCTGCAGATTTGTACCCTCTGTAGGGGATATTACACTTACCTGATCGTGCTCGAAGTGACGTAGGGTGTCACTTCCGGTATTTAGAACACTCAAAATACAGAAAGTGACACTATGCAATGTCACTTCCGGAGTCGCCAATCTAAAAAGATTGAGACCCAATTCTGTAGATGTATCATTTCTTTATACAGCTCTTGCATGACCAATGTTCTCTTATAATTTCTCAAAAATATATAAAGGACCTAGGAGGAGACATCTTAAAATGTAGAACGTCTAACAGCTTAATTAGTAATGCAGCTGTTGTCAATGCAACCAATCATTTTTTAACATTTACATTTTTTTGTAGAATCCTTTTGGAGATAAACTCAAAAAGATGATGATGAAAATTGAAAAATTTGGAGATTTAGATTCAACGAGTGAGCATGGAACACAGTCTTATGAACAGTGGGTGATCCAGAAAGAAAAATTAGGTAACGCTGTTTGTGAAAATACTACTGCTATTGTAATGAGCTAGAGAAGATGACTGGATAAATAATATATATTAATAATGTCAACAGAAACATCTCCACAATGTAGAGATGTAGATTCTGCCATTATGATGCTTTATTATCTAATGTTTCCTAAGGTTTGGGAGCATAAATTGCTGAGCCATGAAAAAATATACATCTTTGGAAGGTTGGAAGGTATATATCACTGCTATGTAGTGCCGGGTCCTCCCTGATAGAATACATAGTGATTGGAAGGTTTAGATTGTAAGGCAGTGGTGGGCAACTGAGTTGATGTGGAGGGCGACAAGTGTGGCCCTCAGCATCACTAAAGGGCCGCACATAACATTTTCAATCTATACTGACTCGTATAAGCATTTTTTCATTTTTAAATAACTTATAGTTATATTTCAAGCATAAGAAAACATTTTTGTCATAAATATCATAAAAGGTTATGTACCCCTATTCTGAGGTTATGTGCCACAATTTATATTATATAATCATCCCCCATTCATTGGTAGAATAGTGGGAGCATAGGCCCTTACCTGTCTGCCGACTGCTGCGGCTGACCGTGCTGATTGGCATACCTTAAAGATGCATCAGTGGGGGATTGTCAGACAGGTGAGTTCCAATGCCCTATGCATAAACAGATAGGTTTCAGGGGCTGCAAGTGGAGAACCAAGGGGGCCGCTAAAGAACGCACAAGGGCCGCAGGTTGGGCACCTGGGTTGTAAGGTGTATGGGGGGCTTAAGTCATTTAAATTCTTACCCTTAATCTTGCCCCCTTGTCTTCCTAAGTATGCACAAAAGCTTAGAGAATCATGCAGATAGGTAACCCACTCTATTAATAAGTGCTTCTGTTTATACTGAGCGAAAATGGGGGGCAACAGACTTTTGGGAAGGTGTTCTTGCAAATTGCAGTAAAGAGGAAGCAACAGTGCACCCTCAATTAGAAGATTCCCTCAAGCATTACTCCTACCATGCATATGCCTAGAAGAAAAAAAGTATCAAGAGGACACCGGGAAACATGAGGGGGTGGAGGGGAGAGGGAAATGGGAACTACATGTGCAAAATATTTAGGTCAAAAGAAGGTGGGAGTAGGTTTCCCAAGGTGTCCTATATTTAGCCAGGGAATCCAAATGTTTGTCAGATTTTCAGAGATTAGCATATGCAATCAATCAGGGCATATCAAGGTTTGTCCTTGACTTTGTCCAAGTCTTTAATTTTGGACAATTCTGTGTTCCTGCTCTAGAGTATACGTGCTATACGGAACCTTCTGGTGACCCAACTGTCATACACCCAACATTCAAAGTGTCATTTGAAAGTTATGGCAGTATTGAATGAGTGCATTTCCCACCACAAAGTGTGGTTTTCATTATCCAATTACTACATCACTACTGTGCTCTGTGGGGGTTTAGACAGGGCCGCTATCAGCAATTCTGGGGCCCCATACTAGGTAATTTTCATTGAGGCTGCTGTCAGGGAGGCAGCCCAGTTGCCATGGCAACGCCGCAAGAACAGTGCCAGGCATGGCACCTACCAGGCAGCAAACCACTGGGCACCCCTAGATGGTCGGGCTAGGGCCGGTACCGGCCTGGCGGTGGACCTGGGTATAGATGTAAAGAGCACAGCAATGCACATAGTCATCCAACACTCTCTGAAAGATCAAATACCAAACACAGTAGCAAATGCTGCAATGCTTAAAGAGTTGTAAGGAAGCACTCATTGACTGCCATCAAAGTAACAAGAAAATCTCTTCTCTAAAGCCCCCCATACACCTTTAGATCCCTCCATACAATTTCCTTTAGATCTATTAACAACTATGTAGTGCTGGGTCCTCCCTGATAGAATACATAGTAATTGGAAGGGTTAGAAAGGTCCTCATATTACATGGTTTTGGTAGAAGAAAATCTGATTGTACAGAAATTGTATGGTAGGATTGTAAGGTGTATGGGGGCCTTTACAAACTTCTGGTATCTGTTCAGATACCTGACAGATTCAACAATTGATCATTTCTAATGTACTGTTATGCAAACATAACTTGTTTTTTCTGTTAATGTTGTCTATAGCTTGCAAAGAAGGCAATCGCATCCAACATGTATGTGCTGAGCACCTAAAGAAGTATAATGATGCTCTACAGATAAGTGACACAATCCGCATGAACGATGCATTAAGTCATCTGGAAAAGTTCTATGATGAAGAGAAGAAAAAAATATTTCTTCTGCAGGAAAAAGATACCGAAGGAGTGTCTAAAATTGACCAAACGGATAAATTTCTGATTGAGTTATTTTACAGTAAGCATATTTAAAGCATGTTAAAATATTTTTTCTTCAGTTATGCCTGTTTTTTATGCTCTATACCAGAGTCGGCCTCTTCCCTTCCACCAGCCATTCTACACCGAATGGATGAGAGTGCAGCCAAGATCTCAGCTGGACAAGCAGCTGCAAAAGATCTTGGCTGCTCTCCTCTCTTCCAGCATGTGGGCTGGGGGAGATGAAGGGACCCTTCTCTATACACTGCTCACTGTTGTTTAAGCTCCTAACACATCAAATGCTCCACAAACATAAGCAGACTGAAAGATTTTCTTTAAACAAATGCTCAATTTTGGGATAATCAATATAAAGGATAAAGCCTTTGTAAATACCAATGCCCAGAGTGGAAATCAGTAATGCAGCTTCTTCTAGAAAAGATCTCCCGTGAGAGAATTCATGGAGAAACACATGTTAAAATTGATCAACCCGTCAATTAGGCTACACAGGAAGCAGAAATTAGACATGATCAATGGATCCTTCCCAACTAATCAGGAAAGATCAATATGGTCAGCTGACCAAAGTGATCATGTAAATCTCCCTAAATTCTCCTGCAGGTGAACTTTTCCTAAGAGAACTTGTCAACTCTAGTGCTAAAGAAAGACACAGTTAGGACTTGTCCCCACTTGCGTGGCCAGCCGCGGGGTGTTTCTGGACCATGCCTAGGCAGCCGTGGGTGGCCGTCCCCATTCTTTTCAATGGTCATGTAATTTTAAAATACTGTTTAGAATTATTGGACATTGTTGTTCAAGAACATGAAAGACCACCATAGCTATAATGACTAGACAAATACCTCCTACTTATGATATCAACCCAAGGGGTCAGGGAAATCTGTGGCTAAAATGTGTGTATAAAATGTAATATTCCTAGTCTGACTTCCTGTTTGCTCATTTCCAAATTACATGACCTGAATGACCTCCTCTGAATTGGGAATTGGGGAAGAGTCACTTAAATAGCTATCAAGCTTTGAAATCTTTCTAGACTATGATTATTCATCAAATCTGTGTAATGTTAGCACCTCAAGTTTCTATTTAGCCCATAAAGCAATTGCCACTTGTATATTTTAGTTTGACAACCTTGTTCTACAGCAGGGGTGGGCAAACTAAGGGCCGGGTGCCAGATCCGGACCATTTTGCTTTCTTTTCCGGCCCTCTGTCACCTTGTTGAAACCATGCTCCCCTTTGCTTGTTCTCTGCAATGAGTGCACATAATGTCTAGAAATGTCCAAACGTTGCCTAGGGCATGAGCATGACACTGTCGGCTCCTCCTCATGGCAATAGTCTCTAGGAATTATGTCTGCTCATTTCAATGAATGAGCATTTTTTTTTTTTTAAGTGAAGGATATTTTTAGAAGATAACCTCCATGTCACATGTCGCCTATTACACATGACACCATCATAAGTTATTCATGAAATTGGCACAGCTATGGCAGGTCAACCCTTACAGGCTCTTAAGCCCCCCATACACCTTTAGATTCCTCCATACAATTTCCATGAGACCTACCAACAACTATGTAGTGCCGGGTCCTCCCTGATAGAATACATAGTGATTGGAAGGTGTAGAAAGGTCCTCATATTACATGGTTTTGGTAGAAGAAAAGTTGGTTGTACAGAAATTGCATGGTAATTGTATGTGGTGTATGGGGGGCTTTAGTCTGGCCCCTTTTATCAAATTCTAGAAGCCAATGTGGCCTACGAGTCAAAAAGTTTGCCCACCCCTATTCTACAAAAATTGAACATGGAGGTCGGAAAGAACCATGAATCCCCTGTACTGCTTTCACTGGCTATGGTATCCAATGGAGTGTGCCTGGTGGGAGCAAGGGCTGCTAAAGCTTTAAATATATCAGTAACAACTAATAGAATGTGTGTTCTTTTTCTTTTTTTTCAGATGAAAAGGACAAACTCAGTAGTCTAGCTTCTATAGAAGAATATGAAAATGAGAAACTTCTTAAGCTCAGAAGAGCAATAATGGAAGAATTCACCAAGAATGGCAAAGCTAGAGGGATCGTATTTACAAAGACACGTCAAAGTGCTGTTGCCCTATGTCAATGGATTAAAGACAATGAGAAGTTCCAGGAAGTGGGCATACGATCACATTTCCTGATTGGGGCAGGGAGCAATAGTGATTTTACATGTATGACTCAGGTATGGTACATGAAGCTGTACAGATACTTAAAGAAAAAAGAGAAAAGAAGTGTCCCCTCGGGTGGGACTTTGGTTGGAGTACCTTGAACTGAATATACTATATTTTACAGCATTGAGGCAACCAGAGCAATCTCATTTTAAAACATGTTTATTTAGAGCTCATATACAAAAGCCCAACCACATGCTGCCAATAGGTAGCGACATAAGAATATACCTTCTTGGGTATATGGATAAACCAAGGAATATAGTCACATTTGGTATATACAGAGACGTAATTCTATCACCAAATACAAACAATATTAGGAGATACTTAAAGAAAAGTAATTGAGAATAAACGTTTTAACCTCCTGGACGTTACGGGCTTTTTGCGCCAATTTTCATGGCACGAAGAGCTGTTTCCCGGGCAATCTTAGCAGGGTACAGTGTGATTGCCCGCTGCCCTCCCGGCTCACTACATACCGCTGGTGTCAAATTGAAAGGAAAGCGACGCCTCCTCCATTAACATGGAGGTCTATGGCGCTGCCCCCCCTGCCCCCTTCGGCATCACCTATGACGCTGAAGACACGGGTCTCCCTGAATATGATATGGAGGGGCAGCATCACTTAAGGGCCGCACATAACATTTTGAACCTATTTTGACTTGTAAAGGTATTTTTTATGAAAAAATTACAGCAGGCAGAGCTAGAAGACATTTTTATTTTTTAAATAACAAAACTTTTCAATGATACTTCAAGTATTAGGGACACTGTAGTATGGTTATGCATTATTTTCATATACATTGTCAAAGGTTATGTGCCTCATATATATCATCAAAGCTTCTGATGATATCTATGGTACACATAACCTTTGATTCATGTGCCCCTATTCTCAGGTTATGTGCCACATTATATATAATATACTCACCCCCGTTCCTTGGTGGAATAGTGGGAGCAGTCACCAGTCTGCTGATCCCTCACCAACACTAGAGGAGAAGATGAGAGGAGAGGGACCTTCTTAGGCTTCATATGGGTCACTGATTGGCTTTTTTACGTATGCGGATCACATACGTTTATTGCCTCTTCCCACTCTAAGAAGATCCCCGGTGAGGACCTGTCAGCTGGGAATCGTCAGACAGGCGACCAGGCGAGTTCCTATGCAATAACAGTTAGATTTCAGGGTCCGCAAGTGGAGGACCGAGTGGGACCACCAAAGAACACCCATAGGGCCGCAGGTTGGGCACCTGGGGTGTACAGTGATTGAAGCCTTCCTATTATGTTCCCCTTTTTTCTCTTCTCTGTTTTTTAGAATTGTATTTAGTTTATCCTCCCCATCCAGTCAGAAATAATATCTTTATTTGCTTTTTGGTGTGGAGAGAAAATAAAGGTTAAGCTAAAGGAGTGAATTATTATTAATGTTATTGTTGTTTTTCCTTTAGTTTTAGTTGTGTTTTGTATACTTGTTAAAAATTTAATAACAACAATTTGAAAATAAGAACGTAGTTAAATCTAGAGTAGGCTGAAAATATAAAGGATGGTAGAGGGAACACGGAAAAGGGGTTTTGTGATGTCTGTTCAACTGATACAAAACTACTTGTTGATTCTGCCAGAAATCCACTAACCTGATACATTACTATGTTAAGTCCTGAAATTATTCTGCTCAATTATCTCATTTTAGAATGAACAAAAGAAGGTCATCCATAAATTTACTACTGGAGAACTGAACCTACTCATTGCAACAAGTGTGGCTGAAGAAGGTCTTGATATCCCAGAGTGCAACATAGTCATTATGTATGGTCGGATAACCAATGAGATTGCTATGATGCAGGTATGCTTTTATATAACTTATTTAGTAATTTCTCATCAGTAGTGATGGCCGAAAAGTTCACATGGTGGACAGTTCGCTGTGAACATAGCATGTTTGCAGTTTGCAAGGCCAGCAAACATTATGGGTGTTCTACCCCCCCCCCCCTGTACTTTAACAAAGTTTGACCCCTCACCCCACCTGTTAGGTGGGACAGTACAGCCAATAACACATTTTTCCCTCCTGGAGGACACCCCCCTTATAAAAGAAGCAGGCCAGCTGCCATTTTACATTTATCCTGTGTCTCCAGTACTAGATAGATAGGGAGAGCTGCTGCTGATTGAGGGATGGCTGAGCTACTTTGCTATTATACTTCATCCAGTGATCTGTAACTATAGCTAAGGTGTTCTGCAACAAGCAGTTCATCATTGCTGCACCACAAAAGTCCTTCTCTGGTGGTGGGGTATGCTGTGTTATGGGACCTGTGCGCTGTGTTATAATCCTGTGCTGAGGTGTGCTGGTAGTTTTAGTTCACCATCACAAACTAATGCAGGACCTTGCAGAGAGATCTGACTAAATGTGATGTGCTGCAGAAGGTAATGTCAGGCTGGAAGTCCACTCAGTACCACAGTTTTGACAAAATCTGTAATCGAGATGTGATTTCTGGCCATTAGACATGAAAAAAAAGCATTTTAAAAAATCTGTATTTTTGGGGGGAAGTTAACCATTGATCCTCCTCTGGCATGACACTGTCCAGGTGCTGGCACCCTTTTGATGGGTGTCAGTGGCCAGAAAGACCATTAGGTGGTATATGGAACCGGGTGAAACTCACAGGGTAACATGGTTCAGTATGAGGGGTGGGGGCAGAAGTTGCATAAAGGTGTGCAGCTCCTGATATGGAGGGGTAGTGGGGCCTCCTGTAAAACACAGAAAGGAACAAAGGCATGAGGTGCACGAGATAATGCAAGAAAAGTTATGTTATGGTATAGGAAAAGATTGAAAAAAGGGCTTAAAAAAAAAAAAGGAGGTACAATGCTGGCTTTACAGGGAGTAGTGATGGCCAAGGTGGACAGTTCGGCTGTGAACATGGAATGTTAGCTTCTTTTCTCCTGGTGAACAGTACGGGTGTATGACCCGCCACGTTCGCAGCGAGAAGAAGATTATTATTCCAGCCAGAGGAAAAATATTTTCACTAGAGACCAGGTAGAGAACCTCACGTCCGGTAATCAGATTAAGGAACTGTGCGTTCCAGAGACTGTTTTTTTCCGATTTAAATTCAAAGTCCGATCCGCCTGCTTGCAAATGGACATGGCCGATGTTCAGCTGTCACTAGCAGGGAGTAGTGATGGCCGAACTGTCTCCAAGGCGGACAGTTCGGCTGTAAACATGAAAAGTATGGGTGTACGACCCGCCACGTTCGCAGAAAGAAGAATATTATTCTTCCTCTAGCCGGATCAGGAGCAGAAAGAACCAGCCATCTGGCATGACGCTGTGCAAGTGGTTGCACCCTTTTGACACTTTTATTGGTATTTTGGCTACAAATATGAATATGTTCACTAGAGACCGGGTAGAGAACCCGGTGACATCACGTCCGGTAATAGGAATAAGGAACTGTGCGTTCCAGATACCAGAAGTGACATCACTGACGGCACTTCCAGTTTTTCCGATTCAAATTCCCTGTTGACAGGCGGGGAATTTGAATTTCAGGTTTCTCTCTAGCTGTGATTATACCAGAATGATTTCACTTCCTTGTTATAAATGAAATCAAACAAAGTCCAGGAGATGTTGCCTGAAGTGTTTGCTGAAAAGGTATTGCAGGAAACATGGCTTCCATTGCTTGTTAGATGTCAATCTTAATATTCTCTGCATAACCTTTTAGTAAGGGTTCTGTTTAGAGTTATCACTTGATCTTGGCTTTCCTTTGGCCCTGAAAAAGGACTAAAGAAGCTGCCATCCTTTTCTTCACTTGTGAAGTCAGGATGGGGATAATAACTCAGCCTGGTCCTTTAAATCAATGGGTAATTCCATTATATGCATCTTTAAAATTCCCGGAATTGGAATAAGGATCTGTGCGTTCCAGATACCAGAAGTGGCATCACTGACGGCCATCACTGACGGCACTTCCAGTTTTTCCGACTCAAATTCCCTGTAAACAGGCGGGGAATTTGAATTTCCCCATGAACAGGCAGACATCGGACTTTTCCATTAGTCCGATCTGCCTGTTCGAAAAAGGACATGGCCGATGTTCTGCCATCACTAGCAGGGAGTGGTGATCTCCAACAGGGATAGGAGTTGCTGTGTATGTGCGTCACTCTAGCTGTGTGTATACAAGAATGATTTAACTTCCTTATTATGAATGACATCACTTCCTAGTTATGAGTGCTGGAGGGACGTCAACATAGAGGTCTTCAGTAAGAGTCCCATTCAGTGTTCAGTGGTATCAATGGGACATGTTTTGGATGGCCGCCTATTGTAAACTATAGGGGTAAAAATTGTCACATAGCTTTAGCTGAATACGTCTTTAAAAATAATAACTAGTTATGAATTGTGTCATAATAAGCTTGATTTATACATTTATAACTACATGTTTAACTCACCCACCCACCAACACATATATTCACTTCTTAGTCTTCTTAGTCTTGAACTTCCAGCTCAGACCAAGAACAGATATGGGAATGTGGGGAAGGTGATATTAACAGGCAGGGCTGTTTCTAGAATTTAGGAGCCCTATACAAATTTTTGCCCTGGGGTTTTTGAAGGGGGGGGGGGGGGGGGGGGGGGGGGGGGGTGGCTGGTACCAGAAAAGCTGTTGGGGGTGTGGTGCAAGCGAATGTGCGCCAGGGCCCTATGCGTCTGCATACTTTGTATAGCCAAAGAAACAGCCCTGATAATGTGTAGAGAGATGGGACATCCTTAGGCAACTTGGTTTGAAGGCATTTAACATAACACATATTTTTTATGTCACCTTTAGGCACGTGGGCGAGCCAGATCAAGTGCTAGCAAGCTTGTGTTGGTTAATTCTTCAGGAGCTGCTGAACATGACACTGTCAATGAACACAGGGAAGAGATGATGTACAAAGCCATAAAAAAAGTCCAGGAGATGTCACCTGAAGTGTTTGCTGAAAAGGTATTGCAAGAAACATGGCTTCCATTGCTTGCTAGATGCCAATCTTAATATTCTCTGCATAACCTTTTACTAAGGGGTTCTGTTTAGGGTTATCACTTGATCTTGGCTTTCCTTTGGCCCTGAAAAAGGACTAAAGAAGCTGCCATCCTTTTCTTCACTTGTGTAGTCAGGATGGGGGTGATAACTCAGCTTGGTCCTTCAAATCATGGGTAATTCCATTATATGCATTTTTAATTCCCAGCAAATTCCCAGAGAAGAGTACATTGTTTATAACTGATGCATACCTGTCAAGCTTCCCGTTTTGGCCAGGAAAGTCACATTTTTACAGATGATGTGTGGGGTGGGGAATTTAGGAGGGAGAGAAACGCCCCCTTCCTTCCTAAGGGTCCCCATACACCTTTAGATCTCCTTTTGTTTTACCAAAACCATGTTATATGAGGGACTTTCTAAACAATCAAGTCTACCTGTGTTCAATCACAGAGGACTCGGCACTACATAGTTGTCGGTAGATCTAAAGGATATCTGACAGAGAGATCTAAAGGTGTATGGCCAGCTTAAGGCCCCCCATACACGTTTTGATTTTCTCGTTCGATCAACCTAAACCAATTGATTTTAAAGTCGATCCGTCAAAAATCAATGCCTGTCCGCATGGTTCGATCAAAATCGGACAAAAGTTGGATTGAAAAATTATCAGATATGTCGGAAAATTTTGATTCATCGAATGTACATCAAATGTTATTCTGTTCCTGTGCCTGACCGATTTTAGTTTGATTCAATATATTATTTATAATAAGCATAATATAATAGGCACACTCATACATCCATTGGCAGACATTTTGGTGTGATTACGATCGACTTCCTTCAATTATTCTTTTGATCGATGGAATCAACAGCTATCAAATATTGTTTTCTCCACGTGGGAGGTAGTTCGATCATACTTTGTTCGATCTAACCAACGGCGAGCATAAATTAGGTTTAAATCCGACATCGATTGTAGGGAAATTGAAACGTGTATGGGGGCCTTTAGTTAGCCAGCTAGTAAGAGGGAGGGAAGAAAAACCTCCTAAAAACTGGAGTGACATCACTTTTTGTATTTGGAAGGCAGAAGTGGCTTCCACTTCATTTTTCCAAATCCCGGAAGTGGTGTCACTGAACATCACTTCCTGTATTTTTCCCTTATCAATTAAGGGAAAGGTTGACAGGTATGAACTGAAGTGAACACATGATTTCTTTACACAGATTCAGGAACTCCAAAGCCAAAACATTATTGAGAAGAGAGTGAAGAAAAAGAAAAACATACGTAAGGTGTGCCGGCAGAACCCAGATATGGTGACCTTTCTGTGCAGGAAGTGCCAGAAGCTTGTCTTTTCTGGCAGCGATATTCAGGTGATAGAAAACATGCACCATGTCATCCCAGACTCAACATTTAAGTAAGTGTCTGACGTTTTTATTTGTTATTGCAGCCAGTTTTTTTTAGTTCGAAGCTTTGTGATGTTTCTTATTTTGAGACCATAGCACAGAGTACAAAAACGTGAGCTCTCTCCAAGACCACACCCGGACTACCCTCTGATTGTTGACAGCAACCTACTAAAATAAAGTAGTGCAGCCAGTGGAGCAGGTGCAGTTTATTTGGCAGTTTTTATAGTCAATGAGGTGTAAGTGTAAGACTCAAAACCTCTGGCACATGTTGTATGCTTATATAAATACAGACTAATACCTCATATTATTATTATTATCTTGTATTTATATAGCGCTGACATATTACGCAGCACTGTACAGAGCATGTATAGTCATCTCACTAGCTGTCTCTCAGAGGAGCTCACAATCTTATGTCCCTACCATAGTCATGTATATGTAACTAACACAGTCATAGGTCACATGTAACTATCATAGGAGAATCTTTATTTGGGGAAGCCAATTAATCTACTGCATCTACTGTATTTGGAGTGTGGGAGGAAATCGGAGCACCCAGAGGAAACCCACACTGACACGGGGGAGAACATACAAATAGTGCCCAGGCCGGGATTTGAACATAGAACTCTAGCGCTGCATGGGGAGAATGCTAAACCACCTGAGCCACCATGCTGCCCATTACCTCATACACTGTGTCTTTTATGGTACAAGTAAACATAGTGATCATAATCGGCAACAGGAAGGCTAAAAAAGAGACGTTATGTGTTAAGCTGGCCATACACAGGTCGCTTCCCGTAAGAACGATTGTTTGCAACCTAGTGACGCAACTAATAGATGCTTACTAATAGAATCCATGCACACCACCTTTGGTGATTGATACCTTGCTGATATCCTCGGTCCCCATCCATCTTAAGTAATGGTGATTGAACAAAGATTTACTGACATGTCCAATCACTGTTTGATCGCTTGCTTTATGGAGCAGGATTGATCGCTCCATTAACACATGGGATCAGTTAACGCAGCACATCCTTAATGCATAGTGGAGCCTACGAGGGGGGGGGGGGGGGGGGTTTCAACATCAGTACAACAACAGTAGTTAATGTATTCGACTACGTTAGTCCCTGCATTGACGGAACGGCTCAGCGATGTGAGAACACAGCATGCGCTGAGCAGGTAAAGTCCATGTTCTCCGTCTGGACCTCCAATGTGCTTAGCATAGGGGGTGAAAACATACCCTACGTCTATGTCTCCACAGCATTTGTATGTGATCAACGTAATGGTCCCGACAGATCACATACACTTTATGTGAGAGGGACACAACGCAGTGGAGACATGACCTAAGGCTATGTTTCAATGGTACTATCGGCTCTGTCGGGTTCAAGCGCATTCAGAAGGAACAGCGGTTGCTTTCAAGGCTTTCTGCCGGCCAGAAGGTCAGCATAGTGCAGTACGTCAACCTCTGATTGCCCGATCGGCAGAACAGCTGCTGCTGCAGACAGGTAATGTGAATCGGAGGCGATAGCCCTTTTCGAAACATTGCCTAAAACTTAGCCAGATAATGCAGACACCAATATACAGGCCTGGTAAAGCCTGATAAGCTGCACAATATATTCGTTTTTCGTTTATACACATTAATGACTCTAACTCTAAACTTTATTCGAACACTTAATAATTAATGTATATGTGTCATTTAGGAATATGTTTGAAAAAGGGGAGAACAAAACGCTCCAAGAAAAATTTGCTGATTACCAAATAAACGGTGATATATTTTGCAAAGACTGTGGACGGGTAAGTTGCACCTTATACAGTAAAAAATATAAACACTACGGCTATATTTCTACATATCTGGGGTGTTCAGTTTGTACATTAAATTGTGTGAATGCTAAAGTCGGCCATAGACAGGCCGATTCCCGGCCATAGTTGCGGGCGATCGACAGCCATACACGCTCCCGCCGAACGCATAATGGCCGATCGCAACTAGAGGGGTGCCCACCTTAAGGATCCGACCTGGTGGTTCTTTTTGTGGCCAATCCTGTTGTAGTCAGTTACTGTGGAAGAGGAGTCTCCTCCCCCTCCATGTTAATTGGCTACAATCTGATGGGAAGTGTTAGTGGAGCACACAGGATTCCTGTCCGTTCTGAAGCCGTTCCTACCCTTACAAATACACATGTGCAGATAGCCCTAGTTTTGGTGTTTTCAGGGTTAATCTTCTAAATATTGGTGTCAAGGTTAGGGACTGGAGGGGTTAAGGTTAGGGGGATTGGTGCTTGATAGTAGGGGTGAGTTTTGTGGATCGGGGGTGAAGTTTAGGCATTCGGAAGGGTTAAAATGAATCTAACCTCCCCAATCCCCTAACCTTATCCCTAGGAACCCCCTAACCCTAACATTAACCCCCCAAACCCCTAACATTGACACCTGAATGAAACAGTTGTAAGGGTAGGAAAATATTTCGAGTAGCAAAATATATCAGAACAACGGCTTAAGAAAGTGTTTGTGCTTGACATTTTGCAATTTCTTGAATGTCCTGATCATTACAAAGTTTGTGTTTTGTTTTGTAGACTTGGGGAACAATGATGGTGCATAAAGGCTTGGATCTACCTTGTCTTAGGATACACAATTTTATCGTTAAGTATCAAGATCAGATAATGACTGTGGATATTTGGAGTGAACTTCCGATTAGGTTTCCGCCATTCCAATATGTGGAGCCTGATGACAGCGATGATGATTAAGTGCAGTACATTCATGAAATGCATCCCTTTGCTGTTCAGTCTTGTGCTATATTTCATCAGAAAAGGGGGAGGGAGGGTCAGCAGGTAAATCCTGGTACTGGGCATGTTTGGCTTTATATGCAGATTTTAAGCAGGGAAACATGGAGGACACTGGTGCCTAGAGATACAGTATTTCACACATGGTAAGACACACCTTTAGATAAGACAAACTCATAGTTTTTGGGAGGGATTTAAGTGAAAAATATTTGACATAGAGCCTCATCTTACTATTTTTTGAGTTTACACTCTCACTCGCTGCCCATCACACTTCATAAGTGCAGATATACATACTGCTCTGAATTGCCTGAATACATGCTGTGTGTTTGCATGCTGTGTGTTTAAGGGAGGAGAAAAGAGCACTCAGATTTTACTTCCTGCCCTGCCCCCTCCTGGGTGCCCATGTACACACTGCTCTGAATTACCTGAATGCATGTTGTGTGTTGGAGGGAGGAGAAAAGAGCTCTTTCTACATGCCCCGAACCCTCCTGGGTGCCCATGTACACACTGCTCTGAATGACCTAAATGCATGCTGTGTGTTTAAGGGAGGAGAAAAGAGCACTCGGCTTTTACTATCTGCCCTGCCCCCTCCTGGGTGCCCATGTACACTCTGCTCTGAATTACCTTCTAAATTAAATGCATGCTGTGTGTTGAAGGGAGGAGAGAAAAGCTCTCACTACATGCCTCGAACCCTCCTGGGTACCGATGTACACACTGCTCGCAATTGCCTGAATGCATACTGTTCAATTTTAGAAAGAGGAGGGGGAGAGAGCTCTCACTACCTGCCTCTCTGTCCTGCCGGCTGCCCATGTACAGCATGAGTTTGGGCACTGTGAAGTGTTGTGTGGATCCGCACTTGGGATATGGGAGTGGCAGAGAGTAAGGAGTGAGAGCAGAGAACTCATAGTGGAGGAGAGACACGGCCTTCAGTAGTGCTTATATACATTGTATACAATATAAACACTGCTGACAGTCCGGACAGAGTCTCTTCTTTTCATGCACTACATTAAATGTACAGATGTTTCCAGACTTTATTTTTTTTGGGGAGGGGGGGGGGCACACCTTATCACTGCTGCACAAGACACTTTGTTGATTCAGATGGATAAACAACATGCAAGTTAAGGGTATTATTGGTAGATAAGTGACCCATAAGTTATGGGCATATTTATATATAAGTTTTCTATATTAATTTGCACTTATAAGAAATAGTGAGACAAGGTGACACATTAGAGTTTTTCTAATTCTGGTCCATTCAATGTTTACAAGTTCTGATTTTATAATTGGAGGAAGCATTGTCACCATGAAAACATATAAGCAAGGTTGGATATTCAGACCTGTGTAAAGCTCGTTCCATCCAATTGGTTATCTATATAAACCAAATAGTACAATTGTGCAATTTCTTTACTTGAGGTGTTTGAATACATGTTCTAAATTAATACATCATGCTGCTGTTATTGCTTATGTCATTCAGCATGTTGTCTATGTTTTATTTTTTTTTATCAATAGATATTTATTACAATAAAAGGAGAATAAAGGATCACTAATGACTCCTTCAATGGTAATTAACTTGTATACATTTGGGAACATGTTGTCATGATGCACCTCACATAACTACACAGCTTTGACCTAAACCATCCGATAAAACAGTCCACGTCTTACCACTGAACTCCGATGTGAAGGAGCTCAAATATAAAACTACAAAGATTTGTAGATATTCTAATCAGCATGTGAGCGCTCAGATTTCAGCTGGAGTATGTATATGATGTATGTATCTAAAATGTGCAAATAAATGTGAGGTTGTTCTTACCTTTTGTTCTCTTCTTCTTGTGTTTTATAATTTCTAGAATTGTGGAGGAATGTTAGGATAACTTTGAGCACTGTTCACACTAGCTGCATTGCGATGTTTTCCAGCAACAGCTGTGTTAGCATTGTGGAAACCTGTGTACCTGAGCCACATTGCGGTACCGGCAACTCTGAGAACTTGCAATACTTCATGGTACACGGGTTTCCATACCGCTAACACAGCTGTTGCAGTGTAAAATGGCCCTTAAGTCTCCCGACATTGGCAGAATGGTTCAATTCAAAGCTCATATAAAATAGACCCCCAGGAAGGGTAAGAAAAAACCCACAGCCAAGCTGCAAAATGTGCAAGTCGTGCGCAGTGTCCACCATAGTGGTTTATCGTTTGTTAGGGACAAGGACACGAGGCACACAACCAAGTGTAACAAAGTAAAGATGTAAATGGTAAAATTAAACAAAAGACAACCTGGAATGTTGACTAGAGTTCTGTGTAAGTAAAAGTGCGGATTTTTTTACTTCTAGACCAAAACGTACATTTACCTCTGGTAGGGTAAGGGTATCCCTCTATAGGGGTAATTTTTCACTTTTCCTGGAATTCATGTAATGACAGGTATCAGGTTGCGAACACAGCAACTGCACAAGAAGACTGACACTTACATTAAGTTTAATTATTAAGTTTTAAAACAAATACATTTCTTAAAGGTGGACACCAACATGTGTCTAACGAACATATTTACACTGCACTTCAAGGAAGTAGAGGCAATCTTTCTTGTAGCTGCAGTCCTAGGTTTGATTTCACCGCAATCTGGCAACAGAATGGTGGCTGAACCCACTTACAGACAGTTCTTGAAGTTCACAGAGAGTCTTTCAGGGGCCGCAGTCTGTGTCGGAGTGGGAGTCAGATGCCACCCCACGTTCTGTAGAAAAGGGACTGAGGATGACCTGAGAGACTAGGTGTTGGCACACCTGAAGTCCACCAGCGCTGCAGGTTAACCAGAACCGGAGAGGGAGTCTGTGTGGGAGTGGTTGCAGGCACGGTGAGTGCAGGTCTCATCCTACCTTTCAAGACTGAGGATGGCTCCCACTCTGCAGTCCAGGGTCTTTCACACAAGCGTGAGTTGTTCTTCTCAGGAACCACCCACACAGTTCTTATTGGGGCAACCTGCCTGGAGGGAAGAGGAGAACACTGCCTCAGATCCTCTTCCTGCATTGCAGCGATAATGAGCCTCTACTCTCAGCCCCCCTCTAGTGTCTGGATGACTAACAATTGGCTCCACTGGGGCCTCACCGCTCTCAGGTACCCTATCTTTGGGACGAGAAGGGGCATCTCCTCTACATTCATACAACACCAAATGCTGCAATAAAAACCTTTGTAAATAAAAGACTCTGTTGCTCAGATTAACCTCTTAAGGTCACCAACCTTAGAGAAGAAGGTGAGGAGATGAAGCAAGTTCTCTTTTGTTGTAGAATATACAAGGTAAGCCTAAATTCAGCCAATTTATTTTCTCAGAAATTCCTTCTGCTACTTCAGAGCTCCAAAAATATAATTTCTGTCTAGAAAAAAGTAAAACTTCATGTGGTCTGACTAATCATGTGATATGTACATGAACCTAGAAATCCCATGAATGTTATCCAGAGTAGGCTGCCACCACAGAAACTGTGTTTGGACGAGTGACACCTCATTAAGTAAATGAGGCAGTATGTTTTTTGCTGAATCTGTCAGCGTCTGGACAAATGTTATGAATTACAGCAGAATACTAAATTTGCTCTGGCACAGTTGGTCAATTAATGATCTGCGGTGTCCAGGCATAGAACAGATTTGTATAGCCTACCACGGAGTTAGAGATCTGAAGAGGACCTGTCAGTCTGGTGCCTACATAGTATCTGGTGGAACTGATGTTGCTTCAAGAAGTAGTCTTGGGTCCAGAGCTGGCAAGTCAGTGTAATTTACAAGG
>CM070039.1:20732787-20744055 GCA_036250615.1 Ptychadena robeensis
AGCGAGGAACAGGTTCACTTGCTCCCACCCCCTACGTAGCAGCGATACTCATTTTATTCTAAAACTCCCCTTTCTGGTAATACTCTGTTCAGATCCCCAGAATTTCAGGGGTATGGAGGACACATTGCATTTAGCCCCAGGCTTACTATGCCTGGCATCCCACGACGTAACTGTGATTGTGAACCTTACAATCATTGAGGTCGAAATGACCCATTAAGTAGCGATGGCGTGAACCGGATTTGATTGTCCCCCCGAACAGCAACGCGAACCTTCCGAAAAAAGTTAGCGAAACCCGGCGAACCCCATAGACTTCAATGGGCAGGCAAACATTAAAAAAAAAGGGACCCTTTCTGGACCACAATGTTGTTGGAAAATTTATTTAAGGGAATAAACACCTGGACAATGCGTGACAGAGGGGTCCATGGCAAAAACACTCCCAAGAGTAATAAATCCGCACGAAGGATTTATACACTGATAGTTCAATGGGATTTGAAACATAAGAGGGGAGCTGGAGAGCACTAACATATGGTTGGTAAATGCCTGGGTGAATTCCCGGAAACAAACCTTGAAGATCTGCTTTCCACGTGGGCCCTACAGCTTACTTAAAAGGGTGAATTTTAATTATGGAGGACATGGTGGAGATGGATCAGTGTGGAGGACACTGGGGGAGATGTCCAGTATGGCGGAAACTGGTGGTGATGGTCAGTGTGGAGAGACACAGGGGAGAGGGACAGTTGTTGGAGGACCATGGTGGTGATGGTCAGTGTGGAGGACACTGGTGGTGATGGTCAGTGTGGAGGACACTGGTGGTGATGGTCAGTGGGGAGGACACTGGTGGGTGATGGTACAGTGTGGAGGACACTGGTGGTGATGGTCCGTGTGGAGGAACACTGGGGGAGGTGTCGTATGCAGACATGGTGGTGATGGTCAGTATGCAGACACTGGTGGTGATGGTCAGTATGGCAGGACACTGGTGGTGATGCGTCGTAGCAGACCACTGGTGGTGATGGTCAGTAGGAGGACATGTGGGGATGATCAGTGGTGGAGGAACACTGGGGGAGATGGATATCCACCATGGATGGAATTAGAGGGATATCACTGAAGGAATGAGATCACACAGAACACTGCCCTAGCTAATGGTTCCCTATAGCGCAGCAGCTGCTCTTTCCTAACTCTATGCTTCTTCAGAAGAATGTGTAAGGGCCAGCATGTACTTGATAGGTTATCGGGGGTGTGAGGTGTGAGGGGTCTGTGAGGGGGGGTGCTCATTGGCTGGATTATGTCGCTGACTGTGACTCAAGGGGTAAAAACTTTTGCAATGTTAAAAGATAGGGGCGAACCGAACAGCCATATGTTCGCGAACATGGGCAAACATGCGATGTTCGCCGCGAATAGTTCTCCGGCGAACAGTTCGGGCCATCACTACCCTTAAGTACTTTCTTATCTTGCATGCTTTGACCACTGAATTTTGTAAAGTAGAGTATCATGTATGCAACATTTTCATCATTTGTATCTGTCTTGTTATAACATATCTGAGCACGGCCCACACTTTCTGTCATTGCAGGTGCTTTAAAAATTACTATGCCCTACTTTGACCTTCAGAATCGATCATGAACCATGTTTGGGTAATGTCCCTTATGCGTGAATATGTTCTGGAGTGAGGAGGGTTGTTTGTTTTTGTAATTTGAATTGGGACATATGCAGCTTTACCGAAGAGTTGTGGCAAAGCTGTTTTCCTGAAGTGAAGTCTACACGGTGGCTTGTTGGTTTGCTATACAAGGAAAGTTGTGTGGTCCTGGTTTGTGGTTTCAAGGTACCGTAGTTGAACTATAAATATAAAAAACTGAAGAGAGAGCTTTCTATTGAAGTTACTCTAGAAGGTTGTTTTTCAGAAAGTAATTCATATTGCAAATGGTTATATCCAGATAAGTAGATATAACCTATGAACCAGAAGCATACCCTTACTTTTCTAGAATTTATCTATATGTAATTATGAGAAGGTGCAGTTTTATTGGCAGAGAGCTGAGACAGAGCTGGCAGAAGCAGCCTGGTGGCAATTTTACATTTTCCCTGTGTCTGCAGTACTAGATAGATAGGGAGAGCTGCTGATGATTGAGGGATGGCTTAGCTACTTTGCTATTAAACTCCATCCAGTTATTTGTAGCTATAGCTAAGATTTTTTCATCATTACTGAGCCACAAAAGTCCTTCTCTGGGGGTGGGGTATGCTGTATTATGTATTGCAGAGAGATCTAACTAAATGCAATAGGTGCTGTCAGGCTGGCAGCCCACTCCAGATAACTTGTGGCAAAATCCTTAATCTACATGTGATTTCTGGCCATAAGACATGAAGAAAACAGCCTTCTTTAAAATCCGTATTTTAGGGGAGAAATTTAGCCATTGATCCTTATTTGGCATGACACTGTCCAGGTGGTTGCAAAAGCGTAATTGCAGAAGTGCGATTCACCATTTTGCGAACAGCCGCAGCTGATGTTCGCCCATCACTAAATACCACATACGACCATAAATTTTGAAGGTATTTTTCGTAATTCATGGCCATACACTCGAATTGCAAATATTCCCGAATATCGAATATTAGTAGAATTATTTGCGAACTACAGGGAGTGCAGAATTATTAGGCAAGTGGTATTTTTGAGGAATAATTTTATTATTGAACAACAACCATGTTCTCAATGAACCCAAAAAACTCATTAATATCAAAGCTGAATATTTTTGGAAGTAGTTTTTAGTTTGTTTTTAGTTTTAGCTATTTTAGGGGGATATCTGTGTGTGCAGGTGACTATTACTGTGCATAATTATTAGGCAACTTAACAAAAACAAATTTATACCCATTTTAATTATTTATTTTTACCAGTGAAACCAATATAACATCTCAACATTCACAAATATAAATTTCTGACATTCAAAAACAAAAAACAAAAACAAATCAGTGACAGTGACCTTTCTTTGCAAGGACACTCAAAAGCCTGCCATCCATGGAGGTCTGTCAGTGTTTTGATTTGTTCACCGATCCACCCTTGCGTGAAGCAGCAACCACAGCTCCAGACACCTGTTCAGAGAGGTGTACTGTTTTCCCTCCCTTGAAATCACACAATGTGATGATGGACCACAGGTAGTCAAGGGGTTTAGAAAGGTGTTGAACAAGGAGGCCATGTCATAGTTTTTTCTTTTATTTAACCATTTCTTGCCAGCACGCCTTGTGGAGTACTGGGACGCGTGTGATGGAGCATTGTCCTGCATGAAAACATTGTTTTTCTTGAAAGGATGCAGACTTCTTCCTGTACCAATGCTGAAGAAGGTGTCTTACAGGAAACGCCAGATCGGACTGGAGTTGAGCTTGACTCAATCCTCAACCCGGAAAGGCCCCACAGCTCATCTTTGATGATACCAGCCAACAGTCTCCACCTCCACCTTGCTTGCGTTCTGAGTCGGGATGGAGATCTCTGCCCTTTACCAATCCAGCACGTGGCCATCAATCTGGCCCATCAGACTCCCTCGTCATTTATCAGTCCCAAAACTTAGAAAAATCAGTCTTGAGATATTTCTAGGCACAGTCTTGACGTTTCAGCTTGTGTGTATTGTTATTGGTGGTGTCTTTCAGCCTTCTGTATGAGTTATTGCACACCTTGTGCTTTGGGCACTCCAGTGATGTTGCCTGCTCTGAAAATATGGCCCAAACGGTGCAAGTGGCATCTTGGCAGCTGCACGCTTGACTTTTCTCAGTTCATGGGAGGTATTTGCGCCTTGTTGTTCCACACGCTTCCTTGGACCTGTTGACTATTTGAATGAAACGTTGATTGTTCGATGTCCACGCTTCAGAAGCTTGCAATTTAAGAGTGATGAATCCTCTGCAAGATTATCTCACTAGTTTTTGACTTTTCTAAGCCTTGTTCAGTCCTTCTTTGGACCCCATGGGCCAACAGAGGAAAGGAAAGTTGCCTAATAATTATGCACACCTAATATAGGCCGTTGATGTCATTAGAACACACCCCCTGCTCATTACAGAGATGCACATCACCTAATAGGCTTAATTGGTAGTAGGCTTTCGAGCCCATACAGCTTGGAGTAAGACAAAATGCGAGGATGATGTGGTCAAAATACTCATTTGCCTAATAATTCTGCACTCCCTGTAGAAATATTGCCTATGCCACTCATCACTATTCATTACCACATTTCTTCAGTCACTTGAGGGGTCCATGTCAGGTTGATGAAGAGGAACACTTTGAGATAGACATGGTGCAGGGGATTTGGGGGTCCAAGTCTTGAAATATGTCAGACCCTATGAGCACCCCCTGGACTGCCTCCAAACAGATTGCCAATGGAGTGGAGAACTACCACACATTGCCACTAGATAGAGGGCGAATGATGAGCCAATGTGTCAATATGGAGCTGATGTAGGTCGAGAATCATCATCACCACAGTAAGGTCGGCTGAATAAGCTAAGATTAAATATATTGCATAGACTTGCATGCACAGGTGCAAAATAGATGAAAGGAAACTGGCTTTAAAAGTCAAAACTAATTAAAGGAAAACACACATAACATAAGATAGTAGACAAACATTGGATCAATTCGCCCTATCACATTATTGAGAACATGATTTTATGCCATTACTAGATACTCTTATCATGCTTCATTTATAAAACCCCTGATAAATGTAAAAGGGATTTCTACATTGTCTCATTGCTGTGATTTGAACCTAGGACTCTACTGCTAATGTTTCATTTCATTGCAAAACATTTACCGTGTTTTTACTTTTCCAACAATGAAAACATAAGTGACCCATTGAATGATTCTATATGTATAAAACTGCCGAATCAGACAGTTGGGGGAACATGGATGAATACAAGCACTGCTGGAGGGATGTGTTTCTGGCTTTATAAAATGTGCTGATGATGGATAAATGTTACACTCTGTGGTCAGAGCAGGAAACACACAGATGACAGCAGTTTTGTCAACATTCTTTGAGGATGATTTACACACCACTAGAAAACTTCATCACTCAGCCTGGGCTCAAATTCTCTTCAGTAATGCTGTATTGGTTTATGCAGTCAGCATAATTTCATCCTCTTCCTGTGATGACGCAGCCCACGAGGCCTGCTCATGACAGCCAAAGCCATGTGTGGGCAAACTAAGGCCTGGGGGCCATATCTGGCCCTTTAGTATTTTAATCTGGCCCTTGTCACCTTGGTGTCAAGACACTTTGGTTCCCCTCCGCTTAATCCCTGCAATAAGGAGGTAATGCCTAGAGGTTGATTATAAAGGTCTCCTGCTAGAGGCCGTAGTTTTCCAAAGCCTAGTTTTGTACATATATACATTTTTTTATATATTTTTTAACCTCCATGGTAATCAGTATGATTATTACTTTTTTACATTTTCCACCCAGGCTGGGAGAACTTGGGACTGGGCAGCCCTTACAGGTTCATTGCCTGGCCCCTCTGTCAAATTTAAAAACCCATTGTGGTCCACGAGTCAAAAAAGTTTGCCCACCCCTGGCCTAAGCTCATGGTAGATGTCTTGAATGGATGTCTGAAGCCATGGGCACCTTTGTATGTTTTTTTTATATTTCTCTGTTTACCTGTTCAGTCATGGATAGTAAGGACCTGGGGGGATGCTGGAGAACTTTGTTGACATATTGAACATGACTTTGGCAGGTTTTCGTGCAGCACGTACACCTTAAATGCATTGATGAGACGTGTATGACATCTATGCTTAATTTTGTTTGGCATCTGTAACCTGACAGTAGAGGGCAATGTAAGACCTTAGATCTACCCTGATATATAGGTAGTTCTACTCTGTACTCTGTTTGGAGGCAGTCCAGGGGGGGAAATTTTTCGCGATTTATTGCGATTATTGCGATCCCATTGATGGCAATATGGCGATTATATAATCGCGATGCGATTTTTTAAAACCGAAATGACGGATATTCTCCCAGTCGGATATCCGAGCTCCATTGACTTGCATGCATTGCGCATATTGGATCGCAATTGCGATTTTTGGATCGCAATTCATGTCCACAAGTGCGGATATTCGAGATTACGAATATGAAATTGAATACTATGGCGCATGTTCGCGAAATTACGCAATTTTGAATATTGCCTAGTCACTTATCACTACTTGTATTATGGTATTCCTCTTCACTAACCAACTCCACTCACACTGCTGGTATAACCCCCTGGGGTACTTTAGTAGCAGAGAATATATGCAGAATGATGGCTAACATCGTCCCACTCGGAAGTGTGCATATTTAGGGATCAGTTACAAACATTCCAGTCCTTTATCCCATGAGAGAAGCAGTGCTGTTGCCTAGAAATGAATCAATGTACAGTCGTTATAGCTTTTTTCCTCTTTGGCTGTTGATAACCCTACACTAAGCCCAGATAGGGGATCTCCAACACTCACATCTTGCCAGCTGGTGCTTTTAGTACTGTTGTCCAGGCTGTTGTCTTAGCCTGTTTCCTACAGGTATTCCTCTCCAAAACGATCTTGAAAACACCTATGTAGGCATTATATATCCCCTTGGGGCAGGGCCGTATATCAAGCTATGAGGAATATGCGAGGGTATGGGGACCCCATGCTCAGCTTCATAAGCCCCTAAGGCATGGGTCAATTCCCAGTCTTGCATAGGGCCCCCAAAGAGCTAGAAACAGCACTGCCTTGAGGAACAGCACCACCCTTTGCACAAACAAATAATACAAATATACAAGTAATACATTCTCAGGGGTAACCTTTAATTAATTTTCCACCTCACTACCTACCCAGATAGGAATGTGGTTGGAGGTGCATTTAGACAAACAGTTTATTATATAATCAATGATATGTGGAAACCAATAGGAGGAAGGGTGGGGAATCACGTCAGATTATATTGTACAGGCACAACGCCCAGGAGGTTGAGATGCAGTGCTCACTTTAAGTATATCTGTAGCTCTTTCACCCAAAGGCTGCTTCATAGGGATGACATTTGGTGATGAGTATGGGACAGAGGAATCAGATTGGTTTCTACAAAGACCTCTCGTCAACTTCATTGACCACTTTTGAGTTTACATGCTGATTATGAGCTGGGTCTTCTCATTCAACATTTGTACTTTGTCTCAAAGGTGTTTTCTATTTCTGAATGGCGGTTAATTTGTACAAATACATTTCAAAATCTTTACAAAACCTTCCTATAAGAGACAAGGCCAATATAGCTACACAGAGCTAGCAACATAATACTAATACCAATTGTTAAGTCAAAGAATTTCCAACTATATCCAACAAAATTATCCATATAGTGTATGATCTCTGCTAATGCTACTGTTATTATTATTATCTTGTACTTATAGCACTGACTGACACAGCACTTTACAGAGCATATATAGTCATTAGAAATGGTCGCATTTTTTTTTTCGAGTTTCGAGTTAATTGCAAAGCCCCTGAACATGGTATAATCACCAAAATTGCTGGAAATGTAGAGAAGGGTTGGGGGTATACTACAAAAAAGAAAGTATGTCTCTAACACAAACTTTGAACTTAATTTATGTTCAAATAAATTACATGTGCTAGAGCAAAACTTCTTTTTTACAATGTTCCCACAACCCTTCTCTACATCTCCAGCAATTTTCGTGATGATACCTTTTTAGAGGCTTTGCAATCAGCTCACAAAGTAAGCAAGTCGAAAAAAATTGACCATCTTTAATGGTCACTAGCTGTCTCTCTGAGGAGCTCACAATCTAATGTCCTTACTGTAGCCATTTTTATGTAACACAGTCATAGGTCACATGTACCTAACATAGGACAATCTCTTATTTGAGAGAAGCCAATTAACCAACTGCATGTCTTTGGCATGTGGAAGGAAACCGGAATACATGGAGGAAACCCACGCAGACACAGGGAGAACATACAAACCTGCAGATAGTTTTTAGTCTGGGATTTGAACCTAAGACTCTAGCGCTGCATGGTCAGAGCGCTAATCACCTAAACCACCATACTGTTGTTGGGTAGGTTGAACTTGCTATTACTGTATGGCTTCAAAATGGCCAACAACCGAATTGGCACAACATTAGTTTAGGCCTTGACACCTCTAAAATGACAGAGAAGCATTATCTAATTAGATTCAATCATTATCATATTTAATAAGTCACAGAAACGATGTAATAAAGTGTTACATTTTCTAAAAGACAAGGGCGGCCCCATAAACATTCGTCTTTTAGAAATGTAAGGTTCCTGTTGACAGCTATGATCTCAGTGCTTGGACAATTAAGGAAGCAGTAGACAAACCGATAGAATGATGGACAATATGCAGATCCACCCACCTCTAGTAATTATTGTTTCATTACTTCTCTCATCAGTGCATTCCCAGGAAAAACTGAGATGAATGTTTTTCATAAAGTTTTTATAATTGCGCCAATTACTTTTACATGCCATTAACTGCACATTATTTATCAAAGTGTCAGATCTTGGGCAAACCCCACGTTCTGCAGAGGGCGTAGACCACGTATCATTCACCAGTTCAATATCTGAGCAGAAGTGGGGGTTTGTGTGGTTTACTTGTGTTTATAGGACACACATTTCCCTGGTATAGTACACTCCTGTTAATGTAGACAAGTAATTCAATAGACATGCTGGGTGATGTATATTTTCTGGTCAGGGCTAAAACTACATTAAAAACATTTAAAAAAATATGTGTTTCATATTTAAATTTACAGAGCCCTTGGCCCTCTTTGTTTGATGCTCCCTTTAGCTTCTCTGTTTAAAAAAAGTCTGTTATTTACATAGCTCAGTACCTCAAGCTTAAAGAGAAATAACGCAGGACTAAAGCCCCCCCATACACGCTTAGATTTCCACCCAATTGTTGGGCCCTTTAAGCTTTCAAACGGCATCCCATTTTTTGGCCGACCACTGACCGGTCTCCATGGCGGCTGCTCAATTGTCAGTCGGCTAAAAAATGGGATGCCGATTGAAAGCTTAAAAGGGCGAAATCGGCCACCAAATCGTACTAAGCTATTACCGACATGTCCGTAATTTTTAAATCGGTCTAATACTTTAGTCTACAGTACAGGTATGTCTCCTCAGCTCCGAGGGGGCCTGTCTTGCAGCTACCTGCTTTCTCCCTTAGAAGCTGTGGGGGGAAAGGGCTAGCAGCTCCTCCCTCTCCCTTTGTGCTAGACTGCCAGCTGACTGACAGTCTGTGATCTTGCAGACTGTTCTCACAGATGGAGTCCCTAGATGCTGTCTCCGGGTCCCCCTAGCTGACAGAGACCCGACTCCCCGAGCAGCTAGGGGGACCAGACGGACAGTGCTGGCACACAAAGGCCTGGGCCGATTCTGACCCAATGTTTCGGCCGATTGACCGTACGTGACATCATCACACCGTACATGACATCATCACACATGGCCGATCGGCCAAAACTTCAGGTCTCAACATTTATGGGGGGCTTAAGGGCTTGTTTACACAGGTGTTTTTTTTAACTGCCAAGTGAAAGAGCAATTACCACAACCGCCTGGCGAATGCAACATGAAGAGTTTACTGGTCGGTTTTTAGGGTGCTTGATCCCTCTCTAAAGAAATGATGACAGAATCACCATTACTTTGGATGAGGACCCGCGATCCCCGTTAAAAGTATCGGGCAGGGAGCGATAACCCAAAGTGGTGCGCATGAATTCCCCAAACCATCTTTGAAGGATTGCTCATCGATTTTGGTATAAGCTTGTAGAGCGCTTATTCGGAAGTCGATGAATGTATGGGTACATTAAGCTTATATGCATGAAAGGAATAATTCCTAGCAGCACCAGCACTATGGGCAGGCCATGGGGGGCCCGCTCAATTAGGACCTACCTATGCAGCCGTCCATCCGACATGTAGGCGTGCCCCCCTGATTGTAAGCCTGTGCCCGGCTGCTCCTGGCGCTCTGGTGCTGTCTCTGACTCCTAGCCATTTTACAGTATCACTGGCTGTTATCTACACTGTACATCTTTTAGTGGTTTGCTGTGTGTGAGGTCCACACATCTCAAAACAATCATTACTTGGCATTACCAACCTACCTATCAACTCTATAGTTTAATGACTTCAGCTTTTCTTGAAAAAAAAATTGGCCATTCTATCTCAAACATTTAGCACCCGAGACTGAGGCCTTAGGCTAAGTCTTCACAGTGGCAAAATGCATGCCTTTGTGATGTATTTTTTAATGCACTGTAAAAGCATATATTGATTTTTAATTGTTTCCACATTGAGTTTGTGGATCTGTAGCATTGTTTTATTAATACGACAAATGTATTGGGCATTCGTTTTTGACACATCAATCAATGCATCAACCCTCTCATAGAAATAATAGAACTTTGGACAGACGCACAAACTTGTTTGTGCAAAGCTATTATGTAATATTAGATTGTTTTTACAAAATAAGTGTGGGGTTCCCCCCAATCACTAACCAGTCCCCCATTTGTGTATGGGTTCTGGTATAGCAAGCACAAGAAGCAGTGGAAACATAGGCTTTTCTTCAAGTCCATGTCCAATGATCAATTTTTAACTTCTTGTTCAAGCTTTCAGTATAGTATAATTGGGTTCAGTATTTCAGTATAGAACAATTGTATTATCTGATAAGCTACCTGGATAAGTAGTTGAGTAAGTAAAATGAGCCAATGAGGCTCTGCTGCAGTGCTCATGTGATGATTCTTCTGTCCAATTGGAAGAATGTGGTGTATATACTTGGCCACACTAAGATGCTGTGATATAAGAGATTCTATGGTCAGGCAGGGGTGTATGGATCACTGGCAAGCTTGTGTAGAATTCCAGAACAGAATATGGTCTGTAGAGCTCAATCCCAAACCTGATGTTCCAGGTTACCCCCATTTGAACAGTCTCTTGAGCATAAAAAAGTGTCCCCTGCAAATTTCTTCTCCCATGAGTTAGCAAGCTCAATGGAACATTATCCAGTGGGTTCATAACTCAGCCATTATGCCCTGGGCTCACAGAAAGTGTGTTGATTAAGGCACTGGATCCCTCAACACAGGATAAAGGGTTCTGGATAAAGGGTTCTGCTCAAGAATTTGTAAAGCCCCACATACACCTTAAGATCGATCCATACAATCACCATTAGATCTACCAGTAACTGTGTAGTATAGTGGCCTTCCTGATAGAATACATAGTGATTGAAAGGTATATATAACTACTATGTAGTGCTGGGTCCTCCCCGATAGAATACATAATAATTTGAAGGTATATATCACTGCTATGTAGTGCCAGGTCCTCTCTGATAGAATACATTGTGATTG
>CM070039.1:20791010-20808495 GCA_036250615.1 Ptychadena robeensis
ATTGTTGTTTTCTCTTCATGTGTGTTTTTATTGATGTCGACAAGTGTTGTGGACCCTGTGGGGTACCATTGACTGCCGACTTTTTAGATGAGACATTGATGGTCCTTCAGTACTATTTAATAAAGACCCTTTTTATACCAATATCTAATGCGTCTGCCTGCAATTGCAAGCTCTAGTAGGTTCCGTTTTTCTACGACCAGGGTGGATCTTTTTATCCACCCAACCAGGGATATTCTTTTCTTTTAAAATTTTCTATTTTTTCATGTTTAGATGGTCCCGTTATCATAGCTTGGTGTTTTCTTTGTCAACAAATGACGGTGATAAACCCATGTTGTCATCACTGCCCCTGTGGCCCATTACAGAGGACCCAAGCATCTTCCTTATGCACCCATACAGGCACAGACACTTTTTCTTTAAATATTCAACAATAAATTCCAGAATGTTTTGTCATCATTAGCTGCTTACATTGTTTCTGCCGCTTCCTCGTTATCCATACATCCATTAGTCAATCAATGCTAATTGGTAAAAAATCTCCATTGGAACGTGCTAAGGCTACATTTTTACACTAATTAGTGCAATTAGCAAATCCAAATCTAATGACTTGTTTGAGCAGCAGTACAAATGAAACGTTAATTACGATGATATTATAATGCACTTTGTTGCAGTAAATTGGTCATTTGGCTCGGGAATGTCTTGACTCATGATGCTCTCCTTCCACGAGCGCGTGTACGCTGCTAAATGAACATCTGTGTTTTACTTACTCGTTACTATTTAAGTGGATGACAACTGCCTCTTCATATAATGTATTGTCAAACAAAGAAAGATGAGATCATTGTCTGAAGTTTTGTCATTATTACTAAATATCCCTCTAAATTGAATTCTATGCCCTTTCATTGTGTAATATATGCTAAAACGTCTTATTATTACTTCTATTAATTGATAAATGGACTGTATGTGTAAACTGTTGATCTGGAAGGCTGGGATTAACATAAAAAGAAATGTATTTTTGGTTTATGCCACTTATACTAATAAAAATAAATAAAAAACTAGTTACAGTGAGTAAGTAATACAAGAAACACTCTCTGACCTTCACAGCTGCAAGCTCCTTGGAGCGATTCAAGTGTTAAATGGTTTAAACTAATATTCACATCCATTAAGTTATTTTAAAAGTCACTAAGGCCAAGGCTCCACTAGTGAGGTTTGGCAGAGGTTAGACACACCTGAACTGCCCCCATTGTTTCTAATGGGCAGATTTGCACAGGCATGTTGCTGTGTTAAGTGGACAATTTCCCAGGAGTGGTGACCCAAAGCGCCTGAAAGATATAGCAGCTTTACACACAATCCAGGCATTGCTATTACCATACTTTTCGGACCATAAGACGCACCTTTTCACCCTGCGTCTTATGGTGTGAATGCGCGACCCCCACGCCTTGGCTTCCCTCCAGCTCTCCCAAGCTGTCAGATGAGAGATGCGGTGACAGCCACATCCCTCATCTGTACTGTACTGTTTCTACCAGCAGAGCGCTACATAGAAGCAGTACATCAGAGAGACATACATGGAAGCTGTCAGCCAGCAGCTTCCATGCATGTCTGTCTGTAAATGCAATCACCGTGCAGCTCACACACTGGCAAGAATGGAGCCGAACAGTGCAGAATCCCCTGCTCACCCCCCCCCCCCCCCCCCCCCCCCCCCCCCCCCCCCCCTGCCTGAAGTGTGCTCTCTAGTGACACAACTTTTGTGGCAAAATTTTTTTTACAACTGACTAGAACATTTTGCTTTTTTTTCGTGCTCTAAAAACAGGGTTCCTCTTATGGTCCGGTGTGTCTTATAGTCCGAAAAATACGGTATATTGTTTTGACTCATTTTATCGTGTTTTTTAGTTCTTTGCTGCACTCCCGTACTTCTCATCAGACAGTTTATCGTACTATCAAATTCTCAGCGACAAGGATGGATACAGACATATCTTTTACATCCAGGGTTCTATGGTAGGTAACATCCTTTAATGAGGATATTTAGAAATGATATCTGTCAATATTAGAGACTGTTGAATTTATTTTCTGCTTTTGTGAGCTGATTGCAAAGACCTCTTAACATGGTATCATCGCCAAAATTGCTGGAGATGTAGAGAAGGGTTGTGGGAACATTGCACAAAAAAAAGCATTGCTTTCTGTAGTTTTTGCATAAATTAGGTTCAAAGTCAAGTTAAATATTTTCAAGTTCAAATTTCAACTTAAGTTTGAACTTAATTTATGCAAAAACTTAATTTGCTAGAACAATACGTTCTCTTGTACCCCTTTTCTACATCTCCAGAAATTTTTGAAACTATGTTCAATTTACTCCAAATTTAATTCGTAGACATTTAATGGAAACTATACACTAGTTATACAACTTCCCTCTCTTTTCTAATAGGAGAATGCTGTTCAAATAACAAGTGGTCAGTGGGAGGTGTCCTATTTGCTGTATGTCACAGACAATGCAATGTAAGTCATTTTTTTTTCTTGATTTATATTGGTGTATCAAAGTATATGTATTTTAGGGGTTTGATGAAAACATCAACGCATTGGAATAACATCAACGTGTTTTGTTGTACCACAGGCCGCTTCAGGATGGCAGTGTATATGGGTAATCTCCTGGCCCTTTAAAAATCCTTTGGGAGACCATAAGACACATATACATTTTCCCAATGATTTTGGTGGTAAAAAGTGCATCTTATAGTCTGAAAAATATGATAATGTTCAGTTGCAGAATAAAAAGTTACCAATTTATATTTCTTGAGTTAAACCAGCGCCAGCTCCACCTTTCAGTTTGTGTTTGATAGAGCAGATAGATAGAGTTTGCTGTCGGGTCTCATTTAGAAGGGCTGCAGCTAATTTTTTCTTGGAACAGGAAGAGATGGAGAAAAAATCTTAAGGTAGCCATACAAGGGTCGATTTCCCACACGATTCCTGGCCGATCGATCACCGGGCGCGTGCAAGCCGATCGATCGACGAGGAATCGAGTGCAGCCCACCTTGACCGATCGACCCCGCCCGATCGACTTGGCCCCCAAATCGAATCAGCCAGAGAACCAACCTGTTGGTGTTTTCTGATCGATTAAGCACACATCAAGGGGAGTTGACATTTGTGAAGCGATCGATCGGGAACAGAATCGTCCAGGAATCGGTGGCCTAAGGTGGTAGGCACAGACTTGATTGGGCGATCGATCGACGCCTGTGGCTTCACCGGAATCGATCGGGTGAGCGATCGATCGCTCACGAGTCGACACATGTATGGCTAGCTTTAAATTTACAATATTTTCAGCTGTCTTTTCCCCATCTTAGAACAATTTGCTGGTCTACTGCTCTCTCAATTGGTTTAAAATAAAATGTTATATCACATGTAGAAGGAGGCAGAGGTCAAGAGGCCAGTCAATGACTTCAATCAGAACATTACATTTGTAAACAACTTGGCATTTCTGAATTCCTTTTCAGAATGTCTGTCTGGCAAGCGGATTTGTTTACTTCATAACTAGAGATTTGGGGGGGAAATCTTCTGATCTGCATTCTTGATATTATTAAGTAGCGTATGGGCCATTTGGGACCATGGAGTAGTCAATTTGTTGAAGAATAATTACTTAACGGAGATTTAGATCTTTCCTTAATATTCCCAACAAAAAATTTAATTGACAAATGCCCAATATAAAGTTTACACCTCAATGGCAACACAAACGACAATAAAACCCAGAATGAGGTACAATGGCCACTGTGCTGAATGAGATCAATTTTTGTATAGTTGCAGGGCCTTGCATAACATTGTTCAGTAACTTTTTTGCAAGCTATAACCTAAAATGATTTGTTTTACAGATATTACACAAGTAATGAATTTGAAGGTTTCCCAGGAAGTAGAAATGTCTATAGGTGAGTTATATAGTGGTAAGGTGCTCTTGTCCTCTAATGACCCCCCCCCCCATATCACACATTAACCTAATTTAACACACCCTCCCCTCCACCCAACTATACAAACCAAGATCTCCTGGCCTTAATCTGTTGACGTCCCCACAAACGTAGCAAGCGGGGACTGACAGATGAGCTGTGGAGAGCAACGTGATGATGTCATCATGCTGCTCTCCATCGTTTATAGTATCGGCGGGCGCTCTTTGTGTGCCGGCCATTAGTTTGGACTAGTTTGGGGACGCTAGTTAACACCCCTCGCTAAGCTAAAATAACGACTGTATTTTCGGCATATAAGACGCACTTTTTCGCCCCGCAAAAAAGTGCCACTCGGCCGCTGGTGGTTGCACCTTGGCTTCCCGCCAGCTCTCCCGGCACGGAGTGGAGCTGGAGGAGCTGAAGCAGCTGTCAGTTCAGATAGGAGAGCCGATGTCTGGCTCTCCCATCTGAACTGTGTAATTGCCTATGCCAGCCCTGAACCGGCATGGGCAATAAAGACAGAGCTAGATGAACTTGCATCTATAGCTCTCCTGTCCGTGTGAACTGTAATCACTCTGCTTCCCCACGGACACAGAATCGGTGACATCGGCAGAGGAAAGAGAGAGAGCAGAACACAGCCCAGCCCTCCTCCTGTAGATCAGTGTAAAGTATGACGTGTTTCGCTGAGAGTGTACTGCTGCTAGTGACACCTTCTGGCTGAATTTAAGATTGCATCCATTAAATTCATTGCATTAACCCAATTGATGTGAAAACGTATTAAATCTTTTTTTTCTGTTTTTTTTTACCCAAAAAATGGGTGAGTCTTATGTGGTGGTGCGATATATATGGCGAAAAATACAGTAATTTATTAAATTTCCATTGATAATTCTCATTATATTTTTTCAACAGAATCTCACTACAAGGGCTCAAAGAGAAGCAATGTCTAAGTTGTACTGTACGGAAAGAAAAATGTCAATATTATTATGCCAGGTTCAGTACTAATGCCAAATACTATTCTCTGTATTGTTATGGTAAGTAAGTGCTAAAAAATAAATAACTGCAATTTATTATTTATTACTCTGAATTTATTATGAAGAACACCCCAATACACCATAATGTAGTGGCCAACACAAAGTAAACCTTCCATGAAAAACATTGCATGCTTTCAGTGCTAAGGGCCTCTTGCAAATACTAGTTGCCTGGTTGGTATGTTGATCTACCGCATTCTACATTCTTCTATAAAAGAAGTTTAGAGGCTTAAAATATTAACCTCCTTGGCGTTTTGCCCAAAGCCAGTACGGGCGCGGTTTGATCGTGAATCAAACTGCGCCTGTGCCAGGATCGGGCACAACTGCCGGTTCTCCGTGTGCCTGCAGCATTTCTACAGAGCTGCAGGCACACAGAGCCTTTCCGGCCCCATGTCTTAAAGCAATATGTTCAGACTGACAACCATCAAACCATCAAGAAAACAACAAAAACATTCAATATCATTTTATATTGGACAACTGAAGAATGTCTTCAGAATCTCATATGTTGTCTGTAAACTATTTAAATTAAATATAGAGCCTAAATAATTTGCTAATTACTTTTTTTTAATAGACTAAGCATTTAGCACCAGCATGTATAAATAAATAGTTATCTAATTCAGAGAAAAGCTGGACCCTCTAGCTCTCTACTCAATAAACATGCACTTACACAATTGGTAAACTGATATCATATGTGCTGGAAGAGGTGTCTAGAGATGGTCATTAAAATGTTGACTAACTGACTTTTTTTAGGCCCCCATACACCTAACAAACTTTCCATACAATTTCTGTACAATCAACTTTTCTTCTACCAAAACCATGTAATATGAGGACCTTTCTAATCCTTCCAATCACTATGTCTTCTATCAGGGAGGCCACTATACTGCACAGTTGTTGGTAGATCTAATGGAAATTGTATGGATCGATCTTAAGGTGTATGGGGGGCTTTAGTCAGTTAATTCCAAAGTCCCCTTACTAGGTATAACCAAAATTTTGGATGTAAAGAACTGTTCTGGGAACATTATAAAAAAGAATATTGCCCAAACAAATGAAGTTTTTGAATAAATGAAGTCCAGTCAAAATTTTAATTTATGCAATGTCAATTAACAACCTTGTTCAGGGGCTTTGCAATTAACACCCAAACAAGTCAAATTTTTTTTTACAACCTGTAGAGCCCCTGTTACAGCACCTTTAATATCACTTGTCCAATTGCATAAGTTACTACACACTCATTGAGTAGAGTTCTTGAGGAACAAGCTTGGGCGCAAAGAGACAAAGACAAAGAAAAAGGTCAATAGCTGACAACGAGGTCTACAGTCCCATGTGCAAAATGACATTTTAAATGTATACTGGGCACGGTAATTTGCATGCATGATGATATTGGCAACAAGGCTGGGGTGAATTCCAATGCAAGTTGAGTGAAGCCATATTTTAGAGTGAACTTTGCCCACATAAGATGTGGTCTAACTTGTCTTCAGTAAAACTCTTCAAACTACATTCCAGGTGTTATGAATTATTACATTCAGCAGTACGTGTCGTTGTTGTCCATCACAAACAATCACTTATATGTGTTTTATTTTGCAGGTCCAGGTCTACCTATAACCACTATTCATAATAGTACCACTAATAAAGGTAATTGTTTCAAAAAATTTTAAATAATTACTTAAGGCAAAATGAATGCAAAACATAATATTGTTCTAGAATCGTCTTTTTTACCAGGCTTTAAGCTTGTGTTTTGTTGATTCATTGAAGGGGCATGTGACCTACAGTGCACATTTTTATAACCTGCAGTTGACCTCATTCGAGTGGGTTTTAAATTTACATAATGTTGGCCATGGAAACAAAAGGCCATTTACTCCAGCCCTAAGTCAACCTTCACAGGTCAAGGTTAAGTGTTCCGTTTGACCAAAAATCTATTTGATCTAATTGGAATCGATTCTTGCCCAGCAGTTACAATTGACCAAAAGGGATCAAAATCTAACATAAATTTGTGCATTGATCGAGCATGTTGATAAATTTTAGCCGATCTTACCATTATCTAATTTACCATTATTTAAGGATTTTCTAAATATTTTGGTTGATTTGTATGGTTCTATGGAGCATTTAATAAACAATGCGCCTGGAGAGCTTTAATAATGCTGCCTAACAGACCTACATGTGAATGTAAAGGAATCGATTGGTTGGATCACACTGTGTGGTGGTACAATTGATCAATGTTAAGCTGTACACTTTCCATAACCTTTTATAAATATCCCCAATTACAGATCAGCAAACATTGTTGTATTGTGTTATTTCCTAGTGTGGCCTGCAGATGTCTCCATTGCAATGATCACAGACGTTTTGTAGATTTCAAAGTTTGCAAATTAATATCCAGTGTACAGAATTGATTCTGTTGTTTAACTCTATATTTGCAAAATGTTGTCAATAAAACAAATCGATTGCAGGGGCAGCAAGAAGTATATAGAATGTTCCGATTCCATGGCCGATCGATCACCCATCCGATCGATTCCGCGATGCCAGAGGGAATCGGATGTCCGATCGATCGCCCAATTAAGCCTGTCCCTACCACCTTGGGCCACCGATTCCTGGACGATTCCGTGCCCGATCGATCACTTCACACATGGCAACTCCCCCTGATGTGTGCTGAATCGGATCAGAAAGACCAACATGTTGGATCCGATTCTGGGCCCCCGATCGATCGGACGTGATCGATCGGGCAAAGTGGGCTTCATGTGATTCCGGGACGATCGTTTAGCGTGCACGCGCCCGGAATCGACCGTCCCGGAATCCCTTGGGATTCGGACCTGTGTATGGGGACCTTATGACTGATATTAAGCCCATCACTTGAAACACTTCTTTTTTAGAAATCAAGTTACTGGAAGACAACAGCAAGTTGGGAGAGCGCCTTCAAACAATACAAATGCCTGAACACAAAATTGGGAATTTAAAAAGCAATGGAATGAGTATGATGCCTTTTAAGTTATATTTTAATTGTTTCATTTCCATGTGACTAGTGCAGTACCACTAATGACCAGATCATAAGCTGGCCATACACCTTTAGCTCTCTCTGTCAGATATCCTTTAGATCTACCAACAACTATGTAGTATAGGTTCCTCTGCTATTGAACACAGGTAGACTTGTTGGTTTAGAAAGTCCCTCATATTACATGGTTTTGGTAAAACAAAAGGAGATCTGAAGGTAATCTGACAGAGAAATCTAAAGGTGTATGTGGACTCATAAAGAAACAAATGAAAATGAAAAAGGGTTATCATTTAAAGTCCCCCATACACCTTTAAGCTAGCCACACGTGGTTCAATGTTAGCATTCAATCGACGTTAGATTAGATTTTGTAGTTCGATGAAAAAATCAAAAATCTATTTTAATTTAATCGATGTCCATCACACGGGGAGTACGATTATTGTTCAATTTTGACTGAAAAATTCATCGAAGTAATCAAAAATTGTTGATTTAAATTCCTCTTACGAATGTAGTTTGATGATTGTACAATTAACCCAAATTTTTCAACCTGTCCGATCACGATTCAATCGACAATTTGACAAAAATCGATCAATAATCGTCGATTGTACTATGTGGGTAGAAAAACGATTTTCTTTCAATCGATCGAATTTTCCATTGAAAAACGTCAATTGAACACTAAGATCGAATCATGTGTGGCTAGTTTTATGCTAGGCACACACGGGTAGATTTGTAAAAAGATTTGAGTACAATCAATCAATGTGCTCGGTCACGGTGATTGATTGTACTCAAATCTGCTTACAATCCTACCTGTGTGTGCTGTCCTTCAAGGGGGTTCAATAGAGCCCCCTCGAAGAACCTTGATTGAATGGGTTTCCAACATGTTGGAAAACCACATTCAATCACCAATACTTTAAATGAAGAATTTTCATGTAAAGTATAAGGAAAGCCAACTCTTCCCACAGAGCTGACAGCCAGATAGCTAGATAGATTTCTGTTCAGCTTTCAGCGTGTTCGGATTTACATGCTGGAAGGGTTCAATGAGGTCTTCATTGAACAGGAATCGATGTGCCCATGTGGTGCACATTGATTTCTGTTCAATTGATCCCCGATCAATCACAGCGTGGTGACGTCACCACGCTGTGATTGATCGGGGGTCGATAGCTTTAGACCCACTCCACACAATTTCCTTTAGATCTACCAACAACTATACAGTATCCTCCCTGATAGAATACATAGTGATTAGATAGGTCCTCAAATTCCATGGTTTTGTTAGAAGAGATGTAGATTGTACAGAAATTGTATGGAGAGATTGTAAGGTGTAAATCCTTAATACTTTTATCATGGCCCCAAATCAATTTAGAGGAAAAATATTTTCTCCTGCAATGGGAGCCCACCCCACTGCAAATCCGGCCATAGACGTGCTGATTCCCGGCCATAGTTGACCGGCGTGCACGCTCCCTCTGAACACATAATGATTAGTCACCCAGAACTACAGGAGTGCCCAACTTAAGGTTTTTAACCCAAAAAGCCAGCGGCATGGGGATCTGTACTGCTAGTTCTTTTTGTGGCTGATCCTCCTCCCCCTCCAAGTTAATTGGCTACAATCTGACGGGAATCTCCTGAGTTGGTTGAGCACACAGGATTCCCATCAGCTCTGTAGCCGACGTCACCACGATGTGAGGAATCCGCTACAAGCCGGCCATGGATCAAGGTGACTATGGTCGGCTTAGAGGGGTTTTTTGCTTTTTGAGGTCTAGGAAGCGCAAGAGATTAACTTCTAGACCTTTACTTTATTACAGACATGGGCAAACTTAGGGGGTCAAAACTGTCCCGTTTAGTCTTTTAATTCTGTACTTTGTCACATTGGTATTCAGACGCTCTGGCTTCCCTCTGCTCAGTCCCTGCAATAAGTGGAGATATTGCCTAAAGGATGATTTTATGGCCATAATTTGTCTGCAATAGAATGTTTATGTTTACTATCTAATTAACTATCTTATTAATGTTTTATATATATTTTCTTACAAGCTGTTTCTCCATCCCCTCTTTCAAATGTAAAAATCTATTACGGCCCACAAGAAAAAATGTTTCCATACCTCTGCTATATTATGTAAAACCCCTTGTGCATGTTATGGGGGGACGATTTCACTTCATCAGACCAGCAATTCCAGTAGAGAGAAGCTTAATAAATAGAAACTGCAGCCTAACATAGATGAAGTCACAGGGAAAGCCAAAACCCGAAAATAAGACAGTGTCTTATATAAATTTTTGCTCCCAAAGATGCCCTATGTCTTATTTTCGGGGTTGTCTTTTTTTCCATGAAGAAGAATATGGCACTGGGGTATCAGGGTGGTGGGATCACTGAAAATGACACAGGGGGAATCAGAGGGGGAATCAAAATGGCACAGGAGACTCAGAGGGGGATTACCATTTTAGTAACCCCTTCTGATCCTCCTGTGTAATTTTGATTGCCTACCCTGTCCAGAGTTAAGCTAGCCATACACGTGTAGGATTCCATGGCTAATTGATCACTCCCCCGATCGATTCCGGTGATTCTGCCGGGAATCGCAGGTGTGATCAATCGGCCAATTAAGAGTATCCATCGCTGCATACCACCTTGTCCAACGGATTCCGGGACGATTCCGTGTCCGATTGTCCACCTCACAAATGGCAACTCCCCCTGATCTGGGCAGAATCGGATCAGAAAAAAAACATGTTGGTTCTCTGTCGGATCCGATTCTGGGCCCCTGAACGATCGGACCTGATCGATTGGACAAGGTGGGCTGCATGCGATTCCGCCACGATCGTTTCGCGTGCACGCGCCCGGAATCGATCGGGCCGGAATCCAGTGGGAATCCGACACGTGTATGGGGGCCTTTACAGTACCATATCTTCCGGGGTGCCTTATTTTCGGGGGGATGCCTTATATTTCAGTGTGAGGCAGAAATGTAAGGGTGCCTTATTTTTGGGGGGATGCCTTATATTTCAGTGTGAGGCAGAAATGTAAGGGTGCCTTATTTTTGGGGAAACAGGGTACATGGATCCATTTGATGTCTGCATTGACTGCTTTCTTTTATATGCTTTTTTTTCCAGCATTCTGGTACAAGATGACATTCCCACCATACTTTGATAAGTCAAAGAAGTACCCTCTCCTCATATATGTGTATGTGATTTACATATTATTCTGCATTGTAGAAAATATAACAGAAGCTTATCAAAAAAATACAAGCAATAGCTACATATATATTTTTATAGGTACAGCTTTAATACACTGTTCGATTTTTCCCTTTGAGCGAAGATCGTTTTATGTCGAACGTTATAAAATGTATTCCTTTTTATCTGAATCGATCCAAAAGTGATAGAAGATTGATCAAAATGTGAATTTGACGTCACTACCGGTATAAGCTGGTTTTCTTTCACTAGAGACCAGCTTCTCTACCCGGTCTATAGTGAAAGAATTCTTCCACTGAACGCATCTCGCGTGCATATGATCCGGCCAGCGGAAGAATTGTCGCCTTCTTCCCACCAGTGAACAGGGCAGGGTCAAACACCTGTTCTGTTGGTCAGGGGAACATGTTATGTTCGCAGCCGAACTGTCCGCCTTGCGGGCATCTCAGCCATCACTACTGTAGAGCATGCGTACAAGGCTAAGGAAAGTAATTGATCATGTTAGAATCAATCACATTATGTGTTCCGAAAGGATTGTTTTAAAGCAATCATTTTAGAAGTCAATCAAACTGAAAATCGAGCCGTGCATGTCTAGCTTTAGGGGGTCCCCACAACCTGATCACCTTAACATCTTCACTGGGCAGTATAGTAACATCATGAAGCTCCAACATGCTTTTGAGAAAAGACTTTCCCTTGTCGGTATAAAAAGGCTGTGTTGATGGGTTTGTGATTTCTTTACAATGAGTTACAACATTTATGGGGTGGCAAACCCAACTATAAAGCAGATCAGTATTCAACAGAAGTATTGAAACCACAGTTAAAAAAAAATCTAAAAATGATGTCACGCTCAACTCAAGCCAGGCTCAAAAAGTAAAAAACACAGTGTACCTTCCTCCATGTGGTTGAGTGGTCATCACTGAGAGGGTTCTTGGTTGCAACTGCCAAATGACATTTTTTATAGGACCTCAATGTACTCAATTAAGTCACTGCTTTATATAAAATATCATACCCTCACGATGAATGCATAAGTCAGTAAAATGTTACAGGCCTAATAGTTTTACCCTCTTATTATTAGTTATTTTATTATTATTATTATTTATTTATAAAGCGCCAACATATTACGCAGCGCTGTACAATACATTAGAGTGAAGATGCAACATAAGATAACACACAGGAATAGGTTATGACACAGGAGGAGTGGAGGACCCTGCCCAATCGGGCTAACAATCTAATAGGTTGGGAAACAGAGTAAACAATAGGTAGGGTGGGTGGGACTGGCATGGTGGTGATGTTAGGAGTGAAAAGATGGGTAGACCAGACTGTAGTGGTGTTTTTTTAGGGATTTTTCAGGGAAGTTCCAGAGAGTAGGAACAGTCCTAGAGAAGTATTGAAGCCGCGCATGTGATGATGTTATGAGTGGTTCACTGGAGGAGCGGAGCGGGCAGTTAGGGGTGTATTTATGTACCAGGTTGGAAATGTAAGTGTGACATGAGATGTGGAGTGATTTAAAAGCAAGGCACATTGATAAAGACATGAAATAGAAGCCCATTCATGTAGGTTTAGGTTTTGATTTTCTGTTGTATTATTGTATTTAGTGATGGCCGAACATCAGCCAGGTCTGTCTGCGAACGGGCAGATCGGACTTTTAAAGAAGTCCGCCTGTTCACGGACAGATTCCCTCCAGGAGGGGAATTTGAATCGGAAAACCTGAAAGTGACGTCAGTGACGTCACATCCGGTCCCTGGAACGCATAGTTTCTGGTTAAGGGAGCCGGATGTGACGTCACTAATGTCACTTCCTGTTCTCGAGCCGATTTTTCACTAGGAGACCGGCTTCATGCCCGGTCTTCTAGTGAAAGGATTCTTCCTCTGGCGGGATCTCGCTGCTCCTGATCGTGCCGAAGGAAGAATAGAGATCTCCTTCTCGCCGGCGGGTCCAACACCCGTACTGCTCGCCGGCGAGAAGGAGGGCGAACATCCATGTTCCATCCACCTTGCGTGCAGTTCGGCCATCACTAATTGTATTTAGATTTACTGGTATTTAGAACTTAAAATATGTTTAACTAAAGGGGCTTCTCTCCGATTCGCTGATTTGTTTTCTAACTAATGTTCAAAAATGATTACTGGCCCATATGTATAAAACTAGAATACTTATGGATTTAGGGTTACTGGTAACAATATACATTTTTAATAAACTTTCCTTAAGCACCATTTGGTTTGGCACATTAATATATCTTTTTTAAATTATTATTTTATGTTGGTTTAAACAATATAATGGAAACTGGAAATTTCACATGTTTCTAGGTATGGCGGTCCCTGCAGCCAGGAAGTAACAGCTGCATTTTCATTCGGCTGGAGGAACTATCTATCAGGATCTGAGGACATTATTGTTGCATCTGTAGATGGCAGAGGAACGGCGTACCAAGGGGATAAATTTATGCATGCTGTATACAAAAAGCTGGGAACGCTAGAGGTTGAAGATCAGATATTTGCTGTTAGGTGAGTAGATATTATTCTTATTGTAAACACACAATGTTCATATATTTCATATGTCCAAAACAAATGATTTCTATGCAATATATCCATTTTGACCAAATATGTATTAATAAATGAGAGAGATAAAATGTTGATGGCGGTGGTTTTTATGGGTGCTCTGAGCATAGGCCTTGTGTCTAGTGTTGAGCTTGAATATTCGATTTACGAATATTTAGCTTGAAAATCGCCATTTCGGGAATATATATTTGGATATTTTTTTGATTTTTTTTCTCCCAGTCGAATATCCAAGCTCCATTGACTTGCATGCATTGCACACATTTGATGGCAATTGCAATTTTTAGATCGCGATCCATGTTCACAAGCGCGGATATACGAGATTACGAATATCAAATTGAATACCATTGCTGGTATTCACGAAATGATGCGAATTAGAATATTGCCTAATCTCTCATGACTACTTGTGTTCACTGCCGTGTGCAAAGTGTTATGGACATGTTGGCATGACATGTCTATGATGCCCCATGCGTGGATTTCCTGTGTTTTAGGATGCGTAATCGCTACATTAGCAGTAATGTGTCCTATTCATTAAATAGAAAAATCGTTCCGCTTTAACAATGCGGAAATGGATACCGTCCTATTCAGATGAATGGCCCAAATGTGGAATTGTGCTGCAGTGGACACAAGGCCTTAAATGGTCTTCTGACATAAGTTCCTTTCAATTATTCCTGACCAGTTTTTGTGCCAAAATTTTAACACAAGGTAAACTTGAGCCCAAAATTTTACGAAAAAAAGTTTAATAAAAACAAGGCCGTACACAAATAATCGAACGTCCAAAAAACAACTCAAATTCAACTCAACTCAAGTTGACAGAAAAATGTGTAATTTTGCCAATATTACTTTTCTCGTCTCCAGTTTTTGATGGCAGCTATGAAAGGTATGAATTTGCAGATGGTATTTACAGTAATAGTCTGTCTAATAATTTAATTCCATTAATTATAGATAAATATAGATTGTATGTATGCAATGTAATTTTTTTAACTGTTTGTTCACTGTCCCTGAAATGTTTCTAGGTGTTACTATGTCAACACATTGCAGCTGCTTCTGCAGAATTTCTGGCTTCTTTGGTACAATGAATTGCTTTGTTCCCTAGACACAGCTGTGTTTAGAGTTGTTTTCTTATTGTTAACATGTGATGAGTACTTTTTATCTAAATATGTAGGAACAAAATGAAATTGATTAGAACTAATTGAATCACCTATTCCACTAAAAGACCCTTCTAGTGTAAAACTTTTGGCTGGGCACCCTTTGTGTGCCAGCATGTCTCCACTGTGTTCTCGTCGGTGACGCAAAGGAATGTGGCCCACTCAGTTCCTTCTTTCCCAACACGCTCGGCAACTTACTGTTGCTGTCCAACAACCTGAACTCCTTTCCAGGACACACATCATGGGAATCATATATATATATATATATATATATATATATATATATAGTACAAAAAAATAATATCATATATTAAATCTAATATATTGTTGGGAAAAAAAATCTAGTATATTGTTAACAATATTAAATTTTAATGATCATATTAAAGGTAACATCTGCCAGAGACTAAAAAAAACACTTGCTAATCACTCTGGCTGTCCGGTTTGGATTAGATATAGGTTCATAAAGAATCTCAAATATCGTGGGCTGCCAAATTTCCTTATCCTGGATTTCCTGAGGTTTCCTGACTTATATCACATATCAGCTGAGCTGGGAAAAGGACATGGTAGAAGGTGGGAAAGATTATGGCACATATTCCAGGATTTAGATATATTTCCAAGCATTATACCACTTTAGTTCACCAAGGCTCTCTGTGATATAATGTTTTAATTAATGGAATGTAAAATCATTTTCATAGGCTTAACAGGTGATAAAGCCAAGCAGCTGGCAATGAAAAAAGGAATGTAATAATAGAAGTATGTATAATACAGGGGGATACAAATACCAGTGGTTGGCTAGCCCGACACAGCAAATGTTAAATGCTTGTTTATCTCTGGGGGAACCAGGATTTTTGATTTCGCTTATCACAGGTTCAAAAATCCTGATTCCCCGCTTATCACAGGTTCCCCTGGTGTCCTGCATTTTTCTGCTGTGCTATGCTTGGTCTAGTAGTCCGACATTATCGAGGATGAGATCAGCTGTCGGATTACTACTAGAGATGGTCGAGTTTTTCAACTTGCTATATTGGTGAGCTGATTGCAAAGCGTCTGAACATGATATCATCACCAAAATAGCTGGAGATGTAGAGAAGGGTTGTGGGAATATTTAAAAAAAAGATGTGTTGCTCTAGCTCATGTAGTTTTTGCATAAATTAAGTTCAAAAATAAAGTTTCGATTTTCCGATTCCGATTTTCGAAATTTTGACTTGACTTTGAACTTCATTTGAGCAAAAAGTATTTGTGTTAGAGACATACTTTCTTTTTTGTAGTGTACCCCCAACCCTTTTCTACATCTCCAGCAAGTTTGGTGATGATAACAAGGTAAGGGGCTTTGCAATTAACTCGAAATCGTCGAAATGGTCGAATTTTTGACTGAGCTCTGGATGGCCCTGTTTGACCGAGCTCTGGATGGCTCTATTTAGATAGATAGATATAGATTCAAACACAATGCGTGTGAATGCGTACGTCGTTCGATTCAGCTAGAATCTAGAAAAAATCGAGCCATGTATGCAAACTTAAGGCCAAAACTCCACTATGTCTTTTCCCCCCATTAAGGCTGGATGCTGATAGTGTAGAGAAAGACGCAAAGTAGCATGGCCCAATTCAAAGTAATGGGGCTTTGATGTAGCAGTACACACAAGCCTGCACATGCCCTGCAAAAAAACGCAATGTTGCATGTCTGATGCAGAGTGCATTCATTGAAAATAAAAGGGAATGCCCCAATGATATGCACATGGATGCATATTGGCTGGGTGTTTGCCTATAGGTTTTCAATGGGTCATATTGTGGCAATTATCCACCCAAGAATCACAAGGAGGCAAAGTTCGCTCCCCATTATTTTCTTTACGAGGCAGACCAAACCAATCCTTATAGCCCGACAACCCAAATGCAATATATTGTAGGCTGCCTTTGATGGCCTTGATATGAGGGCTACATTAGTTCTCTCTTTAAGAGCAAAAAAATTACTATTCTAAAGCTGGTTGAGCCAACATCCCAAAAGAATTGGAAGCAAACAACTTAGCATCCGGGTGATGGGCGATGCCCGAACACCCCAGAATGCCAGAATATTCCCCCTGTGGATCAGGGGCTAGGGGACTTTAAGGGCTCAAAAATGTAAGAGGTGAAAAAGGTATATACTTTATTGATACATAATGGGCACAATAAGCCCTAAGTCACAACAGAAAACGCCAGCAAGTTAAAATGCACCAATGTTAATACAAGGACATAACGTAACGAAAGGCAGGTGAAGATAAAAACATGGCTCGATGAGTTGGATGATGGAAGGATTCCCCACCCGACGCACGTTTCGTCTTTATAAAGACTTCATCAGGGGTACTTGGGGACAAACATGGAGCCAGCATCTGTTACAAGGGATAAGTACAGGAGGATGGAGGGCGGTCAATATCAAGTATGAAGGTTGGAATATGAATTGGAATAATAAGGTAATACTCACAGGCCGGAAGGCCTAGAAGTGTGTGTAGGAGCACCTAATGGGAGCTCAAGCCACGGTCCAGGAACGGGGAACGCGAGGAACGCCAGATAGTTAGCCCTTAGCAAAGGTTCTGCAGAATGTGTAAGTAAAGGGTCATTGATGGTAAGAGATACCGGCGTGATTGTGAAGGGGAGAAATCGGTGTGGGTGTTTGGGAAGAGTGGCACCAGTGATGAGGGAGCCAAAGGCTCAGGGATGAATGGTGACGGTGAAATAATAAAGT
>CM070039.1:20808595-20819299 GCA_036250615.1 Ptychadena robeensis
GTAAATACAAAAACGTACTCACATATATTAAATAGGTAGAAGGTTTGAGATAAGATGGAGTTCTTAGTTCTCTCTTTAACCCATTTCAACAAGTACAGGAATAACCGGTTGATCTCACTTATACAGTTGCCATGTTTTTCTGGGGTTAACCGAAAACACAACAACATTCTTTAATAAAGTGTTTATAATAGTTTTCAATTTAATGGAGGTGGAAAGGTTTGATGTCCAGCCTAGATAACAAATAGCGATGGTCGAAATTAAGTAAATTCGATTTGACTTAAATTTAGATTTTTCTGATTAAATTTCAATTCAATAGCGAATTTTCAACTTTTCATGTGACATTCAAGTGAAAAATTCAACTTATTAATTTCAAAATTAGCCTTGAGTTTTCATGTGGTGGTATTGACTGCGAATATTCTGATAAAGATTTTTTTTGCCAATATCAGCATTTCACAAATTATTGCAAACTTTTCAACAAATTTTCGTGATTAAATCTATAACATAATTTTAAGTCTAAATGTTCAATTTCAGTGTGAATTCAACAATGGTAAATGTCATTGAAAAAGTCAAAATTTGTATCAAACATTTCACAATGCAAATTTTTCGACCATCCCTAATAACAAACACAGGTCTTTCCAAAGATAATGTGGTGAAGAGAACATAGCAACCCAGTAAGAGTGTGGTTTTCCCAGACTACCATCTAGACTACAGTGAGCTTGTGCTTTTATGTTGTTTTCGGGTTATAATTAAAGATGGTGTTTTTTGTTTTTGTTACATTTCTACAACCTGATTTTGTGAGTTAAAGTGGACCTACCACCAGAAATCTATGTCTTTATGAATGGCACTAGAAGTGCCAATAATAGGGAGGAATGCAGTAAAAAAACTCAAAAACTTTCCTGTAATGACCATTTTAACAAGATTACCACACAGCTCCCCTCACTTCCTAGTTGGCTGAAGGCAACACATGAAACTGCAATATCGTGGGTGGCCACTGGGGGGCGTTCACTGATCTTCTATGGGAAATTTTCAAAGCAGATCACTGCTTCCTGTGACGTGCTGCCTATTTCTGCCTAAAGTGAACCAGGAAGTGAGACGAGCTGCCGAATTATCTTCCTAAATTGGTCATTACAGGTAAGTTTTTGGGTTTTTTCACTGCACTCCTCCCTATTATTGGCACTTCTAGTGCCATTCATGAAAACATAGATTCCTGGTGTTAGGTCCGCTGTAAGCAAAGTCCCCGAATATAGTATATAGCTGGAGATGTAGAGAAGTTTCATGGTAACACTACAAAACAATATGTAATTTTGTAAACTAAATGTAAATTAAGTTCAAAGTTCTGGCTTAACAGTGAACTGAATTTTAAAGCGAGGTCAAACCCTTTTCTACATCTTTAGCAAGATTGTTGATAATACCTTTGCAATTAAACTTGTGGAAATGTCATGAACATCTCATGATACACTTTAACATAAAGTGTTCCAAGCAGATTTAGTCCACCCAATTCTAACAAAAATATATTGAATGTCCTTCAGATTCTGTGGCACTCTGCACACTGTACATAAATGTGCTTTCCATCAGTATATATATTATCAATCATCAAGATAGAGGGTATGTTACATATTACCAGATCCAGGGTATTACATAAATCCACAGTATTCACGTTACATATCTGTTTCATATGTAACACTAGAGAATTGTTTCTCATTAAGCCTGAACCCCGGCCAGTCTCCTTAAACAAGCTGTAACGTCAAGTTATCCCTGTTTCATCACTTGGTGCCTAATGATCTCTGAGGTCACACAATTGTTCAAGGAATTAAGAGCGAACCTTTAGGTTTAGTGAATGGCACGAGACAGATGGAAACTATTATAAGAAATGGATTACAGAGCTGGAATGTGAACTTTATGAAACAGATAGATGGCTGAAGTTAATTAAAAGTAACATAATACAAAACTCTCAAAGCGAGTCCTGTATACTGTACACTGCTGTCCCTCACCTATCTCTCTCACATAGTTTAGATAAGTCCACTACCCCCTTGCTGAAGAATAGAAAAAGTAACAACATTTCAACCAGTTGTACTTGCAAATTATTCCAAGGCCCTAAACAAATTATCACCAGCAACATTTCTAGAGATGTAGAGAAGGGTTGTGGGAAAAAAGTATTGTTCTATCACAAGTAGTTCTATGTTATTAGGAACCCTTCTATTTTGGCGATGAAGTTGACATTTCACAACCTTTTTTTTAACCATCTCTACGTGATGAGCTTTATGCCATAGCCTGATGAAGTTGTAGTTCAACAACAATTACATTTGTTTTTTTATTTTTTTTATCAAGAGGAGTAGATCTTCTATATGTTTCTTTACTTGTGTATCTGATTTAAATGTTAATATGATCTTGTTATTTACAAAAAAAGATTGAATATTCTTCTTTTACATATTGTAAAATGATATTATGATGTAGATAAGATATAAACATCTTGACCTTGGTTGCCTGATGCAAATAAGAAATAAGAGAAATACTTACATAATTTCATAAAAATTGTGACGTTACTATGGTTTTTTTTGTAAAAAATCTTTGTTAATTGATTTGGGAATGTTCATAGAAACATTCAAAGATGAACTCCAGGAAACTGTTGCATACATAGTATGGATGCTTGGATGGCACTTGTAATATGCTGCCAACCACCGCCATGTAATGCCAATGAGAACTGCCTAAAAACAAACTATAGTGGAGGTTTTTTTTCAGGCAATGAGTTGATTTCCACCTACCGCATGGAATAAGGCTCTACATTGATATCAGTTGTGTTCATGTGCTGCTGCATCTATGAGTATTTACAAGAAACATAGCAACAGGACAGGAGAAGTATGATTTGAGTGTTCTACTGAGCTTTCAATGTCCAAATTACAGTTGGGGGGATGGAGGTGACCTATGTGAACTCTCTGGGTTGAACCTCACTGATGGGCATTCAATTGAAAGTATCCTCATCACCTAAGAAGTGATGTATACATCAAAGGGACAACACTCCTCCTCTGCATTTAAGAAAATAGTAGACCACACATTTAGATGTTGTGGGCTCTTAGTTTGGGGTGGGAGGTTTGAAACCTTAATTAGGTGATCAACTGTGGTTGTGCAGTATGGAGGTTCAGTATAAAGCTCACGTCCCTGCATATGTATTTTATTGATGTGGTCATCATTGCCAGGTGATCAAATTTAAATGTATATTTAATATTGTAAATAGAATCTCCCAATTTTAACAAGGACCGTTTATAGAACAGCATATTGGTTGCAATATGAGAACATGTTTCTTGCTACTCCCTTTACTTATGTGTGTGAATTGTTTTAAGTATAACTGAAAAATAACCGATAATTTACTTTATCGTTTTAGAAAATTTATTGAAATGGGATTTATTGATGAAACTCGCATTGCTATATGGGGCTGGGTAAGTATGGTTATTATTATTATTATTATTCTTATTATGTGATCATTTGTATTTTAAATACTAATTGTACTAAATTTACAAAAAAAAATTGAAAACTAAATGACTTGAGTATAACCATAGGGGGAGGAAATGCACAGAAACACCCACCAAATGGACTTTAGTCGTGGGGTCACGACAGTGGACCCGGTGCATGATCACACACCATAGGAATCAGAGGGCATATATAAGCTCCCTCAATAGTCGGTAGAGATACACAGGATGTTGCTCAGGGGACCAGACCCCCATGTAGGACAACAAGACCCAGTATAGGAAGTTGATGTATGTACAACTTGTGAACTGTGATGGTCTCCGTGATTTATTTTCAGGTCTTTTTAAACCATTTATGGGAATGATTAATAGGTCCTAGAGGCCTCTATATTCATTCCATAGGGTGAGCCGCAGGGATTTAAGCTTACCCTTCTTAACCTCCCACTCAGCCGTGAAAACAGCACAGTACAGGCGATTGTTTTTCCCTCCCTCCCTCCTCCCCACTAAACATCACCTGCATCATTGATGACACCGGCAATGTGGGCTGGGAAACAAATGCCCCTCCCTTAACATAGAGGCTTATGGCATGGCCCCTTTGGCATCACCGATTAGGCAGAAGGGGCAGTGCCGGGTGTTTCAGGACCACAGCTAAGATTTGGTCGATCCAACAACCTGGGTTGGTCTCAAATGCTAGGGGGTTAACAGAGATCCCTGATTGTCATAAGCCCTCATCTAAACCCATACAACACCAAGGTTGTGGCAATAAGGCGCCCACTACCGTAATGAGGGATCACCTCCTAATTGAGGCATGACATGGGCTCGGAGGTGGCACACTTTTGTCGCTCCCCCTTCCAGGCCTGCGAAGGGGCCTGGCAGCTGCCTTGAAACCACAGTAGCTGCACACAGCGGCTGTAAATTTTTTAACCTAGCCCCATGGATTCCTTATGGGTAATACATTTTCAGGCGGTCAGTCATTGAAAACAATAAATTTTCAATAGAATGCAGCATAACAACTCTTCAAAAATTTAGAAAGCATTAGCAGCTGCTTGATGTTATTAAGTTCTTTTAACTTCACAACTGCTGTGACCCCAGAAAGAGCTTCTACGATCTCTGAGTTTATTTTATTGTATATCATGAATAATACAACAAGATGGTCTGGCAATCACAATGGTAGAAGAGAACTCTCGGGTGAAATAATTAACCATAGGAAGGTTGCCTTGTTGGAGTGAATGTGTGACTCCACCACCAGGTTCCACCTATATTCACAATATTCTGCTGTGGACTGTCTACTCACTTTGCCTACATGTTGGTTCCATTATGATAAAAACATGTTTGTTCCATGAGGCTCAGTATTGAATGAACAATTCATAATAATTGCGATACTCCAAAGCATTTTATTGCTCAGGATTAGCTAAGTCAATATATTTCTATTCAAAGGCCTGTTGTTTATAGGAAACTTTTGCTAATAATCTGATTGGCCATCAGTTGTATATGACTTTGGTGTCTTGTTGTCACTATGGCTGAATGGTGCATCCATTGAGAGCTCATGCGGAGAAATGTTCCTTTTAACGTCAGCTATTTGTTTAGTGTCTATTACAAATATTGATAATCTCAGGATTCCGCTAAGCTGGTGAGCAATTATTTTTCACGCAAGCTGCATGAAACTGGATCCACTCCCAGTCTAGGTTACCCATAATGCTCTGTGACCCTGTCTGATGTTGCTGGGTGTCAGTATATAGGTCTTTATAATGCTGTTTACTTTGCTGTCTTGATTGACTAGGCAGGATGTGGGCTCAGACATGAAATCTCTGTTAATGTTTTTATGTTGGCCTGTTAACATTTTAGTAACATACACTTTTTACTGTACATGCTCATCATTTCCGGAAGACGTCTTTATTTCATGTGTGCACATCATTGTAGTATATTATGTCATTTGAACATTTAAATATGTTTTTTTCAGGGCGGGGGCGAGTTGCTATTTCCTTTTCCCTTGATAAACAGCTTCTTTTAGTTGAAAGACTGCCTACTGCTACCACAGCAACAATTGTGCATTAGCTATGGGCCCAAAGTTTTGTAGTGAGGAACCCAAAGTTTTGTAGTGAGTAAGTGCAGAACAGTGAGGGAAGTGGTATCGCTAAGTTTGGTGTCCCACGGTAGCATAATATGGGTGCTGTCAAAAAACTATTTTGTATGACTGTAGCTACAGGAGAAGGTCAGATAATGTGGACATAATACAGAAGAAAGTTCTTCCTGTACTACAGGAGATTATCAACCTGTTAAAGTTGAAATAGAAGAGGGGATGGTCAGTCAGTTACTGCAGACATACTGCAGGGGAGGTTGAGTCAGTAAGGCTGGGGCTCGACTATGTTCGCCACACGTGCTGATTGCGAGTAAAAAGATACAGCAGATACTGGGCATTAAAAGTAATGGGGTTTAGCCTGCTCACCCATTGTGTTGCACTAAATAAACTTATGTCTGATCTGGGATACATCCACAAGCACGTATTGGCCATCTGTTTTACCATAGGTTTTCAATGGCTGTGTTGTTGCAATAATCTGCCTAGGAACCGGGGTCAAAAGTGAACACAATCAAGGCAGAGAGAATGCAGGGAAAAATTAGTGTAGACATAGTACAGGGGATGGTCAGACATTCTACAGGAGATGGTTAGTCAGTAGTGTTGAACTCAAATATTCAAATATCGTCTATTTGTAATATTCTGCATTGGGAAGCCTATGGCCATGTATTGCAAATATATATTTGCAATGTGAAAATAAATAGCACAGACGACCATTCATTATGAAGGTAATTGCGATGCGATTATAAATGCGAATATATTTTTGCAATGCATGGCTATACACTCGAATTGCAAATATTTGCGAATATCAATAAAATATTAGTAGAGTTATATATATATGCCGCTCATCACTAGTCTTTACTTTACCATTTACAGAAATGAACTGTGTTGCATTAGGTTGTGCACCTTGTTTCCTTGTTAAAGTGAGTGAAGACATTCTGCAGGAAATGGTTAGTTACTGCAGACATACTATTATTATTAGCTTTTATTTATATAGCACCAACATTAAATTAGAAAATGAGATGCAACACAAGATAACACACAGGTACAGGTTATAACACCAGTTGAGAACCCTGCCTGATCGGGCTTACAATTGCAGGGGATGGTCAGTCAACTGGTTATTTTTTGTGCCAGATGCCAGCTGAAGCCTCCCAAAGCATAAGGTGCCAATTGCAAGGACAGTATACTATTTGGACATTCTCCCAACTGTGCAGCCATATTTACCTTAGCCCAGAAGGCCAATCCTTGTGTTATGTCCTATCTAGAATCAGCGAGAACATTTCCAAAAATAGTGCACCTTAATACTGTATGCTGACAGTAACCATGGTCTGCATGCTGAAGCCTTGGCCAGCACACAAGTGCAACACAAGGGAAAAGGAAGAGCACACAAGTACAACACGTAGGAGCAGCAACAGCACTGTGTGTAACTTGGGACTGCACCATTTACCAGGTGGAGGGCAGTAGTTTTTAAACGTTTTTAAGTCCACTTGTATTGTTACAGGTTACCTTTAGTCCACTTATGTTATCTTAAAACAACCTATAAAAATAAAACGTATTTTCTATCAGATAGCAGGACACCTTGGGAACATGCACCCATATTACATCAACTATTGCTTGACCGATATTCAAGTAGATCAACTTTGCATATTCTTCCAAATACAAAAAACCCCAAAATCTTTTCAAATACTTGTACAACCAACTGAAATTTTCCAGTCTGACCTAATCCAACTATTAAATGTATGCTCGATTTTTATTATATGTTGATTGATTGAATTCAGGAGAAAAAAATAATTTGCAAATGATTGAATTAAACAAACACAAAAAGAAAAGTCGACTCCTGCATGATCAGTGAAAAAAGTTTGTTGACACCCTCTATTTTTGGATTTTTATGGATCCATACACACAATATATTCAATACAAATCTATTTACTATTGCATATTAATAAAATAATACACGTACAATAAATAATAAAAGATACTTAGATAAGCAGTTAATCAAAGGTTTTTTAATGCACAAAGTTCTGAACAATAATATTGTTCTTAGGACATGAATTACTTCAGATAACAATACTGTACATTAGCAGATATAATTGTCTTTGTGTTTTGTCCGTTATTGAGGTCTTCCTCTGGACTGTAGGTCAACTAACTCATCAGCACATTAATGGGAGTTAACAGGACTAAAGGTCCACCATATACGTCCAATTGATGCCTGATTGATGGTGCATGGATGGATTGAACTGAAGAACGTGGCAACAGGTGCAAATCAAAATAATGGAAGAGATCCAGGCATGATTTAAACATCAACAGGGATGTAAATTTCCCAAAATCTTTTCTCGTCTTGGACAGTCAATCACAGCTTTGAACTTGGTTTTTGCAAAAAACTACACATGCTAGTATATAAACCATTGAGGCGCAATCTGTTTGACATTGAAAAGAAGAAAGACAGTGAATGTTCTGCATTTTCCTGTTATCTTTCTATGTATCCTAGTAAATCATGTAATAACCCTCATTAGATGCACTTTGGACTGATATATAATCATAGTCCTCACAGCCACAGTTCTTAGTCATACATTCTGCTTGTCCAAAAGACTGACTTTAGAAAAGAAAACTTTAGGGAAATGATATAAAAGAATCAATATTCAAAATGTTACATCTAGCATTCATAAATAAAAAAAAAATGACTGGGAACAAAAAAAATTATATTATCCCCAAAATTCTACATATAGTAATCAACTTCAGATGTTGATGTATTTCAGTAAGGACCAACATTTAGGACATATGTCAGATACAAAATAAAAAAAAAGATCTACTATTGTTTTAAATGATAAAAAAATAAATGTCAATGACTCTTAAATCAATTATTGGCATGAGATGATTGCCAAGTGTGCTGCTCCTTCAAATATCATTATTAGTCTTATATGAAATTCTTGGCTTTTCCAAACAAAGTCAGGACTTGGTCATCTCCTGGCAGTTCGTGCAACTTCCTAAGAATATTTTATGAAATGGCATTTGTTTTGATAGAAAAGTGCAAAAGGTGAGAGCAGGGAGAGGATGAGGCAAGGTTGGACAAGCCAGTCCTTCTTCCTGTACAGCACCCATGCAACACATGTACAGGCAAGTAGGAGCGTTGTTTATGGTGGTTAGGAAGATAAAAATTAACTATAGCATCAGTAACTAAACTGAGCAATATGTTTGTACTACACCAGTTATATCCCAAAACAAGTTCTTCTTTAAAATAACTCTGCCAGACCAATAGTTTTAGACTTTTGTTTGTGTTTAGCCACACTTTGCTTAAACGGACCCCCCAGACAGTATGAGAATGAAAAGCTGTAGATACACTAATCAATATGATTAGTATTGTATTAAATGGCTGAGGTCTGGTTAGCTTATATATATAGCAGTATATATGACCACAGTAGAGAAGTGGAAGGACCTATGAGCACAGTTCCAGAATGGCACCATTGGTATAATTTTCTGAAAAGAACTTCATAGATGCTTTCTTCAGCTGTATGGACAATTAGAGAGGTAAGTATCTGCTATCTTCTTTTGTGTACCATTTTATTTTAACTACAGCAAAATCTTAAGATTAATTTACATTCCCCGCAGCTCATTTATGCTTGTAAGATGAAAAGTTCTTCAGACTAGGTGTCACAAGTCAGGAATATGCATTTTGGAAGCTTTAAATTTATAGGATTTTTAAATTGTCTGTGTTTTAGGCCCTCAAGTGGGTCGTACTAATTCAAATAGTATAATATAATATTTGATCATATGAGATGTCACCTCTTTTGTATCTCAACCTTAAATACCATTGGAAACTGTAAAGTGGTTGTTTTGGTGAGAAGAACTATGGGACTTTACCAGCATCGAAATCCCAATAGCCCTGCTCATGTTTGAGGCTAGAATACCCAATGTTATATAATACTGCTTTTTTAAAGCTCCTCCTGTGCATGTAATTAAATAATTGCCTTTTGCTAGGTTATCAGTATAACATGCAGTATTAAATTCTTGCTTGTATATTTATGGTGTGTCCATCCTTTTATCTGTGTCCAGGCAGAACATTTTTGACAGTGTTAAGTAAGGACCAAATTCCTACAGCTTATAAAGCCTCTATTGCCCTGATCAAAGTCTAGTGATTTATTGCTGTGTACTATATGGCCAGCTGTAAACCAAGTAAAACATTGTTAATCTCTGCTGCATCAATTTTCTAGAAGCCGTTGGCACTTGCTTGGCTGCCCTAAATTCAGAATTGGCTTAGAGTTCTGTTCTGTAAAACTCCATGCAATAAGTAATTCTCAGAAACGTGTTTGTACATGTAGCAGATCTCTAATAAAATAAATAGTACGTTTTCAGCAAATCAATCAGTCTCTGGTTACGGTGACTGTAGAGTGGACTTCCGTTGGAGAGTTCCATTATGAAGCTGTTAAGTAGGTCAGAGAGATTTCTAAGAATCCTGGGGATCTGCCTCATGTTATCCACCTGCTCCATCTAGGCAACAGGGAAGTACTTAATAACAGAGAATGACATAGCAGAGGGCATGAAGGTGTTATTGGAAAAATAAAGTTCACCTAGAAACCAATCCAAAAATCAATTACTGGAGACAACTGCAACCCTATTTCCGCCAAAAAGATTCACTTGATTAAGTATATTATGACCACTTATAATAACCTAATGAACTAATTGTATCTAATGATAGAAACAATACCAATGTGAGGTAAAAAGTAGCCTCCTGTGCCTGTCAACTACCTTATAATATCGAATCTCTTGTCTTATAGACATTACAATGGAAATCTATCCTAGCTCTATTTCATTGATAAATAGAAGCTGGAGATGTCCTGGAGGAGTGCACCTCCTCCTCTCTGTAGGCTACATGAATGGTTGCAGAAAAAAAACATGCACATATACAGGGAGTGCAGAATTATTAGGCAAATGAGTATTTTGACCACATCATCCTCTTTATGCATGTTGTCTTACTCCAAGCTGTATAGGCTTGAAAGCCTACTACCAATTAAGCATATTAGGTGATGTGCATCTCTGTAATGAGAAGGGGTGTGGTCTAATGACATCAACACCCTATATTAGGTGTGCATAATTATTACAACTTCCTTTCCTTTTGGCAAAATTGGTCAAAAGAAGGACTTGACAGGCTTAGAAAAGTCAAAAATAGTGAGA
>CM070039.1:20833389-20872573 GCA_036250615.1 Ptychadena robeensis
ATTTTTTAACCATCTGTTGTACTAGGTTGTGCGCCTCTGTCCTTGTTCTTATTTGACACATAGTGTTGAGCAGCATATGGTATATTCAAATTCGCGTAATTTCCCGAATATACAAAGAAATATTCTAAATTCATAAAATTCGATTTGTCTGTATTCTATTGCCTTCCATTGCGCATGCCCGTGCGCAATGATTCGCAAAGATTCGCAATGCAGCTTTACAACTTCTCTTCCTCATTCTGTGATCTTAGTCAGTATGAGTGAAGTGTGTATTGCGCATATCCATTCGCAGTGCGCACACATATGCGTGATGTATGCCGGTAAAAAATGTTGAAGCATAATATGACGAATATCCGCCATTGCGAATATCTGCGCGCACATTCACGAAATATTACAAATTCTCGAATGAAGGATATTCGTCGAATATATTCCAATTTCGAATATTCTCGCTCAACACTACAATCACATAGCCCTCACTGATTGCTTTTCCCACATTGCAATCTGCCCCACCATGTCCTGTTGGTGTAACTTTCTCAGTGCAGTCTACTGGGGCATAAGCGGAACAGCTATTAGGAAGTGTCTACATAGCCCAGACAGCAATGTGAGTATCCAAAACAGGCTATCCCACTGAAGATAGAGTAGACCACCTGATACAGATTTAGGAGACTATAGATCAGTAATGGCAAACCTTTTAGAGACCAAGTGCCCAAACTGAAACCCAAAACCCACTTATTTATCTTAAAGTGCCGTTATGGCAATTTAACCTAAATTACACACACAACTCATACACACACAAAACATTTAGACACACACTCACTTTCTTAGAATAGATAGAACAGGAGAGGGTATGGGACGCAGTGCATCAGAAGAGAGGGGAAGAGAACGGACAGCATTGAGAACCAATAGTTCTTTTCTTTGTGCTGTCTGACACCACACATGCCCACAGAGAGGGCTCGGAGTGCCACCTCTGGTGCGTGTGCCATAGGTTCGCCATCACTGCTATAGGTGGTTAAAGAGTCCAACATTTTGTCTAATAGGTACTGCTGTTTTAAGATGGGGCCCTAGTGCTTCATGTCGCCCCCTCAGGAAAAATAGGAACCAATGTAAGTATATTAAATGAAATCTAGGTAACTATATGTCCTCAGATGGTCAGATGTCTGAGGGTTTTTAAAAAGAAAGACAAAAAGAAGGGACATGGTAGTGCCCTAGGTGCAGTATTTTTTCATTTACAAAAAATTCTAAAATATAAACAGTTGGTGCCACAATAATCTACATAGGTTGGTTGTCCCAGATCTGCTGGACAACCCTTTTCCTTGGAGAGCTTGTGGGGAGGCTTGTCACAGCTGGTGTTGATGGTCACACACCATCTCTATACACACTGTTGAGTGTTTATTAGCCAGCCGGGAAGAACCAAGGGGAGGTCCTGGCAAGGACTCTCAGCTTCATGAAAGTATAGTTATGTAGAGGAAGAAATGGCACATTTGAGCTGCCATATATGCAGGTTTTAATAAGATATATATTTTGTTATATCTGAGTTGCCACAAAATGTGTAAAAGGTGAAATTTTTTAAACAAGTGTCCACGATGCGACATGCTGGCTGCTGGATCATCCCCAAAATTTGAAAGTGAATACCACGAAATCAGTTTTCTATGTAGAAAACTGCTTTTAATGTGCTGCTATGTACTAAATCTCACCCAAATAAAGTCTCTGGTGCCCCAGATGTGCCCATTTGCAGGAACCCTCTCTAACCTGGTGTGATTTTACCACATCCATCACACCAGGTTAGAGAGGGTTAACTGCAAATGGACACATCTGGGGCACCAGAGACTTTATTTGGGTGAGATTTAGTACATAGCACCATAGCTTTGTTCCCTGATTTTTGTGTTTTCTCATAAATTTTATTATAAAATAAATTTTAATTTGACATAATTGTTTGTTTCAAACATTATTATATTCAGGATGTGTATTAGACCCTTGAACGGATTATGGGAAGTTACAGGCCTACAACATAAAGAAAAATTTACCATTGAAGTCTATGGTGCACTTTTGGTGCAGGAATCTGGACCTTAGCAGTGCGCTAGGGAGGTTAAACCATCAAGGGCAAAAAAGGAACCAAGAATCCCCCTGGAAATGTTCTGTTCAGTGGGACACAGGCAAAGGGGAAGGCATTGGGGAAGGTTAGCATTTGGCACAGATTGTAACCTTCTTGAGTTGAAGGTAGAAGTGTCACTGGTTACTTCATGACCGACAGGCCAAAATAAATATCTAATCTGGGTCAGCATGTCAGTTTTGGATCCTTTTAATCCACCCAATAGCAGCTTTCGCATTTCTGCCCTTAAACAATTTAATAGAATATAGAAATAGGTGTCAAATTAATTTTGCAGCAGATTTTTAAAGTTGACGTCTCTCATATCAATATATATCTCATTGTAAAGCATTTTGAAGTTTCCTCTGTAGTTTCCTAACACACAAGCTCTTAGCATGGACTATAATGTAAAACCATATAACCAATTTATGGCTCATTATGTTTACTTAGATGTCATCAACCCTTCATAGTGCCACTGGCATGGATAACAACACCATCGGTGTTTGGATATACTGTTTGCAACGTGCGTCATCAGAAGAATCTTTGTTCAGTTCATTTGAGACAAGCTCACAACCTACATTGTGGATTCTGTCAGTGCTCATTATAATCTCAATGACAATTCCCCAGGTTACTTGTCAAAGACACCAACATGGACTGGTGACAAGTATATACTCCAACCATAGAAATCAGTTAAATCCCCCACTATTCTCACTATCATAATTACATGGCTAAAGTCTTTAACATATGATGATCATTAAGCCATATATGCAGTTGAACAAAAACATATGAGCCTGCCATAACAACATAGTATAGAAACCAGTCAACAAATGAGTATTGCTGAATTTCCTGATCTAAATAATGTATTCAATTTCTAAGCTAAGATAACCCTTGTGTGATTTTTTTCAGAGGGTCTTGCTCTGTGGACAGTTTTGTGGGGCCAAAACAGTAGAGGTCGTGTCTGACCGTTAAGGAGAGATTTACTGTTTTTACAAAAAAGTGCAGTAGTCTTAATCAGTAGGGAACTATGAAGTACAAAAATGAGGAGGAACCTGTTCTGTGCCCATATTTCAGTCTTAGGTGTAGCTTTTATTGGGCTAAATTTGGGTTTTAATTGAAAGAAGAACCCCTAAATGCACCTGTTACCACTATTATTAACTGTTATTTAGTGGCGAGAGATTACACAAAGATTTACAGAGTACATAGTGATATCACTAACTTTCTTTCAGAGGAGCACACAATCCAACATCCCTTCTGTAGTCATAAGTAACTTATACAGTCTAGGTCTGGGGTACTGACATTTTTTTGGAAAAAAAAGGTCCATTCAGGTCATTAATGTTAATACAGCCTTGTATTATTAAAGACAAGCAAAAAAAAAACCTAAAGAGCACTGTGATTTACTGCTGGCACCCTAATTATCGATGGCATGGAGACCCCAGGCTCTAGGTCATATTAAACTCCTGAGATTTTACCTGCCTTGCAAACTCACCTTAAACTGTGTTTAGGGATACTCACCTACCCCCAGCGAGTATCGGCGGACCCGGTGACACTGAAGAGGCGGTGATCATTGATGTCAAAGAGGGCAGGGGGTGCCACTGCATTAACCTCCATGTAATGGAGGCAGAGCTGGCTTTTAACAACACAAATTTTTTACAACACAGGATTTTGCACAAATGTGCAACTGCGGGATGCGTGGGGGTTGGGGGGAGAGAAAAGAATACCCGCCGTGATGTGCTTTTGAAAAAAGCGTGCCATGGGCAAAGCGCTCAGTAGGTTAGCATGTTCAAAAGACATTATTTTATTGGAGTAACCAATTAAATTAAAATATCTTTGGAGTGTTAAAGCAAACCAGAATACCTAGAGGAATGGAGAGAACATGCAAACTCCTTGCAGAAAGAGTCCTTGCCGAGATTTGAACCTGAAACCCTTGTGCTCTATAGTGTTGGGCTTGAATATTTGAATACCAAATATATTCAGTGAATATCGAATATTCCCGATTTCTGCATTGGTATGCTTATGGCCAAGGATTGCATATATATATTCGCAATGCGAAAATAAATAGCACATGTGACCATTCATTTTTAAGGTAATTGTACTAAGGTAATTGTGAATATTCATTGCGAATATTTGCAAATATCAAATCAAATATTAGTATTTGAAAAATATCACAAATTCGAATATTGCCTATGCGGCTCATCACTAGTGCTCTATTGTCAACATGCTTACCACTGAGCCACAAGGGGATTATGAGTAGCGATGAGCGGCATAGGCAATATGCCTGTCATCACTACTCATAATCCTCTTGTGCCCAGCAGCCATCCAGATCTAATTTGAGTGATCCTGGAGGGGCGGACCATCACCGGATTCAGATCTGGATTGGTGGAGAGAGCAAGGATCTCAACCCTCCAATCACATTCTGGAGAACAGGACACTCCAGATATGTTGGCGGGAGCAAGGGTAAGTATGGGATTTTTCTCTACAGGGATCCCTTTGCCTTGATCAAGACGTGTAGGTAAGTAAGTTTGTTTTTTATTGTTTTTATGTTTTAAGTTTTAAAAAAATTATCTTTACTTCAACCCAACTAAGACTGAGTAATTTCTTTGAATATCTTCAGTATTAACGTAAAACAACTGGACATTTTGAGTTGCTTTCTGACTTTTTCACTTCAGAATTCTGCAGATACACCATGACCCGGATGAAGAAGAACCTTCAAAATCACCTTTCAGTTAGTTTCTAAGTGTGGTCTCATTCCAAAGTTTTTTTCATTCTCTGTTCATGTGACCCCAGAACAGGAAATATGAGAGCAGTTATCCCTGGGATAGGAGAGCATTATGTGTGGTGGCAACTGGTGATGCTACTGTGTCTGTACTGATGTATCTTTGATCTACTTGATGACTAGATGATATGATTACATTAGTTGATTAAATATGGATTATTATGTCTATATAATGAAGACGGACCATGTAAATACACAAGCACAGCCACTTTGGCACACTCTCAGCATGGCTTCTAAGAATATCTATATTACATTGATAAAAGGTTATTGAAATATTTTTTTTTTCAAAAATAAAATAAATTGAAATAAGATGAGGAAATCAGTTATGGTAGATATAAAACATTTTCCAAATGTGTGTAATAGAAGCAGCCGGGGACATTTCTCCTGATCGCTTAACACAGAAGCTGTAAATAGAAAACACTTTGTCAAATTAAAACCATGACGTTGCATCACTGAAGTTTGCTCAGTAGAACAGCTGTCATTTTAACAATGCTCTTAATGTTGGCCAAAAAATTAAAATAAAGAAGCTGAGAATACAGAAATCTGAATATTTAGCAGACTGAATTTAACTGCAGCTTAATATTAAAACTGTAATATAAATTTTTCATAACACACTTTCAGAAACAATGTATGATGCACAAGGCTGGATTTTTAGGCTAAAAAGGCTCGTGCCTATGGGCTGAGAGACAAACTTAGACAAACCAGGTCTGTACACCTCAAAAAAACAACAGATACTTGTCCAACCTCACTGATCAGCCAAATGTTGGAGGTCTTATCATCATTCATTGGCAGTCCCCAACCCCCACAACACTGGGTCGCATTGTGGGTAAAAGGTCCTCATATTTTACATGGGGTCTCCACCTTGTTGAGGTTTGGCACAGGTCTTAAGTTGCTTGGAAGAAGAGGGCCCTTCCCTGGCTGGTCAGGGCTTCCATGGGGTCTGGTTTTGCCTGGAGGCAGAGGCATGCTGGTTCCTTTGCCCTCTTAACTAGACTTTTGTTATGTGCTGGGGGCACACTTGTTTGTCACACCCCTTTTGACTGAGGTACACTAGAGGATGGGGTCTCTTGTTTAAAGATTCTTCCTCTGGCCGTTTCTTTCTGTGCCCGATCCGTCCAGTGGAAGAATAATAAACTTCTTCTAGCCAGCGAACTGGACTGGTTGAACACCCGTACTGTTCACCGAGATAGGAAAAGTTTGCTTTGTGGACAGTTTGGCCATTAATGGTAATGGGGTCAACACAGGCGCACAATTAGGAAACAGGAACAGAATGTTTTAACATTTGCTACTGCTGTATCTATTTTATATACACTTATATGTTTTTTGTTTGTTTTACAATAAATGGAATTAAATAAATTTGTGTATTGGCATACATTTGTGTATTAAAGTCCCAGAATGCTAGCCACCTCCATCTTGGAGGTATTCACGTTTGCCCTTTACTTGTGTTCAGTACCCACTAACTTTTTCTCCTTTCATACAAACAGGATGTTGGTGCATTTAAACCTCCTAGGAGATAGCCCAACTGGTATTTGCTCCAGGTATAGAATGTTGTCATCCCACAACCAATAGTGCCTGAGTACAAACCTTTATTGAAGGATCATCTAATGGAGAGGGCAATGTAGAAGCACAAGTTGGAAATAGGATGTTCTATACCCACAACAAAATCTGAGGGTGAATCTTCATGGCAGGATTTCCAGATACATTTTTTTTAAATAAAAAGAAACAAATTATTTTTTATGAAGTCCTTTTCATCTTAAAGTTTAAATGTAATACTTTGGGTTACATATATTTACTGCACCTGTAAACATTCAATATTTTAAAAATATAAATTCACAAAAATATTAAAAGTTTTCTTATGCCACAAATATGATATAATAAAGTCTGGATAAACACTGCATTGTGCCTGGGGTGATATGATGAAGAACAGTTCACGTTCTCTGCCATCTGACATAGCGTTGTACCTGCTCTAGCATCACACCTGAAAAGGAAGCACTTGTACATGTGCAATTGTTTCACGATGATTTGCCAGCCGTCGCTAATGTGTAAATTACACAAAGGCAAGTCAGTTGTATCTTAACATTTAAAGCATCAGCAATCACATGATCATCGGTGTCACAATTAATGGGCACAATGCATCCTCACAATGTTCAATGAAGCTGAAAAGAGTATAAAATGCTTTGTGGCATAAGCAGTTGAAATCATCAGGAAAGACTGGAAAGTATCTTCGAACGGAGCTTCATCTTGTCCATTTTCAGACGTCCACTCCACGGTGAGCTTTGACACACAGCTGTTAACTTTTTTAAGAAAGCTTAATTATTTAATATGTGTTAAACATTATTTAACTTTTTCTTTTTACACTAGGTGTTTTAAATCGTCCTTTAAGTATTGTTTTATATAGTTTTGTGTCTTCTTTGTGTTAAGTTGGCGTTTGCGTTTAAATCTGTATATAGCTTTTTTTAATTGAGCTTATTAAGCGATTTTCATTTCTTTCTACCAAACTGCATTTATATTTACAATTTTAAAGCACAATGCCTTTTTGTAAGCTTCTTTTTAACTAAGCAAAATGAAAAATATTCAGAATAATGTGTTTCAAGTATTTTATTTTTTTAAATCATTGATAGTTTTATCTCTTTTATAGCTTAAAAAAAATACTGGCACAGCTGCTAAAAAAGGAAAGAATATAAATAACTACAAATAGTTATATAGTTTTCATCATATTATAAAAAAAAAATTATATTTACAAAAATGAAAAGTAAACTGCTTTTCTTCTAATTTGACATCCTTAAACTCATTTGAATATTTACTTATTAAGGAAAATAAAAAAGTTAGCTACATCTACTTCCACGTTTTTTTCATAGCCTAGCTGCAGATTGGTGTGAATATTGGGCAGTCCTCGCTTATTGTAGATTAAAGGTCAATCATTTCTTATTGTTTAAATCTACTCCCAATACCTTCTTTAACACATCACTCTTCAGTTTTATCAGCCAAAATAATGTTTCATGACAACAAATTTTGCTTTGTTCTCATTCTATATCGTTCATCTAGTTGAGCCGCACATGGGTGTTAATTTGTATGCATGCATTCTTTTTTGGGTATTATTTTGCCTTTTGTACTAATGTTATATAGCGTACAGCATAATGGATTATTGGCACAACAAAAGGAAACTTAAAGCATTGTTTAATCTTTTGCAGAAAAACCATGAGAAGCATTTATTATATGGTGGGGCTTCTTTTTATGTTATTACAAGGAAGTTTCCAAAGTCCTATCCAGGAAACAGAGGACAAGTCCAGGTATGTATAACACTGTATACCATGTCAATTGCAGACTAGCAAAGTTGGCTGGAAGGGGGATAGTTCTTAAAGTTAGAGGACTGTAAGCTTTCTTTGCCTGTTATATGGTGTTGATGTTTTATATAATTTACTGATAAAGACGTACTTAATGGAACAATCCACCTAAATTCACATTTTGATAATGAATGAACTGTAGAATTATTCACCATTTTTAGAGAAATCTCAGTGTCCTTGTTGAACTCTTTATATTATCAAATATATATTCATCAATATGAGAGCCGCCACTCCACCGTCATAGCTTTAATTGGATTATGGTTGGACATGGAGAAGCTTAGATCTCCTTCCTATCATGATGGGCTTAGAATTGTGAATTTTAAAGTTAACCACTAGCTTACAGTTGATAAAAAATATCTACACCAATGCCCTATCCATTAGCTCCGAGCTTTAAGTAGAATGGTTGAATAAAATTTTTTTATTGGACTAGTTTGAATTTGTAAATTAATTGAAAAACCACAGAGCATGGTATTTTCACCAAACTTGCAGGAAATGTAGTGATGAGTTACTGCAAAATAGAAAGAATTGCTCCAATACATATAGTGTTTGCATAAATTAAGTTTAAAATGTTGTTGATCTTTTTCAAGTCAAAATTTTGACTTCGACAAAACTACATACACTGGAACAAATCTAGATTTATTTTTCAAATGATTTCCACAACCCTTCACTAAATTTTCAGCAAAAAGTAAACATGCAAGTGCAATTGTTTTTTGTAATACACACAACCCTCCTCTACATTTTGGGCAATGGTGATGATAGCATGTTAAGGGACTTTGCAATCAATTCACAAAGTTAGCCAGTCGAAAAAAATTTGACCATCTCTAGCTATAAGTGAGCCATCGGGATTCCAGAAAATGCCATCAAAAGATGTTGATTTCCATCTTAAAGTGGGTTGATTACTGAAAATTCAAATATGGGTAGATTACTAATAATTAATAATATGTAATAATTACTGTAGTTACTTTTTGTGTGTGTGTGTGTGGGGGGGGGGGGGGGTTCAAGGCTTATAGAAAGTATAACAGATGCTGCCTAGTGATTTAACGCTCTATTACCACCCATAAGCAAATACCAGTTTTGGAGGTGGACTGTCCTTAAGCTAGTTTAAGATGATTTTAGAAGTCTGTTTTCTTTTTATTCTAATGTAGACCAATATTAAAAGATATAAATAATGATATCATTAGTGGTAAAGATTGTTTATTTGGCCTTTTTTTTTTTATTTTATGTTCAGACAACATAAACATTTTCCTTATAAAAACTTTACAATGCATAATGAGACTTGTTTAAACCTTTTACAGTATGTGTTCCCAAGCAGGAACCTAATCATATAAAGGCATGCTGTATTATATTTACAGTTTTCTCTTTACCAAAGTAATTTTATCTCTTATGGCCACTTTTAACTCAAGAGAAAATGTTCCAACTGAAAAAAGAGTCCATTTACAGTTTTCATGGGAGGGATATCTTGTGGCGTATTATTTTAAGTGCCTGTAACAGGCAATGTTATATAAACCACATGTTCGTTACTTCCACACAGTGTTTCTGAGAATTACAATACTTTACTTGTGTGTGAAGATGGTATCATTTCAATATGTCTAAACAAAGTACTTCTCGGTAAAGGAGAAAAAAACCCTCTGGGAATAATACACTTAAATTGAATGACTAATAATTAATATACTATTTTGTTGGCAGGTTAAACAGCCTAATGGAAAGATCATACAGGAGTTTGGGCATTTTGTACATTGTATAATAGCTAAGTGCAGCATATCATTAATGGGGATCAGTTTACCCTTGTTGGTAAATTTTTGGAAGGTGATTTTTCACCCCATGTAAAATAGCAAGATAGGGACACATAGCCCTTTTCTATTTAAGCAGGCATGTAGACTGACTGATTTACAAAAGAAGTAAAAAATTGTCATGTAATAAATTGAATAAATAATACATTCATATATCCAATCATAACAAATGCAAATTCATTGTTAACTAATAAATATGATAAATAATAAACAAGAATTTGATTCTTATTCGATTAGATATTTGCTCATTTAATTTAATGGAGATCTTTAGCTTCTTTAAGAAAATATTCTCGAGGTGTCAAAATATGTACGTGATCTTATCCCAAACTACTGAGAGCTAATGTAAGAGGCTCACACAAATCGTGTGTGTATCATGAAATGGTTTATCAATTTCTTAACAAGTTAAATATTGGCATAGACCCATATATATGTATGAGGATAGGTTCCTTAGGGACCCATATGGCTAGATTCGTGTAGTTGTACTTGTTTCTGTAAAATAAATTGGTCTAAGGCTCTTGTGTTACCACTCTTACTGTATTTAATGATAGATTTATGACACTTTACTGTGCAGCAAGCTATCAAAGGTTACAATAATTCTATGACTAACATAGTCTGCAATGTTTTTTCATACTTAATATCAGTTGAGAATAGAATTGTCTTCATAAAAACAATAGTTGCATCACATAATGTATAGAGTAGAAAGTTACAGAACTGTTAGGCTAAGTTCAGAGGCTCAGTTGGAAAGGACCCATCTCCCAACCAACTGGAAACTGCAACTGCTGAGCGGACATGACAGGTCTTGTGTCCCCCATTGTTGCCTATAGGGATAGAATGGGGGTGAGTTATTGCCAACTACTCACAGAAAATTTACAATCTCTCTACTGAGTATGCAGTTGTAGTTCAGAAGTACAGTATTGTACTTCAGAATTTAGCCATAAATCTTTCTTTTAAGCCCATAACTGTATTCTATATAATGGTATTTTATACAATTATGCTTTAGGTATGTCAATATGCCAATATTAGGAGGCAGTGAAGATATAGTTAATGACACATAGGTTACAAAACTTCCACTATTGTAGAAAATAAGGTCTTAGTTCTTTATATATTTTTCATAATTGGGAATCAATTCATATGTTATGTTTAAGATCATATGTATTCATACAAAGATAAAATTCATAAAAAACAAAACAAATATTCTAGCCGAGTATAAACTGTTTACCTTATGTTGCTGACCAGAGTTTTAATGTACAAATGATTTTTGCAACTCCTACTATATTTGAAGTTAGTATTTTCTACTTCATAGTGCTAAAAACCACCATTCGTTTGGTAATGTGAACTAGCTATAGAAGTGTAGAGTTCAGCATAAATACGCCCCAGGCTCTTGATAGACAATTATATCATCGATTAAAAAATTGTATACGCAGATCAGTCAAAGCTGCAAGGACTGAAGCACTAGATGATTCAGATCACCACAATGAAGTTAAACGTCATTCACAAGGCACATTTACTAGTGATTACAGCAAGTACCTAGACTCCAGGCGGGCTCAAGACTTTGTCCAGTGGTTAATGAACTCAAAAAGAAGCGGGTAAGAAATATGGAGCCAACAGAGTATAATCTGTTGAAGATGGTAAAATATAGGTCCCCGCCAATCCTGTGCCGTTGAGTCCAACCTTTTTGTTGTTATGACCCTATGTCAGTGCTTCATAGTGTTACTAAACCCTTCTTGAGAAAACTAACCTATAATTGCTTGTTTCCTGTCTTATTTTTGTGTGTAGCAAGTCTTTGCGGTGTAATGAGCATTTGGAACTTTAATTAATCTAATTTGACCCTATAGTATGGCTATGTTGCCTTCCAAGGGGAGCCACCATGATGTAAATGCTCTTGGCTAGGACTACATCTTCATAACTTGCTTGATTCTGTGATTGGGGGCAAATGCCCATTATGTACAACATTCAAGCAATTATGGGACAAGTAATCTTGGCCAAGACGACTTCATATGCTGCTGTGCGCTGTCCTCGGTAAAACATACCCAAGTGTAGTGCAGTGTGCAAGAAAACATGAGGTTTGTAGTCAGAATGGATTTAATCACATATATAAACACTGATATACATAGTGTAGGCCCAAGGGGTAATATAAGGCCTGGTTCACTTGGATGGTTGACAAGCTGCCAATAAGCTGCCATTCACTAGTTGTATAGATGACTGCACCAATGGATCCTGTATTCCTCAGACATCGCTTTTAGCATCTGGCAGGGAGCTGCAAGTACATACAATTGTGATGATATAACCACACTGCTTTACAACTGTTCAAGTGTTTGGAACAAAATACAGAAAATAAAATGTATTTTACACCTAGTTACTTTGAGCAAAAATGCAGGCTGGATATAGCATTAAGGGTTTTATATTCCTTTAAATGTGTCCATTTAACATACCATCAAAGTCCATTGTCCACCATAGTTTTGCGCTTTAATGTATTTAACTTTTGTCCCTTAAACCCAGATATCAACTGTGTACAACATGAGGGATCGATAGCACTCCAAAGATCAAGATAGCAGATCCATGTTCTTTTCTTCTAACCCTTCACTGCTGTTTAATTTAGTTTGTAGTGAAAGACATTGTGTTAGGGGCCTAGCATAACCCTTACCGATGCTTGTGGAATTGTCATACCCTTGTTTTTGTCTGCATTAATTCTATAGCTTGCTGTATTGTAAGTGTCCCATGTCTTGTGATTATTAATTCTGCTAGACCAGTGTTTTCCAAGCGCTCGATCAGTTATGTACCACCAGTATTATAATGTTTGTACTGTCAAAAAAATTGTCACAAAACTGTGTTACGTCTCACAAGTAATTCTGTTTATCCAAAGTAAATGACCTCCGGTATCTAAAGGTGCTCAGAAAATCATCTTTAGCAAGATCCAAAGAAGCTTAAATGCTTCCATTATTTGATTCAATCAACATTGGTTGCTTTACCAAGTGTACCTTGTTGAGGACCACCTTGACTACATACCACCAGTGGTGCATGACCCACATTTTGGAAGACACCGTTCTAGATGCAAATCTCATAAATATTTGTATATAATTATAACATTTGTTTTTCTAGAGGGGTATCAAAGCGCAATGTTCAGTTTGAGAGGCACGCAGAAGGCACATATACCAATGACGTGACCCAGTTCTTGGAAGAAAAAGCAGCCAAAGAATTTATTGACTGGTTGATAAAAGGCAAACCAATGAAACAGTAAGGAGAACAAAGAGTTATTATTGTAAACATTTTTTGGTTCAAACTGAACATAATCTATCCTTATATCTAATCTTTTATCTGTTTTTTGGCACAATTTACCTACATCATTTGAAGAAGAGTCTTGCTATCTGTCTATCAGAAAGTAATTCTTGTTTTACTTTGCCATTTTTGGTAATGCTGTCCACATTCCTTTAGCCATATGGCAAACACAAGATTCTGTAAGAGAACTGATAAACCATTAACAAACAAAATCATTTCAAGATTGGAAATAATGAAAAAGCAACTTGCTTTAATCTAAGCCGTCTTTTGAGCCAGAAAGCCAACCATTTTAATGAACAGAATTCATCAGACATCAGAATCCAACAACTAACATGCATTTGGGTTCTCCAGCTGTCTCAGATGCCTTTCAGTTGACTAAAATAATAAAGCAAAACCTCCAAAACGGAAATCTAGAAATTGCAGCATAGAAATACATTTCAGAGAACATGTTGGTTATGTGGCATTTGTGTGAGGTAAAATTGAGCAATGCTTAGTATTTGGCGTTAAAATGCTCAAGTAAAGTCTATGGCCACTAAAATAAAATGTCAAATCGAGCAGCAGATAGAGAAATGTAGGAATATCCTGTACATTCATATATTTAAATTCAAATGTAAAGGCCATCCTTTACATTAAAGTACCGAAGCCGGCCATAGACGTATCGATCTATGGCTGGCTTGTAGCAGGCTCCTCTTCTTGCACAGAATGGGCAGGAATCCCGTGTGTTCCACTAACACATGCGATTCCTGTCAGATTGTAGCCAATTAACTCGGAGGGGGAGGAGACTTCCCCTCCGAGTTAACAGACTGCAGCACAGGATCAGAGGATCGGGCAGAAAAAGAACCAGCAGGACAGATCCGTGTGCGATCCGACCTGCCGGCTCTTTTGGTCGGATCCTCAAGGTGGGCTCCCCTATAGTTGCGTCCGACCGACCTTTATGTGCTCGGCGGGAGCGCGCACGGTGTTCGGTCGACCACAACTATGGGCGGGAATCGGCCCGTCTATGGGGGGCTTAAAGCTGCATTACTAGAGTAGAGCATGTTCCATTTGTTGTCATTCTGCAAGTAAATTTTCACTTAGCTAAGTGAATATCCACTTTGTAGAGAATAATCAATCATCTGCGAGGGAGGAAAAAGTCCTTAAATGAGGGTACCTTCCCTTTCAAATCCCTTCAAGGGTCCGACTTCTTAATAAATCTGTTTGGCAATGTAAATGCTTAATGCAACAGTTTTATAGCATTGGATAGAGTAGGGATTTGTCAATGTGTTCTAATTTTACCAACTCAATTAAAAAACTATGGGATTGAAAATGGCTACACACTTGAGAATGTGTGATTTCGATTAATAATTGAAAACATCTCATGATGCTTCTTCTTTGTCTAGGAGGCTATCAAGACATGCAGAAGGAACTTTCACTAGTGATATGACCAGCTATTTGGAGGAGAAAGCAGCCAAAGAATTTGTTGATTGGCTCATTAAAGGAAGACCAAAAAGAAAGTAAGAATTTACATACTGGCTATTGGATTATTGTGTGCTCTTTACAAATAACTATATACCTGTAGTTGTTATTTTACTCGAGACGTTGAATATTCAACAGGTAACCTGTTGATTTGGAGTATATTTTAATGAATGATTAAATTAAAAAAATATGATTTAAAAAATTGCAAGTGAAAGGAAACAATGCCCAGTGAATTTTATGGTAACAAAAATAAAAAGGAATTAATTTTCTTGAAAACCCAAAATATATATTATCAAAAAACAAATTCCCTCATCTCTACCAGGGCATTGCTTCATTTGCACAAAGTACAGTACATACTGCAGGTATACATATGGATACATAGAAACAATCCCATACTATTCAGGGTGCATTGGTTCTTGATACCTTTGGCCTATAATATGCTTCATGTGGAGATGCCAATGGAATACAGGTAATTCCATAACTGGAATGGAATTGTGTAGAACTGTGTAGGAACAGACATACCTATTTCCTCACCACTGATGGGTCCAACACAGTTCAAGGGGTTGAGTAAACAAGTAGGCAGATCTTAGTATGTATGCTAGAGAAGTATTAAAAAATGTTAAGTAATTTTCGGTAAACCTCCCTAAATGAACTATCACCCCTAAATGCATCCCAAATGTAATACTGGTCCATAATAGATCATCCTTGCCCCACACCAGACTCCAATTAACCAATTTATTAAATGTAAATGTAAAACCCTATTCCCATTTTTACTACTATATTACCTTTATAATTTTTCTATAGAAATGTATAAGCCAGAACTTTGTGGTCATATTTTTAATAATTGAGAATTTGCTACATAAAATATTTATCTTATTTTTGTTAAAAAAAAGTTTCCCAGATATTTCAGCAGAAGACATGGACAGAAGGCACGCTGATGGCAGTTTTACCAGTGACTTCAACAAAGCCCTCGATATAAAGGCTGCCCAAGAATTTTTGGACTGGATAATTAACACCCCAGTTAAAGAAAGGTAAATATATCTTCAACATTTTATAATGAAGTGCAGTGCCATTAGTTGTCTTCATACCTATAAAACAATTATGAAATGCATAGTTTTTCTGCATTAATTTAAATGGCCTTTTCTACCTTTCTAACAACTAGTGCTGGTACCTTGTTGAGGGGCTTTGCAATTAACTCCCAAATAAACTAGATTAAATTTCATGACCATCTCCAGTGGTGGTACATACCAAAGCCATTAGGAGATCACAGTAGCAAGGCAGCATTTTCAGAAGAGAGGTTACCAATGGTAGCCTATATACCCCTGATAAGTTGCTAATGATAAAGTGGTGCTTTCAACGTTTAGGGTCACAGGTTGGACGCCGCCCCCTAAACATATGTTCTAAACAGAACACTTTCCTACTTCAGTGATCAACAATATGATCCCGAAGAAAAACTAATAATGGGGTTTAAAGCATCAGAAGGATCAATAGATCTTATAAATGGGTCTTTAATAATAATTGGACATATACAAATATAATCATACAGAATAAAAACTTTATATACATATCAGTTGAAATACAGTAACATAGTTGGTGTAAGTATGTCCTATAGCTGATCCAGATGGACACGTTTCGCCCCTATAACTTGGGGTCTCATCAGGGATATTGGATCACTATAAATAGCTATGGATCTTACATGTAGAAAGAAGGTTTTCAACCTAATATGGACACTACATGATGCAGGTCAAGGTAATGAAGTGTGTTGCCAGCACGGCCGATCAACCTTTTCCTCCGCTGAGTTCACCAGGCTCACTGATATGTGTGCCTTGGGAAATATGGAACCCCCCATTGGGGTATATGTGACTGTGTTAGATGTGAGTCCAACTAAGTGGGATCAGTTGGAATCTCTCAGCAAATTGTCAGCCGACAGCCAGGTCTATGTGTCAAACGTGGTCGCGATCCCAAGCGTCGTCCCCACCTCCACTGGTAATTATATACCCCTGATAATTGTAACCCTAAAGGTGCTCACACACGGTTTTATATTTGTAAATCGTTCCCTGCATACCTAGTATGATCGACAAAAAAATTATGGAAATTTTTTGTAAAGTGATCGTATGCTAGTTCTTACAAATATCGGACACTTTTTTTCTAGCTATTAAGATCGATGTTTTTTTATGCTCGTATTACAATTGTATTATGCATGTGCTCCATAGTATGATTGCAAACAAAACGATTACACTGTGTGGTACTACAATTGATCAATGTTCGGCAATCGATTGATGTTCGAAGGCGATTGAATTGGTGATCGAGCAAAAGTCGACATGTGTATAGCTAGCTTTATACAAATCTTGTTTATACAAATCTTCCCAGTAGTAGAGATGGTTGAATTTTTCGACTAGCTGAGCTGATTGCAAAACCTCTGAAAATTATATTATCACCAAAATTGCTGCAGATGTAGAAAAGTGTTGTGGGAACATTTGAAAATGTTTTTTTTGCTCTAGTATATTTGCTCTAGTATATGTCGTTTTTGCATAAATTAAGTTCAAAATCAAATTCGAATCAAATTTTTACTTGACTTTATTTATGCAAAAAGATTTGTGTTAGAGCACTCCTTTATTTTGTAGAATACCCCCAACACTGCTCTACATCTCCAAGTTTGGTGCTGATACCATGCTCAGGGGCTTTGCAATTAACTTAAAATCCTCAAAGTCGTCAATTTTCTTTGGTTTAATTTGCCCATCTCTACCAAGTAACACACAGCCTACGTTAGGGTGCCAACACCTAATCACTACTCATATTTACTGTTTAGATCTATGGAAAACTTGTGTTGTTGGTCAATGAAGGAAGTATAAATACAGGGTGGATGTTTTGTAGTTCACAAAGAGGGTTGGAAACAATAAAAAAAATCCAATAATTATTAAGCTTTAAACTGAATATTTCTTTTCACTTTCCATCAAAAATTTCTTCATACATTTTTTATTTCCTTTGAATGTTACTCTTTGACCTTATGATATAGAGCAACTTGTAAATTACAGTTCCGCAAATACAAAACGCAGCAGCAATTCAAATACAGAATTATATAATACTTGGAAACTAAAGTTTTTTTTATTATCTTTAGGGATTTACTGGACCAGCAATAGAATTGCAGAGGATCTTCAACAAGGATTCAAGCGGCTGTCACTTGAAAAAATGATGACTTTGTGTTCTGTATATTCAAGCAGGTGTATCATAAAGCCATACAGTATAGCTTTGCATGCAAAGTAAATGAAATTTCCAGTAGTGTTTTCTTGTTGAGGAATTCCACAGAGAAGATTCTGCTTATAAATGTGTCTCTACCGTAGCAGGTTTAACGCTTTCCTTCACGTTTGGATTTGCATCGCGCAATGATACGAGCTTTGCCCATCCACCGTGGATGATGAGGGCTTAAATCCAGAAGTGCCATTCTCACGCCCACTTATTTAAAAAGGTTATAAAAAAGTTAAAAATATAGAAAAAAATATATAACTTGTTTAAATTAAAATAAAATATATACCTTATTTTTCTATGAAAATGAACTGTACATAGAATTTACTCCAATCAGTCGTGTCTTAGAAAAAGGGTAACCCTGTTTGAAACGTTTATTACAAATGCTAAGCTTTCAAATATAAACTAGTAGCCTTAAATAAAGTTTTTTAAGCGTCATTTGTGTTGTTCTTTGTTTATTATACTTTTCCAATTTAAAACATTAACTTTATTATTTTAGTTTCTGTCCACTTGAATAAAAAACATAGGCCTGTGTCCAAAGGCTTCTGCGCTGGCTTTCAGAGCAGGACCAGAAAAAAGGGGGTAGTAGAAATAGAACCCATTGGGCGATAACATGTTTTCTTCCCCCGGCGAACAATACGGGGAGCAGAAAGATCCGGCCAGTGGAATTATTTTTTAACCAGAGACCGGGTAGAGAACATAGTAAGAAAGAAAACCAGCTTAAACCGGAAGTGGTGTCAGTGACGTGACGTCCAAATATTGACACTGGGAACTGTGCGTTACAGGTTCCCGAAGTGACGCGAACAGGCAGGGAATTTGAAAGATAATTAAAAGTCCAATCCGCCTGTTTGCGGATGGACTAGGCTGAAGTTTAGCCATCACTAGAGATAACCCCTAATATATTGTTAACTGAGCAATGACAATGGTCAACCCCCCACCCCAAAAACATGCCCCTTTAGTACTTTAATTTGTTCCTTCTTCTGTTTTACTGTGCCAAGACACAGGGGATCCTTCCCTGGAACTACGAGGCTATGTGTCCCAACACATGCTTCACATGCATATGTCAAACAGTGATTTAGGGATGAACACACAGTGTTGGTTACATACAGAGCTCTAATGAATCCCAGATCCTAAGGTAGCCATCCCAACATAAGAAATGCCTGGTGTACATCTTAAGGGTGCAAAGAAACACATAAAAGCAATACTATTGGAAGTGTATGTACATGATTTTATATTTTAACATCAGGGTTTAATAACAATTGAACCTCTAAAACACTGTATAGAGAAATTGCAACATTCTGAAAAGTTTTTTGTTCATTTCTATAATCAGTTATTAACATTTTAAACATATAACAATGGGACGACATAGCCCCCAAACACTCAAAGATTCAAGGACTAAACGATAAAAAACTGTTAGGGTATGTTCCCACATTGGCGACGCGGAGCTGTGGGAGATCGGTAGCACCCAGCGATCTCCCAAGATTAGACTGGTGGCAAAGAGATTGCAGGAAAGAAGTGGGGGGTGGGGCAGGACATCTTGCCCCCACCCCGCCTGATCACACCCAAAGAGTGTGAATGGGCATGGTTTACATGACACTCTTTTAGGTCTATGGTGCGATTAGGGGTGATCGGCTGCCCGCAGCCCACAATCAGAGACTCAGTGACCCGGGAACATAGCCTAACAGTGTCAATACTAAAAAACACTAAGGGGTGCCCAAATGGTCAGTCGCAACCAGTAAATTGCTCAGGCACCCAGAGTAGATCTCAGGTTTATTAACACAAGCCTGCATTTACAGATAATAGTGAACACCAAGCTAATGAAGTCTGCATTAGCATTATATAAGAGAAAAGACCTATAATAAATCTAGGGACCTTTTTCTTTGCTCATTTGGTTTAATTGAAGGGGCCTCATGACCTCATTATTTTAAAGCACCCCTGCCTTAAACACTTAAGTAGACAGAATACAAAAGAGAGCAAAAGAGCAACCGAAGTAATGCACAAAATAAAACCAATACTAAATTAGTTTCCCCTGTAAATCGTCACAAAAATTAGAGTGCAACTATATCAATGGTAGTCAAAATGTTTGAAGAAATGGAAAGAAGGAAAAGGGATAGGAAGGAAGAGGAAGGAAGTGTCAGGAAGAGGCCAATCATCCTGGGAAATAGGCTACCAGCAGAGAACCAAACATTATCATAGCAAATCACAACGCCACATAAAATTGCCATATTAAAGGTGCGAGCATCTAAACCATAGTCATGACAATAATCAAGCTACTGGGTCCTTTTTCATTCTAATGTAAACATACAGTGTTCCATACATCTTTGCATTGTTGAAAACCATGAAACATTTGCTTTAATCTGAATAATGATGCCCAACCAATCTTTGGCCAATACCAGATTTTGCAGGTGGAAAACAAAAGTCAAAAGTTTCAGAAAGTAAAACCTCTAGGTTTTAAATTAAGGAGAACCTCAAATTGGTCTTTACATACACCGTTAGTTGATTCACTCCTATCCAACATCTTCTCAATATCTATCAATAGCTCATTAAGTGCCAATTATTCCTTTCCTGGTTATTTATAAGCTGTATCAGGAAGATAATTGTTTTGCACCTTAGCAGCAATGTACTAAAGGTTGATGGATGATCAGTGATCTGTGTATTCCCTTTTTATTGATGAGCCTCATTACTATTGCATACCTGAATTTATACTTTTCAGCCAGCTACTGAAGATCATTTCTATAGTTAGACAAATGTTTCGTACAATTTCCCTGGTTTTATGTGCGGTAAAAGATTAAATTACAGGTATGGTTTTCCATCTATAATTATAGTGAATAAATACTACTTTCTGGTTACTTTCCCTAAGCAGGCCTTCGTTGAGGTTTTTGGATTTAGAGGGCAGCTTTATACCAGGAAGCTACTAATGCTGTACAGGAAACATTTCATCACCAGCCAGAAAGTTCACTAAGTTTGCCTTGGAGGAGAAGTGCAAATTCAGGCTTTTATACTTCCTCTTAACTAAGCTAATGTAAGGTACTTACTCTCCAACATTGGTGATTCCAGGGGTCACAGCATGGCCAAAGTATGTCCCCATGCACTGGCGGAGGGATCCGTTTTGGTCTAACTACTTTTCTGTTGAAAGGCTTTCACAGAGACCATATGGATGTGTTCAGCAAAGTACAAACATGCCTCCCTACTCACAGTACAGACATGGCTCCCTACTCTGACAGAGAGTTCTATTGTGGCTGAACTACTATTTGGCCAAATAATTAAGCACCACTAATCGATGGGAGCCTCTTGCATATCAGAAAACTGATTACACTGCTTGCCTTATACTGATAAAGAGAATTCCCTAAGGAGGTCATTGACACTTGACCACAGCTGTCAATTTTGCTGGGCATGAATTTGGATTGTGACGTCACTTCCGATTTTCGGCCAGACTCTTTCGCATTTCACATGCTGGAAGTGACTTCAGTGACATCGGAATCGTGAGATTAAAGTCCCATTCCTCATATTCAGTTCCTGCCTAACTTAGGAGGGAGAGGGGGCATTACTCTTCCTTGTAATGTCCCACCCTTCACATCATATGCACAAGTGGGGTGGGAATTTAGGAGGTAGAGTGGCGCCCCCTTCCTCCTAAGTTACCCCGATTTCCCATAATCCCTGGAAAAATCTTTGAGTTTTCGAAATCAGGATTTAGCCGGGAAAGTCACGTAAAACGCGACTTTCCCGGCCAAATGGGAAGGGTTGACAGGTATGCGCTTGATGTTTAAAAGCCCCATTTAGTTTTAAAAGAGTAGCCAATTACCTCCTCAAGGATTTCTCTTCACACTATTTGGCCAAAACTACATCCCCAAAGACCATATTTATGTGTTTAGCACAGAACACTCCAGGGACATTTTCAGCTTGAATTTCCTGCGGACCATTCAGCTGTAGGAGATTCACCAGTCAATTGTTTACCACTCCTATAGTACCCAGTGAGACTGGGCAGTCTGCCAAGTTGCACACCATTGCCTGTGCTTGGGTGTGGTACTCTGTTTGTTTACCTGTTAGTCTGCAAGTGTCTTTGTTGCCAAAAGTGACCTGGCCTGATTTCCGACATCAGTAACCCCCCTGGTGTTCCTGAGCTGTTAGTCTTGCACTGGACGAGATTGGGCTGTCTGTGTAAACTCATCAATCTGCGCTGTTCTGGTGGCTCCAATCTTCTGAACTGGCATCTGCACTGAAGCCGATCCCCCCCCCCCCCCCCCCCCCCCCAGAGTGATGTGATGAGGTCACATCGGGGAGATTTTAAAAGTAATTCACATGAAAAAGTTTTCAGTGTGATTCCCCACATGTGCCCTGGTGATGTCACCAGGTATTGTACTGGATACAGTGCTAACTGTATCCAATACAATTCAAAGTAAAAAAAAAAACACAAAACACATTTTCAATTGAATTAAAGTTTTATTATGAACAAAATATAAATATAAATTCATACTGTTTTGAAATTTATCATACAAAAGAAGTATTTTCAGAGATTTTATCATGCAGATGATACCTTTAATTATTTTTATTTATTTACATAATTGTGTGTTTCAAATATTATTATAGTCAGGATGTCTACTAGACCCTTGTTTGGACATATTTTTGGGAGCTACAGACCTACAACATAAAAAAAATTCCATTTAAGTCTATGTTGTGCTTTTGGTACAGAAATCTTATAGAAATATCATACTTGGTCTGAACATTGTTTATAACCCCTTTGTTTGGTTTATAGCTTAACCAATAAAGACTGTTGCCAGGATAACCGTGTGAGGCTTCCTTAACTGTCACTCAGAAGAGCTCACAGTAGTCCCTACCATATATATATGTAGATAACACAGTCTAAGGGTGGCCATACATGGTTTGATATTTCTGTTTGATCGACCTAAAGCTAGAAAGTCGATTGGTCATAAATCCTTTTTCGCAAATCTGTTCCTGATTGACCAAAACTTATCGAATTGTGAAATGTATCAAAGAACTATTGGAAATGCTAGTAAATTTTAGAAGATCGTACAAGTATATGATGGCTCTTGTTGGACTTAACTTTGTTTATATCTCCTTTGTTTGTTTGTTTTATAGATTAACCAATAAAGACTGTTACCTGGATATCTGGTGTTGGTAGTAATTCTGTGCCGAGGCCTTCTGGGTCCTCTTTTTTCAAGATTGTTTACATCCTCCAGTGCTGAGTCCTGACTCCGCTTCAGGTAAATGCAGAGTAAATCTTCATAGACTGATACTGGCGACTGCAATGCCAATGTTAGAAGGGGAGACATACTTCTGTACAAGTCTATGGATATCTACTATGTCTAGAGGTCCGCAGTCTGATGGCTTCCATTATTAATCCAACTTCTTTAATGACTGGTCAAGTCAGAAGCAGTATAATGATTAAATCAATCAACATCACTCTACTTTCATATTATGGTTTTGCACAAAATAGAATTCTTTAGTCCTATCTAGAAATATGAAAATAAACTTAGGTACACTATGTAAACGCATATGTTTATGGTTTTCAGAATTTAATTACGCGTTCAACAAATAACTGTAACGCTTCCCCTTTTTTATGATTTCATGATACACTCATAGTTTAATACATACAAATTGCAGATTATCAGCCCTAAGCATTAGTTGACTGTGCGTGTTGTTATCCCATCTAAGGTTTGTCCCTACATGACATTACACTCAGGGGAGTGATATTTAAAAGTTGCCAATATTGCTCACACAACTTCCCAAGTCAAACGTTAGTTCAGTTCATCATCATTTCATTCTTTCCAACAGAGGTTGTGACCAGCTAATTGCTGATTGTTTTCTGGGCAAATTACATGCACACAACCCGAGGAATTATTGCAAGTTTAACAATTTTAGTAGGCAAAATATACCATGCAAAAAATAATTTAAATAATATATTATTTCATTAAGTTTTGTTTTCATGGAAAAAATATATATGTTATTTCATACAGCATATTTCATGACAAGGACTTGACTGTTAATATGAAAAAGGGGGTTTAATGGATGGAGAGACTAGAGGCCCCAGTCTATCCATCCATCGAGGGTACTTTCTCGAGGCCACCCTACTTTAAACACATAACCCAAGGTTGGGGATTAAAACGGTAATAAGCCAGGTATATACAATCAAAATATGGTCATATGACGAAATTTCTCAATCTGAGTGCAATCATTTTTCATATTATTGTATTTGGGATGTTGGCCTCACACCTACCGGGGTACTGTGGTAATCTTTTTGTATGAAAGGACTTGACTGTTGTCAGTGTTAACCTAACATCTCCCATGATGGTTTCTTCTTTGTTGTTTCAAACTCTTGCAATTTAAAGAGAATGGAACAATGAAAAGTGTTTTTTTTTCTATGATTCAGTTGGAAGAATGTGTTAGGACTTCCAACCCCATTATTAACAACATGGCTTTGCCTTTGGTTCAAGCCAGTGTTGGAGAGATTTCCTTTGCCTTCATGTCCTGGCAAAAAGTAAAAGGAAATCTCCTCAACAGTGATACAAGCACCAATAAAACCTGACAGATGGTAAATATTTGCATAATAAATAATTAGGTGGGGTTTGGACCTTTACATTTTAAACCTTATACATTATACAGTGCATTGCTTTTAATCATCTAATGAATATTACATGAAAGCAGCTCACTGTCTATGCAGTAAGTTAAAACTAAAACAGATGATGTGCACTTCAAAGCATGTCTGTTTTAAATTTTTTGCTACACCCCCACACACCCCTCCATCCAAGGTTGTTAGCATGCTACATGAATATTATGCCCAGGAAAAAACAGATGTTTGTACTGTTTAAGGCCCATTTGACAGTTCTGAAAACACCTTTTTTGTTTAAAGAAGTCCACATTGTACCTACACCCACTGCTCTGCTCTCTTCCATGCAATGAAAAATATGAATACTGTGATTGGTAGGTTATGTTAAATGTAATGAAATTGTGGGTGTATTTGCTACTTATTATGTGCATGATTATTAAATGATTGTTGGAAGCCATACGGGGGATCAGTCCAGTTGTACATAATTAATGACCACCAAATATGTTATGATCAAGCCAACAAACCTCCATGGACATAAAAGTCAACATGGCTAACAGTATACATTTAGAAAGAATAAACAACAATCCTCAATCAGAGTACCACCAGCTGATAGATAGATGTAAAACATAGAAAGAATGTTGTACCAATACAAACCCCACAGTGACACTTTCCAATAGAATAGAGAGTATACAAAACTAGTAGACAATACTTTGCCTCAAGGTCAGAAAACTAAAACCCCAAACCTTTAAATATTTAGAGAATGCCTGTCTGCAAGGATGAATAATTTTGTGTCTGTCCTTATTTATTCCATTGTTCCTCAACACAACACATGATATGCTAACAAATTTGCATTGGGTGCTATTTAAAATAAATCGCTTCACAAACCACCTGCAAGTTACATGGCTTTTCTTTGCAATTTGCATAGATGTGAACGCGGCTTAAGTGACAAATCTGCTGTAAATAAGTGCTTCGGCAGATATTTTATTCCTATTAGACGCCCACAGTTCTACTTTATGCTAATCCCTTATCTTCCATTGTCTTCCTATACTATTGGCGGGTTTCCTAAATTTAAAAGTATTTTTACTGAAAAAAACACAACAATTTCAAATTTTCCTGTGGCAAGGCCATTTGCTCTCCAAAATTCCTCATCTGGGGGGTTAAAAAACAAAAGTCTAAATGTTACAACAAAAGGCCATTCCTACTTGGACAAAGAGATGAATCCCCCAGCCAGTGAAACCGACCTAGAATATAGGGGTTTTAAGACACTTGCGTCTAAACATATATAAAAAGTCTTTATTAAATCATATGAGACCAAGAATATGATAAAACAATATCATGGATCAGAGCCATGAACACACATCTATGGATGACCCGTATTACATTAAAACCATTGACAAAAACAGTAGTATGTGCGGCATATTCAGTAGTTCCACCTCCAACATGTTTCGCCTGCTTGGGCTTCTTCAGAGAGGATCTACAACATAATAATTCAATCATTACAACATGCCAGTATTCTCACAGGTATTGCGTTAGCTCAAAAATATATAAGAAGCATCCTTGATATTTTCACAGAAAAAACTCATACAACTCAAATGTGAAATACAGTAATCAAGATACTCCAATGCACATCTCCCGCCTCGCAATATTTGGGTATACTTAACCTACTTACCCAAATATTGTGAGGTGGGAGATGTGCATTAGAGTACCTTGATTACTGTATTTCACATTTGAGTTGTATGAGTCTTTTCTGTGCAAATATAAAGGACACTACTTTTATATGTTTGAGCTAACGCAATACCTGTTAGCATACCGGCATGTTGTAGTGATTGATTTATTATGTTGTAGAGTAATTCCTCCCTGAAGAAGTCCAAACAGGTGAAACATGTCAAAGGTGGAACTACAGCTAATCCAGCCTATTGCCTGAATATGCCGCACATACTACTGCTTTTGTCAATGGTTTTAATGTAATTCGGGTTATCCATAGATGTGTGTTCATGGCTCTGACCCATAATATTTTTTTTATCATATTCTTGGTCTCATATGATTTAATAAAGACTTTTTATATATATGTTTTGTAGACGCAAGTGCCTAGTCTAGGTCCGTTCTAACGGCCAAGTAGGAATAGCCTTTCATTGTAACATTTATTTATTGTGGGCATGGCACTGAAAAGATTGCTCCCCTCTCTATCCCTTTTTCAAAAAACAAAAATATTCATAAAACCTTCTTAGATTACAGGCTGGAAGTTCCTACGTTTCTTCGTTGTTGCTTAGTAGTTGTTGTGAATTATTGGAGAATACAAGGCATGGTTCTATGAATGATAGACTTGAATGGGATGTATCTGAAAGACTCACCTTTTATCCCCCTTGTGATGGTAAAACATTTGTGGATATAATACAAACTGGAATAGCTTTGTTCTATTACTATTTCACAAAACATTCAAATGATTAATATTTAAAAAATTTGTTTATTTTCTTGGCAGAGCCACAAGGGAAATGGTCTTTCTCTCTCGACAAATGGATTGTTGTCATATGTGAGGTCTATAAATACTTTGCTGTACTATGTTTGGCAAATATAGTTTGAGCCACAGTCAACCCAGTGCTAAATGAGGTTAAGTAGTACCAGTAAAAATACATTTATTAAAATATATATATATATATATATATATATATACACACAGGGGTGCAAATAATTTTTTTTAGTAAGCTACTCAGATGAGTACCAGGAGTACCCCATATGTACTGTGGTATCAATAAGTGCTGTCTTCCTCACTGTCCCCCTCACTGTCCTCTGCATCAGGTTTCTGCATGGTAGATTCTGATGCAGATGGACCTCCATGTTCTCCATTGATCCTCCGATTAGCTGTCTCCATCCACAGGTCAAAAGCTGGCTTTGGGTAAAATGTAATTCAGACAACACCATTTGAACCCCCAGATCGTACTTTTCTCTTGTCAGATTTTACATATGCCTACTCTTAAGTCTCCAACACCTTTAGAAGTCCAATTCATACCCCTTTCATAGTTATTAATGTTCCACACCGCTTCTATGGCTGATGGTCTCCCCTCTATGGCTGACAGCCAGACTCCTCAGATGGGCGTATTAAAAAGAATACAGGCATAATACAATACATAACTAGTTGTTGGTCCTTTTGCATACCTGTGTACCACTTCTATTCTGCCCTGTATGTATTTGTATATATATTACTGAGATCAAACCCACTTTAATGACATGAGTGTAGCAAGAAATGTCCAATAACAAAGTAAGAAAGTAAAACTTCCATACTGTACCTAAAGTATTGTGCATGTCCAATAGCTTATTTTTCTGTGGACTCGACATGGTAATTCATTCCTTTTCTTGTCAATACTCAAAACTGACTTTATTTGGGGTATATACAGTAAGTCATGGAGTACGAAAGAAGCACCTCTAAAGGGCCTCAGAGGCAAGGGCGGTCCTAGCCTGTCTGGTGCCCAGGGCAATCACCCACTTAGATTGGGTGGGTGGTAGCGATGTTGGACCTGGGGGTGGTAACATTGTCAGAGGGGGTTTGACCTAGGTTCTGCAGCAGCTGAACACAATGGTTAAGCTGCAAGAGAGTAAAGTCCACCATACACCTTTAGATCATTCCATACAATTTCCTATAGATCTACCAACAACTATGTAGTATAATGGCCTCCTTGATGGAATACATAGTGATTAATAGTTTAGAAAGGTCCTCATTTTACATGGATTTGGTAGAACAAAAATGTATTGTCCAAAAATGGTATGGGAAGATTGTTTATGGGGACTTTGTATCCACAGGACCGTGCCTGAAGTCACAACCCTGCCCCTCTTCACTCACAACCTTCCAACTGAGCTTGTCTTACCCACTGGATGATGTTAAGGGTAGCAGCATGCTAATGCCACCACCACCACAATGCCGCCCTGGGCAACCACCCATGTTGTCCATGCCTAAAATGACCACTGTTTAGATGCATCTCAAAAGTCAAAAGTCTGCAGTTGCCTAATCACTCACCAGATTTAAGCAATCATATAATCTGCCAGTAAACCTGTCATCAGAGAACCATGGAGAAGTTGTTTTAATTATTGATTGGCTTACTATTACTGTCATACTTTGAGTCACCAACCTAGAACAAGTATGCAAATAAGGATCTCTTCCTACTTAATTTCAAAGGTAAAGATGTTCTGCAGAAGATATGCTATATTGTAAGGTATTGGAATGTCCACCATTACACACACATGAACTTGACATCCCATTCTTGATCCAAAAAGCTATAACAGCTTCTACTCTTCGGGGAAGGCTTTCCTTGGTCATGGACACCCACAATGTTCTTGAGATAATCAAATGGAGGTTTGTAGCTTTTACAGAAAGTTGGCCCCTAAGTATGTGCTGACCTGGCACTGTGATTTTCCATGGAGTACCATTTTGTGGCTGAGTTGCTATGGTTCCTGTATATCTCCATTTCACTATAATACTACTAAAGCCAGAAACACACAGCTTGATATTGGAGCCATTCAAGGTTCCCGGCAGCAGCGCTGCTGACCGACAAAGAAGGAGCTGGAGGCGCAGCAGTCATTCCCTGAGCTTCTGAGAGCAACCTATTCTTTTAAAAATGTTGGCAGTAGTCTGCATGCTTAGGTGACGATTTTATACTCTTTTGGCCATGGATGTGATTGCAACACTTCTATTCAATAATTGTGTGTCCTTTTGGCAATATTGTGTACAACTGGATGTCTTAACAATTTAAACATGTTGTATGTCCTAAACTAGACACCTGAATTTTCTATACCAGTGCTCATTCAGCTCTAAATAGTTTAGTCATCATGTCAGTTAGCAGATCATTGAGTTGATTTGACAGGTTGCCTCTTTAACTAACCTTGTCTCTTCATGAATGAGCATATTGCGTCAATACATAGCGCAACTCCTCATCTCCTTACTGGACGAGATTAATATTATAGTAATGTGAAAACAGTCAATGCTGTTTCTGTGGGCCAGTATAAATAACAGGTAACTTAAGTCGCAGTGACAGGCCTCTTTGTGTCAGTAACAAGCTGACATAATGCTGTAGAACAGGTTAAGGCACTTAGGCGGCCGGTGAGCCAAGTGTCTTCTGAATGGGAAGCACGCAAGTCACTTGATTTTCCCATTTAGTTTTGTTTCCTTTCGGATGCGTCTACCATTCCTCCTGACTTGAGTCTAAAGACTACCATGTCATACACACGATTGGTTAACGATCCTCTTGGAACAGATGGTAAGTCAACCATCTTCTTATATAATCTTCTTATATACACATTGTGCAACATTGTGCAACTTCTCAACTTTACATATAACCAATACTTACTGTTCAGTTTTTAGTTGCCAGTTTGTTTTCCTATTTCTTTCTTGAGAAATCTCTCTTCCTTCCTGTCTCAAAGCCAAACAGGAAGTAAGTGGAAATCTATGAACAGTAAGACTAATTACCCTTTTGAACAGTCTTTATTGGAAGAGATGTCCCAGCTGAAGATCTACCCACTATTCTGGTGACAAAACCAAAATAATAGATATCAAATTCAGTATCGGTGAAACTGTATACAGTCAACTAACAGGGGCTTTATATTTTATACTTATATAGGGTCTAATATTATCTATGTGTGCATGTTGCAGCATGTGCAGGTCATAACGCTTAGGCCTGGTTCCACCTATCTGTTTTTTATCCGTTGACTTGCTTTTATTTGCCTTTGCATGTGAACAGCTCTGCATTACAGTATCGCAAAGCAGCGTGGCTAGAGTTAACGCAAGGAAACCTGTGTATCTGTATACATTTCACACTGGTTTAAACAGCCCTGTAGCACCTATTTTTGCAGGCGCACTTGTAAGGGAGACGCAAGTGCAGCAAGTGTTTTGGCGGTACATGACGCAGCCCGTTATCTGTGAAAACTGCAAATGCAGCATGGCTAGTGTGAACAAGCCTCATGGATTTGCTCAATATGCGTTGTCCAACATGGCTAGGTGTAAATGGGGCCTCAAACCTGGGTATAATTGTAACCCTATAGTTTCCCCTAAGGCGCCTTTAGACTTAGGCAGTCCTTAATGGGATATGTTCTAACCCCAGCTGGAACTTGCAGTGTCTTAGGCCTGGTTCATCCCTCTAGGCTTTTAACCATCTTGGGCAAATGTTGAACCTCATACCTGTCCATTTAATCAACATTCAAATGCATTTTACTTGACATGCTCATTGGATATATTGTGTAGTTGTTGGACATGCATTAACATGCTTTGCCCAACATCCATTTAAAGGTGTGAACACAGCCTTAACCTTCCTAGCGCACTGCCCGTACAAAGTACACGGCCTCTCACTTCCTCCCTCCCGCCGCTTCTCTTCACACAGCCGGTGTAATTATTGACGCCAGCTGCGTGGGTGGGAAAGCTGGCGCTCCCCCATAACATGGAGGTCTATGCTGAAGACAATCGCTGCAGCTTTCCAGGGAGGCATCGGGTCTCCCCGATGCCGGCTTCCCCTGCGGTTGAGACGACCCTGAACGGCGAACAAACAGGGTTCGTCTCAACCACTAGGCAGGTTAAGCCCCCCATACGTGTTCTGATTTTTCATCCAATCGTGTCACCCGATTTTCATTTAAAATGTTATGGTCCGTCGGCTGGCTTTAGGCTGTGTCTACATTTTTGTGCAGTTTTCCCTTAAGTTGACCACAGTTGACCAGGAGACTATCCACCACCTCATCAGGTGCATGCCCCGGTGTTGAAGGGAAGTCATATAGGCACATAGAGGCCACACGCACTACTGAGCCTCATTTTTACTTTTTTTAAGGACATGAAGTTGGATCAGCCAGTGGTGTTTTTTTCCACTTTCATTTTGAGTGCGACTCCAAATCCATACCTCCATGGGTTGATAAATTTTATTTCCAGTGATATTTTTGGGATTTTGTTGTCAGAACATTCAACTATGTAGAGAACAAATTATTTAATAAGAATATTCCATTCATTTATTTTGTTTTATGGGCTGGTGCGGGTCGGTTGTTCTCAAATAGCATATTAAGTTTGACAGGTCAAAAACTTGCATTGGTCCCCCCACAGGCCCTGATACCATCCATACCAACCACCAGCCATCATTAAACCAGCTCAGTACATCATAACAATGAATACAACCATAAGCAAGGGCCTTAGCCCACTATTAATACCGCATTAACACGTCACCCCACCATTTCATTATACCTTTCCTTCTAAAAGAACTACTGAGTACCTGCCTTGCTGTGACATAAACAAATACATAAATGTCACAATATAATAACATATTACATATAAAAACATAAGACATACATTCACAATACCGTAAATAACATAACATTATTGAAACAACAGTGGGTGGGCAAAATCCACTTCACCAAAATGGCCACTGGCTCCTTCGCTTCTCCCTATTTAACAGCCCCCGACGACCCTGCCTACCTAACGATGAGTTAAATGAAATATCCCACCTGACCCGACTACACAAGTCAGGCTACCCTCCTCCCCATGCTTTCAGCTTGTGTCTGGTACGCACAAATACAAATAGCAATAAAATCAGAAAGCTGATAGAAACACCATCAATGAAAAAAAAATGTGCCTGTGATTTCAGTCTTACTTGGTTAAAAAGCATATCCAATGAAGTAGAATTGTTAAAATAATATTCTAAAATACATTCATATATTAAATAAAATAGAAAATGGTAGATGTATTGATAATGATAAAAGTCTCCATTATGGGGATAAATTATTTCAGTAACAGTTGGTTCGGCTGGATACATTTTCACAGTGGGTGTTTCATTTACCATGCGTCTGATTTACCATGTGTCGAGTAAAAAAGCACTCCACCCAGGCCGCTTCGCCAACTGGCACTGTCCATTGTCACTAATAATGCATGCCAGGGCACTCTGGAAACTGTAACCAGCACATGTAACTTTCCTAAACTATGGTTTGGTATGTTCTATCTGATCAGGAGAGAGCTTAGAGTCTCACCAATGCTGAGTAATATAGAACAGACATCTGCCTTCTATACTTTTAATCTTATTTAGATCTACTAACAACAATGCAGTGTAGGGTCCTCTGTGATTTTATACAGATTGAGAGTCATATTCAATAGTTTTGGTAATGTTGATGTTTGTAAGGTATATGACCTTAAGACTCTAGAACAGTGGTGGGCAACTGAGTTGATATGGAGGGCCACAAGTGCGGCCCTCCGCATCACTAAAGGGCCGCTCATAACATGTACTGACTTGTATAAGCATTTTTTAATGAAATAAAATGACAGCAGGTATAGCTAGAAGACATTATGTTTCATTTTTTAAATAACAAAATGTGTTTTAAATGATACATACAATGATACATATGTGCTTCAAAGCTATTGATTATATGGGGCACATAACCTTCGATTCGGCAGACGAGTTCCTATGCCCTATGCATTATTGGTAAGGTTTTTGGGACTTTAAGTGGAAGACTGAGGGAAGCCGCCAAAGAACAACCCCGGGCCGCAGGTTGGGCACCTGGGCTCTAGAATGAGATCAGAAGAGGAACCCACCTATCCAAAATATTTTTTGTGTTGTGGAGAAAAGAAACTCCAAAAAATAACTTTAGAAGTCTAACAAAACATGCCTATATTGGCCTGCCAACATAAAAACAACTGATTACCGGACAGAAAAAAGTGTAACAGGTAACATTTATTGGCCTCTATCTTTCCCTGGGCTCTTCCCAAACATTTCTTTTGTCAAGAATACCCTAAAATTACCCCTATTTCTCACTTTTCCTGCAACCATTTACCCCAAAGCTGCTTCTTGTTGACACACAGACACATGCACTCTGATATCAACCTATACATTGGAGGACCAGCAGTGCTGCATTCTAAGTGTAGCATCATGACCCTGGGTTAACAGGTGACATCCAGACTTGTTTTGCAGATTACCCTCCTTACCCCAAAACTTAAGCAGCCTTTACACTCCTTGAGCTATATTGCCCACTGATTCATTAGGCATGGATGTACACACACAAGCTGGTATATTGCAAGATAACAACTTTACTTCTCTATAGCAGGAATACAGTCTTTTAGCTATCCCTGATCCCAGGAGTAGGGCATAATCCATAGGGTATATCAGTTGCAAAAGTTAAAAAGGGGGCAGAGGCTCTAAAGCTGGGCCATAGACAATTTTGGGGTAATTTCGCCTTAAGAACAACTATCGTGCGTACTCGCAGCAATCGATCTGCTGCTAAATTGGCCGCGAAACGATGCACCAACCTTAAATTCGTCCAGTAATCGGCCCAGAAATTACGATCTCATTTTGCTAGCTGATTCACAGCAAGACTGGCCTTGTGTGATGATGTCATCATGCGTGGTCGATCTGCCCCCCCCCCAAAAAAAAATCAAAGATAGAACAAGACATCTATGCCTGGATAGAACAAGACATCTAAGTCAGGTGGAAAGGTGCTGATGTCTTGAGATAAGTAAGTAGAGAATAGTCTCTTATCCCAAAGCCCTGTATAAGGGAGTGTCCTCCTTCCTCAATCCCTAGCCTGGTAGAGAAATGACAGTTACATGGCAGAGATAAACTTTGTTGTCCCTCAAGACTGGATCCTCTGCCCAACTCCCACAGGGATGATCTGGAACAAGGTGACAGGAACAAAGTGACAAGGCAAAAGCTCCTTGGCCCCTACTATGAATCATTATTGTATACCTGATGGCACAATCAACACCTCTCCTGTTACCGGTCAGAACCCCTACTATACAAAGCAATTAGAGAAAAACAAGACTCGTTGCCAAGCTTAAATGAGTTTTTCGGTAACTTCCATTACACCCTATAAGCAAGGTCACAATGGCCTGTACACAATCCGGAGCATTAGAGTAAAGAGGATAGTGATGGCTACTTGGGGGCGTGAGGGACGAGGTAACCTTTACTGCTCTTTGTTGCTATGCAATAAAACAATATTTAATTATTGCAATGCAAGGGTTGTAGGACTGGTGTCCCACCACCTTGGAAATGGGCAAAGCATCACGTACCAGGATGAGCCCAGGATCAATTGTCTGGCGCCTTCCAGAGACTTCTCTATGACCTCGCCTTGTCTGGACCCCAGCAAACTGTTGAACCTGGTGGCAGAGTTCTCCACCAAGCCCTCAATCACAGCCAGCACTAGGGATAGTCCCTTTACTGTTGCCTTGCAGACAGACGTCTTGTCCTCCATCACTGCATACATTCCCTTTCATCTAAAGGAACAGCTAGGAACAGCCCTGACTAACGCTTTACAGCCAGACCTGAAGTACCATGCATAGTCCTCCATCCGTCAGTTTTGAGCGGTGTCCCAGTGCAGGGCCTTGCACACTTACCTAGTAAAGTCAATGCGCCAACACTGCAGATGTCATAAAATCTGGTGGTTTATTGTAATCCATGCAGGTTACAGCATACAGTCCTCCGCCAGCCATATGGAAAGTCCAGCTGCCTCTCTATTAATTCTTGGCCTAGCCCCTCTCTCCCCCCAGTGTCATCTCCTCCAGGGTTAGGGTAACCCCTGCTCTATATAGAAACAGGAAGACGACTCTCAGCTACATCTCTGGACAATTAAGGGTCTTCAGTCCCACAGAGATACAGTGTCTGCCTCCCATAGGGGCTTCTATCTACACGAATGACCAGATTAACACTTCAGACACAGGTCACTCATATTACAGATATAGGCCACCCATAACAGGGTATCTAAGTTCTGCTTTTATTTAATTGTTTTATGCCATACCATTTGTTCTTACCAATTAGGTAATATACCTTAACTGGACTTAGCAACAATCTCCTCAATCTTCTGTTCATCAGCAACATTCAGGGAGGGCAGGACTAGAAGCCAAGGAGGTGGGCTGCATACAAGTGTGATGACAAGGAACACGCTGATTGAGGAAAGATCAGTAACCTAATGGATAACTTTATCATTCTGCTGCTGCCCCTTTCCTTTTCAGTCAGCCAGATGGAGAAACAACACCATTGAGTTCCTTACATCTTGGTGGAGTCATTCTTCTGGCAGTGGAAGAGGGTAATTTTAATCTCAGGAATTAATGTGGTGAAATGCTAATTATTTAGCAGGTTCTACAACTTTTATATTAGTATGTCATCTGTGTATTTTACCAGCTGTACAATCACAATAAGAAGTTGTTCTTACAGAAGGTAAGTTACTAGGGGGTTGACTTTAAATGCAATAGGTTACTGGGATGGCAGGAGAATTTGTGGTCATCTAAGCATTATCCATGGTCTGTGATTTATGTGTTTATATTTTTATTATTATTATTAATTGTTTTGACCATTATTATTATTATATTTTTGACCATTGGATCTTTTAAATTCCAGGCTAATCATTTCTTAATCTTTACAGTCCTCAACAACACCTCAAGGGTTATTTACTTGTCTAGGGTGCAGAGAAAAAAGATTTTTACGCCTGAACCTGTAGTCCCTTAGCTTCTTCTCTCTTCATAAGACCGCCCTCTGGCTCCTTCTTAAGAAGACTGATGCTAGAATGATGGACAAAAATTGTCATCTCTCTGGTCAACAATGTCATTGTAAAATAGCGCGTTCGATAAGGAACCGCCATTTATCAAAAGAACAGAAAATGGTTGCTTAAACAAGAGATTTGTTTATTATCTTAAAAAAGTTACAATACAAAGAATCAATATGCAAGAACCCTTACCCTAGCTAGCCTAGCAGCGTGTGATGGTCTTACAGCGTGACAGCATGGTGGTCCTTCTGTGTCCAACACACGTGCACATCAGTTTATATAATCTCTGCTATTACGTATAAGGTATCTTGTACAAGAATAGCTACGTCACACCCACACCTAACCCGAGCATGCTCAGTCTATCCGTACATCCAAGTTACGAGGTAAGCCTTTGTCTGATTGACATCCAACAGATGGTCTGCTGCATAAGCTTTTTACAATGTATATTTAGCTATGGATTGAAGATCATAATACATACATTTCTATACCATGTAATATCTTATAAAACACAGAAAAGAATCGATTTTTGAGTGAAGTATGGTAATTTCTTACAGTCATCTATAAGGGAGAGCTTATGGCTCTATCTTTATAGAGGGAGCAGCTGAAGAGGACCTGCCTACAGAATGGAGCTTTTAAAACACAAGTATAGGTAATAATACTTGGAACTCTGGCCCCAAGACATAAATAAGCAATTAGCTCTTTTATTTGGGTTGGGGACCTACTTTGAGGGTTATTAAAATACTTGTCCTGAGTTCAAGCCAAACTTTTTTTACAGCACAGAGAACACTTGTCAGTCTGTTAACTGTTTCAGAAACTTTACTTTACTTCCATGGAGGCCCAATGGGAAGGTAGACGATATCTCCTAAAATAAATAAAATACTCAACTGTAAATTTTGGATTTAACCTTATTTTTTTTATAGTGATCACCTGTAAAAACTGAGAAGTTAATGTACCCAATGGGGACACAGACAGTAGTAAAAGCCAACCAAAGGGCCTTCCTTCCCGACTGAATCTAAATCTTCACAAACATTTTGGCACATTAAACCATTTCTACCTATATTTCTACAATTTGCTCATAAAGTATAATTAACCTCTAATTCCAATGACTCACATCTCTTCTATGCTCTAGTACCTAAACGTATAAAACTTAGATAACTTTCCAGGCTGATAGCCAACTTGATTACAAAGTGATCATACTCCCCCCTCTTCTCAGCCCAAAACAGCTGGCAGAAAGTTTTCTCTCTCTTTTCCTGTACACTTTGAAGCTGATCTGTTGCAGGCTTCACTCTCCGCACTTGTGGACTTTTAAATGACTCTCTAGATCATTGTCTTAGCTATTATAAAAATGTTGTAGTGTGCTTGGAATTGCCTTCAAGTATCTAGGACTATGTCCAATGTAGCTGCTCCGGGATCAGCTTCTTACTAATGTTTAACTATTTGGATTGAAGTTGTTAACACAGTGACTTGGATCATCGCAGGATATCTGATACTTAAACTATTTTTTTTCCTTTCTGCGCCACTGCTCTCACTTACTCTGGAGCAGGGAAATACGTTCCTCTAAGGACCCCATCCAGGATGAAGGTAAGGCATTTACCTTGATGTGTTGCAATGTACAAAACAGTTTTTAATGTTTCAAGACAACCAAAAGCCGTTAGCTGCAGATGTTAATGCAGAGCACATTTTAACATGCCTCTATCTACAGTGCAACTTGTAGAGCCATGGTAGACAAAGATCCATAGCTTGGTTAAACCTGATTACGTTCAATCGTTAATATTTGTTAGATCGGGTCACCATAGCTAACTTTACTTTATGTGCAATATATTAATAGTTCCTTTTGGTTCTATAAAAACCATAAATTCTCATTACATCAGGGACACCAGCTGCAGTGCAGATGCTTCCAGACCCAATTATTGAATGAATATATGTCGCTAATGATTCCTGTTCTAAGTACTACATATGTAGAACATTTACTATGGGGATTAGTCCATTTGTAGTAATTTACTACAGTACAGTACAAACCTAAAAGGGTAGAATCACATGGGTCTGCAGTACTTTTATTTAAGGGAATTTAGAGCCTATGTGCTTATGTGACTGGTCAGTTCCACATAAAATGTAATGGATGACAGTCTGCTTTGTGACTTGGGTGCAAAGGTGAGCAATAAGCTTCCAAGAACATAAATGGTGCAAATATACCCACAGGAGACCATGTAATAGCTGTGGGAACCAGAATATTAGGGGCAGGGGGTGGCAACCACTTTATGGGCACACATTAAATTATTCGGGTGACATTTGGCACATGTATAAAACAATATATATGTATATATATTGTGGAAAACCAGCTGCAAATGATTAGAGTTCTGTAGGCAAACAGGCTCAGGTTTGGTGAAACAAACAGTTTATTGTGGCAAGGAAAAGTCACACGGTGCAATTGGCAAAAAAAAAAAAAGCTCACGGATGGCAGCCTTGGTTGGCCAGGGCTCTGTGTCTCACCACCCTCACAGGTTCTATTCAACCTCTCATTAGCAATTTAGTAGGGCTAAAACCTGGACGACCAGAAGCACCCTCCCTGGTCAGCTCCAGACCCAAAACAACAAATAGTCCATTGCTGTACAGGACCATTCTGGAGCTGCTACCTAAAGTAGTGTCGCAATCCGGGAGCGATGTATCTCCCATCAAATATCATTTCAGACAAAGTGAGTGGCCTTTCAACCCTCACTTTGTCACAATATATTTTATATATATATATATATATATATATAAATTGGGAATATCTGCATTTCTGTTCGCATTCTGTGTAAGTTGAGTGAAAGAGAATACAAAAAAGAGTATTTGAGGAAGGGGGTGGCGGGTGGGTTGGTATTTTATACAGTAACAGCCCTGTTTAATGCCCAGTTTATTGGAAATTGATCACCTATATTCTTGTATCATGGGGTAAATGACCCAATTTTGTAGCTCAGAAGAATAAAGGGACATACTGGATTTTATCCACAAGTACAAAACTTTAACCTCACAACATTACAACATTATGCTTAACCTAGTATAGTTCAAAGGTCAGGTAGGTGCTAAGGGAGAAAGTCAGCCTTTTATAAAGGCCACCTCTGCATAAAGATCAAAACAGTGCAGAATTATTAGGCAAGTGGTATTTTTGAGGAATAATTTTATTATTGAACAACA